>OU830598.1:10000000-11200000 GCA_917563855.2 Limnephilus lunatus | reverse complement strand
GGAAGTCCACTTAACCACTTTTCTTTGTTTGTCCCTCATGCATTTCTGAACCGTTTAATCAATTGCAAAGAAACTTTGGTGATTTGTTGTACGCATATCCGCAAAGGTTGCTATATGTATAATGGTAGTTCTGGCGTAATGAAATTATTTCCGATTGCGATGAAACTTTGGTGAGTTGGTTTGTGTGAAGGTTTCTGTATATACCGGTGAGTTTTGGCATTATGAAATTTGCATTAAAATGTGTGTATTTCATATAGTTTAGCGGCAAGGAGGTAGGGGGTGGGAAATCCGGGAGGAGGATGAAGTAGGGGGGATGGGGGACAAGGGAGGGGAAAGGCAGGGAAGGTGGAAGAGGAAAGCGGCAGGAAAACGTGGGGAGGAGAGGGGGTTCGCGGGACGGGAAGATGCAAAGAGGGCGGGAACAGGAACAGGGAAAGGACACAGAGGGGGAAATAATTTCATTATGTGGCATTGCAACGCATGCCAGGTACTCGATAATAATTCATAAAAATCACCTATCTACAGTTAACCAAATTTGGGTAGTTATCGCTCAAGGGCATTCGCTATCCAAATTTGGGTAACACGACCCGATGGTTTAATACAAAGTTACGCCATACACAACACGCGCTTGACATGAAACTTATAAATTCCTGATTTAAAAGCATAAATGGGAATGGAGCAAGGAATGTGAGCCAGAAAAGAGGCTGGGAAATTCCATCCTCTCTGCGTTCCTTTTCACTAAAACAATTTGAATTTACAATTTGTAGGTTTAGTTCGTATTTCTCCAATAGACCATTAGAAAATTTTACAAAAGGAGAAGGTTTTCTTTAATAATTTCAATGAAACATTATGGTAGGTGTTAAAGATAAAGCTATTTCCATAAAGGTAAAGGTCTCATTAGTTTAAATAATTCTTAGTTGAGTGATTAACTATTATTATTTATTTATTTATTATAATGTATTACAAAAATATGATAAGTAACACATTATTCCCAATGAGTTGAGAAGAAAACTCATTACGGGAAGGACAGATAGATATAAGTACATTTTACACAGATATTACACGTTTAAAAAATACAGTATATTGAAAAGGAAAAAAAATATATGTATAAATAAATAAAAAATGCATTGTCAAGAATAGAGATTTTAGGAATACTGAGAGACATCCATACACATAAAACATAAAAAACAAACGTATGAAGGCGAGCCAATATTCACTGGTTTAAATACATTTTCAGGAAATATTCTTTAAGCGTTTTAACTAATACTTTTTTGTTAGCTACTGAATGCTTTATTTCATTAGGTAATGCATTGTATTGTCTATATGCGATATATTGTAATGACTAAATAATAATAATGACGTAATAACTATCATTTTTTATACTTTATTTTTAATTTTAAAGTGGAGATTGAACCAAAACTAAAATGATCTATTGGACAAATACGAACTGAGGCGATGAAATGAATTAATTTTGCAGTCAACTGTCAAATCCTGCATTAATAATATCATTAGTCGGATGTTCCCAATCACTTCAATAATCATCCCCACCGCATGCAACCTAATGTACATTATATTATTATTGATGAAATATGATCCGAATACTAATGCATTTAATTCGCAACGTGATACTGTGGACACCCCTGCAATGTTGGCTTAGATTTCACAATTCGCAGGCAAATAATGTTTATTTGATTGATTTCATCCGGTCCCCTTAGATAGATATGTGAAAAATTTCATGTTATTTTGTGTTTAGATGAATAGAAATCCTTTTATCAGTAATTTTATTTGAGTATTGGATTACTGGATAGCCTTGATCGGCTAAGAATAATATTTCACAATGCCCTATATAGAATACCCACATTTAAATAGTTGATCAAAGGTTTGTCTGTTACAATTTTTTCATGATTATTTTAATAGTAAAAAATGGATATTCATATATAAAAAAAGTTTCTTAAGAAGTTGCACTTTACCCGAGGAAGCAGATGTTTTCATTTTCGAGGTTGATTGTAAAGGTAAATATGGCTAAATGTGTGAAGTGTTGATTCATGAATTGAACAGCATGCAATATTTATGGCGTGCAGTGTGAAAAGTTGAAAATGTGTGACTATTTTAAGAAAAACGATTCACAAAATATAATATTTAACTCCTCGGGCCTCGACGATATTTTGTCAAAGGGTCAAAATATTTCCGCTTTACAATAAAATCCAAATAAATTGAATATATCTGAACATATCCAAAAACTAAAAACTGTTTTTGAAAGGTGATAAAATATGCTTTCAAATTTTTATAAATCGAAATAAGCGTATAATTTTTGAAATATTAGAATTTTTAATGTAAACAAAAGTTTTAATAATGGCTCACCTTACATTTTTTCTATCTAAAATTATTGATAATGAAAAAAAAAACACATACATATTTATTAGACAAATTGTATTACAAACGTTATTGTCATCTCACTTTTTTTGTCATTCCATGTAAAAATCTTACTAATATTATACATACACGCGAAAGTTTATATGGTGTGTAGTATAAAGGGTGTATGTGGGTATAAAGGGTGTATGTGTGTTTATTACTCTTTCACGCAAAAACTACTGAATGGATTTTAACGAAACTTTACAATAATATAACTCATACATCAGAATAACAATAATATATAGCTATAATATAGCCTATGTGTTAAATATTATATAATGGTAAGCTCTGATGCTGTGAAATTTGTATAATGAAAATGTGTGTATTTCATATATTTTAGCGGCAGGGAGGAGAGGCCGGGGTAAGGGGAACAGGGGAGGTGGGGTTCGCAGAGAGGGAAGAGACGAGGGAGGGGGAAGGCGGGGAAGATGGAAGGGGACGGGGACGCACAGAAAAGGACATGCAGGGAGAATTAATTTTTTTTTTTAATGGCATTGTAACGTATGCCGGGGACGAGCTAGTATTTAATAAAAAATTCCCAAAGTTTCATAATTTTTATTTTGTGATCTGAAGCTTTGGTTTCATAAAGGTCTGCATTTTATTTCTTTTGTGGTTAACTTTTATATTTGAATGTAAAGTGTGGTGTTTTCTCTTTCTAACAACGTTTATATCTCATTCTTTTACAGCTGTATATACTTTAAATAAAAAGCGTCGATATATATTTTAAATCAATGTGTTAATCAACCAGTTTCTATTGTTTTTAAGTTGGAAAACCGTAGACAGACAACCCTTTATCCTTCTTGTTACTAGCAGCCCACCTTTCTAATTATTACCAACTAATTTAAATAATGCAATAATTCCAGATGAAGACTCCGGCAATCCAGAACGATTTCAGCTACTACCGCCGCATCGTGTCGCGGGGCGCAATCTCGGTGCCGCCCCCGCTGCTGGTGAGCGCGGGGACGGAGGGGGGCGGGCCAGGCTCGCCCGCACCCCCGCCCGCCCAGCAGCTGGGCGTAGAGCTGGCCAACCGCATCACGCTGTTCTACGCGCACGCAACGCCCATGCTCAAGGTGCTGTCGGAGGCTACCTCGCAGTTTGTGGCCGACAACCAGCAGGATCTGGAGAACACCACCGAGACACTGGGCACCATGGCCAAGGTGTGCCTCAGGATGTTGGAGAACCCGTAAGCATTATTTATTTTCAATCATCAAGGATTTATCCTTTATCAAAAATTTAGAGTAGATTACTTCCGCTACTGCTCCTCCGCAGTAGCTAATTTTATCGTAAGACATTGTATTATATGTTTTTTTTTTTTTTTTTTTTTTTTTTTTCATTTATTTATTACAAAAGATACATTATTTATACAGCAAAAATAACATATAAAATATAATATTTATATTTCAAAATAATCTTTTTTTGATACAAATAAACTATATAATAAATTTTCACTGATTTTTTTATTTTTTATGTATTTGTATGTATTTGCATATTTCAGCTTTTTTCGTTAACTTTGCATATTTTTGAACCTTTTTCCATCATTAATCTATTTTAGTCGTAAAAATGTGCTGTTGATAATCAATATTTTTTTATTTTTTATTGATTTATATACGTGATGCTTACAATATATTATTCGATGCCTGTCTCTCTTAGTACGAGAGCCCACGACCAAAACCATGTCTCATAGCAATACGGCAAAAACCCTATAAAATCGTTAGATTGTATGATTCTGAACCCGAATAGGTGTGTAGTAACGGTCGAAAGTGTAGCAACTGCGTGGGAGGCCATTTCTGCTGTGTCAAAAAAAAAAGACAGTCGGTATTATAGCAATACGTCTGATAGTGAAAATGTACATAGATTTTATAATTGTATTACGAAAAAGTTTGTTTTCAGACATTTTGCGCGTAGCATATAGCCTGAGCGCATTTTTGAAAATGTCAACAAATTTAGCCGACCTGTATCATAGCAATACGGATAATTTTTTTTTTCAACTTTTCGTATTGCTGCCATGATTACCAAAAACCTGTTTTCAGACACTTTAAGTGTAGCATATACTCCCAAAAACGAAAATAACGTTTCGGAGTCGCCTGGCCGACGCCTCTGTTAAATGTTTTTTTAAATTTACAGCCTTCATAGATATTCAAGAATCTCCCTTGTCTATTATACGTACTTTGACAGATGACAGATGTCATTACTTATTTCTTTTGTAAAAGTTACTCAAGTGTGCTTTAAATAAAACAAAAAATACCAAATCAATCAGTATTTAATTTCAACAGCCTCAGCGCTTGTTACGCTCCTGCCCCTTTCTTACTATTATACAGCTCACTCGCCAGCTGCTCCAAACGTTGGTAAATTCTTTGTTAATTATCATCTAATAAATTCAGGGTCGCAACGTATTCATTGGTTTGTAACAGAAAATTCAAGATGCCTCAATACGATTTTTAAATGATATCTGAGTATCGAAAAGTTGTCTGATAGAGAAGGTGCTACACTTAATTTGTCTGATATAAATTTTTTGCACATGTGGACAACTTATTTTATCATGTCCAACAATTTTCAGACATATTGCTATGATACCGATCGGTAAAATTTGTTAACATTTTCAAAACGGTTTCAAAATTTAATGCGTTCACATTTCCGTCTGAAAATTGTTTTGTTCGCATCAAATAACCAAAATTTACTAATAAAAAAGATTTTCAGACGTATTGCTATGAGACATTTTTTTTGTCTCATTTTTAATTTTTTTAAGTGATTTTACGGGTTTGCGCTACACCACTAACGTCTGAAAAATATGTTTCCGGTATCTCAGAACTATCATTCAACTACAGTCTGCAAATCAGACATATTGCTATGATGCAGTTCGGTAAAATTCTTTGACAATTTTGAAAATTCGGTCAGATCAAACGCTACGCGGAAAATGTCTGATATTGGTATTTTCGAGTTCAGGATAATCGTATCTATCGATTTGATGCGGTTTTGGCCGTATTGCTATGAGACAAAAATTTTGGTCGTGGGCTCTCGTACTATCTAGGGTATACCTGTGTTGAGACAGGCGTAGATGTACATAATTACATATCATAATATATAAGAGTAATATAATTAACAATTAAACATAAAGATGATTGAAAGTGTGAATATTCTTGTCTATTCTTAGGATTAACAATTTGGGAGGTGGAGAATTTGTGAGGGTACCACCGCCCCGGGAACCATTTATTGGATAACCAACACCTCTGCTATAGGTCACCCTGGTGACTTAGCAGGGGTGCCCGGGTTCATGGGGTGAGGTTATTCTAGGTCTTGGCGGTGAATGCGTTTGCCCGCCTACTGCATGGCAGACCGGATCGCGAGAGATTGTTTGAGGGAGACCTAACCTTGACCTATCCAGCCGGACTCTCGACCCATTTCCTCGCACCGCAGTGGGAGGGATGGATTCATATGTTCGTCACTCATTGACCCCCAAATTCATACCCATTTCTCATACCTTTTTACTTCCTTCCACTCCTTCATTTCCCTAAAAATACCCTCCACACAGCATCCTCAAAGATGACATAGGCCCTGATCGATTTTTTTTCCTCAGGGATTCCTGTGTAGAGCTATCGTCACAATAAAAAAAAATTGAACTACTTTTTAGGAACAGGATTTTTTTAATTAAATGGGAAATGATACATTATTGAAGAAATTTGTCCGTTCCTTTAAATAAAAAATTTATGATCCACCTTATTTAATTTTAAAAATTATTTTATTTGACATCACAAAGCAGTATTTAAAAACTTATATTAAGAAATGGTTGACTGGTGACCTGATCAATAACACTATCCAATATTTAGTGTGTCATAGTTCCAGCAGCTCTGGGTTGTTGGAGCATGAAAAAAAAATTAAGGGATGTAATGATTTGTTTGCTCATTATATATTATAAAAATAAGTAACATTATAAATCCTTTTATAACAATAATAATGATAATTTGACTAACATTCCTAGTTTGAAAGTCCTTGTAAGTAAGATAATGTATCTAGTTGATTGAGCCATTGGTTAGTGGGCGTTGGATTACTATTTCTTATGCAATATGCACACAAACCAGTTCTTGTAATAATTATGGATGCAAGGTTACAAATGTTTGTAACATAAGCTTCCAAACACTAAAGCAAAGTTCCTTCCACCAAGTTGAAGAACATAATGTTATGCTAATTAATTTATTATTATTAATACTAAAAACTCTTCATTCAATCTACAGGTAAGAAATATGAAAACAGAAAGGTGACATAAGACAAACGTTTCCGCATTATGAAAAACCTGACAATATTTTTTAAATCTCCTATCATGAGGGGAAAATTTTTCTTCTGAATAGTAATAATTAAATTTGCAACGCGTGGATGGGAACCAGATGCGATGCCAACTCAGCCACTGACTGAACAGATGTTATTTTTCTTTATGCGAGTACCGCACAAGGGTCTCAACTTCTCCCTACCGTCTGGAAACGGTTAGACTACGGCATCCCCAATTGGGGTATGTTGTGAGGCTGAATGTATTGGGGAGGGGAAGAGGACGTACCTGGCTATTCAGATCTGGTCACCAAACACGGCTTAATCATTTGAGTGCCGATTGTCATCCGGGTGACAATATTTCAAGCATATGCGGCCACATTCGGCACACAACAAGTTAAGCCATTTCGAGCAACGTTTCGATTCTGAATGGTGGTCTTTTACTAGTGTGATGCGTATCCACCACTCTGGAATGTGCCACAAATATATCACATATTATATTATATTGTTTTAACCACTCCGATCTATCACGAATATGCACTTTTTACGTCTTAAACGAAATGTCAGATTTATGAAAACTTTGTGTTATTTCCGCTTCACAATTATAGCTCTATAAATGAAACATTTCTGAACGTAGCCGAATACTAAAAACTGTTTTTGAAAGGTTACGAAATAAGCTTTCAAATTGTTTTATTACAAATAAATATTAACATTGGTAAATATTAAAATTTAGAATGCAAAAATTAAAAATTAATGTTAAAATGACTCACGTGATGTTTTTATGTGAAAACGCTACTAAAATCACGGATTATGTAAAAAACAATACTTATTCTATTGTATAAATGTATAATAAACAATTTAGTCACCTCACTTTTTTATCATTTCATTCAATAATATTTAATAAAAATTAACAGGTAATTTGGCAGGTAAAATATGTATCAACTGTGTATCTGACAGAATAGGTCTTTTTATATATTTCTATGGACAACTTGAATGGGGATATGCAGCTTGGTTTTTTATCGACCTTTTACTTTTTGTTTTAGGGATGTCACTAGAACAATAACGAAGTTATAACGATTTCTGTGGAAACATACGCATTGATGTGAAAACATGCTTATTGTACTTGACTGCTATTGTCATATTAACGTGTATATTTGCTTACGTTGCTGAGTGGTTAATTAACTCTTGTGATTTTCCAAGTGTTGTAGCAATTTCGTTAAAACCCATTTTATTTTTTTTTAATTTCTCACCCTGGTTATATACAGTACAGACAAACTATATCACAACCCGGTTGAGCAAAGTTGAGATTGCAATATCTATAAATTGTTTTTTGTTCTTTTTCAGTAAACTGGTGGCTCAATTCAGCCGTGAAGAGACATCGCTACTGGTGCTACGCGTGATGGTGGGGCTGGTGATCCTGTACGACTGGGTGCACCCATCGGGGGCCTTCTGCCGCTCCTCATCGGTGGACGTGAAGGGCTGCGTGCGCTTCCTGCAACAGCAGCCGCCCGCCAAGGCGGAGCCCTTGCTCAACGCCCTGCGCTACACCACACGCCACCTGAACCACCACTCCACCCCTAAGAACATCAAGACCCTCCTGTCTGCGTGAGGACACAGCTCAAGCCTTGCTTGCTGCTGCATGGATTGACGGCTTGCCAGCAGCACCCAGGGTTAGAGGTTATTCCCAACTATCTTTAGTCGTATCCAACTAGTTAGATGTTAACGCGAACCGCAGCCAGCTCTTAACTACCGCCAAATTTATATTTATAAAAAAATATAAATAAATCCATTTTTATTTCGTTTGAGTCGGACCCAAAATTATCAAACTCACTCTTGTTTTTTATTTATTTATTTTGAAAAATAACTACTGTAAAATGGGGTGACTTCGATTTTGTTAATCAATATTTAACATTGATACTTTTGTATCGGAAAATTTGATGTCATATTTATTGCAGATATTTAAACCATCGAAATATATTTTTTTTTACAATAGCTCCAAACAGGAGGCCCTGAGGAGAACAATTTCCCTCGGGGCCTATGTCATCTTTGGGGATGCTGTGTGGAGGGTCTTTTTAGGGAAAGGAAGGAGAAGAAGCTCTGAGAAGGAAAGGGGTATGAGGGGTGTGTAGAAATCTGGGGGTCAGTGACGAATGTATGAATTCATTACTCCCACTGCGGTGCATGGCGATGGGTCTAGCGAGTCCGGCTGGAGAAATCAGAAGGTCTCCCTCAACCAGTCTCACCCGATCCTAGGACCTAGACAAACCTCACCCTATGAACCCGGGCACCCCTGTACCCATATATTAAAAAGAATGTATATGTGTCCGGGGAGTCAAAAAAAAAATTGTGATCAACGTCGCCTTTCGGAGTGGTGCAACTTTGATACACCATTTTTATAAGTTTATTACATCTCAAAAAAATTTGTTAAAAAAAAATACAATTTCGAATGTTCAAATAGTTATTATAATATATCAATCAATATGCACTGATGTATTTTACAATATAAATGACATGAAACATTTTTTATCTTTGAGGAATTTGTAAAATGTATTCACATTTTTTTCTCTAAAAATATCTAAATAAACAGCTTCACAATTCAACCATCAATATTTTTGAATATATGTAACTACATAAAATTCAACTAATTTTCGAAGCGTTACTGATACAAATTGCCTGAAAATAATTTATTAAATATTATTTTCGGCAAATATCAAAGACGCCTCTCGATTGAAAAGTCACCCCCCATATTACGGTATCAGATGTTACTAATTTGTGTATTTGCGGTCAAATTATTGTTCTCTTCCTACCTTTTAAGATATGATAAGACGTCAGTGTCTTAACGTCCAGATTTGGATTCAATAAAGTAAATGAATAAGGCTAGTCGTATTCGGATTACAAAATAGTGTAAGAAACCTTTGACCGCATAAGTCTATTCTTTTTTTATTGTAGGTAGGTGTTATTTATTTCTCTTGGGAGGCAAACCAAGAATAATCTGAATAGACGGTGTTATTCAGCAAAATGTAAAAAGAGTGAAGATTGATATTTTGGATTAGAATCCACTCAGTTATTAAATAATTAGTCATCATCACATGTCACGTAATATCAACTTTTAAGGTTCATCTTTTTCAATTGATATTTCACCAAGCAAATCAATTTGATAACCACTTGAGCGATCGCGTTAAAAATTTAAATATGCGTCCAGCCGATTTGGAAATTTCCCCGCCCTTATTGAAAAAATCATACCTCCGAATTTGAATATCGAGACATATAAACTGCTTGTAGTGTTAGAAAGCCACTGAAACCACCTATATTTGGCTGTCTATCCCATATTTTTATGATTCATAAAAAATCGTTAAATTTATAAACGCATGAATTCTGCATATTATTTACTTTAAAATTGGGGTTATGTAGTGCCTATTTGGGAAAATATTAAATATTATGACTTTTATATGTTGACTAGAGCCTATTTGATAGTCACAGATATTAATTTAAATTCGAACATGCATTTGTTTTAATATGTAAGCACATGATCAATGATTTGTAAAAAAAATATTTCAATAATTTCGGTTTGCGAAACGTCTATAACAAATAATTCAGAAGAGATAAGAGACATCTAATTTAGTTAAAAAGTGAAAATACTAAGTTATCTTTATGATTCATCGAAGTATACAACGTGCGGGAACTTTTGAAATAATTCCAATAAATATTTTAAAATATCTCTACAAATTGGCCACATTTTGGCCAGCGAACGCTCGAGGGTGTTTGCAATTTGGTTAAAATGTGACCAAAAATTCTTCAGTGGTTATCATGTATGTCTTGAATTGGCCACTTCGGGCAGTTGGAGACATAAAAACGACCGATTTGCTGTGACTATATTTATAAAAATGCATCATCAATAATTAATGTTAGCTTTGAACTCGTGGGTATACCTTTATAAAGCATATTTATATGCCCCGAGTCAAGTAAAAATAATAAATTCTCATCAAATTCGATTTTTTTCCCAGTTGGCTGCAGTTCGCAACGATTTAAGTTCTAGTTACGATTATAACTTTGACATAGTTTAAATTTATTTAAAGTTAAAACAAGTACGCAATGAAGAATGTTTTTTATACCTATTTAAAGAGGTTTCCCAACTTTAAAAGATTTTTATGTATGAATGTATATTTGATAAACTTATTATTATATTTTTATGGTAATTTATAACCATGACTTTGCTGGATGTGTGTAGATTATTTATCACAATTCTAAATTAAGCACTTATCATTTTTATAGTACAATTTATATCTTTACTCTGCCGAAGATTCTATAAAATGATTTATATTTTAAGCAACACAGTCATAACAGGTTTATATTGTTTTCAATAGATTCTAGTTAATTATTATGATATAAATTAATTATTATTGAATATTTTGTATTTAGGAAAGGTATTAATATTATTATTATTTTTAAAAGACAATACACCATAAATTAATGAGGCTAAAGTAGAGTCGAAACTTTTAATAATTAAAAAAATTATAATTTGTTCAATGTTTTATAAATTACATACCAACATTATTCGATGGAAAACCACTTAAATTCCGACAAATCAGACAAAGTTCTTTAAAAATACTCTGTATGTTTATATTTGTAGTGGGATGTATTAAATTTGTATTACTCTTCTAGATTATAATTAAAAATTGCAAACAACATTTTTAACCGCTTCTGTGCCAAGAGCGAGATTTCTCGCATCATGGTCGTGTCCAGCAGGCCGGCCATAGAAAAATAGCGAGTTTTCTCGCTCTTCTTTGAGCATCTGTATCATACATATGTCCCGTTTTTTATTAATTTAAAATATGGAACACACAGAGACGACATGGGATGATTTTGATTTTTTTTTTTTTTTAAATAAGATGTAAAAATAATTTATTTTGATTAAAAGTTCACGGCCTGCTGTACACAGCTACACTTGTACCTACTGGCATTTAAAAGGTTAAAAGAATTTTTTCATAATAACATGCGTTTATATACATATTTATTTACATTCTCCAGAGAGTAAGCTGTTAACATTATTATTGCAGATATTTAGATCAACATAAAGACTGCACTAATATTTTTTATATAAAGTATATTTTAGTTTTTTTCTACCATTGTAAAAAATTGGTACCATTCCTAGTCTCGGGAGATATTTTGACAAAGATCAATAATAAATTATAAATAATATCAATTGGATTTGGGTGTAATTGTATTTTGAATAATACATTTATTTAACACATCCTTTTAATTATTTTATTACTAGTCTTATGTCAATTGACTTATTTCATTATCCAAAGTTCATTTTAAATAGTGTATACATGTTATATTTATAAACAAGTGATTGGTATCAATTTGCTCAAAACTTTAAATGTAATGACAATTTTTTTTAGCAATAAAGCCTTTATAAGAAAACATATATTTAAAATTGGTTTGAAGTGTAAACGAATCATTTCAGTTAACTGTTTCAAAATTAACATTCCATAATAAAAATAAATCCTTACGGTTTAGTGAATCGACTGAAATTGATTCACTACATCAAACTAATTCGATCTTTGTTTAATTGATCGATTCTGTAATTCATTTTTGGATGTACATTAAATACTCTAAAAGCGTGTGAATTCAGCCAACTCCTTTTATACACTCAAATCAATCATCCTGTTGATTAATCCGACATCTCTGAAAAATCAAAATTTTAGTTGAGTATGCAGTTATACATAAAAGTGATCTGGTACAATTCTCAGATCAATCATAAACACCACCAAATCAAATGCAGAAAAACTTGCAGTGAATTTAACAAAACGTGATGTTTTCTAGATCACTAGTAGGATATTTGAAAATGTTATTTTGTACCATATTTAATACTACTTTACGGGTTTTACACAGAGTTTTCGAAATCAAATGTAGACAGAAACCTTCCTTTGCATACTAATCAGATCCAAACCCGCCCGCTTGCCACCCCGCTCGTCCACCACATAAAGACATTCTCCTTTATATAATTACATATATATATATTTCAAACAATTTTCACAAAACCTTGACAAATTGTATACCTAAACCTATACCTATTCCTCATGAATCACTCTATTGGTGAAAACAGCATGAAAATCCGTTCAGTAGTTTTTCAATTTATCGTGAACAGGCAGGCAGACGCGACGGAGGACTTTAATTTATAATATGTAGAGATGTAAAACAAAGACACGTCTAAATAATGTTTGATTTATGGTGAGCATTAGAATATTGGTTTCCTCATTATCTCAAAACTTGGAATTTGGAAATGTCTGACTAATCAACTGGACTATTTAAATGTCAATATTTATCTGGGAAATGAGAAAAAAAGATGTGTTATAACTTTTTTTCTCATATTGCGATGACTGGTTTTAGGGATGCACCGAATTGATTCAGTATAAAATTTAGAATCGATTCGTTTGCATCGCTGTATTGAATTCATTTGATTCATTTCCTTTCATCCATGTCATGTCCTTTCATCCATGTCTAATATTAAACTGATCACAAACCAAAGTTTCCCAACTGTTACCTTTATGATTAAATCTCTATTTATAATATTTTTTCATATGTATTTTCTTATATATTAATGTTGTTTCCTAATGTTTCTTTAAATGATTGATGTATGTGTATTTGCACTGTTAATTCCTTCCTTGTCAGTCGAATGCTTAAGACTGAATATGAAAACTTTAAAATGCAAGATTTTCGTATGGAGAATGGCTTGGAAATTATTATCCTCAAGTTATATTTTTCAACACTGAAAAAACTTTGATTTCAAAAAAATTAAATAAATGTGTAGATGAATACTCCCACCTGTGCAGAGGCATTGCTAATGTAGATATTTGACAACCAGTGCAAAACCCAGTGTGCCCACAGCCTGAATTACGTTTGTACATCTGTAAAAATCTTATACGCTACTTTTAAATTTCCAAATTAAGTTTTTTCTTATTATAAGTTGTAAAATTTTTTATTGATTTTGAAATTGTCGGCATGTCCATTCCTAGATTTTGTAAAGATTTCTAAAAACTTTACCCCCTTGCATTTTATAAATATTTAACATACCCTGTGTTCATAAAGTTTCTAGTGAATAAATCTACCATTGTTGTAAAATTCATTTTATTATATTATCAACCCGGCGTCCATTACACAGACTTAGAATTATTATTGTAAAATGTACGCTCAAGGCTTTTCATATATTTATGTATAGTGAAATTTTAACTCCACATTGTAGAAAAATAAATATTCTAGCAAATAATTCTTTTCCCTGTTTCCGATTCAATTCTTTGAGAAGACTTTGTTATGACATAATATTGTATATTAAGTGAATGAATTTATTATTAGATTGTCTTGTTATAATGTATGTTTTTAAGATTGTTTATGGATACCACATGTTGCTTTCAGTAATTATGTATTACCTTTTATTAACCAATGTATAACCGTTAGTATTACGTCGTAGGGAATCATAACCAATTTATTATAATCATTATTGATATGTTTGACATGAAAGCATTGCGTAGGGTATTTTCTGTTAATACTGATAATATTGTCTATGTATAGAGTTCCACCAGACTACAGTCCTGAATTACTAAGTATTATCATTTTTTTAATAAATTGTTTAGAAACGATTACAATAGATTTTATTTTTGTGCGACACCTATAATAAAGCTGTAGAAAAATATAACTACATAATGGTTAACCAATTTGCGACATTGTCAAGTGAGTGATTGAAGGAAGACTTTTGTTAATCTGAATCTTGTATTAAACAAAACAGAATGACAACTCGTTTGCAGGATTAGATCCACAATTAATAAACAAAATGGAATAAACAATTAAGCTGTATAAATGGTACACTCCAAACAAGTAACTTATTTAAATGACACTAATTATTGTATGCCTTTGCTTCAGTTCTGGAATGAACACTGTTTTATTACACCCACCCTGTTTCATTAGCTTCGTCCAAATGATATTTTTTTTACGTTAGCCCCACACAGGAGGCCCTGAGGAAAATAATTTCCACCAGGGTCCATGTCATCTTAGGGGATGCTGTGTGGAGGGTTTTTTAATAAAAAGGAAGTCCTGAGAAGGAAATACGTACGAGGGGTGGGTAGAAATCTGGGGGTCAGTGTGTCCAAGAGTGACGGATGTATGAAAATCCATCCCAACAACTGCGGTCAAAGCGGTGGGTCAGGGGATTCTGGCTGGAGGGGTCAAAAGACCTCCTTCAACCAGTCTCTCGATCCGGCCCGCCACGCAGCAGGTGGGCAGACGCAATCGCAATCGGCCTCCAAGACCTGGACAAACCTCACCCTATGAACCCGGGCCCCTTGCTAAGCCACCAAACGTAGCGAACCACGTTGAACATGTATCGAAGCTAGACAAATGCGAGCAATAGTTGAAAATTTACAGAAAGGTCTGAAAATATCATTTTAGTCACAATTGATTTCATACAATTTATTTTGATCTTTTGACTGGACGAAGCTATTAAAGCAATCGCTTTAGTGGGATATTAGGCAAATAGGTTAGAACAGTGTTCTCTCTGTTATTGGACTACGGGTGTTTAAATGTGGTGTACATATATGTTGTACGCCTGATAATCATATACGCTTCAATAATAATTGTACACATTACACACTGCATCTCAATACTTAACATAATTTCTAGGTTAATTGAATCTGAATGTTCTCAACCATTTACCTGTAAGCCTATTGGCATACTTACCTCAATAAGAATACTTTTATTCAATGGTGATTCATTTCACTTGTATTATTAAAAAAAATCTGTATTTTCATATTTACCTGAGATCGGAAACAATCAAAACACAGTAATCTCGCTATTCAAATATTAAAGGTTAGGTTCTTTGGCAAAACAATAAATTATCATTCTAAATAGTGTGCATAGTGTAATAAATGTATTTATATTGATAAGAATAGACACAATTTGGCTGAAGGTCTCAAAGAGAATTCCATACAAATACTGTTTTCACTTAATTATTAAATTACATATTTTCATAGCACTAATATTTAGGATAATTAAAATAAAAAGGTTTAACATTTTATTAATTTGATTGATTTAATTCACATAAATGCGAAGTTATCAGACAAGGCTTGAAACACGGAGGTTAAAATAATATGTAGAAACTACGTAAGTTATTGCAAACGAAATTGGAAACAAAACGACAGTTGTTTTTTAAACCGCTCTATAATTGAAATGCGTGGTCCGAAGCACATGCGCTGCAGTGTGGCAATTCAATAAACATTGCCAACATTTAAAAATCGAATTACTGCTAGTTCCTACGAATCTCGAAACTTTCCCTAAGCTCACTGTTTTTTTTTTCTACATATTATACCGCCAATATAATCAATCTGTTAAAATTCTTCTTTGCTTTTTGTTCAGTACATTTAAAAAATTTAACACATTTAAGTACGAAGAAAGTATGGGTTGCGCAATTAGAGTTGAACCGAACGTTACAAAATTTAGGATTGTGCGTATTAGTGTACATAACAACTATCTACTTTCGAAATGTCACTGAGAAACAACAGCCTTTATTATGTGTATTAAATAAAAATTAACTATTTTTCATCTGCAATTTATTTTTAAAATCAAATAACAAGTTTTAAACATGCTGTTATGCAAGAAATGCATATTGTGAGTACTTTGTCCGTATCAACTCTGGCTGCAATACCTAATAAACATTGTGTGGATTTTTTTTATCATGCTGATAAAATACAAAGTAAATGTACAGAAACATTGGTTATTTTTAGCTTTTATAAATGTTTATTCATAATCTCGACCCTTTGGAATAACAAGATTCCATCTGTCGCAGTAACGTCATGCGATAATGAACTCTACAGTAGCTTAATATATATCCCATTACTGCGTGATGTTCCCGCAAGTCGATCAAAATCGATCTGTATTATTATGTAACTGTAACAACTTTTCTATGGACTTCAATTTGAGATTTGTCTTTTGTCTTGTAGCGCACTTAACATAATTTAAAAGGAATTGCAAAAATAAGATTAGAAATGGTTGAGAACTTCTGCTTGTACTCTATTTTATTATAATATATCAAATAAACAAATGCATAATAATATTGTTAAGACCCAGTAACATTACATATTACACTTAGAACAATTTAACCACAATTCAATATATGTATGTATTTGATATTACAATTTTAACTGTGTATCAACTTGATAAATACATCATGAGTATTTTTACACTCTTTTTATCAGAAACATTTTTATACAAACATGTAAATGTTAATATGGAATTACATTGCCTGGTTTACTGAAAACAAGAGAGCTCGTATTATTGTATGTTTGTTAGCAACTTTTTTTATTATGTATTATGTATCTGTGTTCTATGACATCAATGTATCATTAATTTTATTCAAATACACCAAAGTTATTCAAAATATATTATAAGTTGTTTTTTTTTTAAATTTTATTTTTAACCCATTCCATCTGAAATTATTTTGACTGAAACTGGCCACAGAAAATTAATTCATTTTGGTGCTAACTTTTCCAGGTTTATTGATTAATGATTTTACCCTACTCAGAAAAAACCGTAAGGCCCTCCGTTCATGGAGATACTTGCAAACTACGAGATTGTGACGCCACCACAAGTACCCTGCAGACATACTACTTTTTAATGCTGGTTTCCGTACACGGCGCTACCCGAAATATACTGAAATTGATCATTTTTCACGTGCAGCTGTGGAGTTAAGATGACGTGCCTGCAAAATTTGCAATCGAGCGTCTTATTTGCGCGAGGCAAGTAAGCGAAAAAGTGGTTTTTATTTATTTTGTCCATAATTTTATAAGAGTGAAAAAAGTTAGCACATAGAAATCCTCAAAAATGGTCTTAGCCATAAAGTGGTATTTTTATAAAAATGTTTCTTGTATTACTTCATAGTAAAGTCATGAAAAAACATTTTTTTAGTGGTTTACGCTTATTTTTTTTGTTATGTAAATAATAATTTTATTGTAATTCCGTTACATAGAAAACCTAGTAAAAGCTTCAATTTATCTGTAGCATATTTTTTGATGTTCATACTGTAAGCCATTTCGTCGTAAAGATTAATCTAAATAGTATCCAAATAGGATTTCACGTATAACTTCACCAACACGATCTAAAATTGACTTTTTTTTCCAACATGCCTTCTCCACTGAATCCTTTCTTACGTATTCTGGTAAAGTATAGTTATATAAACAAGCATTTTTTTCCACTTCCAAAACCAATCTAATATTACTTTCACGTTCAAACGCCATTTCTGTCAATCGTAAAAGAATAGTAGTAAACACGAATGATGCAATGCGTAGTGTGCTATCAGCACCGTCGGTAGCGTGCAACTGACTTAAAACCCACAGCCATTGCGTAGTGCTGTGTACAAACACCATCAAAATTGTATGGCGGGTACTCACGAGCGGCATGCGTGCTACGCGCATGAGGCTCAAGTAGCTTGTAAGTAGCGTCCTGTATGGAGGCACTAAGGTGTCAAATGCTTACTACTTTTTACGTAACAGTAAACATACTTTCGGGAGCCCTAAATAATGGCGGCTTGGAGGGAATGCCTTCGAAGATGGGTGCCTTAAAATATGGCGGCTCGGACGGAATGGGTTAATTGCCATAGGTCACCCAAGTGGTTCGCTATGTTTGATGACTAAACAGGGGTGCCCGGGTTCATGGGGTGAAGTTTGGCCAGGTTATGGCAGCAGATGCATGGCGGGCTGGTTTCAGGAGACCCTTTCATTTCTCCAGCCGGACTATCTTGACCCATCACCTTGCACCGTAGTGAGTGGTATGAATTCATCACTCCTGGACACATACTGATACCCAGATTCCTACCCATTTTTTCTTTCCTCTTAATTTTAATCAACACAGTACCTTCAAAGATGAGAGAGAAAATAATCTTCCTCAGGGCCCCCTGTGTGGAGCTGATGTAAAAAAATATAATTTAAAAATAGTTACAATTACGAGTGACTCCTGTTTCGCCTTTTGAGGGCAAACTGTGGTGGAGCCACTGACAGATGATATTTTTTATGTGAATGCCGCGCTAGAGTCCCAACCATCAAGATCCAGTGAGACTATGGCACCCCAACTTAGGATATGTTGTGAGGCTAAAAAAGGTTATGTGGAGGGGAAGCAGATGGGAAGAAGAAGGTAAGGTAAGGTGCTCACCAAACACGGTGAAGCCATTTCTCAAGGGTGGTCTTTCACTAGGGCGATCCAGAAAATATGTAACACTCCGGAATGTGTCCTATTTATGTCAAGCAAAAAATTACAGTAAACTCTAGCACAGCTTTTTCTTTATAGAATTTCTAGTTCAACCCAACTACTATCTTCAGCTCGTAATGTCATTTCCATGATGAACTATGAAGCTTTTAAATATCCATTCAACAATATATGTTTTATATTTTTCCATTGTTATTAAGTTTCGTGTGGAACTCAGGCAGTCGGGCAAAAAGCAAACAATGCACACTTCCAACTAGTTTTTACATTATTTCCTTAAATAATAATAATCATCATTATCAGATTTAACCTCTTCTGCGTCGCTTCTACTGGGGCACTCACTCGGTCATTTCATGCTCCGCCATCTAGTATTCTTTCTGCATGACCTTATGAGCAGAGATGTGCTTTATTTCAAATAAATCCATTTCAAATGGAAATGCAAAATGGGTATTTTCCATTTTGCATTTTAAATGGTTTTTCTTTTCACCCATTTCCATTTTCATTTTAAATGCTTTTCTCAATGCATTTTCCATTTTAAATGCATTTTTGCAACATTCTTCCTACTATATTCACTCTGTCGGTGCATTGGTCCTTAACATCGATATGAGAAATATTTACGTCTGTCAATTTGCTCCTTGGTAGGAGCCCTGCCAAGCAGACGCTGTAATATTAAATTTTTGATAGAAGTTACTATTTTTTTTACGCTGGCAACATTAGTCCCACGTAATTTTTTTGCGGTTTCGTAATCTGTAAAACTTTTAATTAAACTGTAGCTTGTTTCTACTTGTTTCTTTTTCACGTCTTCATTTATTGCGTGGTTGTGGTGTTTTTGGTTTTACATTAATCATGTAAGTACTGTAATTAATATTATTATATTGAACTGTTAGGTATGTACGCTTCAAAGAAAATCAATATGCTAGAACAGGTGTGGCGAACCTAGGGCACGCGTGCCCGAGGTGGCACGTTTTATAATTTGGGTGGCACAAGCTCAAATTTTTTAAGTTTAAAAAATAAAAAAAATTGATTTAATAATTCGTGAAATATTTATTCCATTTCATTAATTATTAAATGATTGCCAAGATAAACGACAATCGTTTATTCTTTTATCGTGGCAACTTCTAACTGGAAGATGTTATGATTCTTGAAACAAAATTGATAAATTTGATATCTGCAGGCGGATTAAACAAACGAAATTTTTTAGAATTGTTAAATGACGTAAACTCAGTATATAAGGGTTTACTTATGTGCGATGGTTGTCGTGGAAAAGTTCTTAAAAGATTCGTTGAGTGTTTGGAAGAAGTTAGGTTTTTTTCATAAATGAGAATCTCATTGAAAAATATAAGGAGTTACCTTCAAATATTTCCCAAATGCAAAAAAACTTTTTAGCAACAAATTAACACAAGAATTTTCTGTAGTTATTCAATCGATACTCAACGAGTTTTCTTCAAGAATCAAGCAATTCGGAAGATTTGAAAAGATACCAAAATTTATTTTATATCCAGACACACTATCAGCAGATGACCTCAATTTGGAGATTTTCGAGTGGCTAAATCTAGAAGGCTTTGAAATGCAATTTATCGAATTCCAATCGAGTTGGATATGGAAACAAAAATTTGTTGATTTGAGAAATGATTTGGAAATAATTGACAGCGATCGATTAACGAACACAAATAATAAAAATGCGGAAGAAGAAATAATAAGAACTTGGAAAGCCATTCAAGAAATCTTTAGCTTTTTAAAAAAATTTGCGAGAGCAATATTATCAATTTTCTCTTCTACATATGCTTGTGAGTCATTATTTTGAGAAATAAATTTCATAAAATGTAATTCAAGAACGAGAATAACTGATGAATCCAGTTGGTCGTGTGTATTACTAAAAGTGACATAATATGAACCAGATATTATAAATTTGTCATTGAATGTAAAACAGCAAAAGCTTCATTGATAAATAACTAATGTGTATATTTATTGATTACGACTTTTTTTTATGTAACTCTATTGTAATTTTATGCTTGTAAATATAATTCAGAAAAAAAACCTTTTATTATTTTATCAATTTTTTTACTGCTTGGGCACGCCACACAATCGAGAAATAATATTTGAGAATTTTCGGCACGCGGACCCAAAAAGGTTCGCCACACCTGTGCTAGAATATTGTAGAATGCTATGTTAGTTCAGCACCAGTTGAACGCCTCTTTTCATATGGAGGTATGATCATGAGGCCGCATAGAAGAAAGATGAGTGATGATGTTTTTGAGAAGCTTGTTCTTTTTAAATCTAATAATGGCTAAGGTTTATGTGACCAAGACCACTAACTAGGTAAAGAAAGTTAAGATAATTTATGTAGGTAAATATTTAAAATACACCTACGTAATATAGACAATATATGTGGTTTTCTAGTGCGCCTACTTTAATGGAGTTTTCTGTGACAATCTATAGTCAAATAATGGGTGCGCACTAGAAAACCTCATATATATTATATTGTCTCACTGTCCTGTATTTCTTTATTGTTCACAGGTGAATGTCCCCTCACTTGAGAGTTACTACACAAATGATGATGGCCCTAATAGACTAGGAGACGAGGTAGGTAAACCCTACGTCATCGAGTACACGGATGAAACTACTTTGTAGTGATAATGGACACTTAGAAAACCTTAAAAAAGCTGGGCTGCCGGTGCGCCTCTTGGCAGGAGCCGCGCTGCCATGGAAATAGTCAGCGTTTTTTTTCGAAAAAATTACGTCATCGAGTACACGAACGGGAATGGTGGCATATGATAAAGGTCGATTAGAAAATGAGAAAAAAGCAGGGCTGCCAACCGGCAGCCTGGCAAGTTCGCAGGCAGCCGGCGTCAAAGTGGGGTAAAAAATAGTAATTTTTACGTCATCGAGTACACGAATGAAACTAATGAATAACTATAGTCCAGATCATTCCGTTTAAGAATTTCTTGGTCTGCCGACCAGCAGCCTGGCAAATTTTTGTGTACGATTTTTTAAAGTTTTTTTTTTTTTTTTTTAATTTTTCGTTTATCTTTATTATTATTTTTATTTCATTATATTTTTAAAAACTTTGAATGCCATATTTTAAAAATATGAACGATAATGATAAAAAAAAATAATTTGAGAGTTCCGAGTGTACCCATCCGTCAGGTGAGCCGTTCGACGCCAAACCACTAACGAAACCTGCCGCGGTGCCCCTCACCGCTGTCGCGTGTCAATATTATTGTACAAATTTATAATATTAATAGTTCTTTTAAAATTGCCTAATAGTCCATAGTAGTTGGAAGTTCGAAAAACCAACGCACCATCGCTGTAAGAGCTGCGTTCGTCCGTAAAACGACGGAAATTTCTGAAACCCCGTTCGTTTCATATCGGTTTCGCTTGCCCTGCTGCACCGATTACATCGAATACAAGATCGAAACTAATGAAAAACTGTAGTCTAGATTATCTCATTCATGACTTCTTTGGTCTGCCACCAGGAGCCAGGCAGTTTTTTGTGTACGATTTTTTAAAGTTTTAATTTTTTTTTTTAATTCTTAAATAAATTTTTTCAATATCTTTATTATTATTTTTATTTCAATATGGTTTTAAAAACTAAGAATGCCCGATATTAAATAAAATAAGTGGTTATGATAAAAAAATAAATTTTGAGTAGTTTTTAAAACCATATTGAAATAAAAATAATAATAAAGATATTGAAAAAAATTATTTAAGAATTAAAAAAAAAAATTAAAACTTTAAAAAATCGTACACAAAAAACTACCTGGCTCCTGGTGGCAGACCAAAGAAGTCATGAATGAGATAATCTAGACTACAGTTTTTCATTAGTTTTGATCTTGTATTCGATGTAATCGGTGCAGCAGGGCAAGCGAAACCGATATGAAACGAACGGGGTTTCAGAAATTTCCGTCGTTTTACGGACGAACGCAGCTCTTACAGCGATGGTGCGTTGGTTTTTCGAACTTCCAACTACTATGGACTATTAGGCAATTTTAAAAGAACTATTAATATTATAAATTTGTACAATAATATTGACACGCGACAGCGGTGAGGGGCACCGCGGCAGGTTTCGTTAGTGGTTTGGCGTCGAACGGCTCACCTGACGGATGGGTACACTCGGAACTCTCAAATTATTTTTTTTTATCATTATCGTTCATATTTTTAAAATATGGCATTCAAAGTTTTTAAAAATATAATGAAATAAAAATAATAATAAAGATAAACGAAAAATTAAAAAAAAAAAAAAAAAACTTTAAAAAATCGTACACAAAAATTTGCCAGGCTGCTGGTCGGCAGACCAAGAAATTCTTAAACGGAATGATCTGGACTATAGTTATTCATTAGTTTCATTCGTGTACTCGATGACGTAAAAATTACTATTTTTTACCCCACTTTGACGCCGGCTGCCTGCGAACTTGCCAGGCTGCCGGTTGGCAGCCCTGCTTTTTTCTCATTTTCTAATCGACCTTTATCATATGCCACCATTCCCGTTCGTGTACTCGATGACGTAATTTTTTCGAAAAAAAACGCTCACTATTTCCATGGCAGCGCGGCTCCTGCCAAGAGGCGCACCGGCAGCCCAGCTTTTTTAAGGTTTTCTAAGTGTCCATTATCATTACAAAGTAGTTTCATCCGTGTACTCGATGACGTAGGGTTTACCTACCTCGTCTCCTAGTCTATAAGAAAAATTCCTTAAAAATGACATTATTCAGTTAATAATAGATACTATTATATTCCTCTCAAATTCAAGATTTTTTTACAGAGTACGTATCAGTATATATGATTTTTTTATTCCACAAGTTGATGGCCATTATTAAATAATAAAATTGTTTTAAAATTCAATAATTGTTTTAATAGAAGGCTGTTAGTTTTTACTCTCGTTTGAGATAAACCATTTTGCATTTTCAATGCATTTTGAAAATAGGTATTTTGCATTTTGCATTTGAAATGCTTTTCTAAAAACCATTTTGCATTTTGCATTTTCAAATGGAAAAGTTTTGACCCATTTCCATTTTGCATTTCAAATGGTTTTGGGTACCCATTTTGCACATCTCTGCTTATGAGTAAACAAGGAACCCGTTCGAAATTTTTTTATTTGTTTTAAACCATAACTTTCAAAAGAATATATTTATGATCACTTGAATAATTATTTTTGAATAGTACTGACCACACCCCAACTATAAATGTATAGTCCAAAATTATAGCTTAATTTGTAGCAGGACTCCATAAACAGAACTTAAAGTCAGTGCTTGGCCATTTAGTGATAAAATTCCATGTGTAAAAAATGTACGTATTTTATTACATTACAAAAAAATGGTTTTCACTTTAGTACAAGTCACTACAAAATTAACAAAAATTTTAACAAAACAAAAAACGACTTCAAAAAATGCACTAAAAAGTTAAAAAATTATTTGGTACGATTATACATAGGATACCAGAGAATACAAGTGGAAGATGCCAACCCTCTGGTCCAATGTTACCATTGTTTGGGATTCGGACATACAGCAGCTAGATGTCTTCACAAAGAAAAGGAAAAACCTGTTTGCGTGCACTGTGCGGGTGAACATTTACACATAAACTGTGACAAGAAAGATAAAGATCCAAAGTGTAAAAACTGTGATGATAAAAATAAACTAAGGAAGTGGAATATAGACACAAGGCATACAGCGAACGACAAATTTAATTGCAATGTGTATAAAAAAATGTATATCTTAGCAAAAGAAAAAATAGAATATTGACAATTAATTCAATTAAAACCCTCTCTATTATTAATTAATACAGTTAAAAAACATATCACTAATTCATGCTTTAAAACTAGCTACAAAACGAAATATTGTATAATTTACATTTATCTTTATTCTATTTACTTAAGAATTTACGTAACTTTATTTTTTTCTTCTATATTTTTAATTTTTAATTCTGGCTTTAAAACTTGCTACCAGATGAAATATTATATAATTCACATTTATCTTTATTCCATTTACTTAGGAATTTACATAACTTTATTTTTTTCATTCGCATTTTCAATTTTTAATTCTTGCTTTAAAACTTGCTACAAGATGAAATATTATATATTTTACATTTATCTTTATTCTATTTACGTAGAAATTTGCGCAAATTTATTTTTTTCTTTTGTGTTTTTAATTTTCTGTATGCTACAATACTTACTAATTTTAAATTGTGCTCTTGACTGTCTCTTCTTATGTGTTACAAACGGCATTCAAATTGAAATAAATATAATAATGACATATGTAAACCTACTTATCAATCATTATTCAAATAAATACTTAGGTTACTATACCTTGTTACTCAGAGAGGTTGTATTAAATTATCAAATTACTAGGACACGTATAGAATGTGAACTAATTGTGTATAAAATATGGCTTTAAGTAATTATCTGGAAGAAGATAATGAAGTAGATTTTTTAAGAACTAACGATCTCCATCAGTGGTTAAAAATTAAAAAAAGCGATATAGGGGAATTGATTTGTATTCATGTAAATATCAGATCATTATGTAAGAATTGGGATGTTTTGCATGTTTATTTAAGAAGTTGTTGGGAGCGCATAGACATTTTAATGATTAGCGAAACAAATATACAAGCTGACCTAATTAATATGTATGAGATTCCGGGCTATTCAAATTACAACTATTGTTGTAATAACAAATCAGGTGGGGGCATATCGCTATATATAAGGAACAATCTGGTATTTAAACAATCACCACTAGAATCAAAATCTTTTGAAAATGTTTTTGGTGTTATTACGCTTCCAAATAAACAAAGTTTGAGTATATTAGCGATATATCGACCGCCGAATCTTAACAAACTATCGTTTATTAGGGAAATTGAATCTATTCTGACGGATGTCATAGGCCCTCGAGACAATGTTTTGTTCTTTGGGGACACTAATATAAACCTGATGAATTTTCATGATCCTATAGTAAATTCCTATGAAAATATTCTTGCAAGCAATTATTTGATCAAATGTATAGACGGTGTGACGCGGGAAGCAATTGTTAGCGGGCGCATAACTCAATCATGCATAGATCATATATACGTTAGGTACAGTAACGGGCTTAAACAAGTGGACTCGCTATCAGCATGTGTATGCGAGATTTCCATAGCAGATCATTATATGACAGCCGTTAACATTAAATATGATGTGCAAAAAGAACCATTAAAAAACATAAAGAAGGTAACTATTTTATCCCAAAAACATATTGATAACCACATACGAGAAATACACTGGAATTCTTTACTTAGTGAACAAGAAAGTACTGTTTTGTATCAACAAATTAAAAATAATTTCATTAATTTATATGAAAAAAGCACTGTGTCATTTTTTGAAAAACCAAATAAAAGACCCCATGCAATCAAAAAATGGATAACTACTGATATTTTAGAGATAATAAAAAAAGGGATTTATTGTTTCGAAGGTGGAAAAATTCTCCTCTTAATAAAAATTATGAAAATGAATACAGGTCCATGCGAAATAATGTCAACAAATTAATTACTAAAAGAAAAAATTGTTTTTTTAAAGATAAATTCAAATGTAGTTTTAATAATACTAAGCAAACCTGGGATGAAACAAATAAAATATTGGGAAGAAAAACTAAAAGTAATTGTGATGAAGTCATCTCACGATATGTGTTAAAGGAACAAACGGTGGAAAGTGTAACAAACCAATATGTAAATTATTTCTCAGATAGTATAAGCCAAATGTTGCACAGATGTGATTTTAAAGCATCCAATGTTAATCAAACAGAATTACCTCATAGTATGTATTTACCAAAGGCAACTCTTACTGAGATAAAAAATATTGTTAAAAAAATGAAAAATTCAAAATCCTTGGGAATGGACAACATAAGAATGTACGACATAAAAAGACATATAGATATCTTAGGACCCATTATAACGCACTTTGTTAATAAACTTATTATAGAAGCTAAATTGCCTAATGATCTTAAATGTGCTATTATTAGACCTATATACAAAGGAGGAAAGCACTCAGAAATAGGAAACTATCGACCTATAAGTATCTTGCCTGCACTGGAAAAAATATTTGAAAAATATATTTCCTTAAAATTAAATAATTACTTAGAAAAATTTGGCATTATAGACAAAAAACAATATGGCTTTCAAAAGAAAAAAAGTACAGAGAATTTATTACAGGATTTTTCAAATTATATTAATAATGAATTAAACCATAAAAGACATGTTTTAGTATTATTTATCGATAACTCCAAAGCATTTGATACAATTGACCCACAAAAATTATTAAAAATCTTAGAAGCAATTGGAATTAGAGGAAATCTACTTAATTTGTTTAAAAATTATTTATTTAATAGACATATCTGTGTAAAAATATTAGAAAAAATGAGTAGGAAGAAAAAAATGTGTGCTGGAGTCCCGCAGGGGTCAATTTTGGGACCAACCCTATATATTATATTTGTATCAATAATGAAAAAACTATTTAAATATGTAAAACACTTTGTATATGCTGACGACACTGCTCTTGTCATATCTGATGAACAATTATCCAATGCGATTAAATGTATGCATCATGACTTTACGTCCCTGATAAAATGGTCACATGACGCAGGTCTAATCATTAATACAAAAAAAACTAAATTGATGCACATACGATCTCCACATGCTTCATTTCAGATTGTTATTTTTGGAGTCAGTGTCAGCCAAGGTAACTACATACATAGGTAGTTCTAGGTGAGATGTGGAGATCTTGGCTGACACCGACTCCAAAAATAACAATCGTACGAAATTGTTTTTTTACTTTTTAGTGCATTTTTTGAAGTCGTTTTATGTTTTGTTAAAATTTTTGATTTTTAGTGAAGTAATTTTTAGTGCGTAAAGAAGTTTTACTTCAAAAAAAGAATCATCGAAATATGTTGGCATAATATTGAGTTATTCGTCCATTTGTTGCGCACATACTTATTGCAAATTTAAGACATATAATATGGTTTTCTCATGGATCCCATTGTCAGAACTGGACCAAATTAAAATGGGACCAAACGGGAAGCACCAGCTTTCTAATAAAAAAAGAATCATCAATATCGGTTCACCCAATCGAAAGTTCTGAGGTAACAAACATAAAAAAATAAAATAAAAAAAATACCGTCGAATTGATAACCTCCTCCTTTTCGAAGTCGTTTAAAAAAAAACAATTTGCTCATCAGTGCCAAAGTGTAAGTTTCCTTTCGATAAAATATTCTTCCACACAAAAAGGAGATAAGAAGATGGCGAAGAATTTTATCACATGTACATATAAGGTAGGTGCGGGTAATAAGGCCTGTAGGCTAATAAGGCCTAAGTAAAAAAAATACAATTTAAAATGTTCGATGCCACTCAAGGACACGCTCATAGGTAGCTAACACTCATAAATGGCGATTCAAGCTTGTCGCGACGCATAGCTCGCTTGTTTCGACCAGTGCGGAGCGATTCGTTTGCGAGGAGCGGTTGTGAGACACGAATAATAAAAAATCGTCTGACTAAATCGTAAGTAATTTTAGTAATATTACACTTTTATATTTAATTTTGTGCTACAGTTTTCTGTTTTTCATACTTCTATCGACCTTTGCTGTCTGAGTAATGTATCGTGAATCAATTATTGTACTTTTTGTATTTCTTTATACACGATGCCAGCGGTTATTAAGGCCTACCAAATTTGACCGTAGGCCTAATTCTTTTTTTCTCTTTTTTTTGTAACAATGTTTGTCAGCTTTACAACTTATTTTAAAACTTTCACCATCTCCGGACCGGAAGTTTGAAAAAAAAAAAAGGTTTATTTTTTCAAACTTAAAAAACACTGATGGCCGTTAGACAAATAAATTTGTGGCCATTTTGAAGACTTAAAGCATGATTAATGCATACACATTATAATTGATCTCAATTACCAAATATTAGAAGCTTATTTTGATTATTTTTTAGTGTTAAAATCTTAGGTCTTATTATCCTACCATAATAAGGCCTAAATATAAGGTTTTTAAAAATGTTTAAATTTATGTGTGTTTACGGCAAAAATGGCCCTGTTTTGTTCGTATTTTATAATAAATGATCTGTATGTTTAATTAATATTGCAATTTATTGATTCGGATACATAGTTTTTATTTTATTTCAAATCTCCCTTAGGTAGGCCTTATTACCCGCACCTACCTTAATATATTATTTATATGTATTATAAATATAAATTTAGTTGGAACGCTTACGAATAGATTGGTGTACAATATTCATAAAAAAATATTCGACAGCAATGCCTTTTCAGGCATTCGAGTAGGACTGACATAAAAGGCAGAACTACCCTTCCCGCCCAAAGTGTGTTAATTTGAACAAAAAAAGCATTTATCCAGTTTTAATATTTTGTATTATTGCTTATAAATAACAAGTGAAAATAACATACATCAGAAACAAGGTACATAAGATTAAAATAAATAGCTTTTAGTTCCACATAGTTAGCTATGTGTTGGAGGCGGGGCGTGGTTTTAAGATCAACTTCCCCGTGTCGTCACAGGACATGTTGAAGTCGGCCAGGCAGGTCCTTGTCCTGGCAGTTATAATGCTTGGCGCTATCACGCGCTTGTGGATGCCGCAGAGAAACAGCAACACTAGAATTATTAATGTCAGTAATCAACTTTTCAGCGCAAAAACTACATAACCACTCAAACAATAGAGATTTCTGGGTGTTCAGTTTTTATGGAAACTGCTTGCTATGATTTAAAGTCAATTAATCTACCTAGATTGCACAATTTATCCCATATTATTAGGTTTTATAAAAAAATATCAACAAAATCGTTAAATTTATAATTCACTAGCTGAAGTCCCCGGCGTTGCCCGGTCTTTACAGAATTATTCGAAATCTAATGTAGACAGTGACCAGGGCTGGGCAAAATACAAATTAAAAAATACTTTTTTGCATGTATTTAAAATACACAAAATACTTTCCAGTCGTGTATTTGAAATACAAAATACAGTATTTTAACCATTTTTTTAAATTCAAATACAAAATACAAAGTAAAAAATACTTTTAGTTTTGGTACAACTTTTGGTTGCGATAAATTGACGTAAATGCTCTTATCTAAGGTTGCGTTTCCATAGAAGCAAAGCTGGGCAGAGTTTATGTCAGTTTATTTTTCATTTATCAGAGTTTATGTATTTGAAAATGTATTTTGAAGCCGTAAGTATTTGAACAAATTACAAAATACCTCAGCATCAGGTAATTGATATACCAATTGCAATATACATTTTTAGGAAGTAATTGAAATACAAAAATTGAAACATATTTGAAATACAAATACATATTTCAATTACAAATAATTCAAATACTGCCCAGCCCTGAAAGTGACCTTCCTCTTGTTTTGAAGGTCAAGTGTGCAAATTTTCATCAGTCTCAAAATAAAAATATAATATTTTTTTGCTGAACACTTAATCATTTGAGTGCCGATTGTCATCCGGGTGACAATATTTCAAGCATATGCGGCCACATTCGGCACACCACTGGTTAAAAATTTTTAATATGTATAAATGTATGTTGTGCCGTAATAAAGGGGCTTTTAGAATAAACAAAAGTAGAGTCTTGACGTGAGAACCGATAGAGGGACCCATCTGGTCCTAACAGTTTGGGAAAATGGTAGGTGTCCTCGACTAGTCTCAGAATAAAACTGTATATTTGCATGCAAATCAAATCCATACCGCCCGCCACAGACTTTCTTCTTTATATAAATAGAAGATAGTTTATAATTTGTACAAATCACTTACCCAAATTTGGGTAGCTATCGCTTGAGTGGATAATATACATATTGAGAGTGAGAATAATATTTTTTGTTGGATTACGAATTCATCTCTGAATACCAGTTCACTGACACTACAAAACAATGTGGTAGTTTTACAGGTCAACAGTCCCAACTGCTCCCGACAGTAGGACTTTTGGGATATTTTGTGTGGCGAGAAGGGAGTGAGTAAGGGAAGGGGGGAAATGGAAGGTGTACCTGGCAATTTAGATCTGGTCACCAGAGGCGGCTCTAGGGGACCAGAAGTGAAAGGTCAAGAGAGTCAAATTACATTTAAAATAGTAAATTATTTCATGCGACAAGTGTACAATATGCAAAATCAATCTACATTTATCGAACCATTTCTTTCAGACGCATAATATACATCATGCTCTCTCCCTCTTAGCAATGACTCAAACTGTCTTCAGAATCTAAAAACATTTTTACTAGGCAAAATAGTGCCATCTCATTTATTATATGGTGCGTAAAGTGACAGAAGACATTATATTGGGACATTTCATAAATTGACCCAGCCAATCATAGTGCATGGGAAAGAAAGCTTCCATTTAAGATGTTAGATGTTACTGCTTGCCGCTGCCTGCTAACTCGCGGTACATTTGAAATACATTAGAATAATACCAGTTATGATTTGCATAATACGGGAGGTTTTTGACCAATTGACCTGAGGGAAGAACCGCCACTGCTGGTCACTAAAGACAGCTAAAACCATATCAAACAACTTTTCATTCTGAATGGTGGTCTGTCACCAGGACAAAACAGAGAGTATCCATTACTCTACTAAATGGTTGATCCAATATGGAATTGATTAGACAAAATGGTTAAGGGATTAATTTTTCATGACTTGGCCTGGAAAAATTGGTGGTAAAATTTCCATACTCAATCTTAACACGCACAAATTATTGAAATAACACTTCGTTTCAAATTAATTACTACAACAAAGGATAAACTTGTTATACTCCGCCTCACGGTTAATACAGAAAGTGAGTATTTATGTCGGGGGAGATGAACTTTGTATTTTGTTAAAATTAATTCACTTACGCAAGGTGTTTGACGCCATGATTGGCCAAGTGAAGCAGAGTAGGTACTACAAATTTATCTTTTTTACTTTTTTTTTTTCTTTATTCATTGCATAAATTATTTACATTATAAGTGGATTTTTCGACCACCTTGCTAGGCTGATGCCCGTGGTAGTGTGGTCGATATTTACATCAGGGGAGATGGAAAAACATGCACAAACTAGGTTATTATTTTTTTTTGCATTAGCTCCACGCAGGAGGCCCTGAGGAAAATAATCTCCCTCAGGGCCTATTTCATCTTAGGGGATGCTGTGTAGAGGGTATTTTTAAGGAAGGGAAGGATAGGAAGTTATGGGAAGGAAAAATGTATGAGTGGGTAGGAATCTGGGGGTCGTGTGAAATCATCCCTTCAACTGCGGTGCAAGGCGATGGGTAGAGAGAGTTCGGCTGGAAAGGTCAAAAGGCCTCCCTAAACCAGTCTCTCTCGATCCGGCCCAACACGCAGCAGATGGGCAGATGCATCCCCCACCAAGACCTGGACAAACCTCACCCCATGAACCTGAGCACCCCTGCTAAGTCACCAAACATAGCAAACCACTTGGGGTGACCTACGGCGAAGGTGTTGGTTATCCAATAAATGGTTCCCAGGGCAGAGGTACCAGGGGCGTGCACAGAAATTTTAGTGAGCTGGAGTGCTAAGATTGAAAAATTCGACGTAAATGATGTTGTTGTAGCTGAAAATGATTTTTATTTTTTTTCGAAATTTCAATATTTTGTATGAAGATTTTTTATTCAGGGTAGGCATACCTATAGGTATGCCTACGCTAGATAAATATCTTCATACAAAAAATTGAAATTTCGAGAAAAAATAAAAGTAATTTTCAGCTACAACAACATCAATAATAATTTTCCAGTCTTAGCCCTCTAGCTCACTAAAATTTCTGTGCACGTGCCTGAGAGGTACCCATACCCACCTCCCAAATTGAGGGGTTAGATTCTTGGTTTGGGTTAGTTAAACAATTTGTTTGTTTAAAAATATATGTAAGCAAAGTTTTTTACCAAAAGGGTTTTACTGCCCCAAATCCAGAAATTATGACAATATCCAACAACTTACGAACATCATTGTACTTCAATTAAAAATTGGTTTGTCTTCCATTTATGAACTTACCAAGAAGAATGGAAGTGATGGTGAAGCAAGGATGGTTGAACAGAGACTGAGAAAGAGAAACCATCGGCGTGAGGGGGTCCGTCAGCCAATACCAGGCCCCAATAGCCGTGCACACCGATATTACCCCCAGGAGAACTAAAATACAAATAAACATATTTACTCAAACCAAAATGAAGTTTACAATATTGCTGTTGTTTTGCATAAATTTAAGTCACAAGTTTGAATTGAACAATTTTGAGTTTGAATTGTTACGCACAGGTTTACTTATGAAAATAAGATAAGGTATTGATTTATAATTACTTACTTCTCCATCTCATAGTAGCCGGGTGAAGACAAGATATCACTTCAGTAAGCCGCCGCTCAAAAGCTTTTAAATCTAAAAAAGATAGCAAGGTTAGTAAAGAAATGCGAAAAATATACGAGTCTTTTAAGCTACAGGATGCTACATACCATCACAGGCAGTCTGTTCGAGGGACATCTTGAATATTAAGTATTCACGTTAAACAATCAAACCGATATTAAGATAATTAGCTACATAAAAGTCAAACCACAAAAATGCATTTACAATCTGACAGCAACGATTTGTTAAATTTTCGCCGTCAAAAACAAGCAGTGTCGGTAAAGAAGATTATGAGACGTCTTCTTTACCGACCATTTTATAATTTTAAATGTTTCATACAAAACAAGATACCTACTTGTATTCTATATAATTATTATAATGTTTTCTACGACGAGATTGGCATGTTTTGTATATAAACAGGCAGTAAACTAAATTTTCTTTACCATTTTGCATTAGGTTTAATCGGGTATCCATTGTTTTTCTTGTGATTAGTTGATCCGTCACAAAATTTGTTATCTGTTTACTTTGTGGTTCCTAATCAAAATAATTGTTTATGGTGTTTTTGCGCTTGTCAAAACTTTGGACTTTGGAGTTTTTAATTTTTACGATTTTAGCACTTGCAGGTTTATTAGGTAAGTAGGATTGTTGGATAATTTATTCATTACGAATTATCGGCGAGTTTGTCGGCTGGCACATATAGGTTGTTATCTCGGTAATCGTTCATTTCAGAAAATTACAATAAATTAAATACAAAGTTAACTCTTCGACAACAGAATATAATATATATTTTTTATTATTATTAAGCAACAATTTGTTATATTTTTTAGTATTCCTTACTTAAAATTGAGCCTGTGTTTACACATGAAACTTTTAAGTTGATTTTTATTTTATTTTTCAGCAATCATGATGTCGTTCCGCCAGCTGGGCAGGTTAGCAGTGAGGGAGGTGAAGGTTGCATCTTCCGTTAGCGCCAGAGCCATGAGCTCTGCAGGTCCATTGGTGGATGTGAAAGTCAACGACAAAACCGGAGTGGCAACTGTCACCATGCAGCGTGCCCCCGTCAATGGCCTTAATCTTGAACTTCTCACCGAGTTGGGCAAAACAATCGATGACCTATCCAACAATAGATCCAAAGGAATGGTTTTGACTTCTGTAAGTAATGTGTTAATGATTTTATCAATGTGCAATGTTCCATTGGCGGTTTGTGGGGTTGAAAAGTGAGGATGGACAAACATAATGTTTGTAGTATTATGTATGTAAACCTACATACATAGGTTCCAACACACCTTGTTAGTGGAAGATTAAATCAACATGACGATATTTTATGGCAGCAAAATAATTCATGATCATAATATTATATAATATAATAATACCAATAATATTTCTTTTGCCCTCTCGAAAACAGTCTTGCATTTTTTTTTCCAAATGTTTCTGGCTTTCACCTTTCAAGGGTGTTCTAGGCCATCATTTTAAATTGGAGAGGAGAGGGGAAAGGTAAATTTATATGTCAATTTTATTTAAATGAGCAAATTTCAAAATTATATGGATGATTCGAGTCGAGTTCAGACTTAAAAGAGATGAGATGTTGAATGGCAGGGAGGCAATTTTGGATACGGCTTGATAGAAGAGAGGATATTTGTTTAGAGAGGGACGATCAAAAATATGTGATCTGAAGTTCCCACTTCTAGACCACAGAATATATAATCCGGGTAGTAATAAATAGTCTTGCTGTAAATTAACTTTTCAAATATCCACTATCACAAAAGTATTACCTGTGCCAAACTGTCATGACAATGAGCACAAACAAGTTAATTACCTATGTCAAACTATGATAATAATGTGCACAATAAGTTAACTGATTAATAAGCAATCTATGTATACAGCAGTGGCGGTCGGTGACTTTTTGTATGAGGGATGCTGAAGTATATACCTACCTAATATCAAACATAAATACCTACAGACTATCCCACGAACAAGATGCGATTACTGACATGTCAAATTAGCTTTATAAATCCTTTATGCTTCACATCAATTATTACAGTTCTAAAATTAAATTAATTAAATAGATATTCGAAAGTTATTTAACGTATCCATCGGCATCCGTTATTCAAGCCAAATTGTCAAAATGATCGCATGAACAAATTCTCTAAACCGTACTGAATTAATCCACGCGCTTTGTTATGCTATTCTGAGCAATATGCCTATGCGCATTAAAGTTGTTTTCTGCGCGTTGAATGCTCCCATCAAATGTGTATACGCTTCAGGCAAAACTTGGCAGGCAGAACTAAACGCGCATGCACAAATATCCAAAACTTTCCAATATCGTGGATGCGGAATGGAGCAGAGAATCAACTGTTGCTGGTATTGGTGCGTTTACGCGACATTCGACACACTAGCATCGAGTTGAGAATGGTGATGTTATGTATTTCGGTCCGGTCGGCGCATCGGCTTTTGTTGTTTTGGCCGCTGAGGTTGGGACGGTGTTGTTAAATTGCAATATTTATTGCTGTTTACTGCTAGAAAAAAAAGCTCAAAGCTTTTTTTAATGCTGAATAAATAAATTAAAATTATTTTTATATTCATTATACGCCTCAAAAGGAAGGGAAGTGCCACATCCACAGTATGTATGGAGGGACCGCGCCTTTATGCTGGTATACACAGTAAATAAACAAGTAGATTTTTCCTTGATGCATTTGAATGAAAATATGTTTTATACTTTGTTATTTGGCAGTACATCCTCTCTGCACATCCCTTCCGGGTCACTTAGTTATATTTTGTGTAATAGAGAACTCCAGTCCAATTTTTTTAATGAATCCTTCTAACTTAAATAATTGCATTTTTATTTTTAGAGTTAGTATTAATATTTAAATTAATTTTCAAAGTTTTGATTTTTCAAGATCCCTCGAAAACCACCATATCTATGGTTCATCGTGTGACGTCATCACGTCATCGATAGTTTTATTCACTTTCAACGGGTGCTGTCATTTTACTCATTTTATATTGAAAAATCGATGGACGAATGACTTTTTTTTTTTTTTTTTTTATTTTTTTTTTTTATTTAAAGAAATATTAACATAGTACATAATTCATATTGTTTACAACTTTTTCATGTAATTTTTTATATTTATATTGGTAAGTATATAACATGTTTCTTTATTTAATTTAATACCTCCCTAATTGAGAATAACTCGTGTTTAGGGAGGGAATTTTTACAAGATTTGTTTAATTTCTAGAATTATACCTATAATTAACACTATATACACTCAATTTATTAGCGTACATATATGCACTGAAGAACAGATAACATATATTAAAAAAAAAAAAAAACAGACAGTTCTTTAAAATATATAATATATAATGCATAACCTTTACGAGAGTGTATTGTTCGTTTGAAAAGGCAGAAAAAAAAGTGATAGTATCTATAAAAAATCAATGAGATATTTACTGATTCTAATTAGCTAATTTATTTATGATATTATTATTTAATTTATTTTTAAATTTATTGTAATCAGGTTCTAATCTTAGCTCTGTCCCAAGTTGATTAAACCACACCACTCCATTGTACGTGTAGTAGTGTTGTCCAAAACTGGTACGCATCAATGGCGTGCATAAGCGACCCGCTGTGTTTTGTCTATTGCTCTCAACGCGTACTAAGGCGTGCAACTTCTTCGAGTGATCTTTGTGTATTTGAAGCAGCGTATTTTTTATGTATGTGTTTTTTAGAGGTGGGACTTGAAAGTCTTGAAAAAGTTGTGAGGTTGAATAATCTGATGGTTTTTTAGTAATAATTTTGATTAATAGTCTCTGAGTAATTTCGAGTGGCAAAATTGAGGTTTTGTATGCTCCCCCCCAAGCAACTATACCATATTGTATTATTGAATGGGCTAGAGCGTAGTATATATTTTTAAGAATTTTTAAGTTTAGTATATTTCTTAAGTTAATAAATATGTATATAAGTTTTCTTAATCTATTTATAATGTTGGTAATTTGAGTCTTCCATTTGAGGTTATTATCTATTATAATACCTAGATATTTAATTTCTTTTTTATTTGTTATGCACAAACAGTCAATATTTTGACATGTTAATATTTTAGTACTACATTTTTTTGCATGAATTTTAATATTTAACGTGGTAGTAGCTATTTTTTTGTTATTTATATTAAAAAGTATATAATGTGTTTTTTCAATATTCAATGTTAATAAATTTTTGTCAAACCACTCTTTTAGCATATTAATGTCATGGTTAGCAGTTATTTCAATTTCATTCCATGTGTTTGCTTGGAATATACATAATGGCAGTATCATCTGCATATGAAATGAGTTTTCCGGTTATTGGCAATTCAAAGATATTATTAACATATAATATGAATAGAAGAGGGCCCAAAATGGTGCCTTGTGGTATCCCAAAGTCGCTTGTATTTGGTTCACTAAGAGTGTTGTTTATTTTTACATATTGATTTCTAGAATTCAGGAAACTTTCAATCCATATTTTGGCGTTATTTGTAATTCCGATTTCGTTAAGTTTGTATATTAATTTTTTGTGACTTATGCTATCAAAAGCTTTCTTTAGATCTATAAATATTGCAAGAGATTTTTTCCCTTTGTCTAGTGCTTGGTATATTTTTGTTGTTAAATCTATGATTGCGTCTTGTGTGCTTATTTTTTCGCGAAATCCAAATTGTTGGTCACTCAAAATATTATTCATTCTAATAAAATTTTGAAGTTGTTTTTTGGCTACTTTTTCAAAAATTTTTGAGATATTTGACATAACTGATATAGGTCGGTAGTTATTAATTTCTTTAGAGTCACCTGATTTATAAATCGGTGTAATAATAGTTTTTTTGTAAATAGATGGAAAGATTCCTTTTTTAAGACTATTGTTTATGATGTAAGTTATAGGCTTTTTCAAAAAGTTAAGATGTTTTTTTAGGTTTTCAACAGTGATCCCATCGAAACCTGGTGCTGAATCAGTTTTTAGATCTTTTATTATATTAACAATATCTTTTTCAGTTACTGTTTCGAATTTTCCTACCGTTTTTTTGGATGATGTTATTTTATTTTCTAAGATGGAAGTAGTATTATCTATGTTATTAGTAATTTTGTTGGCGAGATTTTTTCCCACGTTAGAAAAAAAAGTATTGAAAGCATTCGCACAGTGTTTTGGGTTTTCAGAAACTTTTACCATATTATTATTAATATTTAGCTTTAAGATGTCACTTGTTTTCCTTTTTTTGTCAATTATTTCATTGATTGTTTTCCAAATTATTTTACTGCTGGTACCTGAATTCAATACCTTTTGTTTATAGAATCCTTCTTTGGTAGTTTTAATTAGTGCCGTTAGTTTGTTTCTGTATTTTTTGAAGTCTGCGATGATTGAATCATTTAGTGGATATTTTTTTGTTAGTTTAAATAAATTTTCTTTTTCTCTTATAGACACCACTAGGCCATGAGTGATCCATGGTTTAAGTTTACGAAATTTATTTTTATATGTTTTGCTTGGTATTTCACAGCTTGAATCTTTTATATGTTTTTGGAAGGTGTCATGGAATTTTAATGCACTTATATTTACATCTTCTGTGGTAAGTACACATTCCCATGTTTCGTGAGACAGTTTTTCATAAAGTATTTGTTGGTTTATTCTTATTTTAGGAAAGGCAGAATCATTACTATTATTTTCTATTTTTTGCATTTCTATGTTGAAATTAAGTATACATGTATGATGGTCCGTTATGTTATTTCTCCATATTATTGTTTGTAGATTATCAGTGTAGTTGGAATTACACCATATGTGATCAATACACGATGGGATTTGATTATTAAATTCTCTAGTATACCTATTTATGCAGGGTTTAAAGTTTAAAGTCGTCATCATGTTGATATAATTGTCCTTTTCGATAGTGTGGTTATTTTCAGCAATGTTTATATTAATATCCCCAATAAGAAAATTATTTTTACACTTATTGTTTAAAATAATATTATTCAATTCTGTTATGAAAGTTGGTATTACAGCTGAGTGTGTCCTGTAGATTGTTATTATTTGTAAAGGTAATTTATTATTAATGTTTAATTTTATCATAATACAGTTTGCATTAGTCATATTTATTTCAGTAAAGCATACGTCTTTATATATTGCCTTAGTATATATAACAATACCACTATTTTTGTTAATATAATGGGAACTCTGAAAGTTAATGTAATTGGGGAGAGTTGGGATGATCGAGTTAGTGTTTAAATGGGCTTCAGTCAATATGATTATGTCCGGATTTTTTTTTAATAGATTTAGGTTTACTAGGAAATGGTCAAAGTTTTTATTTATAGATCGTATGTTTAAATGTATTACTGTGAAAGAGTTTGGAGTCATTTGAAGTATTGTATTACAGTCATTTGAGCTGTCACAAATTAAATTGTGAACGTTAAATTTTTTTTCTAAATGTTGAATAATGAAATCATCCATTTCTAAATATTCGATATGAAACTATTATTGTAAATGTGTGTCTTCGTGGTAATATACGTGGAAAATGTGGTAATACTCGTATATTATCTAAATTTATAGTATTAAGATGGGCCTCGGTCAAAATAATATAGTCGAGTTCAGTTTTTAAAATGCTAAGGGTGTAATATAACTCATTTATGTTTTTATAAATACTCCTAATATGTAAGTGCATAATGACTAGTGAGTTTGACATATTTTTTAAAAGAAGGTTGCATTGATCAACTGAATTACATACTTTTTTCCCTATATGAAAAAAAAAAAAAAAAAAAAAAAAAAAAAAAAAAAAAAAAAAAAAAAAAAAAAATTGATCAACTGAATTACATACTTTTTTCCCTATATGATAAGTGTTTTCTAGTTCGTTCGTAATAATATTATTCATCCTATCTTGAAAACGTGTCTTATGTATAATATATAAGTGTGTATATAAATATGTTTGGAAGTAGGTTTTGTTGGTAATAGATAGCTGGTTTCTGTTAATATCATTATACTTGGGTGGAACAATAATAATCATAATACAAATAATAATGCAGCTCGACTGGGAGTTGCAAGTACTTAAATATATACTGCAGTTTTGAACTGGCGCTATTGAACAGGGTGTCGACGTTGATATGCTGTTAACTAAATTAAGTTGAAATATTAATTTCTTACTTGTTTTTTTTAACGAATATAGCATTTTAATTGTAGTCGATTTTCTGGTATGCAGATTGTGTCATTTTCTTGACATAGTGGCATTTATTGTCGTTCGCTCTATGATCCGAATTTATTTTCCCATTTCTTATTTTATTATAGGAGAGACAATTGTAGCATGTCGGAGATTGACTTTTATTAGGGCAGTTTGTTAGAGTATGGTCTTGTGCGCAGTGGAGACATCTGGGTTTTTCTAGTTTCTTTCGGCACTTGTTCGCAGTGTGTTCGAACCATAAACAGTGAAAGCATTGGGATAATGGATTTGAGTCTTCTACGTGAACCCGCATAAATCCCAGGTTTATTCTTCCTTTTTCGATTAATAGTTTCCTCATTTGACCGGTTGTTTCTAGGACGTAGTTGGTTAGGTTATCGCTTCTTTTGTTTTTTATATTTGCCATTATTGTGGGCACGTGTTTGCTGTCTTCTTTAATAAGTTGGCAAATGTCTTCGTTTTGCTCTATAAAATCTTCATTAAAATCTTGAATGTTGTAATCTTTATGTATTCCTTTGATGATTACATTAGGCTTCCGCTTTTTTACTTTTGTTGCAGATATGGTGTTATTTTCTTTTTTGTTGATTTCTGTCATTATTTTTTCAGCGTACTCTTTTTTGGGGCAAGAGATGATGACATTATTATTATTTGTTTTTTTTATTCCAGAGACTTCTATTCCTAGTTTCCCGACTCTTATTTGTTTTTGGATATTAATTTTTATTTGGTCAGTGCTTTCATTATTGTTTGAAATTATCTTGATTGTGTGAAGGGCTTCTTTAGGTGAAATTGATTTTCCCTTATCAGTTACGCTTGCATATGTTATGTCGCCTGTAGTTGTTTCCTGCGGGGGTTTGGTGATGATTTTTTCATAGGTCATCAATTTTCCCTCAATTATTCCAACCTTGGTACCAACGTCAATCATTTTGCTTGAAAGTGTAGATAATTTTGTCAAGAGTTTCGCCATTTGGTCTTTAGTAATTTTTAGAGATGGATCCGTAATTGCATTATGGATGCCGTCAATAAGTTCTTTTGCTTCATTAATAGATAAGAGGGCGTTTTCGTTAATATTCATTTTTGTTGCGGGTGACAGCCCTGCTTGAGTAAACAGTAATTTATTTGGTGCAATAGTGTGTATGCGACATGTTGCGCGCACCGTTACACCGATACATGCAAGGTACTGTGGTTGTACGCGTCCAAAATGAAATGATATTATCACTGGTTCTATAATTGAAGATTTTAATGTCACTTTAAAACATTTAAATATTGTTCGATTTTAACCAACTATGAAGTTTGTTTAGGTGTGAGAAGTTGAGGCGTTTTTTATTCAAGACTAGCTGACACGATGAACTTCGTACCGCACTCAGAATCAATAACTGTTGAATTAAATTCAGTTTTTTCATTAAGTCAAAAATTACACAATGAAGCAATTATCGATGCGCAACAGTCCGTGTTTTGTTTTTGTCAGTATCAGAGATGGCGTTATATACCGATTTATATTTTTTATGATTTTCTTACTTTTCCACTTACTTACGGGAATTTGGGAGGCCGGTACGGGTGCCACCACCCCGGGAACCATTATTGGACAACCAACACCTCTTCAATAGGTCACCCCCAAGTGGTTCGCTACGTTTAGTGATTTAGCAGGGGTGCCCAGGTTCATGGAGTGACGTTTGTCCGGTTCTTGGCGGCGGATGAGTCTGCCCACCTGCTGCGTGGCGGGCTGGATCGAGAGACTGGTTGAGGGAAGATTTTTGACCTTTCCAGCCGGACTCTCTTGACCCATTGCCTTGCACCGCAGTTGGAGCGATGGATTGGATGGATTCAAACGTCCGTCACTCCCAGACACACTGACCCTCAGATTCCTACCCACCCCTCATACCTTTTTCCTACCCAGAACTTCCTATCCTCCCCTTCCTTAAAAAGACCCTCCACACAACATCCCCTAAGATGACATAAGTCCTGAGAGAAATCATTTTCCTGTGCGTTAAACTACATTTCATTTCAGAGATTTATTATAATCTTTGTATTTTTCCTTTGGAAGGGTGAAGACAGGGTCGGATCTAGGGGGGGGGGGGCAAACCGGGGCGCCTGCCCCGGGCGGCAGTCTTAGGGGATGCCAAAATCGTAATTTACATTCGAAAAAAAAACTTGATTCACAAAGCTCCTGGCATCCAGCGCACCTTGTTCTATCGATTATTCATTTGATTTTTAAACGCCCAGTTGGTTTCTGAACACATCCTAAGTTGATCTATGAACGTATCCTAACCACTGTCCACTGGAGCGACGGCACGATTTTTATTTTTTTCCTCGGATTGCTCGTGATATTTTGGTGACTGTTTTGAATATTTTCCGCCCATCTAAAAAAAATCATACCTCCGAATTTTAATACGGTTTACAAACTGATCATAATTCTATATAGTCAATGAATTCACCTATCTTTGGTTGATTATAACATATTCCTAGAATTAATTTTAAAAATATTATCAAATCGTAAACATTTAAAACGTAACTATTCTCAGTAATTTCTCCCTATAAACTCGCCTAGGAAGTTTAATTTTGCCTCCCATTAAATATTTTCTATTTTTCTTTTAAACGGTCTAATTTATAATCACAATCTACATAGATATATAAGAAACTGAATTTTGATATGTTGTTAACTGTTTAATGTTCCCTCTCAACAAACTTTTGACCAAAATTTTGTCGAGAAATGGCGACATTTGAATAGACTAAAATGGAATTCACAAAAAACTTACCAAAAATAGCTGCAATACATCAAAAAGATAAATCAATCATCTTAAATCCACAATACCAATTAACTCGATTATTGGTTTATTTATTGAAAATATGGCATTGTCAAACACAGTCCGACCGTAAAAAATGTCAAAAACATAACCACAAAACTTTTGTTTTTCAAATATCACTGAATTTTGAAGTTTGAAACACGTTGAACGCCATTATCATGTACTAATAAAGCAAAGTAAACTTTAATATTGGTTAATTTTTGTTACCCCCCCCCCCTCCCACCGCCGTGAAAGGGGGGGGGGGGGCAAAGAGGTCTCCTGCCCCGGTTCGAAAAAGTCGCAGATCCGAGGCTGGGTGCAGACATACGTTCACCGCTTGTCTCATTTTCGGCTATTGATACTTAGTGTGTAAGAAAGAGGGGCAGCATTACACGATAAAGAACAAAATAATTAGCGCATTGACATTTGACGTTTTTGAATTTTTGGGATTCACACACAGTTCAATATTATAGGTACTTATCACAAAATGCCCGCAGCTCTTTCAAATATGAGAATTCGTTCCATACAAAATGTATGGGGAAAAGAATTTTCTTAATAACTATATTTTTCGTTAATTTTTGTGATGTTTTATCCTACCCGATAAATGTAAAATGTAATACTACTTTAGAACTGTTTGTTGTTTGAGGCATGCCTCCATGATGGAAGATACTCTCAGTATCGCCCTGGTGTAATCCCACCATTCAAAATTGAAACATTGCTTGAAATGACTTTAGCCGTATTTGGTGACCAGTTCTAAATCGCCAGGTACTTCCCCGCCTTCCTCTTTTCCATCTCCTTCGCCTCCTCACTATCTTCAGCCTCACTGTTCCCTGCTCAGGGAGCAGCTGAGACTATTTGAGGTATTGACATTTAAAAAAAAATCTAAACAACACATGATCATATCGGCTACATTCATTTTGATTTCATCCCATGTGACATCCCCACCCCCCTTCGCCTTCATGAAATCAGCGGCTACCTGAGGCGAGCCCTATGCCTGCCTCCTTAGGGGGCATCCATTAATTACGTGAGCAGTTTTTCTTCCAATCTAGACCCCCCCCCCCCCCCCTCGGTGAGATAAATTTGGGCCAATACGTATATTTTTTTCATAACGAGATTTTCCTGGACCCCCCCCCCCCCGTTTGTGCTCACGTAAGTAATGGATACTCCCTTATGTAATATTGTACATTATTCCTACTGCATTGTGTGGTGTGTAGTAGAAAGTAGGTCGGCGAGCGGAAATACCTGTGAGGCCAGCCTCCGCTCATTTAGCTTTTAAATTGAAGTAGGTAGCTAGTTTATTAAGGCATCTCCAATTTATAAATTGGTAACATTTAAATTGAAGTAACTTAGGCTTACTTACAATATATTTTGGAAGTATTGATATGTTTATCCATTTTCTCCTACATTTTTTTAGGGGAGGCATAGACTCCCCTGCCTCATTGCATGAACCGCCACTGAATGTCCATTGAAAATAAGAAACTAATATATTACCTATCAAATGAAGCGAGCCTAGCAGTCTACAACGAAGTCCACTATGTTTTGATACAAAACCCGGTTTTTGGCGGCGAGGCATGATGGTATTGGCGGATTAGGCAGTAGAAATTATCACTTTGAGATAGGCATACATGTGGTAAAGCCAAACATAACCAAAAAATATTTCCAGATTTGTTTCTCTTTTGTTCTCTGTCACTATCACTGATCAACTAACGATTTTCAGGTCAGCTTTCAATTTACCTAGAGAAACACTGTATAAACGAGCATATTTTGCAATTCATTGCATATTATGCTTACTGCTAAATTTATGTTGTCCGCAATTTATATGGAAATTAAGCCGACATGAGTAAAGCAGACTTGCAGATTATTTTTTGTAGAAAAATTTTCAGCAAAATTAACAAAGGCATGTAAATGTATAACAAAACTGATCAAATAATTTTTAACAATTGGAAAATTTTTTAATTCCAGCCGAAAGTTGGAAGGATTAAAAGTTTGCTATAAATTGGCTATTGAGGTCCAATCGGCGATTACTGAGCATTATGACATTTTTTCAAAATTTCTAGATTGATAAAATTTTGTTATAAGTTTTATGTGTTGCAATTCAAACTTTTCGCAGGGGATGAACTGTGAGAACATTTCAATGGAAATAGTAATATTTAAAAATAATAATAATTAGCTTTTTGGCCATAAAAATATCAACCAAAAAAAATCAGTCTGTTACCATTCAATTCAATCAAATCTTGTTACCATGTTTTCTAAACATTGAAATCTTTATCAATTGTTCCTCAAATAATCGTTTTCTCAGATGTCGTTTATTTCTTCCAATCCTGTTAATAATTAATTTCATACAAAACTTGCAAAAATAGATCACATCAATCGTTTCTCTGTACATAGTTTTACCTCATTATTCGTTAAAAGCGCGCAGTTTTTGAACTATTTTATAAATCTCTTAGTTGGCATTCAAACACAGTGGTGCACATATGCGATTATCTTTTTAATTTATTTAGTTTTTTAGCGTTGCAAATTGAACCATTCGGTGAAAAAAGTGCATGACCTTCAGGAAAGATTAAAACTTGTCAAAGATGTGGGTAAAAAAAATCACATTAATAGTATATTAAAATATAAGTGGATAAACAGGTCTATAAAACACGCGCGATTTTTCGAGCACGACGGCGTAGCCGAGTGCTCGAAATAAAGCAAGTGTTTTAAAGACCAGTTATCTACGAATATTTTACGCTATTTTTTTTTATTGGTACACTTTGAAAACATAAATATTGATATTATTATTAAAAATTTGGAAATAAGAACTATTAATGAATTCGTGATGTGACATCACAATATCTTGTTGTCATGGAAATGAAAAACACAAACATTAATTTGCAATCTGTCACATAAGATTAATAGTTGACATCACAGTTTTTACTAGTTATTGTGTGTTGTAAAATGAGTTCTAACATTGATAATTTAAATACCAAAGCCGAATCGCGGTTAATACCTGAAAAATCCAAAGACGTTTATATAAAAGAATATGAAAGGTTCATAACATGGATGGAGGAGCAAAACGTAGTAGATGTAGATGAACGAGTTGTGCTTGCTTACCTTCAGAAAATGGCGGAACAGTACAAAGCATCGACTATATATTAATAATTAGAATGTAAACGATGTAAAAAAGAATGTAAACTTTGAATAAAATTTTTGAAACATTTGTAATGTTTTATTTGACGTTTAATTATTCCTGTCAGATTTATAGTTAAAAGTTGACATTTAGACTTCACATTTTGTTGATTTATTGATGTTGCCATGGTAACTTTAAAAAACGCGCGTTCCATAAAGTGCGATTTAAACACGCTAGAGCGTACTTTAAATGAGTAAAAAAGGGCACCAATAAAAAAAAAAATATTTTGATATATCCAAGTATTTAGGAATCGAATTTTGAATGTCAACTTGGCTAAACTGAATCTAAAAAAATTGACATTCATTCAAGCCACATCTATTTGATTAAGTACTACAAATTATTAATATGGTAATTCTTCCCACAGTCCCTGCCTACGATCTTTTCTGGAGGTCTGGACATCATGGAGATGTACAAACCTGACCCCAAGAGGGTGCGGGAATTCTGGTCAGCCCTTCAGGATTGCTGGATGAAACTATTCAGTTCCCCATACCCCACTGCTGCGGCTATCAATGTAAGTATAGATTGAGTACACGGTTAGTGGCTGAGTGGTCCAAATCTCTGATTTCTGTTGCACAAGTAACACGCACCTTGATGGAAGAAAGATTGATTCTAATATTTTCAGCTTAATCTTAGCCCGCCGATGTTTGCCTTACTTTTTAAATAAAAATTAAAAGTTTCTTCAGTAGGTACAAGAATGGTCCAAAAGGAAAAAAATTACGAGATTTCGCAGATTGGAATTGTGACTAAAAAGTCCAAATGGAAAATTTGAAGGATTTTGCACATTGGAGGAACAGTCCGATTTGGCAAAGAATTCTCCAAATGGACAAATTTTATTATTTTTCATAAATTGGAAATGGAAATCCAAATGGACCAATTTGATTATATTGTGCACATTGATTGGAATTTTCAAATTGGACAAAGAATTGTCCAGATGGACAAATTGGACAATATATTGCACATTGGACGATATATTGCACATTGGAATTGTCCGATTGTAAGAAGAATTGTCCAAATGAACAAATTTTACGGTAGTTTGCATAAGACAAGTAAATTTTTGCATACTTTCTTATTGCTGTAATATGTTCAAAGGCGCATAACTCTACATAACTCTAGAAAACAAAACAGACCTTTACTCAATTTGGTAAAGCTAAAAAAAAAACGCAGGCAGGGCCTAGTAGCAAAAAACCCTATGTGGGTTTTTTCCTGCTAGTTACATAATATGTTATAATTTATTACGTAAGTACTTATTTTTTCCAGCTTATAAATCTTTAAGATTGAAATCTTATGGTTTAATCGGATGTACACAATCTTAATATTTATCTCACATTTATCTATTACACTATATAAAGAGGAAATATTTGATTGTTTGTTTGCATTGAATAGGCTCCAAACTACTGAACCGATTTAAAAAATTCTTTCACTATTGGGAAGCTACAATATCCCCGGGTGTATAATTTATAAAGTTAGCTAGGAAGGGGACACGGGATGGGATCGGGAACGCACGGGAAAGGTGATTCCGGGAGTAAAATGTATTTATTTGAATATGGCATTGCAACGCATGCCGGGAACCAGCTAGTATGTTATATAAAGGTCTCTGGTATGTTCTGTCTGAAGGTCAAAGTATTTGCGCTTAGCAATAAAATCCTAATAAATGGAATATATCTGAGCGAATCCGAAAATTACGAATACTAAAAACTATATTTGAAATGTAATGAAATACTGTTTCAAATTTTATTATTAGAATTATACATAGTTTTTAAATATTTGTATTTTGAATGTAAGCGTAAAAAAGTTTTTAACCCTTTGATTAGTGAGTTATTTTTTTATCGTTTACTTATATTTTGTTATAATACTTAAAAATGTTTGACAAATATATTTGTATTATCTATAAATCATGATTCAATCGAAATTACAAACATGGCAATAGAAAAATTCGAATAAAGTTGTATAGCCGCATATATGCAGTGATACTCTAAATGGATCTTTCGAGTGCTGTCGCATATGTGCGGCCATACTGCTCAAAGGGTTAAAAAGGCTCACCTTACTTTTTCTAACTGAAAAAAATATAAACCCATATTTTGTTAGACAAATGTATTTTAAATGTTATCGTCACTTTAGTTTAACTTTAAAAATAATTAATAAAATATTCACAAAGTTTCATTGATTTTTCTCAAATTGCATTCGGAAAATTTGCTTTCATAGAGGTGTACATTTTATTTCTTCTGTGATTAACTTTTAGATTTGAATATAAAGCGTGGTGTTATCTCTTTCTAACACCTTTTAGATCATATTTCTCACCATGACAGCTCGAGAGGCACAACGGTTTTTATGAGACCTATAAGAGCTGTTCCCAAAAGTGAAAAAATTAGCCTGAGGAGTTGAATCTCTGTAATAATCATGAACTTAAATCTCATATTTAATGATTAATGAGATATAATGTAACCCTTATGTAATAATTAGACATTGGGTTGTACATACATTATAGAGTATTAAAATTGGCGAAATTTCCTTGCAAATATTCACTATCATTGCCAAAAAATATACTGCCAAACAATGTCAAAGTATCCATTTAAGATGCCATATGTAGGCAAAACAAATTATATTTCAAACACTTAACAATGTAAGTAGTCGCTCTGACCAATAAATTACACAAAAACAGTATGAACTAAGTGAAGGCAGAGCTCTAGATATAACCCCTAGAGGCCGGAGCCCGGCAATTGCAGTGTTGAAGAATCATGCCTATGCACGGTACAAAGCACTGCAATTGCAGTGTCGGCCTTTTATATTCATTTTGCCTTTGAATTTTACCTCTACTCGGTTAAAGACAAAAACAAAAATGTCACTTTATCAAGTATGGTCTTGTTTAAGTGTTGGCTTTTGAAAAATATCTTTTTATTTATTGAAGTTCTTGCCGGCGCCTACGGGTTATGAGAAATTAGACTTTCTGTATATATCTATTTGTTTATTTAGACATTCACAGTATATTATGAAACAAGTGATAAGATATATTAAATTATACATGGTTATTACTTATGTCCATACAATATCTTAGTGATTTCACTTTATATTATATGATTATTTATTTTCTTCGTCTTCTGGGGCTCTCTCCATATATATCACATTCATTATCGCTATGACAACTTTATATTTTTTTCAAAGTATCTGTATTTGATCAATTCCCATTGTCGCATAAGGTACATCTCTTCTCCAAGTGCTTTTTTTTTGGGTGTGGTAATTAATTGATTAATCACCCAGACCAAGATAAATCGATCAATATTTTAATAGCGAATTATTATTATGCTTTGCGCACCTGAGTAGCTGCGCTGGGGGTAGGTAAGTAAGTGACAAGAAACGAGAATTTAGTCATCCACCGGTCAGTGAGGCTGTTAGACGATGTCAAAGTCGTCAGCGAGTGAGTTTTACCCATCTGGCGCTCGGTGTTACTATTTTTCACCAATACTAAGATTAGTTGTAGAAGAAAAAAAATATTATAATTTGTGTTTGTTATGATTAAAACCTTAGAAGATGTTAGTTTTAAATAAAAATGGACAATTAAGTGCCATAAGTTGAATTCTGTGAGAAAAATCTTCATCCTAATAAAAATGATTAAACTACTTATAACACTTTTATACCTAGTTTCTAATAACAAGTACTTAGAAAACAGGTAAATTAAGTATACTATCAAATTAAAAATAGTAATAAGTCGAGAATAAAAAAAATATCTGTAAGAATTTCGGGTGTCCACCTTACTCTTGATGTTACAAATTTGAACATGACGCTCGCCGGGTTAAAGGGAACTATCTATTTCCCAGGGACACTCGCCTGCCGGAGGCTGCCTGCTCGCCATGTCCTGCGAATACCGGGTGATGGTCGGGGGCAAGTACACCATCGGCCTCAATGAGACGGCACTGGGCATCGTGGCGCCCCCATGGTTCCAGGACACCTTGCGCCACACCATCTCACCGCGCACCGCTGAGATGGCGCTCACTCTCGGCACTCTCTTCTCCTCGGATGAGGCTCTGAAGGTTGGTATCACACTTAATACAGGTTTAGATCAGGGGCAATTACACCTTTGGGCTCAAAGAGATGGCATTGGGGACCTCTTTTAGGTCTTTGAAATAAATGTCTTGGTAAATCGAAAGTAGGGAGTATTTTTATTATTTTTAATTGTTCAATATTGTTTGTTTTTACTTTGTTGTTCCAAGGTGAAAAACATAGAATATAGAAGGACACAAGAAATAAGATGTGGGCATATTTCATGCTCCAAAAGCCTGTCCAATCAGACATTAAATTTCAAATACAGAACTGTGTTTTATCTATGTGTATTACGAAATTTTCTTTTCTACTTCATTTTGAGTTTGACATTTTGATCAAATGGGATGGTGATACATAATGTTTGGCAAGTGTAAGAGAGACAGAGCGCATGCTAAATTGGTTAGAACCAAAAGTTAATAAGTCAGTGTAGACATTGGTTTCTGTTCAAATCTACATGGAAAGCATTTCTAGTGGAAAGTTCACTTTCATATTTGTGGTGAAAAATAACAAATCTGTTATATTATTTTATTTTATGACAATTTTTACGCTTTGAAAAGAATTAAAAAAACCGCTTCTTATGCCACAAAGTGTCATTAAAATACAACAATTAACAGAAACATGAAACTTACAATAAATATGAATTTATGAATACATACAATATGTATTTGTATAGATATGCATGTGAAAATGTTTTCTAATGGTAACAGATTTTGTTTTCCATTGCCTCTCACCATTATCAGGTACATTATGTATTTATCAATACATATAAATAAATAATGTATGTAACACTTCGACCAAGTATACCCTAGACAAGCCCTCTCATAGTAACAATCAGAATTAAATAACGCCAGTAACAGTAATTTCGCAACAAAACTCTCCTTTCAATTCCGCCGTCTTGCATACAGAGTTCCCGGCAATAAACAACTGACCGCCAAGTTATCCTATTGTGTAATTCTGTCAAACTAATACATCAATAGTTGTTCACGGATTGGCCGCATGAACAATATCCACAAGCCGTGCTGTATACAGTGGTTTTCAAAGTGGGGGTCACGAGACATTCATAAATTTAATTGGAAAAAAATATTTTTTTACATTATTTTGACAAGCGATTCAATTTCGGAGGCCAGTATGGGTACCGCCGCCTCGGGAACCATTTATTGGATAACCAACGCCTCTGCCATAGGTCACCCCAAGTGATTCGCTACGTTTGGTGACTAAGCAGGGGTGCCCGGGTTAATGGAGTGATGTTTGTCCAGGTCTTGGCGGCAGATGCGTCTGCATTTTTTTTCTGTTGGTTCCTAAGCTTAATGAGTTCATTAAAAAAACCAATCATCATTTGCTTGAAAACATTTACGAAAAAATCATCTTTTTACCGCCCATGCACCGTGGGCTACCCAAGTTGGTTGCTCATCATTAACACAGTGATGAGCAACCAGCGGTCCGCAAGCCCATTTACTGCTTTTCGGACGGACTACAAAAAAATATAAAAAAATTGCCCTAAAAATATTCAAAGGCTTCTGTTCCGTTTTGCAAAAGGTATAGCCAAAAACTATAATTTATTTTTAAAGTTTTGAATCAGCTACTCAAGTTTTTGCGTATAATAAATAAATAAAAAATACTGAAATTAGTGGATACTTAAAGCCCAGTAGTAAGCGCTCAAAAAGAAGAGTAAGGGGAGATACTTAAATACGAGTGTTAGAGGGAGCGCGCTATTCTTAAATACATGACTCGTTTGAAATAGGACTAAAATCTCACGGAAAATGTCTCAAAAAGGATTTGAAAAAAAAAACAATGAATTACGAAATTTTTCGTATACCTATATATCTTGTAAAATATCATAAATATAGTGTTAATAATATTTTTTGGAGTATATCTTCGAATTTTATCTATCGGGGGAAATTTCATACAATTAAATTATAAGTGTTAATTGTTTAATTTGCGACCTTAATTAAAGAATTTTGCAACGATTTTTTGTTAAAATCTGTGTTTTATGTATTTTAAAGGTTTCCGTTTTACAAAATAACAAAAATTATCTTGACGAAATATTGTACTTATAAATATTGTAATTTCAAACAAAAATAAACCAACACCATTTACTGGTTTGACCTTGAACATAGTAAAAATTTTGTCTGGCAATTTTTGCCCTTTTTGAATCAACCGCCAAAATTTAACATTTCCAAATGAAAAAAAATCGATATCATTCATTGTTTTGGCATTGCGGATATAAAATTTTCAGCTGCGGCTTTTTTTTACCCTCTTTGATAGTTTAATTAAACAAATATTGTTTTATAATATGTAAAGCAGGTTTGCGACTCCACCGACAAAAAAGTTAACAAGGTTATGTTGTACATACCCTCCCACCAAGGTCCGCATAAGTACATAATAATAATCATTCCTAAAAAACAGCTGGTGGTGAATTTATGTAATTATAATTATAATTTATGGAAATAATATAATTTATTTTATTACTAAAAGCGGGTCGCGCTTTAAAAAAGTTTGAAAACTCTTCCAAATTGTGATACTAGCCCTCCTTGTATGTATTAGTAGTCGAACACAGGCAGTGCGGTGATTTGATGACGTAGGAAACTTTGATGGCAACAAAAGTAATTCTGTAACATTATTACGTTTATGAAAACGCTGTCTAAAAGACATATGTAAGGTCTATTTTTTTGTTGTAGTCAGATAGCTGACTATATTTTCAAAAATAAAGTCCGCGGTGTGTACTTTGTACAACATTCGGAAGTTAGATATTTTTGTGTTTGAAAAAATTAACTCCGGTGCGGACGGCTGGAACACAAATTGGTTTCGGTGTAGACCTTGTAGACCGATAAAAGGTACAACACAAAGCACTATGCGATCTAAACGGTGCAAAACAATGCAGGCACTTTTTCATAAATGGGCCGTGAGCCTGCTTTTGCTGGCTTCCGGGGCCATTTTTTCATTTCACAGGGCGCGTCTAGATATCATACGTCAATGATGTAACAAGAAATTCTAAAATAGCAAATGAAACAAAATTGTTAGCGAATCACTTTGAATTTTGAAATATTATAGAGTGTATAATACGCAGTGGCGTAGCTAGCATGGGTGGCACCCGGGGCGGATAACGTGGTGTCACCCCCCACCCCCATTAAAGTTTACAAACGCAAATTTCGACTTCATAAAAAATTTGTCCGTCCGTTTTCATACTAAAAACGGAATTTTCGAAAAACAATCATTTTGGACTAAACGACATCAATAATGTAAAATTTTTCAAACTTAGCACTCTATCACACCCAAAAGTCACAAGCCGCCAGGACCATTATAAAGTTGACTTTAATATTGTGAAATAACATCATTTTTCCAGATTGGTATGATTGATGAGCTTGCAACTGATAAAGCCGACGCCATCGCCAAGTCTGAAGCATTCATTGCCAAGTTTGCCAAGATCAACCCTCTGGCGCGGAGCATGAGCAAGATGATGTTCAGGAAGAAGATTGTCCAAGAGCTGGAGGAAAACCAAGAGATGGACCTGGATATGTTCGTCTCCACAGTCTCCAGCCCCAAGGTGCAGAAATCACTGGATCTATACATTGCAGCATTAAAGACCAAGTCAAAATGAGAAAGAACTAACAAATAGAATCGATTAAATATTCTTTAAAAAATACCTCCAAAATGCCAGAAATTAGTTCAAACTTGAGATTGAGGTGACTGCTATATGTGAGTCATAGAATTATTTTAGGATATCAGATTTTGATTGTTTTTATTATATATTAATACCGTCCTCTGTACTGAGAGATTCCAAAGTCCAACCTTATCAGAAATTATAATGTACAACTGTGATAATAATCGGTTTAGAACCGTTTAATATTACAACATATACAAATGTCTTATTTAAGTTTTTTAAAAACTACTTTTACAATTTTTAATAAGAATGTACATCTACTGTAAGTATACTTGCAATATTTCAGCATGAGTATTATAAAATAATTATTATGTACAAATACTCATAACAATTCAATGATTTTTTTTTACTGTCAATGTAATGTTGACATTTATAGAATAAATGAATGGTTATTCGGTTTTATAAAAATATAAATACGTTTGATTTTAATTATTGTGTTTTATTCCCCCCCAAATGGATGTGAAAATTTTTAGTTGATTTATTTTTAAACACATCTACATATTTAAATTTCGATTGTTTGTTTTCTCGATTGAATGAAATGGAATCTTGGAAGTGGAAATTAATCCAATTCCCGATATCCGATTGAGATGAAACTCGGCAGATATACTCGTTACATAGGTGGACTGGACATGTATGCATTTCTCTGAAATTAGATGGCATTATGGCCGTTAGTAAACTAAATCAATCAGGTCAGTCCTATCCAATTGGGATTTGGCTCAATTGTTAGCGGTGTTGACTCCAATTTATCCTCTTTATCTCGTGCATTACCCTTCCACCTTCTGCGCCTTTCCTCCTTCCTATGTCCCCCCGTCCCACGACTCCCTTCCCCCCCACCGGCTTTCCCACACAAAATACACATTTTTCAAACAACTCGCTTGCCACCTATTGTAAAAATTTTATACAAATTCCATAATGCCAGAGCTCAACATTATATATATAAACCTAAATATAGCATAGCATAAATATAAATATAGCATGCGCAGAACAAATCGCCAAAGTTTTGTCGCAATCGGATGGATGCTTTAGGAGTGCATATAAGGGATAAACAAAGAAACATTAATTTTTATAATATTTATTATAAGATTTATATATATATGTATTGTTTAATGATTCACAGAGTTGATCCTTTAATGAGAGCCTCTAGTTCCTCGGTGAGTCCTTCAAACACCAGCATACGGTCTATCAGTAGCTGCCACTCCTCCTTCTGACTATCCACAAAGTAGTTTATCTCGAGGACTCTGCTCCGATCTCTCTTTATCTCTTCCCTGAAAAGAAAAATGTACTACTGTCTACAAGCGTCTCAAAAGTTAAACAATTATAGTGTGTACATAATATAAAGTTTTATGCAAGTTGTCAAGCATTAACACGGAAAATAAATCCTTTGAAATGTGATAGGTAAAATGTATAGGCCTGGACTGATAGAGTAAGCAAGTAAGAGCCAAAATATCCAACCTAACATAATTTTAAAAAAAATTAATTAATGGGTTTAATAGCATGTATCATTTTTACTTTTTTTTACATTAGCTCCACACAGGAGGCCCCGAGGAAAATAATTTCCCTCAGGGCCTATGTCATCTTAGGGGATGCTGTGTGCGAGGGTTTTTGTAAGGAAAGGGAGGAGAGGAAGTTTTGGGAAGGAAATAGGTATAAGGGGTGGGTAAGAATCTGGGGCTTAATGTGTCCAGGAGTGACGGACATATGAATCCATCCCTTCAACTGCGGTGCAAGGCGATGGGTCATGAGATACTGGCTGGAGGATAAAAGATCTCCCTCAACCAGTCTCTCTCGATCCTGCCCACCACGCAGCAGGTGGGCAGATGTATCGGCCACCAAGACCTGGACAAACTTCACCTCATGAACCCGGGCATCCCTGCTAAGTCACCAAACATAACGAACCACTTAGGGTGACCTATGGCAGAGGTGTTGGTTATCCAATAAATGGTTCCCGGGGCGGCGATACCCATACCCGCCTCCCAAATTGAAAAATACTTAGTATAGGGCAAAATATTTTCCTCAAATAATTGTCATTACAAATAATTACCATAGTTGCCTCTAAAATTGTGAAAAATCAAATTCTTTAACTTCTGCTGTGCCGCTGCAAAATTTTCACTGTGTGCCATCTGATTCTATTTTCAACATAACTTTCTTTTTTTTTTTTGTAAAATGATGTTTCTGCAAATTGCACCGTCTTACCAGATAATGTGTTTATTTATTTATGAAAATAACGTATCATCTACCATACATAGTTTCCCCAGAATAGCTAGTTATATTCAGAGAAATGGATATATATATATATATATACATATATGTATATATCCATTTGGATATGGATTAATACCACAATCTACACATCTGCCCTTAAATGAACACTAATGCTGTTCGAATCGTTGAAAACCAAAAATCAATCACTATAGTCAGCAAATTGGTAATGAACAATACGTTACCAAGTGGCCTTGTGGAGCAGCTCCTCTTGCCAGGCGATTACTCTCTGAATGACGTAATCCTCACGGTCGTCTATGAAACGCATGTGACAGTCGGTGGACTGCGCTATGGTGTCCATCATCAGGTCTTTGTCTGTCATTATCTGCATAAAGTCAAAATGTTCATTTTATTGTTTGATTTTTTGCAAATACGACTTCTATGTGTAATAATTATTGAGTAACTGGATGCAATGACAACAAACTGTTTTTGCTGCCATCGACTTTTTGGTATCTTAAAAACCTTCTTCATCTGGCATATAAATATTACTTCTGTAGGTTTTACACAAACGGAGCTATACACAAAAGTTAGAACACAAGTTACAAGTGAATATTAGGCATTAAAAACCTTTAACACATTTTACTCAAAACTACAATTTTCATTATATGTTGTATTTAGCTCCTCAATTTTAATCTAATTAATTAATCTTTGTCCAATTTTACTTGTTATGCTTTTCAACTTTTAATGGGCAGAGAATCTGCGTTTAACAGTGTTTAAATATAAAATTCACAATGGTGCTGATCGTCAAATCAATAGTTATCAAATTGGATGGGGTTCAAATAATATCAACATTAGAGTTTTTCAGCGCAGCCTTTGGGACAAGTATAATTAATTTAGTCTGTTTTTGTTGACCTACTCCTACAAATTTGAAGAGTTTCAATAGATGAAGTCCTCACCGCAACCAGTTCAGGGAGGTGCTCATAGAGCAGTACTCCCCTAGTAGCCAGGCGCGGAAGCATCTCGCCCAGCGACATGGTCCACTCGCCCTCGCGGTCTCGCCACTGGCTGAAAATGGCCCGCGTCTTTTCTATCATCTTGTTGCCCAGGTCTTTGACGTTCTGTGAAAACTGGATGCGCGTCTCCTGGAGAGTTGGAATTGTGTATTAGTGCAAGATGGAGTCATCATCTCAACTGTAGCGCATGTAATTAGCAATACCTACCTCGCACAGCTCGTACAGAGACATCTCCTCCTTCATGAGGTTGACCCAAAGGTCCTTGACCAGGGAGTGGAAGCGTTCCAGCAGGTCCTCCAGGGAGCTCTCCACCTCCTCGAAGGTCACGGCCTCCGCCTCCAGAGAGTCCACTGTCACTGTCATCATCTCAAACTGCTCCTCCTTGTCTAGGATGTACTTGGACACCCACCTTCATATTACAACATGCAAATGCTTAAATCAACATATTACCTAAACATAATATATACATACGTGCAACTAGAAAATGTGCCTATAACAATATGGTATGTCAAGTAATGATGTACCATTCGCCCTTGAACTGATACTATTGATATGTTACGATGCATTCCTTAAGAGTGTATTACCAACCAGAAATATGTCATTTTTAAATCAGTGGTTAGACGTATTGACTCTTTTCCACAAAAAACTATAAATGGATTTCAAAAGATTGTTCTTTTATCTAGTAAACGTATGTTTTAGATTTTGAGAAAAAATGTTTATTTTTAGAATAATAAGGTTATACCATAGGTCGTTCGCAGATTTGTTCAATTTTCAAAAAAGTACATTTATTATACAACACCCATTTCAAATCATATAATCATGCAGTAAAATAAATCAATACATTATCTGGTAGACGTATATTTCAGAATTTTAATTTTAGTTTAAATAAAATCATTAAAAAATATATACGGACATGTGTTTCTTGACGAAAATTGGTCGGTTGGTGCATTTATTTGTGCACTTACAAACAAATATATTTCGGATATTTTTACATACTTATTTTGCTAAGACATTATTGACAAATCATAAATAATTTGATCGTAAAATAATTTCAGGAAGTATTTAATTTTAAATAATTTTGAACATCGCATTTCACCATTTTTATCGCAGCCCGTAAACACAAATTTCAGATTTCATTACGGGCCCAAACGCGGCCAGGAGAGCACGTCTTCGCGACGCTTTGAATAATAATATTTGGAAATGAAATTTGAAAACGAAATTTGAAATAAACACGAATTCCTTGATTCATGTTTGTTAAATCTACAGGGTTGACCGAACGCAATTTTTCATGTTCATTGAATATTTTTATGCAAAATTTTTTATAATTTCGAATATTTTTTTTTATTTTAAATTATTCTTGTGTGAATACCGCACAAGAGTCCCAACTGCTCCAAAATATTTTTTGGGGTAAATCTTTTTTACGCACGCTCGACACTTGGGGGTAAACTGGTGAATGGGTTACGAAAAGTGGTGATTGTTACGAAAAATGACATGCGAACGGTAATCAATGCGAACGGTGATCGATTGCTCGGCGGGTCGGGCCTTTACGCACGCTTGTTTTTCGTGTTATTGTTATATTGTTAATGGACTATTTGTCCATAAATAAATAAATAAATTATAAACAGCGGGTACCCGGCATGCGTTTCAAGGGCACTGTAACCTCGCGGTCAACTAAACTGGTTCCATCACAAGTCCCGGGAATTATAATGCAAGCGCCTGCACTATATAACATTATACACAGCGGGTACCCGGCATGCGTTGCAAGGCCACTCAAAGAAAGAAGGGTTTGTGCGCTTTAATTCTGTTTGTTGAAGTGCTTATTATTAATTATGCACACAAATAAATATTTCAAAATGCGACATTTTTTACAATCCAACTGAATATTACTCGTTTTTTTTCTTGAATACCGCACAAGAGTCCCAACTGCTCTCGTCTGGAGCCAGTGGGACTATTGCATCCCCAATTTGGGGTATGTTGTAAGACTGAAGGTAGTGGGGAGGGGAAGGATATAGGGAAGAGGAAGGTGGGGAAGTACCTGGCTATTCAGATCTGGCCAATAAACACGGCTAAAGCCATTTCAAGCAACGTTTCAATTCTTAATGGTGGTCTTACACCAGGGCGATACTGAGAGTATCTTCCACCCTAATGGCCGTAAAATACAATTAAAAAACAAAAAACCAAAATATTAAAAAGAATATAACAAATTGTTTATTCATGTAGGTATCTACTTAATACCTACTGTGTTTACGCATTTCACTTGTATCTATTTATGTTTATGCACTTCGATATACAAATTACAAATAACTACTACTAATTAAAATTCTGGAAGCGAGAATAGTAATATAAAGTAGTAATAGTAGCGGGTAGCCCTAGCTCGCGTGAACAAAACCCTCAAAACTCGGATTGCCGCGGAACGAAATTTAGTTCTGAAAACGCCCGCTCGCGAGCCCTGATGTGTTAGCGCTAGTGTCGGAATCGAAGTTGTCATGTGCTAGTTATTCACTCTTAATTCTGTTTACATCTCTTGTGACTTGTTGCAATCATCAATAAAGTTAACAAATTTATACCATTTCATGTAATTTGCATAAAATAGAAAATCAAAATCACTTATGAAGTGTTTGATGTCATTTATATAAAAGTTAATAACAGAAGTCCTAAGTGGAAGCCTTGAGGTACCCCTGAAGGAATTATTATAATATGGGCAATTATGGCTGTTGTTTACTATTTATTATCATTTTTGTATTATAATTGGGGGAAAATGTACTTCAAAGTAGGTACAAAAAAAACATGATAACTTGTATGACCATCTGTAACAATAATTTTTTGAAGCATAAATAAACTAAACCACTCCCTTTTGAAGTGAAATTAAATTGTGTGGGTATTCATGTGTCAAATCTATTACAAAATGTATTATGATTAAGGGACTTGATGACTTGTTTATGGCTGAATTTAACATTTGGTTCAAAATATAAATTCATTGTCAGTTACATCATAACAAATCCCAACCTAATGGTATCATCGAGACCTGCCTACACTCTTGACATACATAAGGTTAATTAATAAAATAGATGCTCACTCTTTACTCTTGTTGGAGCAGGCTTCTTGGGCCTCGTTCATTACCTCATGGAAAATCTCCACCTCCTTCTTCCTCACGGAGTACTGCGCCAGTCCAAAGTTCACCAACTCCAGCATCAGATCCGAGTAGAACTGGCGATATCTGATGCTCAAATATGTTAAGGGTTACATTTTTTATAAATAATATATTATTCCCTAAGATGCTATCAACTTTTTGGTGGAAATTATATTATCTAACTTTTTTTATCATTAACTTCTCGCACGAGGCCCCGAAGAAAATTAATTTCCCTCGGGCTTGTGTCACCTTCGGGGAAGCTTTCTGGAGGGTATTTTAAGGATATGAAGGACAAGAGTTTCTGTGAAGGAAAAAGGTATGAGGGGTGGGTAGGAATCTAATATTCAGGGTGTCCAGAAGTGACAGACCTATGGATCCATCCCTCTCACTGCGACGCAAGGCGAATGATCAAGAGATTTCAGCTGGAAAACTCCCTTAACCGACCCCTCCCGATTCGGCCCTCCACGCAATTGGCACCCCTGTTAAGTCAATAAACGTATCGAATCACTTGGGGTGACCTATGGCAGAGGAACTGGTAAACCAATTAATGGTTCCCGGAGTGGCGGTATCCATACCCGCCTCCCAAAACTTACTTCAGTGGTTTGCTGCAGTGTGGTGCTAGGGCACTGTTGACATTACATATAATATAATACATGTACATTAAAACACCCTTGCAAGGTTTTCAAAGACCGGAAACCTTAGGTATTCATAACATGGGTCCAAAAAAGATTTTTATTTTTTAAGTGAGTAAATATGTAAATCAAACTTTTTTAAGCATGAATATTTTCTTCACCATACCTACGTTCATACATTATTTTTATTTTCTAATGGGAATATCGCCCAAGAGTCCCAAATGTTCCCAACTACTGAAACCATTGGGACTATGGAATCACCAATTGGGTTACGTAGCGATCCTGAAGGGAAGGCGATGGTAAAGGTAAAGGTCAGATCTGTAAATTGAAATGTACTGTATTATGTAGGTATATTTAACATATTATATTTCTCGGTTTTTGTTGGTAACTATGAAAAGATATGCGTGTATTTCATTATTACGCATGAGATACGGAGTTGAATTAAAGTCAGAAAAATGTAGATTTTTTAACAGTAACAATGGTGGTGTACAGTTGTTTATATTGTTCTTGTAAATGTAGTGAAAGGATACACCGACCATGTGCTGCGCAGCTCTTCGTCTGTCTGCAGGAGCAGCGTGCCCATGGGGTCCAGCTCGTACATGTTGTCGAATAGCTCGGGACCCGTCAAGTACTCCACGAAGGACAGTGCGTAGTATGTCACACGCGCGTCGTACGCTGCCTTCTTCTGCCGGGCCAACTCCCTCGTCTCATCCTCTTCGTTCACTTTACTGATGATTGATCTGAAATTTAAAACAATACTGTAACAACAAATGGACAATCAAAGGGTTCGACCCTTTTAAAAGCGCGGGAGAAGATGGTATCTTTCCGGCACTTCTACAGATCTTCCTAAGGCGTGCTGCGCCGTAGCGAGGGGGGGGCGGTGCACCCCGGGTGCCACCCGACGGGGGGTGACACTACACCCGACGGGGAGTGACACCCGACCGTGGAAAAAAAATTACAAAGGATATTATCACAAAAATATTGAACACGGCCTGTTATTTATATTTTCATCGCTCTGTGGGTCCCCGTGGATTGCCGTAATTGAAACGGGGAGAATTTTTTGCCTGACGGTCTTTTCTCTTTTACTACCTAAAAAACTTTGTTAATAAAAATATATTATACTATAAATATATATTATACAACGCATTAGCAGAATCAATTATAGGATACGGAATAAATAGTTACGGATTAACGTACAAAACGTACTTAAATAAAATAGAACAATTACAAATCCGTTTCCTAAAATTGATATCAGGCAAAAAAAAGTTCAATTATGTGAAGGCGATTATAAAAAAAAATTCTCCTTGTGTAATGTGCTCTCTATACACAGTAAGGTAGAATACCAATTAACGCTAGATGAATTCTGGAATGCAGAATTCAAATAACCTGTAAACCACAACTACCCTACTAGGCAAAGAGAAGCACAAAAATTCCGGAAATATTTAACGCATTGCCTGAAAATATTAAAAATTATGAATGCTTTATGAATAATCAATTTAGTTTTAAAAATTACGAGAACTCATCAACACAGGCCTCCCTCTCTTCATCGGTCACCAGGATGTAGTCAATGTAGGAGACTTTGGGTAGAGCTGCCTTTAAAAACTTAAGGGCGTCGGAATTCTTGTAGCACGGGTTGTCTTTGAAACTCAGAGAACGCAGATTATCGAATTGCCGCAAGTAGATTACCTAAAATAACAATCATATTGTCTAATAATTTTTTATTTATTTGAACAGAAGTAAAACATAGATGTACCAATTGTTCAAACATACTTCCTTATAGTTAGTGATTTTGTTTCCAGCAAGTCCAATGACAATAAGTTTCTCCAGACATTCAATGTTTTCGATCTTTGAGATATTATTGTAACTCAGAATCAAGACTTCAATATTAACAAGCTCGTTTAAATTCTCCATAACACTTATCGAATTAAATGATAAATCTAATTCTTTGAGATTTGTAAGCTTTTCCAGGTTTTCTATTTCTTCAATCAGGTTGTGATTTATTGCCAGCTTTGTCAATGATTTCAGCATCCAGAGATGGTCGATTCTTATTATATTAAGAAACTCCAAACGTAGAATCTGCACTTCATCAAGATGAACACCTTCCTCTGCAAATAAGCGGCCAGCTTCTCCTTTCGGTCCTTGCTCTAATACACACTTGATTAGCATATTATTGTCAATAACACCTGGTTCTACTGCTGGATGGATTATTACACTGGACATTTTGAATAATTATGATATTACACTGATTTTGTAATGAGACACAGCTAATCCTCGTATTTTTATTTTCAAAGTGAAACTTGGTGAAATTTGATGAATAAGCTTTCCAATTATCAATAAGATTATAATAAACAATTAATTTCCATGACAACATTATTTCGATTCAAAAATGGCGCGTTGTGTTGGTGTGTTCGATAATGTTACTTATTTTTTGTTGAACAGCTGCTGTCAAAAAATGTTAATATTTTTATTGAAATATCCAAATAAAAAGACTCCTGGTACTAATATCTACAGCCTGAATGTCGGACGAATATCTACAGCTCATATGTTGGACAAATATCTACGAACTTCAGAGTGAGGACTAATATCTAAGGTCGGACTAATATCTATGGAGCGCAGGTGGGACTAATATCTACAGAGGGTAAATCCAATAATCAGCTAAATTGTGTCCAATCATGATTTAATATTAGGGATTTTTACAAACATACATACATAAATTAAGTTTTTCAAACTGCTTACGCAATATTACGTTATTCTAAATTGCTACACATTATTGCAAATTCAACCTTCGCCAGTGCTGTAGATATTCGTCCTCACGTTGGTTCTCATAGATATTAGTCAACTGTTTGAGCTCTAGATATTCGTCCTCACTTTGGTTCTCATAGATATTTTCAGATTTGTTCAGTTTTTGGAATTCCTGTAGATATTAGCAGACGCCTCCCATCATCGTCATTATTATTATTACGATAACAAAACATTATCGCACAACTCGGTGACAAGTAATAATGCGCAGACTCGAACGCAGTAATGGTTCCTCGGGATTCTCGGGAAGTGCATTTGCGAACACTCTTTATTTATTGTATATTTGACAAGTAGAGAAGTCGAAAAGACGTAGTGACAAGCGACATTTTTAGAAGTAAATAAAGAATAATGTCTTTCTTCAATGTGGGTGCCCTCGCGGGAAATCCATTTGCCACCGTTGTGGGACAAAAAATCGGTATGTAATTATTACTCTGCAAATGTCACTTTATCGATCACCGATTTGTAGATGCAAAACAACGGCGTATCATGTGAACTCATGACTCAGATCTGTGTTACGTTTCACTGCCTGCCCCATTTGATTCTAGATTTCCCAAATAGAAAACTTAATTTTCTTTTCACCGAAGTACACTTTCACCCGGCTTTTTTCAAATAGTGCAAGTAACCATATTGCACGAAATTAATTCCTTTCCAAAATGTTTTGCATATTTTATTTTGATGTTTTGTTGAATGTTTTCGTCGCTAATCAAAAAATTCCAAATATTTAATTTTCTTTACCTAAGCAATGAAAGAAAATGCTTAATTTATTTCGAAGAAAAATCTGTTTAACAACAGTTGCAATGCATATTGCGCAAGTTTTGTGGAACTGATCTAACAATGTATTTGTAATTGACACCAATATAGTGAAAATCCATTGTTGTAAAAATACAATTAACGCAGACCTCATATAAAGTACAATGAAGTATTTGGAACTGGAACCAAAAATGTCTAGTAGACATGCATTTATACCTGAAATATGTTTTATGTGTTTATTATTATTTGATACTAAATTAGATAAGAAATGTTTGTTTATCCAAAGGTACTTATGGTACATAATATACAATGGACGTGGGGGGAAATTTTTATAAGGTTTCAAGATGTTGTTGAAAAACATTTCAATGCACCCAATTGTCTCCTTATTAGGAGACATCATGTGTAATGTAAATATTCAGATGATTCTTACAAATTACTTTTAAAAAACACTTCCTATCGGTCTAATTATAACCTAGGTAAATATTACACAAGTCGCCACACTTTTAATAGGCACAGATTTTGGAAATTACACTATGTTTCAACTTCAACTACTTCAAGTAACAACTAAGTAAGTAATTACGTTTGAGATTGTAAAAGTTGCATTAAAATTCCATTTTTATTCAATAAAAGTTCAAATAGTATAAAAAGATCCCTTTACCGCCATTTTAAATTTTTTTTGGATGGATTTGACATTTGTGAAATTTATTTTTTATATAAGAGTCCCAGCTGCTCCCGTCTGAAGCCAGTGAAACTATGGCATCCCCAATTGGGGTATGTTGTGATGCTGAAGGTAGTGGGGAGGGGAAGGAGATGAGGAAAAGGAAGGTGGGTGAAGTATCTGGCTATTCAGATCTGGTCATCAAACACGGCTAAAGCCATTTCAAGCAACGTTTCAATTCTGAATGGTGGTCTTACACCAGGGCGATACTGAGAGTATCTTCCACTCCGTTCCAATCTAAATACATATGAATTACTTAGTTTACCCAAACTAAGAACCTATTTTGTGCGTGTAAATAGTCGTTTCTTGTAGTTGAAATGAAGTGTAATTTCCATAATCTGTGCTTAAAAGTTCGGCGGTTATTGGAACAATTAATATAATCCACAGCTTATCTCCTTGTCTTTTCTGTGGAAGAATGTTTTATCAAAAGGAAATGTTATGACCCTGTGGGTCCGTGCCCAATCAGGCCCCGTGGGGAAGTGAAGAGCCAGGCAAGAATAAAACGCTTCCTGCCTATTTGCACCAATATATGGCTGTCAAAAAAACCATAGACAATACTAATATTAGTAATCAGTACCTGATTACAATTGTTATGAACATGATAAATATTTTCATAAACATTTTCAGAAACTTACTTACTTACTCACCGGACCGTTATGCCTCCCGGTATTATTTTATAGCGTATTTAATATGTAAAACACAGACATGTGTAAATAATATTTGATTCAAGATGAACATTTGAATATTACTCTCCTCATTATCTCAAAACTTAGTATTTGGAGATCGTCGCTTCAGTTCTTAATTGTCCAAACGACCATTTGATAATTATGCAGGAGGAGAAGGTTTTCTTTCATTATTTCAATGAAACATTATGATAGGTGTTAATGGTAAAGCTATTTCCGTAAAGGTAAAGGTCTCATTAGTTTAAATAATTATTAGTTAGGTGATGAACTATCATTTTTTATGCTTTATTTTTAGTTTTAAAGTCGATATTGAACAAAAACTAAAATGGTCATTTGGACAATTAAGAACTGAGGCGACGAGATGTCTGACTAATCAAATGGACGATCGAAATGTACATATTTTCAAAGATATATCGGTTTAAAACAAATTCGTTTTTCTCGAACGGTTTCCTTGTCTTCGCCCTCTTGAAGTGTGTTATAGAATGGTTCATCGTCCCTATTACCCCCTCTCGGGCTTAGCTCAATAGTTCTTGGTATCCGGTGATTGTCGGCTACACCAAAACTAAATGCAAAAAACCATTCTAACCACCCTTACCACAATCTTTGAATACACAACTGCCCTGATAATTGACACTGTAATGCTGTCCAATATGTTGGTTAAAGAAGGAGTTAGTGCATGGCATAATACCCCTAAAATAAATCACTATAAAACGTCAAATTAATAATAATAATAATAACGTTGTATTTGTATAGCGCAGCTTTGTGTCATTTCACTTCAAGTGCATTCATTTACAACCAGCTTTACAAAACAGCCTTCAAAGGTGACATTGGTATTTATATCCTGTAATAAATAAACAGTACGATACGGACAGTAACTGTCCACCACAACTCCTATAAATGTGCAATAAATTAATGTATTTATGGCTATGTTTGTAAGGTGATTCATTTTGGCAAAACGCAGGTATGGTTTGTTGCATACGAGTAGAGTAGAGAAATATTTCTAGGTCCTTTTCACACCTATTCTGCAGTAGACGTGGGCAAAATTGAATGACTGAAGTAAATGAATAAATTCAATCTTGTGACACACTCGATCTGATTCTCAATTTCAAAAGGAATTGATTCTTCATTCCTTACCTTTGGCCTTGCATCCTAAGTTTTTTAACAGCACCATAAATTTTTAATTTCCATTACTGTTAAATTAATTCAATGAATTATGTGTACCGTAAACGATTTAAATATTATAATATTTCATAGGTATTCTATAGGCAGCGCGCCCATAGAATAATATTCAAATAATAGTGCACGACTCTTATCACTTAAAATCGTAAAGTATCGCGTTCCCGCACGCCATTCGTAAAACACCTGTAGGTATGTATGATGGTACCCGTCCCAAGCGAGAAACGACTGCGTATCAGCCGAGTCTGGTTCCGAGCAACGCGTCTATTTCAAATGCAAGGAATTAACTCAGTAGTTCCAGTCAAAGTCCCGCCGTCCCGGGTCCGCGTACCTAGTCTCTAGTCTGTCCATAGTCTGTAGCTATCGAGTGTGTCAGGAGTTGTGTAAGATGTCTGTTTCACTTATTCGGGAATTAAATATTTATTCAATTGTGACGTCATCGTCTATCTCATGTCGTCAAGCCGTCAATTTCATTACATAGTTGGTCTAAAACTTCTGACTTGGATATTATAATATGTAAATTTGCAGAATTATAAGGCCAAATGGCTGTAGTAACCTATCACAAAATACTCACCTAAATGTTAAAATGTACGTTTATATTAGATCACGTGAAGTGGAACTATTTTAAGTTTAATAAATAAAATAAAATTATTAAAACTTCAGGGGTGAAACCAAAAACTGTTTATTTTTAAGATTTAATTGGTCGCCTAATATAAATACGTTTTTCTTGTCAATAATATATTTTTTTTTTTTTAATTGAATCAAAGGAATGAATAAAAGAAATCAATTCAAAAGGCCAGGGGAATCAGACTGAATCGATTCACTCCTGTGAATGAATCTGCCCATGTCTATTCTGCAGTAATAAGCAAAAAGGCAGCTAGGAATTTACAAAATTCACATTCTGCTGTACTTTTTATTATAATAGGTGAAAGGTCTCATTTGCATTTGAAATTAGTAAAAAAATAGGTTTCACTTTGGTACGTCCAGTTAGTCCAATTTTGGCTACCAAGTCTCTAATGCCAAATAACTGAAAACTACAAAATCCGATCGTACTGTGCATACTGATTATCGCTAGTGGAACACGTTTCAACGATATATTACTAAGCAGTACGCCCCTAAGTGTATAGCTCTACGCTCGTATATCAGAAAAATTTGCAAATTCATAGCTACCTATTTGCTTTGTACCTTTTGTTATAGAAGTGAAAGGTCTCATATATTGGAATGTCCTAGCTGCAAATTCCTAGCTGCCTTTTTGCTTACGATGGCAATATTAACCGGGCACCTTTCTAAAAAAAACCCAGATAAATTGTTTTAAATACTTTTTTATACACACTGAAAAAATCTAAAGAATTAGTACGTACTGTCACTGCATTGAATACCTGTCTGGTTTTGGTGCTTTCTGACACTTTTTTTTGAAAAATCCTGTTTATTAAATTCACTTTTACATGTTTTTATAACTCACAAAAATGTTTCGCAATTGTCACAGGGTGGATACATAGAACCGTTGGTTAATAACACCGTGGAGGTGTTATTAACCAACTAACTAACCATCACGCTGTTTCCCCGCAGGGGTAGGCAGAGAGGACGGACCGCCACACAACTCGATCTTGGCACACACTCTTTGCCTCGTTCACATTCATACATCGTCTCTACTAGGTGTTATTGCATACTAATATCTCTTAGAAACGTGTTCCATTATTAGAATGCGATAATTGATGCGAATAGACCGGATTTTGTATTTTCCAGTCATTCAGCGTTAGAGCGTTGAAGGCCAAATCGAACTAATTGGACGTACAATAGTGAAACCTATTTTTTCGCTCCATGTCTCATCTAAATATAATACATCAATGACTTTTGGACCTTTAAATTTCTGAATCAGAAAATCGACCTCTTGTGCCCCTGGTCAGTTGCCACGCCACTGGTACTTTTGATATATTGTCCCTACATTGTACTCCATTGTAACATAAAACACTGGTATCCAAATCACTCACAATCGTTTGTGAACATTTTGGGAATAGGAAGAGGAAATAGAATAGCATACATTCATTTGTATTCAGTGCATTCAGAAACATAAAATGTAAAAGCCATAAACATTTAACAGCTTATGTTTCTGCTAGATAATAAAATTATAGGGCTTTCATATGATTGCCTACATTTTGCTATTGCATAATGAATACATAACACAATTGTATGTCTAACACAAATTGTTCCACATAAATTTATGTATATGAAGGTTTTTGTTTTCCAAATAACTAACTTAACTTTCACTAAATTTGTTCAAAAACAAAGAAAACATGCTGTTTATAAAAAAGTGGGCACCTCCGTCGAATTAGTTAGGCAATATTTTGGTCTATTTTCCTCACCTGTATCTGTAAAGTACCATAATATCTTTACGTAGTAAAAAGCAAAGTCGCTCCCGCTGTCTGTTCTATTTTCATTTTATTGAGGAAAGTTTAGGTTTATATATAAAGGGAGTGGGCTGGCAAGCGGGCAGCGGGCTGGTAAGCGGGTGATGTGGATTTGATATGTATGCAAATTAACAGATGGCGTTGGTTATAAAGTTTGGGTAATGGCGTTGTCAGCAGATGGCGTTGTGTTTCTAACTGACGTTTAAGATGAACATCAGAAGTGAATGCTTTGCCGGCATTTCAATAGAAGGTTCTCTGAAGAGAGATATGCCAAAAGAATCCAAGTCTTTGATATTTACCGCATAACAATGAGTTTTTTTTTTACAACTTGTTCTTAACCGGGGTCTCTAAATATTCGCACATTTCAGAACACTTTCGTAACCTTCACTGGCTCAAGTGCCCTGAAAGAATCCAGTACAAATTATGCTGGATGGTGTTTAAATCAATCAATGAAACGGCCCCACCTTACATCTCCGAATTATGCTTCCCGGAAAATACTGGTTTAGAAGCAATTAACCCTTAGATCAGCCACTTACTCGGCTATAAGCAGACTAATAGAACCTAAACCAAAGCCGAATACTAAGTTTGAAGATCGTGCTTTCAGAGTATCTGGGCCTAAGGTTTGGAATAAACTCCCTCCGGAATTTAAGATGCATAACAAGCCCAACAGAATTTAGGTCCAAACTAAAACCTACCTTTTTGGGCTCTCATACTCTTAATTTAAATATACCTATCTGAGAGTATCATACTTGTATTGCCTGATATGTCATAATCACACTTATTGAATTAAAATTACTCGAATCCTTACTTAATCCTTAATCCATCAATCTGTCTCTTGATGAATCACACTTAGGAAGATCAAATCCTTGTACTACTGTACCGCCCACCATAAAATGTTGCTTTTGCTTCCCAAAATACACTCATAGAATATATTATTAATATTAAAATATACATATTTTGGGTTAAATAACCTGTGTTCACAATTATGTCCTCTGCGTGCGAACTCTATCTAAATTTCTTTAAATAAACAATAAACCGTGTTAATCTCAAGCGACCTCCCAGGTAAGTATGGTCCTGTATACATTTTTAGGCAGCATCGCGTTCATTGGTCAAAACATTGTACATATATTTTCATATCAGTAATCGATGAACCGGTTGATGCAATTTTTGGCCATAAGTTGTATTTAATTGTTTGTCTAGTTTGTAGTTTTTCCAGATTTTAGGAATATATTATAAGTTTGTACAGTACCCAAGGTGATTTTACACAAAAACTGCGCTATATAAATCATCCAAATATTATTATTTATGGCTACATATATCTTTGACTGTGAAATGATTTGCTGGTACTTTCTGCATTCTATAAAAGTTACAAAAAGTTCACTTCTTTTTTTCTGTTCTCTTGGCCTTCCTCTCAGCGTCCCAAAAAAAATTATTAAGAAACGGTTTTAATAATTAAAGGAAGAGAAGCGTTTTTTTTTTTCATGAAGCAGAAACGGTTTACCAAAGTTCCATAAATTCATTTGTCAAGCGAAAATCCAAATTTGATTGGCGTCTCGTGTTTTCAGAGCAAGCCACTGATGGCAACCTGGCCTCGGAGAACTGGGCGCTGAACATGGAAATCTGCGACCTGATCAACTCGAGTCCCGACGGGCCCCGGGACGCCATCAAGGCGGTGCGGAAACGCTTGCAACAGAGCGCCAGCCGTAACTACACCACTGTCATGTATACGCTCACCGTGCTGGAGACCTGCGTCAAGAACTGCGGCCGACAGCTGCACCAGCTGGTCTGCAGCAAGGAGTTCATACAGGAACTGGTGAGTCATCATCTATTCGCACATCCCGTAGAAAATTGTTGTAAGTCAAAATAAGGTAACCGTAAGGTAGAAAATTGTTGTAAGTCAATATTTTCTACCTTACGGTTTATCTCTGAAAAATAAAGTGTGATCTATGCCCCATGAAAATCGTATTTAAGTTAAATCATTCATCATTCAAAATTAACTTTTATGACTGATGACATCACTAGGCTAATGCCCGTGTTGTGGTAGTCATAGGTACATTTAAAATTTTATATAGGAACTAAAAAATACTATTCTATTAAAACAGATAATAAATACTAAATCAAAATTAAAAAATACATAAAAGTAAGCAGTGGCGGCTGGTGTTCATAAAAATAGGTGGTGCGCTAAAATAATAATAATAATGGTCTTTATTTCAAGATGTGGGAAGGTGAGTGCAATCCCACACATCCCATAGAGATATCCCATAAATCTTGGACCTACCTACTCTAATTAAAATAAATTCAATTATGAAAAAATCCTACCTATTTGTAAATTAGGTCGATCCTCCATTATCTCTGGGTGCATGCAACACATTGAGTCTATATTAATTTTATTTATTAAGATAGATTAAATTCTTTTAAAGTTTAACAACATCGTTCAATCTAAACAGATGTCATAAGGATTGTGAGGAACAACTCACCGAAAAAGCATTCCATATTCCATTATTTTAAAAGAGTTCTAGTAAAATAAATATTGATCCATCACCATTTGTAAAGTCGCCGCGATTGTAAATTCAAATTCAATAACAGTTGACTCCTATCCAGAAAATTGTATGTAGATACTTATTGGCACGAAAATCGAGTTAAAAAATCGTTCAGTTTATCACACATCCGAAAGTCTTCCTTAAGCTCCGTAACTCCAATGAAATATATACTGTCATAACTCATAACAAATAATGTCCGCAATGCTTATGTTGATAAGCTGTCGTTGGTCGATGCTGAGTGAAACATAGCACGAAAAAGAGTAGATATTAAAATAAAGACACGATATGGATAATAATATGACACAAACGTGTCCCCGTTTAACATGCTACAGAACGAACCATTCCTTTTGATGTGGTGGAAATTTTTGGATCGTCACCGGCGATTTCGTAAAATTTGCAAAGCATTCAACCTACCTACGATTTTGGCTCATTATAGAATTATAGAAGAACTCCTGTGATCGCTTTGCAAAATGAACCACCACTCTGAATATAGGCACACAACGATCTGCTTTGTTACGCGCGCAGTGCCGCGCAGTCCAGTAGGCACCTATATTACGCATGCATTATAGCCGAGTGTATATTGTGAACTGTGATGAGGCGTGTCGGAAATAAGTATGTTTTTTGGCGCTCGGGAATTTTTAGATTTAAATTAATTAATTAGATTAGATTTAAATTAATAGATATATTTTGGGAGTGCGGCGCTCCTCCGCACCTTAGAGCTGGCCGCCACTGAAAGTAAGTGAAAAAAATTAAAATCATATTTTAAAGAAAAATTTAAATTAAAATTTCGAAATACAGAAACTAATAATAAAGGTTTAGTATTGTATTAACTCATGTATTCTATACAAATATATAAATTAAAAGATATAAATAAATTAAAACATAAATAAAAGTAGATGATAAATTAAGAGAAAAAAAAAAAATATTTTAAAGAAAAATAGAAATAAAAATGGAAATAAAAATTTTGAAATGCAAAAATTAATAATTAAAAAGTAGTATTAAGAACTCCTGTATAATTTGCAGTACGCTCGTCCCCTTTCTAATATCCAATGTTGTGCACGTGCAGAGATGTGCAAAATGGGTACCCAAAACCATTTGAAATGCAAAATGGAAATGGGTCAAAACTTTTCCATTTGAAAATGCAAAATGCAAAATGGTTTTTAGAAAAGCATTTCAAATGCAAAATGCAAAATACCTATTTTCAAAATGCATTGAAAATGCAAAATGGTTTCTCAGGTCAAACGAGAGTAAAAACTAACAGCCTTCTACCTTCTATTAAAACAATTATTGAATTTTAAAATAACTTTATTATAATAATGGCCATCAACTTATGGAATAAAAAAAATCATAGATACTGATACGTACCTACTGTGTAAAAAAATCTTGAATTTGAGTGGAATACAATAGTATCTATTATTAACTGAATAATGTCATTTTTAAGGAATTTTTCTTAGGGCCATCATAATTTGTGTAGTAACTCTCAAGTGAGGGGACATTCACCTGTGAACAATAAAGAAATACAGGACAGTGAGACAATATAATATGAGGTTTTCTAGTGCGGACATTGTGCCACCCATGTTTCCTTTATAACAATGATATAGATTATATACATAACCTTAAAATTCGCTTACCTTTAAATGATTTAAAAAGCTTGTAGTAGCAACCATCAAGGGCGTAGCGAGGTACGGGCAGGGGGGGGGGCAGCTGTCCCCCCTAGAAGATTCAGGGATGCTCACAAACCGTAAAGTAATATTACATCGATTAGAAAAGCTTTTTTGTACCCGCATAACTTACGTATCTAACTAAAGATTGTACGTTTATTTGTATTTTACTTTTCCTTTATTTAATGTATTATTTTTACGTGCATTTGTAAAACTTCAACCATGTACGGTTCCAAATGTTTTCAAGCAGTTTAGGTATTTATAATTTATGACTTAATCCATAGAGGCCCTCGAACCCTTTCCTTAAAAATATGTATTCTCGAAGTAAAAAATGTGTCTTTAATTGTTTTATTATTGCTTCTTTTCTTATATTTTAAAATACGGTTAGGGCCCTGAGGGCCTCAGACACAGAATTGGGACTTAACATATACTCAAGTTAGTCAGCAAATTTTTTTGTTAGTTCCTCATTAACAAAATGCCCACATGAGCTAAAGGGCCATCCATAAATTACGTCACACGAATTTCATGATTTTCGACCCCCCCCCCCTGTCCCTATCGTCACATTTGTGAGACCCCCTTCTCCCCCCCTAGTGTGACATCACATATTTTGCAATTTTACATCTAAAAATAGTCAAAAGAGTAGTTCATTTTTTTTTCATGTAACCTCACAGAGCTGATGACCCCCATACCCCTTTTAAAACTCACCCTCCCCCCCCCCCCCCCCGTCTGCCCACCCCCTTAACAAAATCCTAGCTACGCCCTTGGCAACCATGCTTCCTTTTAAAACCTTGGAACAAGTTAAGCAAGTGGCGGAAACATTTCCATTCTCAATGCTGCCAATGCTGGTAACATCTTTGAAGCAAATACTTAATATTTGTGGTAATGTATTGACATCCCTCACATCCCTGAAAGAAAAAAATATGCAGTATTTGGTTAAAATGCAGTTCGTATATATATTTATATAATGAGATAGGACAAGCGATGCCATACAAATTTTCGATCGAAACTGTCCTCATATTGGTCTTCACTTGTATCATCGGCCGGCGATTGTGTTTAAATTCTAATACTGAAAAAACTAACATAGAAAAACTACAATATTCTAGCATATTGATTTTCTTTGAAGCGTGCATACATAGACAGTTCAATATAATACCTAATATTAATTACAGTACTTACATGATTAATGTAAAACCAAAAACACCACGACCACGCAATAAATGAAGACGCGAAAAAGAAATAAGTCGAAACAAGCTACAGTTTAATTAAAAGTTTGACAGATTACGAAACAGAAAAAATAGTAACTTCTATCAAAAATTTAATATTACAGCGTCTGGTTGGCAGGGCTCCTACCAGGGAGCAACTTGACAGACGTAAATATTTCTCATATCGAGGTTAAGGACCAATGGACCGACAAAGTGAATATAGTAGGAAGAATGTTGCAAAAATGCATTTAAAATGGAAAATGCATTGAGAAAAGCATTTAAAATGAAAATGGAAATGGGTGAAAAGTAAAACCATTTAAAATGCAAAATGGAAAATACCCATTTTGCATTTTGCATTTCCATTTGAAATGGATTTATTTGAAATAAAGCACATCTCTGTGCACGTGCTATATAAAGTGATTTAGAATTACTTGGATTTATGTCAGTACTCAGAGCATTATATATTTTAGAAGTGATGAACCAGAATTGTCGTTGAGCGAATGAGGTATTAGTTTTTGGGACCACGCAACCCAGGTTTGATGAAAAGCGGGTGTGTGCTTGATGTTGTGGAGCCATTAGTAGGTTATTTTTTTGTATATAACAAATTTTTGTCTTAGTAAATAGCTGTCGAATATCAAAGACCCTAATTTTGGAAAAAGTTGATTTTCGAGCACAAAAAAAATAAATTTTTTTGTTCTTGAATGAAGCAAGCAAAAGAAAATTGAAATAATATTTTGGACTTATTTTATAAAAAAACAGAGCCAAAATGACAATTAAAAAGTAAGTTTTTCAAGCCTTCACTGTCCAATGCCGGCAGTGAACCTTTTTAAGTAAAATAAAGCCCTTATAAAAGTTATTTATAAGCTGATAGATCTAGTGGTTACGAAGACCTCCATGGCAGAGAACGCAGGTCAAATCCTGACGCATTCAATTTTATTTGATTGATATGTGTTATTTTGTTACTCTTAATTAACATAAATTAATGTAGATTGGTGGTTTTTCACGAAGAATATCTATTCTTCGTGAAAAACCACCACTCAGAATCGAAACATTGTTTGAAATGGCTTTAGCCATTTTTGGAGACTGGATCCGAATAGGCCGGTATCAGTGGTGATTTGAAACTTTTTAGTGAGCTAGAGTATTAAGATTGAACAATATAACATTGATGTGGTTGTAGCTGAAAATGTGTTTTTTTTTTCAAAATTTCAATTTTTTTAGTTTAGGAAAGCATAGCCTCCCCATATTTAAAAAAAAATCCATCTCCCGCCCCTCCCCACCCCATTATTTGGTAATGTCATAGTCCCACTGACTGCGAACAGTTGGGCCTCTTGTGCAGTATTCACATAAAAAACAAGAACAGGAACTTGATATTAGTTAGATACGTTTTTAGATTTTTAGTTTTTAGAGAGTTGATATTAGTTGATTTATTGTTGCTTCAATCTTCCTACCTTCAATATCGATGTTCTACTGTTTGTTGATTGCCCTGAAAAAAGTCAAGTTCAATACATAATACTATTTACATATATTTATCTATAAAGTATTGATTACTCATAAAATGTGTGTTTTTTCTTCGTTTATCATTATACATGTATATGCCTAATTACTAATAATATATTTATTACCAATAATGTGAATCACATCTTCACAGGGGATTAACCTGTCCCTCTTAATTATACTTTTGTATTTTTATCTTTAGACCAAAACATGATAATTAAATCAGCTTGTTACATCTACTGATTAGATTATTATTTGTCTTACCAAAAAAAAAAAATCATAAGTCAATATAGATTCCATAAAATCAGAGATGTGCAAAATGGGTACCCAAAACCATTTGAAATGCAAAATGGAAATGGGTCAAAACTTTTCCATTTGAAAATGCAAAATGCAAAATGGTTTTTAGAAAAGCATTTCAAATGCAAAATGCAAAATACCTATTTTCAAAATGCATTGAAAATGCAAAATGGTTTCTCAGGTCAAACGAGAGTAAAAACTAACAGCCTTCTACCTTTTATTAAAACAATTATTGAATTTTAAAACAACTTTATTATTTAATAATGGCCATCAACTTGTGGAATAAAAAAATCATAGGTACTGTGTAAAAAAATCTTGAATTTAATATAATAGTATCTATTATTATCTGAATAATGTCATTTTTAAGGAATTTTTCTTAGGGCCATCAACATTTGTGTAGTAACTCTCAAGTGAGGGGACATTCACCTGTGAACAATAAAGAAATACAGGACAGTGAGACAATATAATATATATGAGGTTTTCTAGTGCGCACCCATTATTTGACTATAGATTGTCACAGAAAACTCCATTAAAGTAGGCGCACTAGAAAACCACATATATTGTCTATATTACGTAGGTGTATTTTAAATATTTACCTACATAAATTATCTTAACTTTCTTTACCTAGTTAGTGGTCTTGGTCACATAAACCTTAGCCATTATTAGATTTAAGAAGAACAAGCTTCTCAAAAACATCATCACTCATCTTTCTTCTATGCGGCCTCATGATCATACCTCCATATAAAAATAGGCGTTCAACTGGTGCTGAATTCGGAAGACAAGTATTGCATTTGATGAACATGTGCCTAACAGTAGGGTAGTCATGCAACATTTCAAAATCGGTTCTTTTGTCTTGAAGGTATTGCAAGGCTTCTAAATCCGGAGTTCCTGCTGTTGCTGCGGAAGAATCAGATGAATCTTCATTATTTTGGAAAAAAAATAGGATTCATCCTGTACAAGACAATTATTTCCACTTTGTAGAGTTACATTAGATTTTTTGGTACTTTATTTTAATTTCATTATTTGTAGTAAAAATACTGAACGGGCTCTGTCCTTTTGTTCTTTAGGAGTCCACTTCATTTTAAAAAATGGATGCGACACTGTAGCGCAAATTGCATCATTCGCACTGGAATCTAGAATAAAAAATTTGTGAAATCATTTTGTTACACTTTCTTCCAATTTTTCAGTGGCGGAAACATTTCCATTCTCAATGCTGCCAATGCTGGTAACATCTTTAAAGCAAATACTTAATATTTGTGGTAATGTATTGACATCCCTCACATCCCTGAAAGAAAAAATATGCAGTATTTGGTTAAAATGCAGTTCGTATATATATTTATATAATGAGATAAGACAAGCAATGCCATACAAATTTTCGATCGAAACTGTCCTCATATTGGTCTTCAGTTGTATCATCGGCCGGCGATTGTATTTAAATTCTAATACTGAATAAACTAACATAGCATTCTACAATATTCTAGCATATTGATTTTCTTTGAAGCTTGCATACCTAGACAGTTCAATATAATAATATTAATTATCGTACTTACATGATTAATGAAAAACCAAAAACACCACGACCACGCTATTGCGTAGTTCATTTATTATAAAGACGCGAAAAAGAAACAAGTCGAAACAAGCTACAGTTTAATTAAAAGTTTGACTAATAATGCCAGCGTAAAAAAATAGTAACTTCTGTAAAAAATTTAATATTACATCGTCTGCTTGGCAGAGCTCCTACCAGGGAGCAACTTGACAGACGTAAATATTTCTCATATCGAGGTTAAGGACCAATGGACCGACAGAGTGAATATAGTAGGAAGAATGTTCCAAAAATGCATTTAAAATGGAAAATGCATTGAGAAAAGCATTTAAAATGAAAATGGAAATGGGTGAAAAGAAAAACCATTTAAAATGCAAAATGGAAAATACCCATTTTGCATTTTGCATTTCCATTTGAAATGGATTTATTTGAAATAAAGCACATCTCTGCATAAAATGGGCTGACTATCAATTTTAAACTTATAAAAAACTAATTAACTTTAAAAAAATAAATTATTGCGCATGTTTTTTTTTTTCTTCATTTATTTCTGGCTTTCACCCTTCAGGGGTATTCTAAGTCATCATTTAAAATTACAGAGAAAGAAAAGGTGAATTTATATATTAATTTTATTTAATTGTGCAAATTTCAGAATTATATGGAAGATTGGAGTAGAGTTCAGATTTAATGTTTAAATTATTGAAATATATATATTTTTTAAATAAGGTGAGTTTGGGGGACAAAAAACATGGTGATCAAACCTTTGGGAGTGGAGCGACTTTAATAAACCATATACCACAATAAACTGTGAGTTTGTACCAAACCATTTAAGGGGGAATAATCAGACACAGTTGGAAATATGTCATTTTTAAATCAAATTTTAGACGTATGGACTCTTTTCCACAAAAAAATTATTTCGAAAGACTGTTCTTTTATCTAGTAAACCTTTGTTTTAAATTTTGAGAAAATATATTTATTTTTAGTACAATGAGGTTTTACCATAGGTTGTTTGCAGATTTGTTAAATTTTCAAACAAAATTTTGTATTATAAAACATTCATTTCAAATCATATAATCATGCAGTAAAATAAATCAATAAATTATTTGGAAAAGCTACTTTTCAGAATTTTAATTTTAGTTCAAATAAAATCATAAAAAAAAAAGAAACGCGCCCTTGTTTTTTGATGAAAATACTTCAGTTTGTCTATTTATTTACGGTCTTATAAACTAATTATATTTTTTTTTTTAAATCTCTATATGATTGTATCCGCGTTACCCAAAAAGAAACTTTAAGAAGAGCTAATAAGTTCTAAGTGGTAGCGAGAATTGTGCAGATATCCGCAATGATCAAAATGGCCCCATATTATGGTATGGTGAAGTTTGTTGTGCGAGGGTTGTCCAAGAATTAAAGACCTTTCCTCATTTTCTGTGATGTGGACATTATTTTTCAAAATATGGCGGCACTAGCGTGTAACGATCTGTGATCCGGCTTAGTAACGGCTTCAGTGCGATCTTTATTTATTTATTTATAACATGTTACATATATTTGACATTTCTATAGATAAGATTTATTAAATCACCATACTAGGCGAATGCCTGTTTCATGGTGATTAATTAAGGATAGTAACTTTGAGTGTAGTCTAGTGTAAACAAATGGTTAAATTGGTAAAGTTATAATAAAAAATAGAAAAGAGAAAAAGAAGTGCGTAAAACAAACATGTAAATAAAATAAAACTGTAAACATATGGTACTAGTATGTAATGATGTTGAAAATTTATATCTCTATCTGAGTATATGAAACAAGTTGTAAACACTACCGTAGTCACTCATCAGAAGGTCATTAAGCGCCTTTCTGAAAGTGAGATATTTGACTTTAGACTTTATTTCAATTGATAAGTTATTAAAAATTTTAGGTGCAAGAAAGTTAAACTGTGATTGTGCCAATGAAGTTTTTGTTTTTGGAATAATATAATTCGATTGGTTAGAATATCTTGTGTTGTATTTTGAATTTATAATATATTTTTTTGTAAATTTGAATTTAAAATAAGAGGTAATATTTTTTACATATATGGATTTTATATTAAGAACTTTGAAGTCTTTAAAAAGGTCTTTCGTGGGGTGTATATAATGTACTTTATAAATAGTGCGTATTATCAATTTTTGGGCTTTTATTAATGGATCTAATACAGTTTTAGAGCATCCTCCCCAGACAATTATACCGTATGATAAAATTGATTGACACTTTGTGTCCGTTTGAGATGGACGCTCTGCTGTCAAATCCCGCCGCCTGCGAGGTCCCCTCAATTATTCGCTTTTTAAACTAAGAGGGAGTCCGCCCTGTTGAAATTCGTAAACTCGCAATTTTAATCCCAGACGTCAGTAAGTCTATCGCACAACCGATTTTGAGGGAAAAATAGCGTATGTAAAATGCTTGCTCGTTGTGTTCCCAAAATACTGAAGAGCAAAATCGTCTGCAAAGCGCTCGGGGTCTCTTCGAATCGTTTTTCCAACCAATGCGAGGCTTTTTTGGGTTGAAACATGGGTTCACCACCTAATTTCAGAATCAAAAAGGAAATCAATGGCACATTTTGCATCAACTAGGACGCGGAGGGAGAGGTGATAGAATTTTTGATGGCGGAGTTCTACGATAAGGGAATTAAGGACCAAGTGCATCGGTTGTAATGGGATTATGTCGAAAAATAGTGGGAATATGTACCTAAAATTTCATACGATTTTTTGTAAATATAAATTTTTCCCGATTTTTTAAATTAGAAAACTTCTTCGATAACCCTTGTATGAAAACATTTAATTGTTTTGTATTAAATTGTAATCTCTAAGTGCTAAGGATAATAAATAATGGAGCATTACCCTTGTTTACTCTATGCTTACCTACTGCATTATACATTGGGGAGGATATTTTAAAAACAATCTAAACTCAGTAAAAGTTTTAAAAGTAAATTTTTTTCTTTTTAAGAACATGTCAGAAAAATCTTATTATTTTAAGTGGCTTTGTCAAAACTTCGAAGAATAACTGAAATATTCCGCTAAACCTTTTTTTGAAAAACAGTACAGAAACCATTGAATATTCTTTACCGCAATTTTTTTGATATTTTATTTAGCCAAGTGGACGGTATGAAAAGGCTCGCAGGCCACATGAAATGGGCTCGGAGCCAATGGGCCGCAGGTTGCTCATCATTGCTTTAACCTGTGTTTAGAGACAGGCAGCAAAAAAGGTTAATGGAAGTGTAATTTTATGAGTTATTTTAATAATTGTTAATTTTAATTTTTTTTAACTTTATTTATTCCCATTTCTTTGTACATATAATGTATAATAGGACATAGTATATAATAACATAATATATAATAACAAATAGTAAGAACAACCGGAACCGGAAGTTGTAAATACAATAAAATTAGTTCACTGAGAGGTGACTCAGCGCCGGGATACGATGGAATAACAGTAGAAACCATAAAAAATCTTAAAGATTTTCTAAAAATACCTATCGTGCATATCATTAATTTAAGTTTTTCAGTTGGAAGATTTCCAGATAATTACAAAAAAACTGTTGTTAGTCCGATTTTTAAATCTGGCAACCCAGAGGAAATGACTAACTACCGGCCTATATCTTTGACATCTAACATTTCTAAAATAATTGAAAAAATAGTGAAAAAGAGACTTTTCCTATTTCTAGAAGAAAAAAAATTCTCCATTCTAACCAATATGGATTTAGACCTAATCTAGGAACTCATGATGCAATTGCAAAATTGACTTCTCTAGTTATGGGGAATTTGGATAGACGTCGGAAGTGTCTGGGAATATTTATCGATCTGAAAAAGGCTTTTTAATAGTGTGTCGCATTCTAGGCTGATCGCTAAGCTAGAGAAAATTGGACTGGAAGACAAAGCTTTATCTTGGTTCCAGAGTTACTTAAAAAATAGAGAACAATACGTTAAACTAAATAATTCATTAAGTGAACCCTTGTTTTCTGAATATGGAATTCCACAAGGCACAGTAATCGGGCCTATACTTTTCCTTAAATATGTCAATGACATGTTCACTCTCTCTCTTAATGGAAGTGTCATCTCATATGCGGATGACACAGTCATCATAATCGAAGGAATAACATGGACAGAAGTGAATATAGCTGCGAATGCTGACATTGACAAATTGAAGGAATGGTTTGATGATAACTTACTTAGTCTTAATGTAGAAAAAACATCATATATACCTTTTTACTTACTTAATGATCCTGTCACAGATTCCAATATTAGCGTGATAGTGCACAGTCGTTCGTGTAAAGGAGGAGAATGTAACGATAATAATTGTAAAATCCTGAAAAAAACCCCAGATGTCAAATATCTAGGGATCACTGTAGAAAGTAACATGAAATTTAAGAAACATATCGAAAACTGTGTAAAAAGAATTAGAAAACTTACTTACATTTTTTTACGATTAAGAAATATCCCAAATCTTTCAAATATTAAAATGGTTTACTTTGCTCTTGTGCAGTCAGTTTTGCAGTACGGAATAATCGCATGGGGGGCATCTACAAGAATAATCTGTATCCGATAGTAACAGTATAAGATTGTAAGTAAAACCCGCCCTTATGCGAAAAACGATTGGATATCTTCCGATGTTTTATGTAAAATTAAAAAAAGAGATAATTTATATAAACGCTGGAAAAATTCTCCAACAAACAAATATTACGAGAAAGAATATAAATGTTTTAGAAATGTGTTAAATAAATTATTAGTTAAATTAAAAACTTCTTACTACAATAATAAATTCAAAAACTATTTTCAAGACTCAAAAAAAACATGGGAGGAGTGTAATAAAATTTTAGGAACTAAATGTAAAAATGACTGATAAAAATGCTTCCAAATATCTGATGAAAGGTCGAACAAAAGAAGGTTTAATTAATGATTTTGTTGATTATTTCTCTGAAAGTGTTTACAATATGTTACATAAGTGCAACCATAAGACAACTAAATTTGAACCAGAGGCGATGCCTCAAAGCATGAACCTACCGAGGGCAACAGCGGCGGATATTGAAAGCATTGTTAGGCAAATGAAGAGTTCTTCTCCAGGAATTGATAGTATCAGAATGAGCGATATTAAAAAACATATTTTAATCCTAGGTCCAATTATAACCCATTTTATAAACAGAATCTTATTTCAAGCAAAAATCCCCGATGACTTAAAATGTAGTATCATAAGACCTATATAGGGAGGTGACCACACCGTATTGGGTAACTACAGAACAATTAGATACATATTTTATCATTTTATTTATCATTTGAGTTTGTAGTGATAGAAGGTTAAATGTACGAGGACCAATGAAACTGCTATGTGTCTTCAATAATTTAGTATTGGTTTGTGGGGTGTAAAATATATTATTTATTCTTTTGCTTATTCTGTTTTCGTTTATTTCGAAATTATTTTTGTTTTTAAATACATATTTCAAAATTGATTTAAATTTAGAGATTGTTATCTCCTCTGAGTCAATGTGACCTTTAATGGTATTTACTGTTTTACAATGCAAAATATGTTAATGTTCTTTGCAGGTTGTGGTCAAAGTATTTTTTCATGTAGGCAACATAACTATATTAAAAGTAAATCATTTTCTAGTACTTGGTAAACACGCATTTTTTTTTTTAACATCCAATACACTGATGAGCACTCCACTAGCTATGAGATAATATTTGGCCCATTGATAAAAATTGATATTGATAACAATGAATCATGTTTGCTAATTTTTTTAATTTTGCGTGATATGTATTTCAAAAGTATGAATAGTACTATGTATTTTACATCGTTGAAGACAATTTCAGCGACTTATTTGAAAATTTGAAAGAGAAAAATCAGAAGGAGATACAATCATGTCTAGGAATTGAACCCAGGATATTAGTATTAGCCTTGCCGGGGCTCTGCTCTAACCACTGAGCTATTCGACACTATCTTCTAACTTTTTAATCATGCATAAAGATAGCAGCCAATAAAAATATGCGGTAGTTCTTAGTCAATGATACAGTATCTCAAAAAAAAAAAATATATCTATTAAAGTTTTTTTTTTTACCGAACTTATCGACCATAAGTTTTATAAATTAATTCATTTTTAGGCAGCATCGCGTTCACAGGGCAAAACATTGTACATTTATTTTCGTATTGGCGATCAATGAACCGGTGGATGCAATTTTTAGCCATAAGTTGTTTTGAATTGTTTGTCTAGTTTGTAGTTTTTCTAGATTTTAGAAATGTATTATAGTTTGTACAGCGCCCTTGAGGTGATTTTTTACAAAAACGGCACTATATAAATCATGTGTGTAGACATTATCTATGCCTTCCAAGCGAAGCCAGCCGTCCATAATGGAGTACTGGTACCTACCCTGATGTATGGCAGTGAGGCATGGAACTGGCAGAGGAAGGATGAAAGTATTCTGAAAGCTGTAGAAATGAGATCCCTGAGGCGTATGTGTGGTAAAACCATGCACGATCGTGTGAGAAACGTGAAGATCCTCAAAGAATGCAAGGCTGACTTAAGCGTAATGAGTAAGATTAAAAAAGGAACGCTCCGATGGTTTGGACATGTAGAGCGAATGAACGAGGAAAGGAGTGTAAGGAGAATATATGACGCAAATGTGAATGGTAGAAGAAGTCGGGGACACCCGAGAAAGAAATGGCACGACCAAGTGAATCAGATGCTTGAGTCTGGCCATGTCAAGAGTCAGAATAATAGAAGAGCATTTATGAGACGATGTACGAATGTGAACGAGGCAAGGAGTGTGTGCCAAGACCGAGTTGTTTGGCGGTCCGTCCTCTCTGCCTACACCTGCGGGGAAACGGCGTGATGGTTAGTTAATAAAAAAACCAATAATAACTCAATAGGACATTTAAAATGAGAGCATTATATTGCCTTTGGGTAGTATCTTTGTTGCTATATATGCTTCTGACTATTATCATATTTATAAAATGTGCAAATTGTTTAGCAAATACATACCTGACATTGAACTGCTATTATAGCGTTATGGTGGTTGTCTCACTCCACTGATAAAGAGACATTCAGTGTTAAAAATAGTTCAAGCATAAATATATTTAATTTACTAATCTATGAATTTTATGTCAATGCCATTTGACGGCCTCCTTGGTCGAGGGGCAAGGCTCTCGACTAGTGATCCTGAGGTCGCGTGTTCAAATCACAGCGTGCGCAGATAAATTTAATTTGATTGATTTGTTTTCACAATTTAATCATTTAAAAATTATATAAGTTTTATTTGCGGCACGTTCCGGAGTGGAAGATACTCTCAGTATCGCCCTGGTGTAAGACACCATTCTCACTGGCTCCAGATGGGAGCAGTTGGGATTCTGTTTTGTAGGTATTCACACCTCTACTTGTGAGGTATTCACTTAAAAAAAAAACATTTCAAGGTATATTTTTGAAGTCAAAACTTCTTTAGCACCATTGTGATTTGAAACTCGATGAAATGAAAAATAGCGACACTATAAAGAGACAAACACATTCATCTATAGCAGTGGTTCCCAAAGTGGTCCGTACGGACCCTCAAGGGTCCCCAGTATCATTCAGGGGGTCCGTGGAAAATAAAAATTGATTTGGGGGTCCCGGAATGACGTCAGGGGGTCCGCGGCAAGGTTTTGAGACACATTTTTATTCATATGGAAGTTTTGTCGGGGGAGGGGCATAATGGGATGGGATCCATTTCACCCCAGTTTGGGAAAGGGGTCCGTGGGCCAAAAGAGTTTGGAAACCACTGCAGGGTTTAGCCTGCCAGAGAATGAGATAGTATAATCGGTCTCCTTTTTCTGCGATGCTTCGTAGCCTTCACTCTCTTGTCTACTTTAGTTTTCTGAAAATTTTACTTCTACCGCTTGTGAATTGCACATTCAGATTTTTAACATTTTTATTTGTTCATACAATTGGTATCATCAGTAAGTTTTATTTCTTATGTCATTTTTACTGTTAAATTAAAAAATGGACTGGACCATAGACGAGCTAGGCAATTGTTCAGTATGGAAAGAAACCCACCGAGAGAACTGGTAGGACTACTAACGAGACACTGCCACTTCAAGAGACACATGCAGCTGTTGGGAGTAGAAAATACCAATAGATGCAGGAAATGTGAACTCCAATGATGAGAACAAAGCTCAGAGCTACCTGAGAAGACTCATTGGGGAACCGGCAGGCAGCCAAATACCCAATGACAATCCTGGTGAACTTTATCAAAGGTACCGGAGTATTGTCAAAGGAATTAGGTGAAATGGAAGATAGCACAATGGGCCCATGGCCTGAGTTCTCACAGGAACTATCCGTAAACAGGCTCTGCTTTATTTATCTTCTCAAGTTGGTTCCTAATTGCTGAAAATCGTGATCCCTACTCCAATTTCCGTGGTGGACAGAGCTTCTCCACTTCTCGCAGTCCTGCGCTGCGTGGAGTCCTGCGGACACTGACATATCGGAGGTCAGTGATACCTGGTCACTCCAGTGCATTGGTGATCTTCCTCTGCAACTTCTGCCTTCCACTTTGCCAGTGAATATGAGTTTCTGGAAGTTGGAATCCTCAGTTTGGCGAGCAACGTGTCCAAAGTATCTTAAGATATGAGGTCGGCAGATAGTTAAAAGCCTATTGTGGATGCCTAGCTCTTCCAGTATGGACACATTTGCGTCTGGCTGTTCATGGAATCCTGAGCATTTATTCATAATAAACATATAAAAGATTTTAATTCATTGTTTCATGATTCATTTTTAAACTAGGTAATAACTCTAGGAGTTACTGCCTGACTTCGCCAGAGTTTTAACACTATACAGGATGTCCGGGGGTAAAGTGCATTAACTTCGGGAGGTGATTGTACATGATGGTAGAAGTAAAAAAGATTAACAATTTTTTCCAAAATTCCAACATTTTTTTCCCATACAAAAAGACGTACCTACCAAAAATACTTAGTGTGAGGTATGATCTTACTTGCTGAGAGCCTGCCGGGCACAATTGTGGCAACGTTGCATGGTTGCGATAGGCCCGTATCGTAACAGCGGAAAATAATAAAGCCAGCGGCACACAACGGTCTAATTTTATCTCTTTGCCACAAAACTACCCTTAAAAGCTGGAATTTGGAAAAAAAGTTATTTATCTTTTTTACTTATAATATCATGTAGAATCACCTCCCGAATGCACTTTGTATATATGTTTCCTGAAGATGACCACATCAAAAAACTACTATCACTGGCGAAAAAAAACAAGATATCACACTATTTCGAAAAAACTGATTCTCTTTCTATGAAAGTGTCCCATATGGTGGCAAAAGATGGATTACCATTTAAAGTTTTCGTAAGTTCAGAAGATATACGATCTGTGTTACTAATTTCGCAATATCTCAAATTTTGCCGTATTACATGTCCGATACCGCAATATCGCGGTATTGTATGCTCTAGTAGGGATACTTCAACCAGTCTCACCAAGTGAATTTTTCTTCGTTTGTTTTATAGATAAAGCTGATTGGACCGAAGAACGACCCTCCAACTGCCGTCCAGGAGAAGGTGCTCAGCCTCATCCAATGCTGGGCCGATGCCTTCCAGCAGCAGGCTGACCTTTCCGTAAGATATACCTTCACTTCTTCAATCAAAAAATTTTTATCCTCGCAACTCTGTATTGTTTATCCAACATCTTGATTTTAACCCCTCAGGCTAGTTAGTTCATTTTTGGAAACAACTCACATTGATCTCATAGAAATCGTGTCTCCTTTACTATCATGATGAGAAATACGATTAAAACGACGTTAGAAAGATAAAACGCTTTATATTCAAATCTAAAAGTTAGCCACAGAATAATTAAAATGTACACATACATCAAAGCAAAGTCGAGAACGCAATTTGAGAAAAAATTATGAAACTTTATGAATTGTTACATGAAATGACAGAAGAGGAAGGTGACAATAGTGTTATATTTCAAAATTAATACCTAGATTTATTTTTTTTGACAACATTTGTTGTTTATAAAAAAAACACAACATTTTTTGTGAGCGATGCTCACTTCTTCAGGGTTTACTAAAACTAATTACAACAATAGACAACGGTGGGAGTGGGAAGGGGGCGATAGAGGATTCAATAATGGGTCATTTAAAAATATGTTCTGAATATTTATAATATTTAAATTTCAATTTGCGCTCTTTCTAATCTATCTACTTCAACTACACTATATAAAGAGGTAATATTTGTTTGTTTGTTTGTTTTGTGTGTTTGTTTGCATCGAATAGGCTCCGAAACTACTGAACCGATTTAAAAAATTCTTTCGCTGTTGGGAAGCTACACTATCCCTGGGTGACATAGGCTATATTATATTTTAAAAAAAAATAGGCATCCTTACTAAAACTTCAATACTGTAACCCAGGGTGTAAAAAAATTACCTAAAATATTCTTTAAATCGCGTGCGCTGCGAAAACTATTGATGATAGAATAAAATAATGTACTACGACTTTATAACACACATCATTATTTACAAAAAAGGTCGCGGCAGCATATGTCTAACTATTATGGTTATGCCACAATAAGTATTCTTTTATTTTAAAAATTATATTAAATGTCGCCTCTTGAAAAGGCTCTTTATTTGTATCTTGGTTTTAATCCTTATCAAAATAAATTACTTCATATTCAAGACAGCTTCAATACCTTTATTTAACTTTTTGAATTTTTCAATTCGGATATTTAATTAGAAAGATATCACGAGTTTAAAATTGTTAGTATTAGAAAAAAGTTTCGGCTACGGGCCGGGCGGGAGAGGAGTCAAGAAATGCAGTGCCAGGGGGTATGGCGGGACAGGGGAGCGGGAGAGCGGTGGTGGGGAAGGTGGAAGTAGAACGCTGGAGGGGAACGCACGGGAAAGGACATGTAAGGAGTAATATTTTATTTATTTGAATATGGCATGTATTATAAAAGAAAGTCAAAAAAAACGTGCAGCTCGCAAAAACTCAGAAAAGAGTCCCGGTTCGATCAAGGGAGTTATATGGTGTGGTAGATCTCTATCCCCCCTAGGGAATAAGGGTATCCGTTTTTACCTAAAGGGCGTGCTTTAAAAGAATAAGGGCTAAAGTTTCGCCCTCTTGAAATTTCTAGAAGTCTTCCGGAAAGTTCTAGAAGGTTCCATAGAGCTGTAGAAAGTTGTGGAAGGAGTGGCGGAGTAAGTCGTGGAATGATCAGGAATAGGGAATCGGGAACATCATTGTGCAACATTCCAGAACACTATCTTATTGTCCTGAGCGAAGCCGGGTAACCCAGCTAGTTTCTAATATTTTCAATTTGTCCAACTGAACAAATTAACATTAAAATTAAAATTGTAATGGCATGTTAGAAAATGATCGTATCTTTGCAAATAAAAAAAACACCCTTTTTGGTGATGTTTTTTTCTTGAATAAATCGAAACCATGCGGCTGGTGTTAAACAGGAATTTATCATATTATTTCTTATCACCATCTACAGGAGTTTTATTGTTAGCGGAATTTTACAAAACGTGGTGCATCGCTATAACCCTTTCCAACCGGCTTCATACGAGCGTGAATTTGTCTTTAAAAAAATCTTGACAGAAAATAAATCTGTTTTTGGGAACACAACGAGTGTCGACCGAACGTGCGGGAGCTGCTTGTGTGGGGTATCTTCACGCGCACGTGTTTCAACCAATAAGTAACCCAGCACCACGGGGATCATAATTGAGAACTTTACTGGTGCGGCCAATCAAAATTTTGACATTTTTAGCCGGTTGGAAAGGGTTAACATAAATCAATAAAATAATCTCTCAAATGGTGTACAATTCTTTAGTTTATTTTGATTAAAGTTATTTATTTTCAATAACCCCGACGCTGCTGGCAAAATTTTGTAAAAATGTCAAAGATAAATTTGAAATTGAAAATTAGATTTGAAGTGGTAGACACGCTTTTACCAAATATTTTTTTTTACTTTGGAATTTTCATGGACAGTAATGAAATGTCTTATAAACTTCTAAAACCTAGATCCATAGAATGCACTCTGCAGTGCACCTCAAGACAGTTATAATTTTGTTGGACTGCAAATGCAGTCATCCGCAGTCTAGGGGTTAATTTAAAATGACGCCACAAAGTGAATTTGCGATTATTGAAGAAATGTTTAGTTAACTGATAAAGGTTGTTTTTTATCCCATGAATACAACTGAACTATAATAATAATACGGTTAAATGTATTTTCCAGGGTGTTGTAACAATGTATCAAGAGCTGCGTACCAAGGGAGTACAGTTCCCCATGACTGACCTGGACACAATGGCCCCCATCTTCACTCCACAGAGGGTAATAATAAAATTTTAAAATTATTCACGGTGTGGAACGACCTCCTGGCATCTATCTTTCCTCCATCATTTAAACCAGGCCTCTTCATGTTAATGTTTTTACAAATGAATTATGTAGTTACATATTTGAAAATTGATCAAAGTCGCCTCATTTTAAGGTACCTACCTGATTTGCAGTTTTTTTGCTGTGCGTTAATAGATACCTTCCTTTTTTTTTACCTTTGTTTGGTTATGAAATGAGAACATGCTTAGTTCCTACCGGGATGCATTTATCCAGTTCCTACATCTCCCTAACCATCACCTTGCTGGAAAAGTTGAAATTTGGAACAATGGCAAGAAAAATAGTGCAAAATCGAGTACATTTGTTTTGAAAACAGAAGAAGATTTGGAACTAACTTGCTTCCAAATGTTGTTGGTGTTTTTTGTGTACACAGTCTCGTTTTTAATTAAAAAGAAGGAATTTGACCATCTCGAAAGTACATAATATCGTTTTGTACTTAATATTTGATAATTACCTCAAGGTATTGCAGTGGAACTATATAACTACATATATTGTGGTTGTGTCCTTTGCTACTTTGCAGAAATACAATGGTAAGTGACTGGTTATACCTTTTCCTTGCATACCTTGTTTTCCTACAAATATTATCACCCAATTCCAGTGAACACCATTTTGTCTCATTTAGTTTTTACTATTTACAGTCCATTTCAAGTACATCCGAAGCTGTATTTCAAGTACATCGTGTGCGTTTCGGATGCAACAACCGTGTTATAAATTTGTGCAACTTGTTTGTAGGCATTTATTTTTGACACGCTGCATCACCAACAGATATTAACCGTTATGTGTGTATTTCAGAGTGTGCCAGAAGACATAGTGGACGGAGTGGGCGGGGTGGGAGGGGTGGGAGTGGGGGGTGGTGTGGGGGCGGGGGACACAGTTAGCGCCTCCCCCCAGCGTGCCCCCGTCTCCCCGCAGCCCCGTCAGCCCAGAGAGACACCGCCTGGATCTATCGTAAGCGAAGAGCAACATATTATTTATTACCCATGAGACGCTTTTTTTCATTGAAATTTTTTTAACGCTATTAAAAAATTGACATTCTTATTTTGTGGAATCTGAGAGAAGTTTAGAGTTAACACTGGGAGTTATTAAACTACAATGTCAGTAATTCATATTTTATCTATACGGTACAATCTCATTAATCCGGCACTATTAAAAACCAGAGGGTGCTGGATTATTGGAATGTTCGGATTACTGGATTATAGAGAAAAAATCTTCATAAATAAAATTAATTACACTCAAATCTTAATCTCAAATGCTTCGATGGCCACGCCGACTTGAAAAAAAGTGCGCGAAAATTACCTTCCTGACTTTAAATATCAGTATAAATACGAAAATGAACTGATGTTGTTATTTTTACACAAACCTGAATAGATATCCTACGTGAAAAAACACATTTCAAAGGTGATTGCTAATAAATAAATATGTACCTTTATATGCATTCGAAAAAGGAACGAAATTATTTGTGTCTTACATACTCAGCTTACTCGTTTTTCATTCAAACAGTTAGATTTTTTATTCAAACAGTTAGATTTAGCTTTATTATCACGAAAAGTGAGTATTTATGTCGGGGGAGACAAAGAAACATGCAAACAATATGCATTTATCATTTTAATTTTGTTAAAATTAATTCGCTTAAGCGGTAACGCCATTTTGTATTTACTGTTTTTATTTCATAGACAATCAATCATAATTACACAAACCCGCTAGGATAAACCCTGCTTTGCCAAACAAACCATTAAAAACCTGCAATGTTTTTTTTAAATTATGATGACATGCAGTTTCGTAGTTTAACCTCAACCTAAAAACGGAATATTCCGTATTATCCGTGAGGTGGACCAAATGCATATTTACCGGAACAAGAATGCTAAAAGTCCGACTTCGGTTTTGACAGCATTTGCAAGTTACAGATAATTCAAAATACATACAAAGTGTATGAAGTGTTGCCACATGAATAAAATCTTTGAAGCCACCAAGAGAGATATTGGCGCAAGCAATTGTGACCTTGTCTTTCACACAGTTTCTTTATACATAAGGGTCAAAATTGCATTCCAAAATATTTTTTTTTTTAAATACGGCCCGCGGTTACCGGGTGACAAAGGGCACGGAATAGTTAATTACACACTATTCTCACTTCAAAACAACAGGTAAATACGTACGATATATTTTTAGGTTAGCTGGCTAAACGATGACGCGGCGATGGAGCGTAGAGGTAGAGGGGCGAGGGAGGCGTGGGCGGAGGGTGCCGGATTATTGGACGTTTCGGTCTTTTGAAGTGCCGGATTAGTGAGATTGTACTGTAGTTACTATTTTAAAATAATTTACTTCTGAACACACATCAAACATGGATTCGGACATTTAAATTTTTCTTTAAGTCTTTGTGTACTTGAATTTTTTTTCTCTTTTTGTATTCAATAGATCTTTAGCATTTAGGCAAGTTAGCCTTTCCATACTTACCAATTCATCAATGGGTAATATAAGCGAAAGTGTGTCGGCGAGTAATATAATAAAACATGTTAAGATCACATTCTTTAAGTTTATTAAATAAAGATTTACAAATTGAATACTCAAACACAACACGAGATATCAGAAGGAATTTATTAAGATGGCGGGAATGAGAAAGAGTGGCTTAAAGGAACACGAGGAAAAGAATGATTTGTCATGCCGTTCGACCAGGGTCCCGGGCGCTGCAATGTACCCAGTGATACCATTATAAAAAATAATTTTTGTGGCTGTAAACTGAGTTCGCTGTTATTCCCTACAGATCCATAATTAATGTGTTCATCTAAGAAGGTACTGCAAATGTCAACATTATCTTTCTTTGCCCTTTGGTTTCATAGAGCCAATATCTTAGCCTTTACAGAAACACTACATACATATGTACTTGTTGAACTGATAAGTCCGCTCTTCGTAAAGTCCTATTTATTACCAAAATTGTAATAAACCACTTGCATCACATTTAAAAAAAAAAAATTCCGGTTTAGGCAAATATTCTAAGACAATCTGTATTTTTTTTTTTAATCGTATTTTTGAAACCCTGGCGATTTTTTGAAAATTTCAATCCGAAAAAACAGACTTTTTTATAAACCGGAAAGACGGGACATAATTTTATTGGTGAGAAAAAACGATAATTACATAGCCGAAAATCATTTAAAAAAAAACGTTTTCCACACGAATAGCAATAAATTGTACGGGGTTCTCTTCCTAACATCTGTAAAAACACCGCCATCTCTATCAAAAAATCAAACCAAAGGATAAGTTCGCATAGAACAAACAATAAATCTAGTGAACGTTTAACGCAAATTCAAAAATTCGCCGGAAATCAAAGTGTTGCCATATAAAAAAAAAATTAATCAGTGTGGAATTTTACAAAATTAAGGGAACATAATCGGAGACGGGACGTTTTCATGTAGTGACGTCACGAGCTCAAATAATGGATTTATTAATTTAAAAATAAAAAAACTATGCATTTCAAAAAAATTTTACTGACATTTTCGCAATCTTAGTAAAAAAAACCTATCTGGATTGTTTCAGGATAAAATATAATTTATATTTAAACGGGACTAATGGTTTTAAATGGTCTGATATTTTAACTGTTAAATAATGAATGTAAAATGATCGGTCCAAAACGTCAGATTCCCACCCTTGTTGCGGTTTTAACACATAAGTTTAGTCAGTCCCCGGGGAGGAAGGTTCAATCCTCAGTCAAACTAAATGTATTATAGTAAAAAACTTAGTTTTTTACAGGTTGATTTTTGTTTTAATTAAAATAATAATTTATGGTTGAAATGAAACCAGTAGTTCTATTATTTTAGTCTTCTCTTCTTCAGGTCCACCTGTCTCCAAGCCAGGTGAACAAGCTGCACAGCGACCTGGCCGTGGTGCAGGGCAACATGGCCGTCATGGGCGACATGCTCAATGAGATGACTTCCTCCCAGGGTTCGGAGCACCACACCAGTGACTTGGAGCTGCTGCAGGTTATTATTATATTGATTGCCGCGCCCTTGAGGTGATTTTTCACAAAAACGGCGCTTTATAAATCAGCCAAGTATTATTATTATTATTATAGTGGAAATTTGAAATGCTTTAAAGGACAATAAATCAAAAAATGAGTTAAATATATAATTTTTCTCTTTCGAATTGCATCATCAAAATATTTCTAGGAAAATAAGTTTGTCTTTTACGACATGCATTTTAAAAGGATTTTTTTTCTGAAATATTAAAAATGTTAAGAATTCTGAAAGATCTAATCAATTTTTTTTTATAATAAAAATTCATAATTGTATGACTACAAAACAAGAGAAATGTTTTTTTTTTAAATAACTTTCTTTTCACTCTCCTGAACAATTAACATTTTGTCCTTTACAGAATTTCAAATTTCCGTGATCGATATGCTCAATTTATGCATTCATCTAAACCAGGGGCTTAGACGATCTAGTCCTTGCATTCCAGCAAGAAAATCCGAGGGTAGTACCAAAACTCTTGCATGTAAAGGTTTCGAATAAAGTTCATATATCAAAGCTCCAGAAACACGGAAACAATGTAGCAAGCTAAAAATATTTGCGTTGTACTAGAAATTTAAGACAGCAGAGCAGAATTAAGTCACCAGAACTGAGCGTTCAGGAGCTTTTAGTGGGACTGACAATCGGAGGTATTCTGCATTAAAATTCTAGTAAGACATGTGTGTAAATAGATCCATTGCAGTTTACACGTCTTATTCCTCACAAATATATCTGAATTCCTGCGACATGAAATGAATCTGAATTTCCAGGAGTTACACGCCACTCTGCAGGCCATGCAGGCGCGCCTGGTGGAGCTGATTGGCAAGATATCCGACGACAACCTGACGGGCGAGCTGCTGCGGGTCAACGACGAGCTCAACTCCCTCATGCTGCGCCACCAGCGCTTCTCCAAGAACCGTGCTGCCACTCCCTCCGCCATGCTGGCCGCGGCCATCGGGGCGCCACCTGCGCAAGGTATGGCCAAAACAACTTAACAGTCAGTCCAAGTTGACCGATCATCCATAAAATTGATTCGTGAAGCTTCACATTTCTCATATTGGGAATGTCATAGTAGCAAAGTGTAATAATACTGGTTCATTGGATTTTTCAAAGCATTGAGTGATGGTTCGAGCTATGAGACATAGATGGCTCTAGTGTAGATAGATCACAGAGGTTATAAAGTTATCTGAGAGATGTCAGTAGTTTATAGGGTCGCTCCTCCATGGTGTATACCAAGGTGCGGGGAGCCGTGATGTTTAAAAACAGATTGAGAGCATTAGATGTTAGCCCCCGGGCCCTCCTACACACTTGTTCCTGTTCATAAAAGTTTTTAATTGTGAAGGAGTTTTATAATCAAGAACCATTCACATCGATCAATTGCTAGCTGTCCTCTGTTATTACACAGGCAACATTTTCCGCTTATAATGATGGTAGTAGAAAGTCAGGTTATTCATAACCCAGGAACTTTTGTCTTTCTTAGTGCGGAAATTACATAATTTATTTGATTGTACATTACTTTTTTAACAATCCAACGGCTTTTTCTGTCTTTTCTCCCGTGTTTGATTCTATTATTTGGGAGAACCTCAGCACTACAGTTTGTCAAATAAGAGTAGAAAATAAATGAGGGCGCCACCGTTGCCCAAATGGCAATACTAAAAATATAACCATGGTGTTAATCTAAAGCTGTGTAACCTACATTTTTTATTAAAAATTAAAAAGGCATTAAAGTGAAAAAAAATATTTTTTCATTGCTATATGTATAGATGCCCACTGATCTCAAAATTAGAATTGCATTTAAATATATTATTATTATACGTTTGCAATTTTGTGTTAAAGGGATGTACTAGCCACGGCCGAATTCGAAAACTGTCAAAATGTATTAATTATTACATCGCTAGATGTCGGTAGTAATGCCATCGCGAATTTTAAAACTTCAACATTCAACTTGTGTTATGTTATGACGTGCACAATATTTTTAAATATCGAAGTAAAAACCAAACCAATAACAAAGTGTGTTTAATTTATGGAACTTATTATTTTGGTAGAATATTTAGTATGATCCTTTTTACGAATGTTTCATTATTTGCTTGTTGATGGTTTTTTCCCATAGTTCACGTCAATCGTATACACTCGCGCAGCTCCCATTATAAACTACCGACGCGACGTTTGGAATCTCGTGGTGCATTTATTGTTATTAAGTTTATTTTGTAGAACTCCATTTTAATTTCTTATTTCTTTTATATGTTCAATAATATTATTATTTAATGTATAAAAACAGTTTATTATAAACAAGTTCTGCTTCGTAATTATGTATTTCGTATTTATGCATTGTATAAATAATTTTTTAAAAGTAAAACTTCTTTACGCACGCTCGACACTTGGGGGTAAACTGGTGAATGCGTTACGAAAAGTGTGATGCGAACGGTAATCGATGCGAACAGTGATCGATGCGAACGGTGATTAATGTTATTAAAAAAGGAAACGAAGCATGCAAAAGAAAACGGGGCAACTTTTGCCCAGCGAAAAAAAGACGCCTGAGTGTGTACTACTGTGTGAAATGCAACAAACCAAATTGTCTGGAATGTCAACGTCTATGTCACCCCAATGTCATATGTTCTTTTATAAGATAAGTGAAATTTTATTTCAGTCGTGTGGTCTTGCACAATCGTTTTTTATTTTTTTTAAATGTTCAATAATATTATTATTTAATGTATAAAAAAAAGTTTATTATAAACAAGTTCTGTTTCGTGATTATGTATTTCGTAGTTATGTATTGAATAAAAACAGTTTATTATAAACATATTCTGCTTCGTAATTATTCTCGTGGTTCACATTTGGAGTCGATTTTATGGTGTTTTTATTTTTGAACTGCCAGGCTGCTGGTCGGCAGACCAAGGAAATCATGAATGGGATGATCTAGATTACAGTTTTTTGTTAGTTTCGATCTTGTGTTCGATGTAATCGATGCAGCAGGGCATGCGAAACCGATATGAAACGGACGAGGTTCGGAAATTTACGTCGTTTTACGGATGAACACAGCTCTTACGGCGACGGTGCGTTGGTTGTTCGAACTTCCAACTAGTATGGACTATTTTGGCAATCTTAAAATGACTATTATTATTATAAATTTGTACAAAAATATGGACACGCGACAGCAGTGAGGGGCACCGCGGCAGGTTTTGGCTTATTTAAAAAAAATATGGCATTCTTATTTAAAACTATAATGAAATAAAAATAATAATTCAGAAAAAGAAAAATTACAATTTTTTTTTTTTTAAAGTCGTACCCAAAAAGCTGCCAGGCTGCTGGTCGGCAGACCAAGAAATTCTTAAATGAAATGATCTGGACTATAGTTATTCATTGGTTTAATTCGTGTACTCGATGACGTAAAATTTACTATTTTTTACCCCACTTTGACGCCGGCTGCCTGCGAACGTGCCAGGCTGTCGGTTGGCAGACCTGCTTTTTTCTCATTTTCTAATCGACTTTTATTATTCTCGTTGTTTTGATGTCGTAATTTTTTCGAAAAAAATCACTGACTATTTCCGTGACAGCGCGGCTCCTGCCAAAAGACGCACCGGCAGACCAGCTTTTTTAAGGTTTTATAAACGTCCATTATCACTACAAAGTAGTTTCATTCGTATACTCGATGACGTAGGGTTTACCTATCTTGTCTATTATACTTAATACTAATACTAATCATATAAGGTAATTTTTGTATCTACTACCAAACACAGCGTACATAATGTACCTACGGAGAAATGTTCGACGAGTGAATGAATGTCCACGACACAAACAAATGAACTAATACGAGACTAATACTGATATTCCGAAATACGTCACGCTACATATATTATAGCTGTGTGTGTGTACGCAGCATTGAATTCTCACACATACTTGCAAAACGTGCCCGTCGCCACACGCATGGAACAATATGAACATCGCACAAACCATTTTCGGAAGTATAACGCACATGAAATGTTATATTTTAAACGATTTATACAATATGGCGGTTGAAAAAATACAATTCGACAAACTTAGACTAAAAAAGAGAATTTTCGAGTACTTCCTGTTTTTGTAGCTTACTGAGTTTACTGCAGTGGTTCAAGTGAGTCGGTATTCTATGTTTAAAGCTATTAATAAAACATTTCGCCCGTATTTTCAAAATATATACGCTGTCAAACGAGGAGCGTACAGATTCCCTACCTGCCAACGGGAGATTCTAGCCCGGAATGAATAGAAGCTACGAAATGTGTTCGATTTTGGTGAAAAATGAAGTATTTATTTAATTATCAATATTCACAGATATCATAACGATAATAAGAGGCCGTACTTTTACAGATGTGTGTATTATGTATATATTTTAAATTTAAAATATTGTGTAAAATCATTATTTACGCGATAATCATAGACTAAAGTTTTAAAAGTGGGTTGAATGGTGTATCAATGTTTTTATTTTTCATGGTCAAATGCCTACATCGATTACAAAAAAAAATAAACAGATTGAAAAATAAAAGTCCATTATTTGGTAACAAAAAATATCAAGTCTAAGAATGACACACGAAAGGTAGTATTAAGCCGTTTTAGAGAGCCGTTTTTCAGCAAATTACAATTCTGCCCCTATAATATACTCTTAACATAATGAAGAATAACGATATTATAATAAAATATAAAGCACACTTTAGAAATTGCTCACATTTATTTAATACTAGCTTAAGTACCTAGCGTTGCCCGGGCTTTAGATCATGCCTCTAATTTTAGATCTGAATATATTTAACTTCAGATCTAAAAGTAGTAAGACTAAACTCACCATTAATAATTCTTCCTTTCCACCTACTGTTAAATTCAAATCTTATGTTAAATTAAATGAAAACCAATCACTTTGTAAAACACAATTTAATCAAATTTATGTCATTTAGTAGGTACCTTCACAATAGTGCTTATTCGATTTTTTTTTTTTTAAGAACAAAAAAATGTTTTTTTAAATGTGTATGCAGTGTTTTGAATTTTCAGTGTCATTGCACTTTTAAAGAATATTTGACAGATAAATTGGTGTTGCCAGCCTAAAAATTTCTTAGTTCCATTTTATTTATTTTCTACTCTTATTTGACAGACTATACAATGAGGCATTTTTAAAATTAGATTAACAAATAAAGTAAATATTCTGCACCAGGAATAGTGTAATCTCTCAATGGATTAATAAATTATGTTGTCTCTAATTATTACAGTTTTTACCATGTTCAGAAGTGAATCCTTTATTATGCAACCTCGGCCATTCGGACAAATCGCTTAATTAAAACCAGTCATTATTTTGGATTTGTTCCTAAAATCCTTGAAAGACTCAAAACACACTGAGCATGCCTAATTGAAATTGAAATTCACAAAAATCTCATTATTATTTATAAGGTCGACGAGGCTGAGCTTTATAGTTCTTTGTATCTGGTACTTGACGGCTACACTAAAACTAAACACTGGAAATGAAAATAATCTAACTACATATGTAATTGTTATACTGAAATACCGGCCCTAAGAGATTTAACGCATGCAACACGGTATTGCTTATACATACATAAATACAAACACTTCACCACAATCGACGCCCAGATGATGGACACTGTAACGCTAACCGAAACGTTGGCTAAAGAAAATTAATCTCAATAACATTCCCCTTCTTTTTCAGTTGCTAAACCCAGTGATGATTCTCTCATAGATCTTCTCAGTGATCAACCTCCACTCAACATGGCCGCCTTAAGTAAGCATCAATATTGATTTTAACATTACACCCTATCTCATGTTTCTCTTGCTGTTTAATTAAAATATTTTTATATTGTGTATTTATAGGTATTGGTGAACTTCAGCCAATAAAGCCTACCACCAAATCTGATAAGGATGAGTTTGACATGTTTGCCCAGTCTAGAAATCTCACCTATGAATCCACTAAGAATGGGTAAGTTTATGGTTTAAAAAAAATGAAATTATTGAAAAAAATGTTACTACCTATTTATTTTCGCAGAATATAATTTTTTTTCTTCAATTCATCCCAAAACCGTAAAATAATCGCAAAACAAAAATAACCACTTAGGCCTAGTTGTTTGAACCCCTGTCAGATTTGACACTTTGTCAACTTGATACTAAGTGATTAGAGTATTTGGTATAACCTTTTTACAATTATGTACTATTTTTTTAAGTAAAATTATTTTTAAAGCCACTTTTCATCGTGTTGTGGCAACTAGCGCCACAGATGTCAGTTCTACTAACTTTTTGCTTTCTACAACTAAATGCTGATCTTGGAACTAATTTTATTTTTGCACAAGTGTCAATTCTAGGTACTAATTATATTTCTACACTAAGTGTCAATCCTAGGTACTAAGTTTATTTTTACATGAAGTGGCAATCCTAGGAATTAATTTGGTTTTTACACCAAATGTCAATCCCAGCAACTAATTTTGTTTTTACACAATGTGTCAATCCTAGATACAAATTTTATTTTTTGCATAAAGTCAATCCTAGATACAAATTTTATTTTTGCACTGTCAATCCTAGGTACAAATTTTATTTTTGCACTGTCAATCCTAGGTACAAATTTTATTTTTGCACTGTCAATCCTAGGTACAAATTTTATTTTTGCACTGTCAATCCTAGGTACAAATTTTATTTTTGGCCTAAGTTTCAATCCTGGGAACTATTTTTATTTTTAAACCAATTTTCAATCCTAGGAACTTATTTTTCAGTTGCTTTCCACACTTTACAGTATTATGAATACAAATGAGGTGGTTTATTCTCTTTCTAGGAGTAGTTACGTAGACAACACGGATCCCGGCCAAGTGAACGTAGGTTTAGCAGCGCTCGCCCAATCTCGCCCCACTGCCGGCCAACCACAAGTAAACTGACATTCTTTCAGTACACACTTTTCATTTATCGCCCATAAATTTATTAGTATTGTCTGGAATGCCTCCATTTTGTTGTCTGCTTCAAACGTTCTTTCATTGGCTGTCATGTTGGTGTCGATTTTATTATTTAAAAGTTTTGGGATCAGATTTTAAGATTAAATTAAAACAATTACTTTGTTTAAATCACTGTTTTTATTTAATGATTAATGATGTTATTTGTATTTGTTTTTTCAATACAGTTTAACAAAATATTTGTTTAATTTATTCTAATTGTGGCAAGCCACAACGTACACTAGTCCCAGGGAGAGATCATATTTACGTCATCGACGATTGTCCTATGAGGTGTTCATAAAAATCTTCCTTCTCACAAGTCTTATATGAAAATGAAAAATATATAATAGCACATATACAAGTTTGTCAAATAAAAGTAGAAAAAATATGAGGGCGCCACCGTTGCCCAAATGGCAATACTAAAAATATAACCATGGTGTTAATCTAAAGCTGTGTAACCTACATTTTTATTAAAAATTAAAAAGGCATTAAAGTGAAAAAAAAAAATTTTTTCATTGCTATATGTATAGATGCCCACTGATCTCAAAATTAGAATTGCATTTAAATATATTATTATTATACGTTTGCAATTTTGTGTTAACATAATGAAGAATAACGATATTATAATAAAATATAAAGCACACTTTAGAAATTGCTCACATTTATTTAATACTAGCTTAAGTACCTAGCGTTGCCCGGGCTTTCGATCATGCCTCTAATTTTAGATCTGAATATATTTAACTCATTCAGATCTAAAAGTAGTCTGACTAAACTCATCATTAATGATTCTTCCTTTCCACCTACTGCTAAATTTTTTTTTTTTTTTAATTTTCTTTATTCATTAAATACAAAAATTGGGGTAACATTAGTGGATTTTTCGACCACCATGCTAGGCTGGTGCCCGTGTTATGGTGGTCGATTTAACATAATTAAGTGCAATAACAATCAGACGTTCGTGTAATATAATGTAACATAATTATAAAAAAATAAATATAAATATAAAAACTCCGTCAAAAGTGCATTAGAAATGTATTAAATGAGTACAAAACTGCATAAATATATTGACATATATTTTGTACTACTTCCCTCTTGTTATAATAATGTAATTGCAAGATTAGTATTTAATTTCTAGACACAATATAATGGTATGATGCGAAAATCTATAATTGGTTTCTCGTTTTGGTAAATCATACATGTATAAATTAATCCAATTGTAAAGTGTTGATTTCCCTAAAATAAATAATAACTAAAAGGAGTTTTAATTTTTAGTAATTTTTGTACAAATAAATTCCTGTATTCATCCTATTTATACTGCAGTGAATTCTTATTTTAACAATTTTTATCTCAGCAGAATACAAGTAAGGCAGTATAATTATCAGCCTGAAACACTCTATAGCAGCCGCCATAGCTCAGTGGTCAGAGCTGCTGACCGGCAATCAGAAGGTCACGGGTTCAATTCCCGTTGGCGGCCAGTATCTTTTCTCGGAAGATTTTTTCAATGTAGATGAGTGTTTCAGGCTGATAATCATTGATTATAATATTTGTTATTCACAGTTATAGTTTAAAAATTATTTTTGCATCATTTAGCGAGCATTTAAGGAAGCAGTTTTTTTGTATGGATATGTTTTTTTTTTCAATGTTTTATTTTCGTGGATTGATGTCGATGACGTTTTAATTAAAAAAATAGGATTACTTTTAGTTTCATCTATGATAATTTATAAAAAAATATTTTAAAAATGAACCAAAAAAAAACTCACTCCTCATGTACAGTTTTGTTCACCAACGCTCACTCGCGGAGAGGTTAATACAAAGTTTTAAATATAAATATATTATTTTGTAAAGGTCCCGTTATTATAGAAGAACGGTCACTGACAACCGTCAATATTATAAGAAGCAAGTTGGGACATACATTCCTTTGGTATGCTGCATGATGACTTAGATATGAGCTCTACCTGGGAACACTTTAACTGCTTTTACGAAGACATGGTTTTTAATTGTGACGAGAGTCTGTTGATTTTTTTTATTATACTTTTGGTTTGGCAGGTTTTCTTCAGAACTATCTTTCACAGCCTAGATTGACGTTTGTTTGTTTTCCTTACAGCTTTCTAGGATTCTTGACTTCAGTAAATGTATTTTTTATTATTGTAGATATGTACTTATGATTATTGGAACATCATAATTTGCGAATATTCGTTTTTTTCTCACAGGGTGTCTGCTTCTCACTGCAAAATATTGCAAGATGTTATGTGATAGACTTTTACAAATAAAACAGTTCATGTGAACATAGTTATTTAAGTGTTTGAAGACCTATCAGTGGCTGAGTTGGCATTGCATTTGGGTCCCACCCAGGTATTATGTGTTCAATTGCTCCCCTGGCTAAGTCCTCCACCACGACACAAACTACTTTTTAATTATAAAATATCAGCTGTTATTGAGTTATTTATTGTTATCAAGCTTAATTTGTCGAACTCCATTTTAATTTTTGTGTGTATATTATTCATTAATTTATAGTATAGTTAAAATAACAACATGGAATAAAACATTATTTAGCCTAGTTCAGAATTTTTTTTAATCTTTTTACTATATCTCTGTTTAAAATTGATTTTGCATAAATATGTTCACATGAACTTTTTACATAAAATTGTCACCTAACATCCTGCAATATTTCGCATTCAACTACAATCAACTGTTTTTTTTTAATACTTATATAAGTACCACTTTTCCAAGACAATAATGCAGAGGTTTCCTATTAAATGACCCTTTATAGGACAAACCGAACTTGAGATTCAAGTGTTCAATTCACTTGATCATATTATATCTTCGTGGGAGACCATTTCTAGCCATATAATATTCTTCGACACTCCCTCTTTTGGCGACATAACTTTTCGTAAATAGCAGGCTATATCCGGATATTAGATTAAAAATTATGATGCTATTCAAACTTCAAGAAACACAAGTAAAAATTAATATTGCATGATTAAAACGTGATTAAAAATGAATAATCTATAAAATTGTCTTACTGTAGGGCGGCGATGTAATTTGGGGTTGCTACCCATTAATTGGGAACCTATGCTCTTTATCATATATTACCGTGACTACATGTTTTGACTGGTTGAAATATGTGAAAACTTTCAAAATATCAATGATCACGGAAGCACATGTTGAAAGATAATGGGACCTAAGTCTCTGGTAAACGAACATGCCATCAAGCTTACCCTTTTGTCGGGCAAGATTGTCGAGTATTACCTATTATTATATATAGTAGTAAGACTACTTGCCGGCATGTTTACTTAGCGATATTATGACAATATTGTCGGACCAAATCTATTTCCTTCTTGCTTTGTTGAGTACGTTCATTTCTGTTATCAAAATTTTACCATTTCTGCTACCAAAACTTAAAAATTTCAAACGCGATTAACTATAAACATTTTTGCTTCTAAGTTTATACAAATTTGGTGGTATTTTTGCTTGAGATTGTTTTTATAGTTATGAATTTGTCCTATGCATTACGGAAATCTTGAAGGGACACAACAATATTGACGGCTAATACCTTGCCGGCCAAGTATATAGGCAATAATAGGCAATTTATCTTTCTTGTTTACCAAACTTTAGACAGCTGGTTTCATCAATTTTATTGTTTTTTTCTGCTCAAACCCCTAGTTTTGTTTTCAGTTTTTACCTGTTGAGTGTTGCCATATATTATATTTATAAATCAATTATGATTGCTTGTCGTAAATGTCGTGGTGTTATTTTTCTTTTGTGTGAATTTATTTGCAGGCCGTAGTAGACGATAGTGAAAGGGACTTTGACGAAATAGCCGCGTGGTTGAGCGCCGAAGAGGTCAGTTCCATGATTTAACCCATCGAGGTCATCCGTAGTCTTGTGTACATATTCTAACCCCAAACACAGACTTTCGACTAACCTGTATGATAGTGTTCAGCACGTTTTCAATCATAAATCAGTGTGATGTAAATTTTCAATCATGAATCATGCAATGAACTAAACACGTCATCCTAAACTAGGGAACACAAAAACTTGAATACATACAATTAAATCATTTTTTTGTAACCTATGTAATTAAGGCCTTTTGTCTTTTTGAGTAAAATATCTGGGTTCAGAAAAAATGACTTTATAAACTCATTTTTTAAAGTAAGTTTTGGGTATCGTTTATAGCTTCTCTTTTTTTTCAAAATTATTCAGACTCTCGAAGTAAGGTAATTTTATTTTCCAAAAGTGTGTTTTTTTTCTTTATTCGTCCTAATTTGATATAAAATGAAATTATGTTTTAATTCTTTAATTTTTTCGCGTAACATTTATTTCGCCCTTTTAAGTAATTGTGATTGTGATTAAGTATTTGTTTTCCTGAAACGGTACTAAAAATTTGGTTAAATTCTAGTTGTACAAACTAAACACAAATAACATAAAATGTATCTGCCACTATCTTACGCACTAAAACATTCAATTTCATGGTTTGTTTATCTATCATTATTTACATAAATCATGCATGTCTGGAACATAAAATTTCATTTATGTAATCCCTTTATTTTTTTCTATACAGTATTTTTTATAAGGAAGTTTAAAAACACATCTGAATAATGAAATAATATACAAAAGGTAAAACTAAAATAGGGTAAGGAGGGAATGATCAAAGAAATAATTATTTGAATGCAGATTTTTTTTAAACTTATGTCTTCGGTAGGTACCTATTAATTTAAAAAAAGATTTATTCAACCATAAAGTTAACCCTTCTATATGTTCTAAACATTCGTGTAAGTAGGTACTAAAAATAATTTTATCTAGTCAACCATAGACAAAATTAAGCAGGTAGAAAAAATAATTAAATTCAAATTCTTTCACCATTTTTGTCTTTTAAAATCGGTGGAAGTTTTTACTAAAATAACATACTGCTTCTTTTGATCTGTTGGCTTTATTAACTAAACAAACCGTTTTCTAATTCTTTGTACAAATATATGACACAATATTTCTTCATGTTTTCTTTGTAAAATGATTTATGCTTGCCTCATACAATGTGCATATTGCACCTTATTTATATTTTATATTTACTGAGCTATGACAATGGCGGTTTGTCATTTTTATGACTCAGGCACATTAGCTGCATTTAAATGATTATTTTTTCATAAATTTAGCAATGTTATTTGTTTTACTTCTTACAACAGCTGCTGTAGACATATTTTCAAAGCTGTTCTAGAAATAGAGATTGCTTTGCTCTTTTAAATTACCTATGCAAGTAAAGTATGTATGTGGCAAATATATATATATACATATATATATTTTTTTTTTAACTTTGTTTCTTTTTTTTATAGGATTGTTAAGTAATGCCTAATTTATTTAAACTGACGGGTGACTTGTTGCACCGTGATTGTTTATTTAATTCTAATATGTACATATGCTATTTTTATCATATGTACACAGATAATTTTCTTTCTGTTTCTTATACAAAACTTTTTGAACATACTCTTTTAATTTAAGCGTTAGAATGAGTTGATATAGGAAATAGATTTAATTTTATTCAGGAATAAATATAAACACCATATTCTGTAAACATTTGAGTAAAACTTTTTAGGTGCAATAATTGTAGATACAATAACTTTAATCATTGTATAATATCACTAAACAAAATCAACTTTTTACAGATGTATCAAAATTTATTCTTCATCAGTCGTTTTGTCTTTCTGGATGTCGCCAGAGTGGCAAACGTAAACTTATAAATTCCTTACTAATCTAATATCTGTATTTGAATTATTCAGGCGTCTGGACTAGAGCCTGTGGAGAGTGTGACTAGCAGTGACTTTGATAAGTTTCTGGCAGAGCGAGCGGCCGCCGCAGAGAGCACTCCCCCCTCCACCACCCCTCAGGCTCGCCCCCGCCAACCCAAGAAGGACGAGGATGGCATGTTCGCCCTCTGATTTGCCCCCCTCCCCCTCCTCCCACTCCTTATACCTTACTTAGCCACTAGGATTGTCTGTGTTCCGTTTGAAAATGTGATCTGTCCTTAGTTCTGCAGATTTGAAAGAGAACTTGTGTTGTGTTTGACAGAAATAGTCTGTGAGTGTACGCTGAAGAGATAAACCGATAGAAGTGTTTTGGGCGTGTCCATGTGACCAAAGTAAGGTGGATTCAATCTTACTTTGGGTGAAATTGATCACACATTTTCAAATTTCTTTCTTTATCAATTTCATTGGCTTGTCTGAAGCCTGTAAGTCAAAAGTTGTGTAAATTGGCGACAACCGTTTTCTTTTCAGTATAGATTACACTTTGAGGGATTGTCTATTCAGTGGTGGACATAATTGAAACATATTTACAATCAAAAGTTTCCATTTTTCTGATCGAATGGTGTTTTGATTTTCTGATACAAAATAAATGACATTGGCTACATGTTGTTTAACCACTTCAGCATTTTTAACCTCATTTTGGCAAATTTGCAAACATTCTCGAGTGTTTGCTGGCCAAAATGTGACCAATTTGAAGAGATATTTTTAAAACATTTATTAGAATTATTTAGAAAATTCCCCTGCCTTGTATACTTTGATTAATCACAAAGATAACTTGGTATTTTTTTTTTAACAAGAGATGTCTCACATCTCTTCTGATAATTATTAATTGACATTTTGCGAACTTAAATTATTGTTATACTTTTTCTTACAAATCATTGAAATTTATATCTGTGATTATCAACTAGGCTATATACAACATACAAAAATCATAATATTTAATATTATTCAAATAGGTTCTATGGACGCCAATTTTAAAGTAAATAAAATGCAGAATTCATGCGTTTATAATTTTAATGATTTTTTTATTTTTTTTAATGAATCTTAAAAATACGGGATAAACGGTTATATGTAGATGGCTCTTTAACACTAAAAGCAGTTTATATGTCTCCATATTACAATATGGAGGTTGGACTTTTTTAATGAGGGCGGGAAATTTCTAAATCAGACTCTCAGAAATCCCAGACGCAGAACACGTATTTCAATTATTAACGCAAACGCTCGAGTGGTTATCCAACTGTAATTTTTATTCTAAATAAAAAAAACTTTTGCAATGTTAAAATATTGTAATTTTCTTTTAGTGGTCATAAATTTCTGCATCGTTTATTTTTATCGTTTTTCATACTAAGCAATTAGTTTCAAACATCATAAAAATATTCCAAAACTCATTAAAATGATTTTGGATTGATTGTTTATAAATGCATACTTACATCAGTTATTAGTGTACTGGAAAGCATACATTTATGAAACTTTATCAAGGTATAATATTTCATCCAACTTTAAAAAAAAAAACACAATAATAAATGTCTTTCATCGGTTGTATTATTTGATAAAAAATATCAAAAAAGACCTTGAAAATTACTTTACAGTTAATGAATATTTTTAAGGTACTTGCTTGTTTCTTTAAACCGCCGGAGTATTGGACATTCACCGCTATGCAATGCCATGATTTTGATACTATGCTACTCAAATGTATTTAACCATATTCACAGTACCTACCTATACCTATTTTTAATAATGTTGCCATATTCCGTAAGCTATCCTCGCTACCTTGATATTTATCTTTGCAATATGTATCATTTAAAATTGATTATATATTGGAATAAGGTCAGACTCTTTTATTTACCAATATTATAAATCATATTATTTTTATTTAATTTAATCACAAAACACTGTTTAATTTGTAGAAATCTCACTAAGCACAGACTTGAAATAATTATTTGTTCTTTTGAAATATTTATACTTAGTTAGGTAAGTAGGCATTTTTATTTACCATTACTCCTTATGGTATCATGAAGCGGGGTTATTACTATAACGAGGTAACTCTGAAAACAGCCTTTTCGAGTTACACGCAAAATGTTTATTTCTTCGTCCATATACCCTACAAACACATGTATTGTATAAAAGATGTTGAAAAAATTATTTCGTAGTTAACTAGTTGTGGTAATTACCCTGCGATTAATAATTTTTTATTAGATATTTGATGAGATCGTGGATTGATTTGCAGAATTGAATGTATAGTATTTTAGCATGTTAAATTTACCATGAGAAATAAAATGATTCGAAAAATTGAGATTTCTGCTGATTTTTGCCAAAATACTGCCTCAGCTGATATATTTTTTTAATACTGTGAGGTATTTTCATACTGTTGGATCATTATATGCCTATGCTTTTGAAAGCTTTAATTTCCTAATAGATCCAAATTGAATATGTTGCCAATATTGTATTTGTCAAAAATCGCAGTACTCACTCACTGTAGACTAATTATTGATTAGACTGATTCTCTCACACTAAAAGATAAAGCAAATCTTAAACCACGTCGAGTTAGTTACCTTTTGTAAAATTCTGTTTCATTCATATTTGATCTTAAAATATTCGTTTAACCACTTCCCACACGACAGCATCATCCGTTGCCAGCAAATTAAAAAATTATTTTAAGTCTCGCTCTTTATTTGTCGTCGAACTGAGATCATTAAAGTGTATCCTTCATTAACCTTCAACAATGCCTTTTTTACACAATTCAACATGAATGAACATAAACATCTGATTTCGAAAGATTTCGACAGATGGTGTTTTGCTAATCAAATAAATAAAAATATTTTGATAATTTTCAAATATTAATTTATTTAAAGAGTCATTTCTTATTTCATTTTAGATATTTTTTCAAAAATATATTGGTCCATTAATGCATGACTTACACACAGAGCCACATCCCTAAACTCTAAAATAAGCAAAAAAAATGAATAAAAGTTATAGTTAATTTAAAGGAGAGCAAAACGAATCATAAGTAAGCGGTTCCGTTAAAAAGAGATGTTAGCAACATTTGCGCAGATGGAGTGATCTAACAAGTACGGTTTTCGTGAGGCATAGATAATCACAATCACTTTACTTTTCATAGATAAAACGTAAAATAAAAAAAATGACTTGCAACACTTTTCCATGGGATATATATTTTTTTTTTTTTGCATTTTTATGTCATGCGGGAAGAGGTTAAAAATAAATATTTGATAAAGAAAATATTTGTCTTAAAAGGTGAATTTAATTATGTATTATTATTTGCGACCTTCAATTCTATTTGTTGAAATATTTTAACAAAGTATGCACTTCAAATGTATGTATGATGAAACTTGCAAAAGCCATTTGTTTAATGAAATACATTTTGCATAATGTATTATTTATAGTTTACTTATAGCATTTTATATAACAAATATTGGCTTAGTTATAAAGTTATTTAGTTTATTAATATCTAACATTATAATATTATTAGTACATCCGTAAAAGACGGGTAAGAAGAAATGAAAAAAAGAGAAAAAAAATTGTGTATTAATTAAAAATGTGAAATGTTACGAAAGTGTTTGTGTGTACATAAAAAGTGATTTTAAAGATTATTTATTGGCTTTATACGGTATATTATGTATTACGAATTTTGTTGTTTTCATGACTTCATAAAGATAACTTCTTATCATCTGCATAATATGTACCATTTCACTTTAAAATGTACCATGCGTGATTTACCTGACTTAAACATAAAATTAAAACTGATAATCTGTAATACTTATATCTCCGTGCTCTACTTTTAGAATACTCACGCTATTTTAACAGTTTTGTGTTAAGGCGAAGCACTACGAAGTAAAGCAAAATCGCGTATTTTTGGTTTTGGAAATTTCATCGCTTTAAAAAATGTGTATTCTTGACTTGAAAAACGTGTATGCTTTATTTAAATACATACTACAATTAGAACACATCTTGGCCTTTGACATAATGGAGCATTTTTTATTTCAGTTATTTTTATAAGCTCAGAAAAAAATAAAATATCAGGCCTATAAAAACTGCTTTATAGTTGAAAATTTCCTATTTACGAACCACTTTTCTGTTACGGTTTTATTGCATAATGTGGCAAATTAAGCTCTTTAAATATTTATGCCCAAACTTCGCAAAATAATTCATAACAGGTTTGGTGTCAAGTGGGAATTTAAGCCTTATCGCCATCTACATAAGGAGTGTTATTGTTAACGGCCCGATTCCAAATGTTGCACGACGTAGTGCATCTGTACATTTCTTCATAATTGTCATTATCACGGCAACTTAAACTACATTCAAAATCTGAAAAGAAGTCAAGTCAGGTATTCAATGCAATCATAATATCGTTGTTGGGCTGTTAAAACCACCAATTTGGCAAAATTAAAGTTGCATTGTCACTTTAACTGTTTTAACAGAGCAGCAGCGACCATGTGAAATTTCAAATTATCATCCATAATAATCATCTCTTCTAATAAAATAGATTTCAATGGCTTGCCTTTTTTAGTCGCACAAGTCTAATTCATCGATTTTTATAAAATTCATAACTTTGTAGATGTGATTTGAGTTATTTATCTATGCTATGTTGCCCTTCCTACTTCTGTAGTCAACATTTCGGAGTCAGCGTTACAGTGACCATCATCAGATTTGTAGATTATGGTGAAGTGTGTGTTTATGTATGTAGAGGTGATGCTGCCGTGTTGGGGGTGTCAGTTTTGTTAGGACCGGTATTTCAGTATAATACTTAGTGAAAAAATACCAAGTACTATTAAGTGAAGCCCTATTATTAATATTGGGTCCTTACATATGAAATTGGCGTTTTGTCGTACTGGCAACTTTGATCTCAAATATCTTCTCTTTGATTAGGAATTCCAAATTCAAATTTATACAGCTATTTACTCATGTATTTGTGTTTCGAAAATTATAATTCATTTGTTTTTTCCTTAATTGTTTTTTTTCTTTGCGTCACTTAGTTTACAAAATGGAATTGAAATATCGCATTATTTACGAGTACGAGTTCCACCGTGGCACCAGTACTGCAGAAACGGCTCGAAGGATTAATGATGTCTATGGCGACGGTGCCGCAAAAGAAAACACAGTGCGTTTTTGGTTCCAACGTTTTCATTCTGGAAATTTCGACCTGCAGAACAAGCCCCGTGGATGGCCGGAGACCAAAGTTGATAATGAAGAATTGAAGGCTATAGTGGAAGCGGATCCATCGCAAACCACGTCCGAGTTAGCTGCAGGCTGCGGTGTTAGTGATAAAACTGTTTTAATCCACTTGAAGCAAATTGGGAAGGTAAAAAAGCTCCCATACAACACTCCCATACAAAGTTCCTCCCATACAAAATGCCAATTTCATATGTAAGAACCTAATATTAAAATGTGATTTTTGTTGATTTTACATTCCTCGGGAGACTCAAAACACAATCATTATTGACACATTAATATTATTAGGGTCAACAGGGCTAAGCTTAATAGTTCTTGGAATAGTACTTGATGGCTATATCAAAATTAAATGCCAATAACTATATTAATTTATTTAATTATAAATACTTAGAAATATCGGGCCTAAGAAGATTGATTGATGGCCATAACATAGTATCATTTCTACATACACAAACACATACTCTCCACAATCTACACATCTGCCATGATGATGATGGACACTGTAAAATGCTATCTGAAATGTTAGCCAAAGAAGGAGAAAGCGCAACATGTCGTAAAAACCCAAAAATAAATCACAATAAATGATAAAACGTAAATATATTTGTTTAATTGGAGTAATAGTAGTCAGAGAATTTGAATTAAATACATAGTTTGTCTCATTAAGACGTCAACGACAGATTAAATAAGTCACTGCACTCGGTGTCGGTGTTGGCTTCATTTTAAACGAATGCATATCATAAAAATAATTCCAACAGGCAGAATAAATATTATGTTTACATATAAACATATTGCATATTTGTAATCCTTTACGAAATAAGGCTTGTTATTATTGTGTCTAAAGAATCATTTTACACAAACTTTTATATTTATAATAAATACATAGTGCTGTAAATTAATGAAATTAATAACGAGTCATTTTTATGAAGAAAAAAGTGCTTTGCAATGGTGAAATGCTTTTACTGTCATGTATGGTTTTTCAAATGACTTGTTCATTGATTCTACATATTATTTTTATTAACCAATCTTAGATTTTTTTTATTTATACATTAAATATTTTATTATGTTGATAATTTTATTTTTATACAAGATCAATAAATTGGCTTTTATCAAATATTTTTAATGGCAGTTCTTTAAATTGCTTCTTTCTACGCAAACCATCAGTGAACCTGAATATTTTATTTGATTATCAGTAGATATTATTGTACAAACAAGAATTTCCTTTACCATTTTTTATCAGTCGTTTGGGAAACGGTTACTTGGTCTTAAACTATATAAAACTTAAATTTGGATTTGATGCCAAAATACTTAACTGGATTGAAATTTATTTTTGTTTCAAATTATAAAATATAGGCCATTAAAGATGTTGATTTTTCATGATTTTAGAGACAACTCTGGAAATTATTGCGAGTTAATGATAATTTTTTTTTTGTTTTTTTCTTGCTATGGCAATCCCGATGAGTTACAGAATTCAATTAAAATATTTTGCCATTACTTCCTTATATGATGAAATATAAAATTTAGAAAATTAAAAAGAATTTTGATGGGTTTAAATTTTACTTACAAATGACTGGTTTATTATGTTGGAACACGAATTTATCAAATATAAATATAAAATTTGTTTCGAAAAACACCCTTTATGCGATGTTTTAATTTTTGTTCCTTATATTTTCATAGTAGGATTGATTGGGTAAGATTACATTTTCAATAAATATCATTGTCACTTATCATTATCAATTTTCACAAAAAATTTCCGAAGACGCCTCTAAAATCGTGAAAAAATGAATTCTAATGGCCTATATTTTATGATTTAAAACAAATAAATAAAGTAGCACATATCCATACTAGATATTTGCTATACCTTTTGATAAAAAATATAATTTTTCAATTCAGTTAAGTATTTTAGCCTCAAACCCAAATTTAAGTTTTGTTTGAAAAATGCCACCCAGCCGATTCTCTAAGTATTAAAACATTCCAGTGATATTCACATTTAAATGTGCTTGAAATTAAATTAAAAAAAGTAATTACTTTCAGAAAACACTTTTTTGAATTTGTTGAAATGTTACCACAGTAATGTGGTATTTATGTAAAAGAAAATAATTGTAAACCACAAAATAAGTCATTTTTCTGTGGAGGAAAAAAAAAATTACACTTTATACTAAAAGGTCATAATGAAAATATGTTTTCAGTTATTTTTCTTTGTGACCTGTTTGCTAATTTCATAATTATTGCTTTACCAGTGGTAAGAATCTGTGGTAAATGCTTTTGACCTATAGTTTAACCTCTCACCTTTACTGTGTGGAATCATCAACTTTCTAATTTAGCAATCAGTTTCCCTGCCTGTTTTTGCCTAATTACTTTCAAATTGATTTCTTGAATGTTGAACTTAATTTGATAAATGTTTGTTATTTTTCATATAGCCTCTATATAATCTTTGTACTTATATGCCAAAAAAATATTTGTATAAAAAAGTGCTTTTTTATTTCATTCCCATTAACCTAAATATGTCAAAACACTTTCTTTGTTGGCGAATTTGAATGAAAACTGGACACACATGTGTCAATTATATTGTAGCTAGGGGGCCACGCAAAAGGTGTACCGCACCACATTCACACATTGCCGACTCTTTAAGGTTCCAAATTGCAGTCATCTATGCAATCATGTGGGCACAAAGGCTATGGGAGCACTTCATCCTATTGATGGCGGATCAAAGTTTATGAGGAAATGAAAGCTCTGACTATTTCTCAGTGGGATCTAAGAATGAGAACCTAGACTTGTCCCCTGTAGTGAAATTTACTTTTCTGGGCAGGTTCTTCAAATTACTCTGGAGTTATGTAAGGTTATAAAATCTAATCATATACCACCCTCATGCTAATTTGTTTGCTTTTCAGGACAACTCACATTATAAGACTCGTAGAAATAGTTGTGTCTCCCCTATTATCATGGTTAGAATGCGATCTAGCATTAGAAAGAGAAAACACCACGCTTTATATTCAAATCTAAAAGTTAACCGCAAAATAATTCAATATAGTATACACCAATCTTTTGGACCGGCCTGAACATGGTACATTCCATTCTCACGCAGGTACTGACTTTAGCGAAAGAGAAAAATGCATAAAAACATATGTGCAATAGAGAAAGGCGTGGGCGGGGGGGGCACTTTTCTATCCTGAACCTCATTTATTGAGACGATTTCTGATCAACATCAGGCCGGTCTTAATATTTAGCGTGTACCAAGAAGGAAAAAAAAAATTACCGCAATTTGAAAAGCATTTATGAAACAACAAAAAAGTAAGTTAATTATAACTTTTATCATACATTTGCCCAATAAAATGTGTTTTTTTTTCATCATCAGTAATTTTAATTAGAAAAAACGTATAATGAGTCTTTAACCCATTGGCCACAGAATTAAGGAGCTAAAAAGCTGGCCTTCACCACTGAATTAATTTTGTACCAAAAATTGAAAACCTGCTTTGGTGTATCTATTGTAACTTTTGAACCATACATGCAAATGAGTTAATTTGTTAAAATTTGTTTACATATTGGATTAAGGTAAATAAAAATTTAAAATATGTGTAAATAAGGATACAAGTATAACCTTCCCTTTTTTCGTAAGTTTTTTTTTTAATTTATATTCAGAAAGTTACAAAAAACGAAATATTCATAAATCAAACATTCATAATTTTTGTTTTTTACATACATGTACAAAAATAACTAATAAAATAATTTGGTATGATAGTCCTCAAACCAATCAGGGACGTGCAGGGTCACTGCCAAAAGCCTAGAACCACACGCAATTTTGAAGAAATTAAATGGCGGCTGACTGCATACAAAATTTGGAACTCAAATATCTTGGAAAAAACATAAGAAAAATATTTTTGCCAATTCAACTAAATGAATTATTAGTTACCTACAGAGCGTTCGGCATTTAAAATTTTATTCAAAAATGTCAGTCGTGCTCAGTTTCGTTTTTTTGGCGGATCTACTCTAGCCCGTCAGCGCGCCGGGGTTTGTGGTTAAGTACCTGCGTTGCACATAATTTGTTGCGTTGTTAATAAAACTTTTTTATGTTTGCATTCTAAATTTTTATATTTCAAAAATTATTTATTTCAAATTATAAAATTTGAAAGCGTATATTTTTACCTTTCAAAAACACATTTTCGGATGCATACAGAAATATTCTGTTTATTTCGATGTTATTGCAAAGCGAAAATATTTTGGTCTTCCGACAGAATAGGCCCGAGGCGTTAACTTGGGTCCAAATGCAATGAAATTTGTGCAACCTGTGTAGAAATTGTGTTGGTTGCGAAAATCTGTCCTGTTGATAGGTGTCACACTGTATTCAGATTGTTATTTGCAATCGGATTTTCAACATTAGCATTTTAATTTTTGTAGTGAGCGGATGACATCGTCGGAATAGTTGCCCCCAAGAATCTGTGTGGGCTTTGCCGATGGTCCGGTGCGTGCGCTCCATCCAGTGCGGATCAGTGGACACACTTGCATGACTAACCATATAAAGAATTCTAAAATCCGTTTTACCTTTAGCAAGTCTCCAACATTTCTTTAGAGGGAAAGGAGGGGGATAAGAAATATAAATTACAAAATAAAACAGGTCAACAACATTTTTGGAAGATTTATTTTTATATTTTACAAATTACATTAGCGCACTTATACTCTTGTGGTGAAAGAATGACGATAATCACTCGTAGTGTGTCTGGCGGGTACACAAATAATGTATTTACATTCGTAATAGTAACAATCTGATCCGACAAAATATATCTCTGCTTTGTTTATCTTAGTACGAAGTCCATTCTATAAACTAGGAAGTACCCATAAATAACAATTAAATCACATTCACTCGCAAAAGTAATAGAAACTCTAAGAAAAGTTGTAGACAAAATAAATCTTTGTTGTATAAAAAAAGGAAATATCAAATACTCTTTCCTCCTACATACAAATAATTGAATATGCACTTCCAAAGCTAACAACGATTGAAGGGTACACATACAGTACAATACATACAAAGTTAGTTGGGTATTTAGTTAAATGCATAGCGTGGGAATTCACTTGGAATGTGAGAAACAGAAATCTTTTACGTAAATCAATTAGTATTGTAGTCAAGTAAGTATGTATTAAGTTATTTCAAATTAGGAAGATTTTTAAAGTCTTCGATGCACAACCAACTTTGAAGCATTCATACGGCTACGACCCTAATCACCTTCTCTCTACCAGGTCTAGAAACACCCCCCGCTGAGTTTTCTCAATCAAAAACATACATCAACATAACCTAACTTTACCCATTTACTATTATTGGAAGATTAGCGCGCCCTCAATCCAAACGTATATTTAAAATTGTACGTAATAAATAATATATTCAAACACTTTGTAACAATAATCATTTTTTTAAATCTTTATTGTGGCAACACCAGTCTTATTTCTAGAATGCGAATCGAGATTGCCTCCCTTCCTTTAACTGTAGACAATATATTATTAGTGATTTATGTATCATGCTCTAATATAGTTGTCCCCACGGGTAAAGGACTGGCAACAGATAATGTAATGGTAGCTGGGAGATGAAGGGGAAGGTTGTTTGTGTGTGTTGGTGGATTCCTAATGCCTCAGTCTCTTGTTTCTTCATTTACAACTCGTCTTTCCTCGGGGTGTCATCATCCTCGTCTTCCTCTTCCGCCTGGAAAACAAAACAAACAAACATTAGTTATCATATAATTGCCTAGTGGCCGAACAACACACAAACAAGTTTACCATCCAATTGGCTTGATCCATAGTTCGTCTATAATGGCTACACACGTTCTGTTATATTTGCGAGTTTATGTCTTCGAGTGGTCGTATTACGGTTGTTTGAGTAACTTTGACTAAACTGATGAACAAAATACACGCGTTCATGTGACGCTTGAAGATTGATCAAGTCGGTAGAATCAAAAATCGATAACTAACTAACCATCACGCCGTTTCTCCGCAGGGGTAGGCAGAGAGGACGGACCGCCAAACAACTCGGTCTTGGCACACACTCCTTGCCTTGTTCACATTCATACACCATCTCATACATGCTCTTCTATTATTCTGACTCCTGACATGGCCCGACTCAAGTATCTGATTCACTTGGTCATGCCATGTCTTTCTCGGGCGTCCCCGACTTCTTCTACCATCACATTTGCGTCATATATTCTCCTTACACTCCTTTCCTCGTTCATTCTCTCTACATGCCCGAACCATCGGAGCGTTCCTTTCTTGATCTTACTCATTACGCTTACATCAGCCTTGCATTCTTTGCGTATCTCCGCGTTTCTCACACGATCATACATGGTTTTACCACACATACGCCTCAGGGATCTCATTTCTTTAAAATCGATTCCGTCTTCAAATACACATGCCATGCAAATTGTAATCTACACACGGTCAAGTTTACTTGATCAAAGCCTGAAGTCTCGTGCAAGTTGAACGGCAAACTTGATTATTGTTAGCGGCTATTACTTCTTACCACTTTGGTTTTCAGGTTTCACTTGAAAAAAGCTAGACCTGAGAAGAAGGCTTTGATAGTTTTTACTATTTAAAAGCATAACTGCAAATCATAATACTAAGGTACTTTTGGAGTAATGATCTCGCAAATGCATTATTATATTATGTCACAAAATCATATGTGAAAACATCTTTAATGTCGATGCCCAGTGTGATACATCGTAGATTGATGAGTTTTTGTCGGGGTAATTTCAAACTCCAATAACTCAGCTAAAAATAGACTTAACGCCACCACCTTAGTCTCATTTAAAAGAGGCAAGTAGAGTAGTTTCACCATTATAAGGATGTTAATTTTGATGTCACTCAAAAATACATTGATTTTTTTAAGGCTACCAATTTGGAAGCCATAGCCGTCTAGATGCAGAACACGGCTGTTGTAATGCAAAATAGCCGCCCTCGTGGTTAAGTGGTCAGAATACTTTTCCGTACCATGAAGTGTGAATTGTGAATGTAATAATATTTAAATATATTGCTTCGGACAGACACTAACACACTCACGCAAGGGTTTAGTACATGTCCTCCGTAAAAATATTAGGATGGGTTGTTTCAAAAAATTTGACGGATTCATCAAATATTTGAAGTTAATTTTCACGTTCTGTGTAAGTTCTATTCAAGTTCTAATATTATATCATTATAGGCCGGTTGCTTCATAAAACTGAAATAATCACAGAACTTGGATATTACACAGAATGTGAAAATTTACTTCAAAAATTTGATGAATCTGTCAAATTTTTTTAAACAACCCGTCCTTAGTGAAGTATCTTTTATTTAAAAATGTTTCTGGCTTTTCCCCTTCAAGGATGTTCTCGGCCATCATTTCAAATTGGACGTGAATTGTCTAGGACATAAATTTTTAAAAAACGTTAGAAGGAATGAAACAATGGATTCTCATTAGAATAACGGAGGAAATTTCTTTTTTGGAAAAATGGGGGAATGGTTGAACCACAATTTGTTGAGATAGTCTTTTGTATTAGACGTAGCAAGGCTCCCTTGGTTTGATTAACAATGTGCCAATATTCCACCCAAACATTGCGAGATCTGTCTTTGAGAATAGAAAAAATGTCAGATAGGGAGTGAAGGATCCTATAATGGTGAAACTATTGTGTAGATTCTGTTCTGTGATCACCTTAGCCCTCCGTTTATGGAGATACTTACAAACTACATGATTGTGACGCAACCACAAGTAACCCTGCAGATATACTACTCTTTAATGCTGGTTTCCGTACACGGCGCTACCCGAAATATACTGAACTTGACCATTTTTCGCGTGTGGCCGCGAAGTTAACATGATGTCAAGCGACTCTAGCGACGAGGGTAATACCTGTCAAATTGACTTTTTTTCCAACAACAATCCATGCCTTCTCCACTAAATCCTTTCTTACATATTCTGGTAAACACGCATTTTTTTCCACTTCCAGAACAAATCTAACATTACTTTCAAGTTCCGACGCCATTTCTGTCAAACGAATAAGTAGCAGACACAAATGATGCAACGTGTCGCGTGCGATCAGCACCATCGGTATCGTGCAACAGATTGAAAACGGACAGCCGTCATGTAGCGCCATGAACGAGCACCAGCAAAATCGTACAGGGGGGTAATTACGATCGGCGCGCATGATACGCGCACGAGGATCGAGTAGCTTGTAAGTAGCGTCATGTACGGAGGCACTTAGTCTAAACACAAATTCTAATAACTAAAAATGAAAATTGGCAAACAGAGTAAACAGAAAAGAAAACAGGCTCTAGCTACCATGGAAGAAACCAGTGAAAAGAATCCAATAGTTTCTTGGGTAGTAGAGAGATAGTAATAGTGTAAGAGATAAAGGAAGAATGGAAGACAGGTGAGTTAGAGTGGCAGAGTGGAGTTAGTCAAGAGATGTCATTACCCTCACCTCTTCGGAGGCAGCCTGTCCGTACTCGCCGCCGGACTCGACGAACTTGATGAGCCCCTCCAGCGTGCGCTCTCCGTTGTACTCCACCACCTTGTTCTCCTTGGTGTACAGCTTGATGGTGGGGAAGGAAGTGATCTTGGTGTGCTCCAGCTCGTTGACGGTGGAGTCCATCTTGGCGATCACCACAGCGCTGTTGGAGGCGTAGTTCTCTCCCAGGTTATCGTAGATGGGTGCCAGCTGCTTGCAGTGACCGCACCTGATAGGCAACAACATACATTCTATTAATATTATCCAACATTTAAGAGTATCTTACCAGCTAATCATTATTCTGATTCCTGCGCCAGCGCTCGCATATCAGAGCTTGTTAGCGGAAGTTTTTGGAATTAGATTACGTTCCGCTGTAAACCGGGTTTTGGGTACAGGGCTACGGTATGCTTATATTCTCGCTTCCAGAATTTTAATTAGTAGTAGTTATTTGTAATTTGTATATAGAAGTGCATAAACATAAATAGATACAAGTAAAATGCGTAAACACAGTAGGTATTAAATAGATACCTACATGAATAAACAATGTGTTATATTCTTTTTAATATGTTGGTTTTTTTGTTTTTTAATTTTATTTTACGGCCATTAGAGCGAAAGATATCTCAGTATCGCCCTGGTGTAAGACCACCATTAAGATTTGAAACGTTGCTTGAAATGTCTTTAGCCGTGTTTGGTGACCAGATCTGAATAGCCAGGCACTTCCCCACCTTCCTCTTCCCTATATTTTTACCCTCCCCACTACCTTCAGTCTTACAACATACCCCAATTGGGGATGCCATAGTCCCACTGGCTCCAGACGGGAGCAGTTGGGACTCTTGTGCGGTATATTTATGAAAAAAGTGTAATATTCAGTTGGATTGTAAAAAATGTCTCATTTTGAAATATTTATTCGTATGCACAATTTTTTAGTTTATATTTATCTGAATACCGCACAAGAGACCCAAATGCTCGTACTGGAGCCAGTGAGACTATGACGTGACTATGGGGTATATTGCGAGGCTGAAGGTGGTGGGGGAAGAGGAAGGCGAGGAATTACCTGGCTATTCAGATCTGGTCACTAAACAACGTTTCAATTCTGAATGGTGGTCTTACACCAGGGCGATACTGAAAGTATCTTTTACTCTAAAACGTGACGCAAATATATTATTTTTAAATTAAATAATTGTGAAATAACCCAAATTAGTCAAATAAAATTTATTTGCCTAAAATTTATTTGCCTGCTATGCCGGGATTCGATCCCACGACCTTCGGATTGCGAGTCAAGAGCCTTACCCCTTGACCACGCCGGCCGTCAATAGGTAGTATCAGTAATTTGGAAGGTACATCCACCAACTGCATGGAAGGCCGGATCGGGAGAGACCGTTTTTTTTACACTCGCTCGACACACTGCTTATCTCTTCTTTGGGAATGCTGTGTGGAGGGTCGTTTTAGGGAAAGGAAGAAGAGGAAATTCGGAGAAGGAAAGGGGTATTAGGAGTGGGTAGAAATCTGGGGGTCAGCGCGTCCAGGAGTGCGGATGTATGAATCCATTCCTCCCACTGCGGTGCAAGGCGATGTTCCGAGAGAGTAAGGCTGGAGAAGTCAAAGGGACTTCCTTAACTTTTCCAGATCTGACCTGCCATGCAGCTGGTGGGCAGACGCATCCGCCGCCAACACCTAAACAAACCTCACCCCCTTGAACCTAGACACCCCTGCTAGTCACCAAATGTTACGAACCACTTGGGATGACCTATGACAGACGTGTTGGTTATCTAATAATTGGTTCCCGGGGCGGTGGTACCCATACCCGATTCTCGTGTTTATTATTTTTCCATCAAAATTATTTATGATTTGTCAATAATGTCTTAGTAAAATAAGTATGTAATAAAATCTGAAATATATTAGTTGTAAGTGTGCAAATAAATAAACAAACGGACCAATTTTCGTCAAGAAACACATGTACGTATATATTTTTAAATAATTTAATTTATCTATTTACGCAAAAATAGTCTATTAACAATATAACAATAACACGAATAACAAGCGTGCGTAAAGGCACGACCCACCAAGCAATCGATCACCGTTCGCATCGATTACCGTTCGAAGGAAATTTTTCGTAACAATCACCACTTTTCGTAACACATTTACCAGCTTACCCCCCAAGTGTCGAGCGTGCGTAAAGAAGTTTTACTTGAAAATAAATATTTTGGAGCAGTTGGGACTCTTGTGCGGTATTCACATAAGAATAATTTACAATAAAAAAAATTTCAAAATTATTAAAATTTTATCATAAAAATATTCAATGAAAATGAAATTTTGCGTTGGGGCAACCCTATAAATTTTACAAACATGAAATCCTATTTATTTTGCTTCGTTATTCGTTTGAAAATGTTGCGATGTAGAGCGCCGCGAAGACAACCGCCAGTGGCCGCAGTTGCGGTCTGAATGAGCGCTCTCGATTTGTGTTGTCGTTGATAAGAAAAATTGTTAAACGCGAAGCTGTAAATTAATTAATATTAAATACACCCTAAAATTATTTTTCCATTAAAATTATTTATGATTTGTCAATAATGTCTTAGCAAAATAAGTATGTAAAAAAATCTGAAATATATTAGTTAGTAAGTGCGCAAATAAATAAACAAACGGACCAATTTTCGTCAAGAAACACATGTACGTATATATTTTTTAATAATTTTATTAATACTTAAATTAAAATTCTGACACATAATTTTACCAGATAATGTATTGATTTATTTTACTGCATGATTATATGATTTGAAATTGGTGTTGTATAATACTTGTACTTTTTGAAAATATAACAAATCTGCCAACGACCTATGGTATAACCTTATTATACTTAAAATAAACATTTTTTCTCAAAATTTAATCCATACCTTTACTAGATAAAAGAACAATCTTTCAAAATCAATTTATATTTTTTTGTGGAAACGAGTCAATAAGTCTAAACACTGATTTAAAAATGACATATTTCTGGTTTCTCTGGTAATGTCCTCTTAAGGACCTCAAAAAAATTGTTAGAATTTAGGAAAACTAAATAAAATAATTTCAGAAAGTATTATTATTCATAAAAACAAATAATTAATTGTTTTTGTTTTTTATTTTTAACTTCATCAGTAAAATCTCAAATTATAATATTTAATTAAATGAAGACAATATTAGCGAAACTCAATCGAAAATCTGGAGGCAATCAATGGTTCCACTGGGAACTGGGTCCCAGTGGAACCATTGATTGTCTCCAGATTTTCGATTGAGTTTCGCTAATATTGTCTTCATTTAATTAAATATTGTTTTTGTGTTTAATTTGTAGAATTCCATTTAAATTTTTTTTTAATTTATTTTAAAAAGTCAGGTATGCCTCATAAGTCATACATATGTCTGGTTATGTTATATTATCGTGAAAACAAGCTTATGGGTCGGAGTGGTTTCTGAAACACTGAAAAGTCTAAAAAAATTCTTTTAACTAAAACACCCTCCCCGCTACTTTCAGCATCAATATACTCAATTGTGGATGCCATAAGTTTCACGGGCTCCAGACAGATGGGAAGAGTTGGGACTCTTGTGCGGTAATCAGATATAAAAAAAAACAGAATGTGCAATTCGTATGCGGTAAACTAAAAGTAAAAACTAAAGTAGAGAAGAGTGGGGAGGCTACGAAGCACCGCACAAAGAGGAGACCAATTATACTACCTCATTATCTCGCAGGGTAATTCTTATACATATGTAGATGTTTGTCTCTTTTTGGTGTCGCTATTTTTCATTTCATCGAGTTTCAATTCACAATGGTGTTAAAGAAGTTTCACTTCAAAAAGAAACAGTTTGATTTTTAAAAAGCTTTATTTTGATTGATGATGTGACAACATTAATCTTTCAATCAACTGAAGAGTTTTGACACGGTGTCACAGTTCATCAATGAAAGGGGAGTAATTTATTGTCTGCAAAATGGGATGAAATGATTTATCATTTTGTATTCACCAACATCAAAAGGATGAAGATGCCTTATCTCTACTAAATTCACTTCCTACAAGGTAGCCATAGTACAAATAAATGGCTTGACATCACATCAGTGTAATATCAAGGAACTAAGTGTGACTAACTGTAGTGTATGTGAATATGTATGTAGTTTCAATGTCTCTCAACGGATGTGATTAGTATTGGTAATTATATGTAGTTTTAATTTGTCTCAACAGAGGTCAGTAGTTGTATGAGATTGACAGGGAGCATGGCACTGGGTGGCAGCTTGTTAGCAGGTCATCAAAGAGCATTTTTTAGAGCGGACGTTAGGTCCAGTTAGATATTCATTGTAAATACGACGTTAAAAATAAGATTTGTAATCTCATACGAACCGAAGTATTATTGAAAACTCACGATCAAAATTGTATTGTTAATTAGAGCCATCAACAGTACACCACACTAACTTAACCAAGAAATGAAAACCGATTTAGCTAACCCTACAAAAAAAAACGCTGGCTTTTTCAACGCTATCTATCCCATTATGCGGCATATTTTGAAACAATGAACATGTTTTAGTAAAACTTCATGGATCACATTTAGCAGATGGGGTAAAAATAATTTGGTTGGATGGTTTACTCACCATGGGGCGTAGAACTCGACGAGGACATTGGTGGACTCGTCGAAGACGACGGCGTCGAAGTTGGAAGAGGACAGAGTCCAGACGGGCGTCTTGTTCCAGTCCTCGGGCAGCTCCTGGCTCAGGAGGTGCTGCTTCAGCTTGCCGGCAAGGAAGTCTGATACGAAGGCCTGGAAAAACCATACAATTATGAATGAATACCTTGTCAATTCACATCAGAGTAGACACTATTTAATTATATAGCAAGGCAATATTTGGAGTTAGTTTTTTAGTTTAATTAAATTCCGATTTAATAAAAAATATACATAACTAGCACAGTCCTGTAAAAAATCACGTATGGCAATTGAAATAATTTTTAGTTCACTGAACTGCAGTTACATACAGATGGAGTCATAACGGAAATAAGTACATATTTTTAATAACCTTCATAATTTTCTAAATTTGCAGCTTTCAAAATTTTTAAACCTTTTTAAATTAATTTGGTAGAGTTGTAAATTGTTCAAATTGGCTAGTAAATCACAGAAGCTATTTTCAATAGTTAATAGAAAAATGGACATAATTCAGAGTTAACTAATAATTCATGGTGGAATTCGATTATAATATATTATAATAAAACAAATATAAAACTTATTTCCACTTTAATTTATTGACCGTAACCGGTTTCAGCTTGTTAAGGCCACCAGTCTGAAGATGACCTTGACAGGCTGAAACCGGTTACGGTCAATAAATTAAAGTGGAAATAAGTTTTATATTAGGTCCTTACATATGAAATTGGCGTTTTGTATGGGAGGAACTTTGTATGGGAGCTTATGGGAGTTTTGTATAGGAGCTTTTTCACCTTCCCAATTTGCTTCAAGTGGATTAAAACAGTTTTATCACTAACAACGCAGCCTGCAGCTAACTCGGATGTGGTTTGCGATGGGTCCGCTTCCACAATAGCCTTGAATTATTCATTATCAACTTTGGTCTCCGGCAGTCCACGGGGCTTGTTCTGCAGGTCGAAATGTTCAGAACGAAAACGTTGGAACCAAAAATGCACTGTGTTTTCTTTTGCGGCACCGTCGCCATACACATCATTAATCCTTCGAGCCGTTTCTGCAGCACTGGCGCCACGGTGGAACTCATACTCGTAAATAACGCGATATTTCAAGTTTTCCATTTTGTAAACTAAGTGACGCAAAGAAAAAAAAACAATTAAGGAAAAAACAAATAAATTATAATTTTCGAAACACTTTTTTTTTTTTTTTGGTTCTACGGATTCTTTCGTAATCCTCTAACTAGCTAAGGCTTTGCAATACCCTTTCATGTTTCTAGCTACTAGTACTACGGCTCATTTGGCCTTTTTACTATTACCTTCTGAAGGTCGTATTTACTTGACTGAATTTAAGTTACAATTAGTGTCATCGTGAGGAAAAAGTCTTTACTGATAAATACATGAGTAAATAGCTGTATAAATTTGAATTTGGAATTCCTAACCAAAGAGAAGATATTTGAAATCAAATTTGCCAGTACGGCAAAACGCCAATTTCATATGTAAGTACCCAATATTTGTTTTATTATAATATATTACAGTTAACTATTTTTTCATTTTTAACTTTGTTTTTAAAATCACTTAACATATTATGAAAATGGACAGTTTTAAATAATTTCAAAGTCAGAAGTAATAATAAATATCACAATAGAAAAACATCTGCAATATTGTTGACACTACCTGTTACTTACTGTTGTTCTGTATTACTTGAAAGTTTAATCAGTCCTTGTGTTAAAAGTACATATTTACATATCTAGAGAGGGATGTATACACCGTCTTCTTTACAGTTCTATAATTAGGAAACAGATGTGGTGATGTTTATTTACCTCAACATTCTCCGAGGTGAGTTCTGGGTTCTCAGGCTTGTACTTGGACATATCTTCCTCCAAGCCGATCAGTCGCATGGAAGGAACCTCTTCCTTCTTCATTCCGAAGAATTCCATGATTCTGAAAAACAATCCTATCATCAGATAACAGATTCATTGACCTATACAATTTCACTATAAACAAATCATTTAACAATGGGAGAAAATTATTTCTTGATGAAAATTAGGAAAAAGTTTTGAAGACTGATTTGCAAAATAATTTCAACAAATAAATTATTACATCCCGTTTGTAAGTTACAAATCTGCATTATTAACATACATAAGAAGTAAGCAATGCATTAGTCATTTATCTATTTGGAGGTGTGTAACTAAGTGAAAAGGCATTTATAAAATACATCTGATAAAAAAATGATACATACATGCAAGATAATAATTTCATTATCAATCAAATTGACTACATGTCAATAACATTGTATACCAAAAGATAAGCCAGATATTAAGTTATTTTAATATAGATCTTACAGGTCAGATTGTGATAAGAATAGTTTAGGAGAATCAGGAGAGTGATGAAATCTTACCTCTGGTGATCATCTTCATCGGTGTCGATGGTGACGAACAGGACCTTTCCACGGAAGTTCTTGGCCGAAGCCTTGACAGCGTCCACATACTTGAAGTCTCCATCCTTCTACAAAACCAAAAAAAAATTAGATTGCAAACTCGCAAAATTTCAACATAACATATAAAAATACAGATGATTGAGATAATTAATATTTTTTTTTAAATTGTTGCATTTGTGACGTGGTTTCTGTAGATTCAACATGTGGCTAATTAAAATTCATGAATACGTAAACAAGCAAAAGATGCGTGGCTTAAAATATCGCAACAACGAAATAGTTGATAGCTCTAGATAAGAGTTGGACCCGGAGGCACGGGTCAAACTGAGAGAATTGCTTACTTGTTACTTGGCAAGAAATTGTAATAAAACTTGACACTGTAGCAGAAAAGCTTGCAATACACCGAATCTAAACTTGTAATATTTGAAGGTGCGGAGTGTTAACTAACCTTGGACAGGAATACGAGAAGGTGGTTCTTGATTTCTCCTCCGAAGATCTTGGAAGCGGTCTCGTGGGTGAATTCAACCACGAGGGGCAGAGCTTCTGAGGCAACCCACTTCTTCAGGTCAGCTTCCACTACTTCTCCTTCGTATGTGGTCTTGCCTTCATCGAACTGCCGAACAAAAAGCATTTACATATTTTTAAAACACTATACATACATATTTTTGAAAAGTTACAAATAATGCAACATTGAAATGATGATTGTTTTATTGCAATGTTTATTATTTATGGACAGCATTCATCAGGGTTATTTTTTTGATTTTTAAATTAGCTCCACACAGGAGGCCCTTTCCCTCAGGGCCTATGGGAATGCTGTGTGGAGGGTATTTTTAGGGAAAAGAAGGAGAGGAAGATACGAGGGGTAGAGGAAGGAAAAAGGTGTGAGGGGTGGGTAGAAATCTGGGGGTCAGTGTGCCCAAGAGTGATGGACATATGAATGTATTCCTTCCACTGTGGTACCAGGCGATGGGTCGAGAAAGTCCGGCTGGGGAAGTCAAAAGGTCTCCCTCAACCAATCTCTCCCGATCTGGCCTGCCACACTGGGTGGGCAACCGCATCAGCCACCAAGACCTAGACAAACCTCACATCATGAATCCTAGCACCCCTGCTAAGTCACCAAACGTAGCAAACCACTTGGGAAGACCTACGCAGGGGTGTTGGTTATCGAATAAATGATTCCCGGGGCAGCGTTGCCCATACCCTCCTCCCAAATTGAGGGTGTTGTCAGGGCAGAGTTAACTCTAACAAAATTTAAGTTGTTTATACAATGAAGAAGGATTCAGTTGGCCAGGAATGAACCTTTAACGCTTGGATGGAATGCCGATTCTTTAAACCACAAACACATGATTTATTTCGGAATCACACCTGTCCTTATTTATTAATAAATAAAAGTATGTAATTAGATAGCATTTGGTAGCTGATATTATCAAGAATGTAGTCATACAGGTCAGCAGCAATATGTAAAGGCAATTAAATTCGTTTAAACATTACATAATGATGATTACAAATAAAGTGCAACAGAGCTGATAAGACAATAATCATTAAAAAATTTATATGAATGGTAGCTAAGTCAATAGTCATTAACATGGTAAGAACACGTACAATGTGTTATTGAGATTATTAATATTACGTATCACTATCAAAAAGTGAAAATGAACTTACTTTGAAACGATAACGACTTAGCCATAAATACAGGTAAGTATTAAAATGTATAAAACCATTCTAAAGATAAATAATTAAACTTTTAAGATAAGCAATTCATAAAACTGTCAAGAAAAAGTTATAACAGTTAAGCAGTTAAAAAAAAAAAGAATTGTGTGCAGTCCAAACGCAGAAGTGAAACCTTCAGAAAACAAAGTAGACAACGAGTGGGGAGGCTACGAAGCACCGCACAAAGAGGAGATCAATTAGTCTATTTCATTCTCTCGCAGGCTAAATCCTGTAGATGTATGTATTTGTCTTTTTTAGTGTCGCCTTTTCGTTTCGTCGAGTTTCAAATCACAACAGTGCTAAAGAAGCTTTCACTTCAAAAATGAGTTATGACTGGAAAAGAGCGATACAACATGAACGCAGTGAAAAGGTCAAATTTATTGTGGTTGCTGAACTATCTCCATATGAGTCATTTTCAAGGAAAGACCAGGGACAATTTCATAAATTCAAAAAAATTTGTGGTTTCCCTGTTGTACTGTGTAATATCATTATTATTAAGACCATTCCCAAAGTACATCAAAAGCAAAGGTGATTTTATTTCTTTCAATGTAAGACTGTTACATCAGCCAAATAATGATTTTCAGGGTGACTATTGAAGTGATAGATATTATATTATGCAAAGGTGTACTCATATATCGATCGTCCACTTGATTAGTCAGTCATCTCCAAAAAAAAATCGAAGTTTGAGTTAAATATATGTAAAAATGTACCCTCTATCTGGTTTGTACACTAAACACCACCAAATCAATTAATTAAATGCAAAAAAACTTGTAGTGAATTTAAAAAAATGTTCATGTTTCTTTCAAATTGTCATACTAATGTACTGAACTGTTATGCCATAATCGGTGTTATTTTATAGCGTATTTAATATGTGTAAATAATATTTAATTTATGGTGAGCATTTGAATTTTACTTTTCTCATTTATCTCAAAACTTAGTATTTGGAGATGCCCGAGTAATCAACTGGATGATCCATATATTGCCGCATAAAAGGAAAAACTTAACAAAACAAACCAGTTTAGAGAGGGCATTTTTAAACATAGATGTAATCATGAAGTTGTAAGAAAATTCATAAGATAAAACTTTTTTAAGGCGATCCACTAGTACAGGAAAAAATCGAAATCGGAATTCACGCCCTTTTATGGAAGGAGTTTAAAAATACTTGAGAAAAAGCTTTTGGAAAAGTTGGAAAAGATATTTGAGAATTTTTTTTTACATTTTGATTTCGTAAAGGCATGTAAAAAACATTAATTCGTTTTTTATGCATTGTTTATTGTAATAAAACGGAATTTTTAAATTAATTTCACGAAAACAAGCAGCGCGGACCCTAACACGTTGTATCTCCGCTCCGTCCGGAGGAGTAATGACGGAAGAATGTGGCGGCTGCCAGTCGTTCTTCGGTGGACGGTATAAGGTTCACTTTGATATAACAAATTCGTCGACTGCCGTATTGTCGCCGTGATGTCAAAAATAACAACGCGAAAATGCATATTATATTTTATTTTGTGAGGTTCGGGCGTAAATTTCAATTTTTTTTGCGATAATTATATAAGAAACTGAATTTGCCACATTATGCAATAAAACCATATCCGAAAAAGTGTTCATAAGTAGGAGACTTTGCACTTAAAAATATTTTTTATAGACCTAATACTTTATTTTTTTCTAAGCGTATTAAAAGACTTATTAAAAAAATGACCGATAATTTTAAGGGCCAAGGTATGTTCTACATGCAGTATTTAATTGAAGCATCTATAATACTTCTAAGCGGTCGAATTTTCAAAACAAAAACATACGATTTTGTATGATTTTGCATTATTTAGTATGGCTTCATCTTAAATAACATATATAAAGAAAGAAAGAGTTGAAATGTTTGAAGTCAGCGGGACTATGTTATCTCCCTTTTGGAGTATGTTATGAGGGTCAAGAAAATATGGAGGGGAAGGAGATGGAAAAGAGCAAGGCTGAGAATGTGTATTCAGATCTGGTTTCGATCCTTAATGATGGTCTCTCACAAGGACGTTAATGTGTAAATTCAATGAATGAACATTCTCAGGAAGATAAATATTTTTTAATTAAAAAAGAAAAACAAACATTCCCGGGTTACGAATAACCCAACAATGTTTGAAAATCTCCTACTACCACCAGAGTAAGCTGAAAATGTTGCTTGAGTCGTGATGGAGGACTTAGCCAGCCGAGGAATCGAACACGGAACGCCTGGGTGGGACCCAAACGCGATGACCACTCAACCACTGACCGGTCATATGATGCGTTGTTTGTGGATAATTGAGTATTGTGTTGTTACCTTCTTGAAGAGGATGATGCTGCCGCACTTGGCCTCGAACTCTTTGTAGACCTCCTCGGTGGAGGTGATGGCGAACACCTGGTCGTCCATGGCGCTGGCCACGGCGAGGAAGGCCTTGGCAGCATCTGATTCGCGGTCCTTGAAGAAGCCGACGGTGGCCACGTTGACCGACTCCACGAAATCCTTGGCTTCCTGGGCGGTGGTCAGCTCCTTCGCAGGGGGGCCCGTCTTCTTCAGCAGCCATGCTACGATGTCGTCGGCCTGTCTGCCTCCTGTCAAACACAACAACAAATTTGGTTAATAATCAAATAACATTATTATAAAAACGCACAAGTGCAGATTTTAGGTTGAGTGGTTCTTATTTGTACCTGGAAGGTAATTAGGCTTAATATATTAGGGCTATTAAGCCACAGGAAGAAGTTTAATTAAGTACCTACAGAAATAAAATAAATTATATGATATAGTATTAAAAATAACATAATCTTAATCTCATTTCCGTTAAAAAGTGTATTAAAATTAATTATTAAATAACAGCAATAAATCATTCAGTTATCCTTAATCCTATCTAAAATAACTGCCAATAAAAACATATTTATTTATTTATATTGGTTTTTACAAACGTTCTTACTTAGGTGATAACATTCCAGTTATAATAACTCAGTTAATTCACAAAAAAATATATATATTTAGGTATTATTAATATGTAGTTGGTTTCCGTTGGTTTAATAAGGTAATTTTCGCAATTATTTATCTATATTTACAAAGAGGCAGACAATGATTGTACCTGGTGAAGTGTTTAAACTTGACATTGACTGATAAATAATAATTTTATTCACAAACAGATTACTTCTGAAAGGTCAACAACACTCACTTGGCCCGATGCAGATCACACCAATACACAGACAACAACCAGCACAACAATAGCTGCCACACACATACCATATGTTAAAGTTAAAACCAGTTATAAAAGTAAAATAAATTATAATCATGGAACTGTAATTTAGCAAAATGGCATAAAACGACATGTTATTACGTACTTTTAAATCGCCTTTTGTTAGCATTTATAGTTTACGAGTAATGTAATATTATATTGGTGAATTATTTGAACATGTTTAACTGCTTCAAATAGTGTTATTGCTTTATAGAGCCCGAGGCGAACTCTTGGAGAAAATGACTGATGACATGGCCAAATAAATTGCAAATAATCACTCTCACATGACTCGCAAAGGTGAAAAGTAGCATCTTACAGAGAATATGAACCTGTTTAGTAAAAATGGTGGGAGGAAATGTAGCTTTCTAATTGGACCTCTAGCTACAACTATGCATCTTCGTTTATATAATAAGTACTTAATACTGCAGAAGTTTCGCAATTGTCTTTAATATAATTATAATTAAATCTTCCTTAACTGGATCATTTTTTTATTTATCTCAATTATTTCCTCCTACCCAACTTTGATCATTTTCCTTATTTAAACATGTGCAAAAATAATATTGCTTCTTGTATTATTTTTTGAAAATTATATGGATATTTCAAAGCTTCATAACTCATTACGAAAGCTAATTTGCTAGCTGAAAGTAATTGAAAATGCAAAATAGAAATTGCAAAAAAAAAAAAGTGCGAATTAGAACTTACCATTATCGAGTTTTCGCTGATTTTGAAAGCAGATTTTAGCTTTGCAATTGCATTCATTCAATTTTAAGGATATTTTTAATGAAAAAACGTAACAACAGAACTTAATAATGATGTAACACGAATTTCATTTAATGGATGGTAAATTACACTTATTTATTCATTATAACTTGTATATTATATTAACATTTACATGTCAAATCTGAATAACTTGTATATTATATTATAATTATTATATTATAATATACAAGTTATAATTAATAAATAAGTGTAATTTATTGTATTTAGAAAGCATTAGCAAATAATAATGATTTGAGTGAGGGAGGGTGAACAAATTACAAAAATTGGATTTCCACACATTTTAACTGATAAGAATGTGAGGGGAACCTAATTTTGGAGATTACATTGAAGATAAATAATTATTATTCAAAGATTGCAAAATAATGACTGGAGTGTTATAAATTAGTATTTTTACAAATGCCAATTATTTTCGCATAAGTTCATGTATGTTTTCAATGTATGAAAATCTTTACACAAACATTAGGTTGGATTTCATGCAATTTGTTGTTTATCTCATAAACGAAACATGTAACAGAAAAGGAGAAAAGAACTCACAGGCAAAAGTATCCATATGAATTATTTGCTAAGAACTTTTCATGAAAAAATTCCAAATTTCGAATTCGACTCGACGGAAATAGTGTTGCAACGTATAAAAAAAAGCGAAATATTAATAAATGTTGACATAATGCAAAAAAGGGTATCAGCTCACCATTGTACTCGGTGGGGTTGCCGTTCCTGAAGAACTTGAGAGTGGGGTAGCCCCTGACTCCGAACTGCTCAGCGAGTTCCTGCTCCTGGGTGGCGTCAACCTTGGCCAGCTTGATGGGAGAATCCTGTCCTGCGAGCTGGGTGGCAGCCTTAGCGTATTCGGGGGCCAAGCTCTTGCAATGTCCGCACCATGGCGCGTCTATGACAATAAAAATATTGTAATTCTACATTCAATAATCATTAACAAAAATATATTTAATAAATTAAGGAAATATATAGATGACAACATGTGACTGAATTCAATAGCTATGTATTTTGTGTTAATTCTTTTACGGAATCCTTTGAATGTTTATGAAAATGGAAAATAATGTGCATTTTCATTATCCTGAATGGTACCTAGTGCAGGTATTAATTTTATTTGAACACCTAAATACTCCAATAACGGGTACATTTTAAAAGCAATTTAAATATTGCAGGAGTTATTTCACAAGTATGGGTACTTTTATCTGATTTCGGAAAATATTAGATAATTGAAATCATAATCACTTTATGATAATGTATTCATAAATACGAAAAGATTTAAAAATAGAAAAAAAAATTGATACGTGTTCAGGTTAAAGTAAAGGATGTTTATGTTCCATACATTGTACATATTATATAGGAAATGAAACCGCATTCACCCACAAGATAATGAATGATGAAAGCATAATGACATTTAAGATATCATATAATTCACCAGAAAAGATAGTTATGCGTCAACGTCTAAGGTTTTACCGGCTACGTGTTCTTCAGACGCATGTGCCTCATACATTATGGTTGACGTGTCACATTCTTGCACAAAAACAATCACAATGAAAATGTTAAAACGTACAATAACTCGGCAATATATATAATATGAAAGAAAATTACAATATTACGATTATAGAATACGGATTAATGTGTTAAAACAAATTAAGTAAGTATACTCACAAAATTCAACTAAAACGAAGTCATTGTCGGCGATAACACTAGGGAAGTTCTCTTTTGTCAAAACCAGGACATTTTCTTCCGATTTGATTTCAACTTCGCTGTAGGCCGCGTTGAATACGGCGAACATTAAACAAACAGACGACAGGAAATACATTTTGAAAATACGCCAATACACCAAGCCGACCTAACTATTCACCACAAAACCCGGCAGCAGAAAGAAGACTCGTCGAGCGAAATGCCAAAACGAAAGATGCCGGCGGAACGTCAGGACGTGGCAGCGTCGATCGTGGGTTGCTCTGATTGGCCCAGCCGCGCCGTCACTCGAGCTGTTCACCGATAACAATCGATATTATTGCATTCTAGATAGGTAGGATCGTGACATTCTAAATTCTGACTATATAAATATAAATAATAATTAATTCTTGATGGATTATGTTAAAGTTATTTTATAAATCTACAATATTTCAACACCAAATATGAATGCATAATAATATAGCTGTCTATGCAATCCATTGGAAAGAGTAGATTCCATTAGATACTAGGCGTAATAATTGATAATAAACTTCGATGGGAAGAACATGCAATTAATGTCACAAGCCGTATACGGAAACTGGCATATATCTTTAGATCATTGCGCAATATACTAAAAAAAATACACTGAGAACAGTATATTTTTCCCTGTGTCAATCAATTTTATCGTACGGTATAATTGTCTGGGGAGGATGCTCTAAAACTGTATTAGATCCATTAATAAAAGCCCAAAAATTGATTATACGCACTATTTATAAAGTACATTATACACACCCCACGAAAGACCTTTTTAAAGACTTCAAAGTTCTTAATATAAAATCCATATATGTAAAAAATATTACCTCTTATTTTAAATTCAAACTTACAAAAAAATATATTATAAATTCAAAATACAACACAAGATATTCAAACCAATCGAATTGTATTATTCCAAAAACAACAAATTCATTGGCACAATCACAGTTTAACTTTCTTGCACCTAAAATTTTTAATAACTTATCAATTGAAAAAAAGTCTAAAGCCAAATACCTCACTTTCAGAAAGGCGCTTAATGACCTTCTGATGAGTGACTATGATAGTGTTACAACTTGTTTCATATACTCAGATAAAGATATAAATTTTCAACATCATTACATACTAGTGCCATGTGTTTAAAGGTTTATTTTATTTACATGTTTGTTTTACGCACTTCTTTTTCTATTTTTTATTATAACTTTACCAATTTAACCATTTGTTTACACTAGACTTCACTCAAAGTTACTATCCCTAATTAATCACCATGAAACAGGCATTCGCCTAGTATGGTGATTTAATAAATCTTATCTATAGAAATGTCAAATATATGTTACATGTTATAAAATAAATAAATAAATAAATTAGTTTCAAAATGATGTTTAAAAGGTTTTAATTATGATTCAAAAATTGTTTGAGCAACTATTTTTTTTTATTTCTTCTCATTATATTACGTAGATATTCTCATTCCCGCCCGCCAGCAAAAACCACGATAAGCGCGCTGATAAGGTTTTCTCCAGCTGGTGCAGATTTGTAATATGGCAATACAGAATTTTGGAAAAGAAACTAAAATCCATACTAACTGAGAAAATCAATTAGTATTTCAATCGAGTAATATTAAGGTATTTAATATTGGAAAGATTTCTTCGACGCACAACCACCTTTGAAGTGTTTATACGGTCACAACAAGAATAAAGCGAATTCCTCCAGGTTTTTTTAAATGGTATAAAATTTCTGCTGTCAATGGACGAATGCAAGTTTTTTTAACTCAGCGCACAACCCGAATCACCTTCTATCTTCTATCTCTTCAAGGTAAGTAACATCACCCGCTGAGTTTCACAAACTTGCATTCGTCATTGACAGCAAAAAACTTATACCATTAAAAAAAAAACTGGAGGATTTCGCTTTATTATTTTCTAGTCAAATGTGTGAAATAATAAGCGAGGATAGTGCCTATACAAATAGTAAAATATTTTATTATAAAACATTATACCGAATTGTTTGCTCTTTAATAACCATTCTTACTCTCGTCAAATTAAAGTTACACCAAAACATTATAAGTAATTTATTTTTTTTAAAGAAAGACAAACATTCCCGGGTTACGAATAACCCAACAATGTTTGAAAATCTCCTACTACCACCACAGAAAGCCGAAAATTTTGCTTGTGTTATGATGGAGGACTTAGCCAGCCGAGGAATCGAACACGCGACGCCCGGGTGAGACCCAAGCGCTATGCCCACTCAACCACCGACCTGAATATTTGTCGATATCATATGTAGCAAAAAGAGAGCGTATTATCAATTCAGTGTTCGATATACTGAATAATTTGTACAATCATTATTCTAAATAAGCAAAATAAAATAACATTTTTTTAAGATCGATTCAAAGCAATCCATCACTATAGGTTTTGACGTTTCTATATTCCTCGCTGATTGGTTTATTTATGTTCTCGCCAAAAAAACAACAAAATTGAATGTCACGTCGTCACGTGTCACCGGCTTTACAAAAGAAAATAAAACATTATTTTACACTATATCTGTCAAGGTTACGAAATACGAACTAATTTACAAAATTCAAAGCTCCTTTCTTGGTTTTAATCGTCAGTCCCGCGATTTGTTGGATTCGGGATTTTTGAAATGGAATCAAGATGGTTTGTAAAAATTATAAGACTGTTATACCTATTTAATTTTTAAATATTTACTTATATTATTTAATTCCAAAATCGTTAACTTTCCAAATTAAGAAAAAATTGTTAATTTGACAATTCACTCTGGTTTTTTCCCGCCATTCCCAAATTTCCCGGTTTTCCCCTCAGACCGGAATAGTGGAATAAGCCACGCCGCCCGCGGTGCCAGTTTGCGAATTCATTATTTTTAAATTAGCGGAATAAACTTAGACTGAAATAACTCTATCACAGAAAATAAATGCACATTAAAAAAACGATTGGCACCAGCTCAAAAATGTCAACGTGTTTTACACAAGTTTTTTCGGCTTCAGAAGTGTGAACATTGTCATTACCGTAAAATCTTTCGGCGCGTTCTCCATTGCGAAAAAATATAATGTTCAGTTTTTGATACTTACTAAAGCAGTTGTACAAATTATCGTCTAAATAAAACAAGGTATTAGATGAATTAAATTACATAAACGAGTGATTTAGTACTTCATTATTATCTCTTTCATGAATCATAACATTAAAATTGAGCGAAATGATTTCGCCGAAATCATTATTGCGATTTTGAACTTCGCTCTACAGTGACATACTTTTAATTTAATTTTGGCGCTCATTAACGGCACGTTTTATGATTGACCGTGGGTTTTATTTTTGGATTTTGTATATCACATTTTCACATAGATCATTTCTCATTCCACGAGGCTGATTTATTCGGCCCGTCAGTAACTCTTCGCTATCAGTTGTGATATTAATTTTGGCGCGCGCGGCATTTTTTGGAGCAAAGATCGTCTCTATTTCTGAAGCCATCGACAGTACCAATCTCACTCTGTGCAATTTATTGAAAATTTCCGTAAAATAACAGACTGTGTTTACTTTCTAGCTCGAAATGCCTAATTTAGAAGTGACTTCAGAAATTTACGCTGAATCTAATTACAAGACGGCAAAAACACCCACGATTGAAGGCAGTAAGTTATTTCATATTATAATTTTCTCTAACGATTTATATAGAAAAATATTTGCTCCAAGTTTTATAAAACTTATAATTTTTGTACCCAAACTTTGGTTTTCTCTACTCTGCTGTAAATAATAACGGACTAGATAAAGAAAAATATTAATATTAGAAAATTTGACATGAAATTTTTTTTGTATTTCAACACAAAAAAGTTTTCTTTATGCAATAATTAAAATATATTTTATGATGGGCATAAAGGAGGGGGTTTGGGGGATTCAACCCCCCCCCCCCCCCGCCATCGGTCTCAGTATTGAACAGGAAAAATGAGTATAGTATTCGTAGATTACATTCCTGGAAAACATGACAATATTATTTGCAACACCTCTTTTTTTAAATAGGCGATTCACCCTAAAGAGAGTGATTTGTGTCTCTTAATGTGATAAAATAATAATAATAGGTCCCAAAAACCTAAATATTAAACCCCCTCCCTCCTTTTTTCTCCCTTATCGACGATCGAACCCCCCTCATGTGAATGTTATAGCTACGCCCTTGAGAAGTGCCTTCTTGGAAACAATTGTCATCACTGACCTAATACCTTTTGGGTCTAGCCCATTTAGCACGCCCTTTATCTCTCTTATACCTGCCTAACCGTTCCATTTGATTCTCATAATGATGATGGAACACAGTTTTGTATTGAAAATTTAATGCCTCATTGGCCAGACTTTTGGATCACGAAACATGCCCACATTGCATTTCTTGGGTTCTTCTTTGAAGGTTGAAAGAATTAAAAACCTGTCAGGGGCCATTCAAGTGTTACTTAAGCACTACAGGGGGGCGGCGGGTCTTTGCTTTACTGATTTTTTATAACAGGGGGGGATTAGGGAGTCTGGATGGTGATTACGTCAACAGAATCAATATATATATTTTTTTTACTTTTTTAGTCGATTTTGGTTTGAACACATATGGCAACCCTACTTGTCTATGCTCGAAAACGAAACGCATTTCCGAGGATTCCTGAAAATAATGGATACGTTTACTCGCTTAGAACCGAGTATGAGAATTACCGCGCGCTATTCACTTTTCTAAATTTCTGCCGCCAATCTATTGTTTCGTTTCGGTACGATTGACGGTCCACTTTTGTCAAATAGACAAATCTAAGTTATAGGTACCAAAAATTATTCGAAAGTTTCAAAAAATTTTGAAGTCCTCTATTCCAAGCCTATTCCTTATTTCTAGAGTTATAACTGCTACTCATTATTTATAAAGAAACCAGAACAAATTGAATGCATTTACCAATGTTTATCTAAGCATGCGAGGGGGGGTAAGAGCTTTGCTTACTTTTGCTGACGGGGGGGAGGGGGGGGGGGGGGTTAACAATTGCAAAAAATCTGCTTATGTAATATTTGAACAGCCCCTCAAGCCTATATTTTTATTTCAGTAACTTAATTTTACTCAACTCAATAATATCGATAAAAGCACACCTACTGACAAAATATTATTACCAATGTAAATATATATATTATGTTACGGTCCCCCAGATGATTTTCATAAAGAACAGCGCAATATAAATTATCCAATTATTATTATTACCTACAGAAAACAGTTCAATTTAGTAAAACTATTTTTGTTATTTGTTTTCAGATATTGTTTCAGAATTCCCTTTTGTCTACCCTCAGGAACCAAACGGAGTAAACTATGATGAAGATGGAGACTTGATAGTAAAAAGACCTGAAAGGGGAGTTGTGCAAATTGGTAAGTGTATTCAAATTTTGCACACAAATATTAAACTCATTTAAAACTAATGCCATAACTCCACAACACTACTTATCGTTTCGTGATAATAGTGATAATAGACCTTTTTAACACCTCCGGTCTAGACAATATACATATTATCATTTTAGTTACAAAATTTGAAATATTTATTTAAGACGGCCTCCGTGGTCGAAGGGTAAGGCTCTTGAATAGCGATCCAGAATGTGGCGGGATCAAATCACAGCGTGCGCTAGTAAATTTTATTTGATCGATTTGTGTTATTTCAAATTTAATCATTTAAAAATATAATATAAGGTATATTTGCGGCACGTTCCAGAGTAGAAGATAATCTCAGTATCGCCCTCGTGTAAGCCCACCATTCAGAGTTGAAACATTGCTTGAAAAGGCTTTAGCCGTATTTGGTGACTAGATCTGAATAGCTAAGTACTTTCTCACCTTCCTCTACCCCATCTCCTTCCCCTCCCGGCTATCTTCAGCCTCATAACATACCCCAATTGGGAATGTCATAGTCTCATTGGCTCCAGGAGGTTGGGTTGGGTTTAAAACAAAACTTAAAATAGTACCTACATTTAATTATCAAGTTAAATTTTTAGAACTCCATTTTTATTTAAAATTTTATAATATATTATTATTACATATTTATTTAAAAAAAAAGGTTTATTTAAAAACAAGTTCTGCCGTATAATTATTAGTTAGCGTGAAAGCTGTTTCGTCTTCAGAAGGCATTATCAAATGTCGACTTGACAGAACTTGTTTATACATAAACTGTTTTTTTAAAATTAATTATAACTTTTTTTTTAAAATTAAAAGAGTATAGGTCAATCATTTAAAAAAAAAACACTTTTTAATGTATTTTTTGGAGAACCCGCCCGCAGTCCCCTCTTATCCAAAGATACTGGGTGCTTAGCAATGTTTATCAATTCTGTTTAAATTTAGACTCGCAAATCAATTCAAGAATATTATTTTTATGTTTTGTTCTTCAGCTTCCTAAGAAAAACAAAATGATTATCGAGTTTTTTTTCCATCCAGTACATCACTACACAAGTAAGGTTCCCTTTAAAATTATTTCCCTATACATACATGTACATTTTTTATATTATCTTATAATTTTCCCGCTTGACATTCAATTTCTAAAATTGTTCTCTCTTTCTAAAATTGTTTATGTGGTAATGAATAACCATAAGAGAAAAAAAGATAGTACGTGTTATATGATGATTTGTTAGTGACAGATATAGCATATAGCATAAGGCGGCCAACTTCAATGCGAGACACGGTAGGTTATCAGCCGGGAGGGAAGGGGGGGGGGGGGGGGGGGGGGTGAAATATATATTTTTTTTATTGCGACCTCATTTTATGCCGATTTTTATAATTACATGTGATGAGTATTCTTCCAATAAAAATCATGTTTATAAATTTATAACTGCTATCCAGCTATCTCGGAAATCGAGGATGGTATCCATGTAATACCGGTCAGTGGTTGAGTGGGCATAGTGCTTGGGTCCCACCCGGGCGTCGCATGTTCAATTCCTCAGCTGGCTAAGTCCTCCATCACAACACAAGCAACATTTTCGGCTTTCTGTGGTGGTAGTAGGAGATTTTCAAACATTGTTGGGTTATTCGTAACCCGGGAATGTTTGTCTTTCTTTAAAAAAAAAAAATAGGATGAATTTGCAACTTGTTACTTAATTTGTCGTTATATTCTGAACACAAAACTGGTTTAAATAAAATCTGTATGCGGCAAATTAAAACTACACTCAGAACATGAAAATTGTTTTTTTTTTTATTCTGGCAGCATACATAGTCTACAACTAGAATTTTATAACTGCACTTCGAGTAAGAGAATGTTTTCCATCGAAATATATCAGAAGATGAATCCACAACAGAAATTTAACATTCTGAACACAAAACGGTTTAAATTAAGACTATATGCGGCGAATTATAACTACACTCAGAACATAAAAATGGTTACTCTTTAATTCTGGCAGCACATACATAGTCTGCAACTAGAATTTTATAACTGCACTTCGAATAAGAGAATATTTTCCTTAGAAATATGTCAGCAGACGAACCCAACTGGAATTTTACATTCTGAACACAAAACTAGTTTAAATTAAATCTGTGCGCGGTGAATTAAAACTACACTCAGAACATGAAGGTAAACGCTTTTGCAAGAAAGGAAATTCTTTTTTCAAGTCCTCAGTGAACTTACAACTTTGCTTTTTCGTCGTCGGCCGCATTGTCAACAAATTATTTGATTTGAAATGGCTAAAATAGACTAAAGATAGAGGAAGTTTATTTTTCTAGCATAGACAATATTAAAAAAATACAGGAATGTGGGACGTGCGGGACGCTTTAGACGATTTGCAGGACTATTTTATTAAATATTGCAATGCGGGACTACAACTGTCATTGCGGGACGTTTGGCCACCTTAATATAGCACTATGTGACTTTTGATGTTTCGTGACAAATGCAGCACTACGTGACCCGAATGGTTAATAATCATAATTATTCATGTTGAAAAGGTATTAAGTAGGTACCCCCGCTTCAGTATCAAACTTAAGTTTTCTCAAACTCAAAAAAACTTTGTCTTTCCGAGTTATCTATCATCTCAATATGTAAAGCAATAATTTCCATACAATAATATATTTCTTACTGTTTCCAGAGCATAGTGTACGCACAGGATTGCAGCTGGTAGGGCTCCAGGTATGGCGGGGAGCCTTCCTACTGGGGGATCTGGCGCTCCACTGGGGGCTTAAGGGAGCCCTGAGAGACAGCACAGTCCTGGAGCTGGGGGCTGGCACGGGCCTCACCTCCTTTGTGGCCGCCATTTACGCCAAGAGGGTGGTCTGCACAGGTAACTGCTTTTGGAAACAATAAAGTTTCCTCTAAACTTTTTAAGTTTTTGCTAATGGAAACAAAAAAAGATTCTACTCGATTTTTGATAGAGACTTTTATTTATTTTGTTCATTAATAATTTTTAATATAAATAAGTATTATTGGGAGGGCTACCTTAATTTTAAGTCTTCAAAATTGGTTTTTTCACTCTCCACTAAAATATAATTTTTTTCACATTGTTAATTACTTGTAACCCAATCCTGAAATATGCATCCTAACCAAAGCAAATTAGAATCAGTTTCCTTATTAGGTTTCTCTTCCTTGGGTTTTGTCCCAAATAACCGGCAGTCCCAATAAACCGGTTTAAGCTCATGATTGTAAAAATTATGTACTGACATCCAACGTGTTTCCAAAGGCTGTCTAAAACCCTGTGTTTAAAATCACAAATATTCAAAAATACACCTGCCAGTAATTTATTTATATATTGACTGGTAATAAAAAAATTATGTTTTTAGTACAACCACACTGGAATAAAAGCATTATTACTACATGTATCAATTTCCAATTTAATGGGCTTGAATTTGATTTATGTATATTTTCATTTCATGTTTATGTGTGAAAGTTATGTTGTGTTGTAATCTTTACAGGGACAGTTTTTGTAAACATTATTAAATACGATAATTTATTGTTATTTTATGTTAGTTTGGTAATTAATTATTTTTTTAAGTGAAAACTTCTTAGCACCGTTGTGATTTGAAACTCGATGAAACGAAAGTGACACTTAAAAGAGTTAAAAGAAACTTACATTCATCGGTATCCTCTTTGTGCTGTGCTTCGTAGCCTCCCCACTCTTGTCTACTTTAGTTTTCTGAAGGTTACACTTCTACCGCGTGTGAACTGCACACAAATTTTTATTTCTTATATGAAAAAAAATTTGAATTTCTGGATGATATTACAAAAATATACTATAATAATTTTTTGCGTATTTCTACAGAATGTTTTGTTGAAGACCATTTGTTGTGTAAATCAAATTAAATTATAACGATGGGCTTCATATCTGTCACAATCGATTAAAAAAATTTCCAGCATAATTATACATTCTCTGTCTAATGATGGACATAATTACCATTTCTTTATCTAATAATGGGCACAAATATCCATTCTCTGTCTAATGATGGACATAATTATCCATTCTTTGTCAAATGATGATCATAATTATCCATTCTTTGTCTAATGATGGACATAATTATCAATTCTCTGTCTAATGATGGACACAATTATCCATTCCCTGTCAAATGATGGACATAATTATCCATTCTCTGTCGAATGATGGATATAATTAATCCAACACCAGTAAAAAAAAAAATCTATTTTTTCTGGCTTTCAAACATCAAAGGTGTTCTAGGACATCATTTTAAATTATTGAGAGAGGAAAGGTGAATTTATATAATTAATTAATAATTATAATATAAGATTGGAGTCGAGTTCAGACTTAGAAGAGATGAGATATTAAACGGAGGAGAGACTATTTTAGATAAGGCTTGATAGAAGAGAGGATATTTGTTTAGAGAGGGACAAAAAAAAAGTGATCTAAGGTTCCCACTTTTGAACACAAAAAGTACAATCTGGGGAGTCAAACATGTGAATTTTAAAAAGGGGGGAACGAATAGAATTCTCATTTGAATGTGTGAGAAAATTTCTTTTTTGGAAAAATGGGGGAATTGTTGATTTTGATTTCCACGGTTTTGATAGGGTAGTCTATTGTACTGCCCAACATTGTGGGATCTATCTCTATCTTTGAGGATGGAAAAAATGTCAGATACTGGAAAATCTATCATTGATGATGGAAAAAATGTAGAAAGATAGGGGATAGGATAAGGATAGATAGGAGAAAGTTGACAGTAAAGTTTCTGATGTACAAATTTCACTAACTGATATGTTTTATTGGTATTTTTCAGATGTGGATTTAGGTGGAATATTAGATCTCATAAAAATAAATTCAAAATTAAATGAATCACTAGTCAAATCAACATTCCTAATCTCCAGCTTGGATTTCACAAAGGAGTTCACGCCACAAATGAAGAAGGAGCTTACTTCAGTAGACATTATCTTTGCTGCCGATGGTAAGTTCTCCTAAGATTCAATACAATGATGCCAGTACATAAAATAGTTTCCTTTGTCCTAGACCTTGGTCTCAAACTGCAGCTCACGAGCCACATGCGGCTCTTTGGCTACTTGAGTGCGGCACTTCAACGAATGACGTGTTTCAAATACATTATATTTTATTAATTATTAACAATATTTCATAAATCAAAAAAATATTTTCCTGTTGATAATAAAAGTTACAATAGGTAGGTATTAATAAACTTTTCCGCCAGGATGCGCTGTTGGCGGTTAATCTGGTATCTTTACCTCCGAATAGGGATGAAACGATACCATTGAGGTATCGATACTTTTACTCAATACTGTATCGGTCGTCGAGTATCGATACTTACTCCGTATCAGTTGAAAAGTATCGATACTTACTCGTATCGCATCTTTTTTGGAAAATTTAAAGTAAAAATCATAAAAAGTATTGTAATTTATTGATAAGAAAAACATAGAAAATTATAAGCTAAAAGTGGCATAATAAATTGAAAAAGCACTACAAAAACAGACTTATGAAAAAAAGTAATAAAAAATTAAATATACTAAAAATAATGGTCTAATAAATTGAAAAAGCACTACAAAAACAGACTTATGAAAAAAAGTAATAAAAAATTAAATATAATAAAAATAATGGCTTAATAAATTGAAAAAGCCCTACAAAAACAGACTTCTGAACAAAAGTAAAAAAAATTAAATATAATAAAAATAATGGCGTAATAAATTTAAAAAGCACTACAAAAACAGACTTATGTAAAAAAAGTCTGTTTTTGTAGTGCTTCCCAAAAATTGTTGCAAATGCAAATTAGAAGTATTGCCACAAAACCGCACTGTTTTAAAGCATTTTTTGCATCTTGCGGTTTTCTCGTCGTTTTTCGTGAAATATTGCCACACACTAGACTTCGGAGACCCCATTTTCAATTACTCAAAAAGTTAATACACTAAACAAACACCGACTATTGTTAGGATTAACGAACATGGGAGCGAAAGCGAACGATCGAAAACATTGTCAGTTGTCAATGACGACAAAATATGGCGGTGGCGGCGCTGCCTGTTTTTTTTTTGGGCATAGACAAACAAGCTTGCCAACTACACAACACTAAAGCCCCGTTTCCACGCTTGTAAAGCCTCGGCAAGCCTCCACAAACGCCAACGTGGAAAAGGGTCGTTTGTCTTGGCTTGCGTAGGCTTGCAAGAGCTTGCGAGAGCTTGCCGCCGATCCAGTCGGGGTCGGATCCAGCGGCAAGCTTCGGCAAACGCTCAGTGTAATTTCGGAACTGACGGCGAATGCACGCCGTTTTCGCTCCATGCGGTATATCGATAATTAACATTACGAGACATATGTATGACGTAAGAGGCGTGCCTGACTTATTAAAATGTATAAGTACATAATTTGAATGCACTAATTTAATTTATTGGATTTACCTAAAAAGTCAATATAAATAAATAATTTTTTGTTGATGATTTATTATTTATTACAAAAAAAACATATGATATTTGTTAGAATAACTTTTTTTTATAATACAAGACAATATTATATTGTTTTTTTATACTTTGCTTGTATTTCAAATAAAAGTATGTTAAACCAAACGCAATAGCCGACACAAGTTCGGCGTCCGCCATGCTTGGGTGTTGGTAGCGTACTGACGCAGTCACAAGCGTGTAAACGGCTTACAAATGCTAAGCCAGATTTGTGGACGTTTGGAGCTTGTGGAGGCTTGCCGAGCCTTGGCAAGCATGGAAACGCACCATAAGACTAGCTAGGGTTAGGGTGCGTTCAAAAACTTCAATTTAAGATATGCAATTTTTTTGTGAATGTTAAAAAAAATAGTGACATTGGCATACTGATATGAGTACTTTTGACCGATACCTACTCAATACTCAATTTCAAAGTATCGATACTAAAAGTACTTGGTATCGGTGAAAAATATCGAGTATGTACTTGGATTTACTCGTACCGTTTCATCCCTACCTCCGAAGTTTCCCATCTATCCTTATCTATGGGTATACGTTTGAAATTTGGCATTTCTTTACTGTGGTGAATTTTTCAAGACATTTTAGTGTTGTTGGCACCCCTCAGTTAATATTTTATTGTGAACGATTATTTGCAAACAAATAATTGAATTTCTCTAATATTTACCCGTCAGACATTTTTATATTCACGCGTGCATAGTTTACCTTCGTTTTTTATGCTGTATTTTGACAATTGTCATTATTTTTGATATAAGTTTGTTCGTAAGTACTACGATTTGTAATAAAAAATGTCAGTTAGTTAAAAAAATAATGTTCCTGAAAATTTAATATTATAAAGTATAGTTTTGTTCAATATTGAATAATAGTTTTAACAAACTTCTAAAAACAGGGTTCTTGTAAATAATTTTGGCTCTCAAAAGAAATGTAAATCGTTGTACAGCTGGTATTTGGCCTTTTTGGCTAATAAGTTTGCCTACCACTGGTCTAGATGAAAAAAGTATATCTGCTCACCGCTATACTTGACAAATGATCACAAGCTAAAACAATTTTGGAGGCGGATATGGGTACCGCCACCCAGGAATCCATTCATTGACTAATCAACACCTCTACTTTGCTTGTTCGCTACGTTTGTTGATTCAGCAAGGATGACCGGGTTTCGGGTGAGGTTTGTCCAGGTCTTGGGGTGGATTCGTCTGTCCGCCAGTTGCGTGGCAGGCTGGATCAGGAGAGGCCAGTTTAGGGAGGCGCTTTCACCTCTCCAGCCGGACTCTTTCGACCCAATGCCTTGCACCACTATGAGAGGGATGGACTCATGTGTTACTCCAAGACAAACTGACCTCAGATTACTATCCACTCTTCATACCTTTTTTTCTTTCCAGAACTTCCTCTCCTTCCTTTACTTCCTGGCCTCCTAAATATAATTAGTGTAATTATGTGCCAAGAATTGACGTTGAACGGTGACCGTTTGCTTTTCTAAAAATCAAAATTTCCGCAGATCGTCGATTCAGTAATGATCAATTTGATGGGATTTAAAATACTCGAAACAACCTAAGACTCTCTTGGATATAAAAGAAGTGTTAAAAGGTAGTAAAATTATCGGTTTTTATCTGCTAAATCCTTTTTTTTATTTAATTCCAGTAATTTACGATGACACGCTCACTGAAGCATTTGTCAACGTGCTGGAGAAGTTACTTAACTCCCCACCGCGAAAGAAGATAATCATCGCTCTAGAGAAACGATACGTGTTCACGCTGGCTGACATGGACTCCGTGGCTCCATGCTATGAGACATTCCTCATGCTGTTGGACAAGGCCAAGTACAGGAACCTGAAGTACAATTGGCACGTTCAGCAGATTCCCATCGACTTCCCGCAGTATTTCACATACGACCGAGTAAAAGAATTGATCTTGTGGGAAATATCCAGCGGAAATGTTTGATTTGTTGTTAAGTTACTATGTGTAATTATGTTAAGTACCTGATGAATGGATTATATGTAATTATAATTTATAAAATGGATTATAATTCAATATCAGAACAGTCATTTAGATAATCGCTCGTACACCTAGATTGCATGCAGTTGGCAATACTTTCTCAGAAGTTGTAAATATGTTCAACTGCGTGGAATATAGTTACAAAAAGGCTAAATGTAATAACATACCTCAAACTATGTTAGCATTATACCTACTATTCTTATGCCTGGGATCTATATAATTTAATTAGCATATTTTACTAATTCATGATTACTGTTCCACAAAATTATTATGTATATCACGTGTTAAATATTAAAGTCCGTATGTGTTTATTAATATAAATAAATAAATAATTTACATGTCGATGGTCCCGAAGAACAATGTCGGATCTGTTAAAAATTGAAAATCGTTTTGTTGGCTTGTTTTAATTCTCCTTTGATGATTTAAAAGTCTATATTATCAGAATTTTGAATTAAATTACATGAACTGCAAAATATCAAAACATCGCTATATTTCTTGACCTCAAAAAAAAAAATGAAGAAACGAAACTTTTATCTACTGCAAAAACTACAAAATCGCACATACAATATTGTTCTTTGGGACTGACGATATATACATATTTACTCTCGAATAAACGGGGCGGTAAAGGTTAAATAAAATTCTATTGAGAATTCACCCTGCAAATATTGCACTTGCTCTTTACTGCATTCTCAGGTAGTAAAACTGTGGATATAAAACAGCAGATGCGTGCAGAGGAGAAATTCAATAGAAAATGAACGGCTTAAAGTCACGATATTGAATCTCTGTAACCCATCATTTTATGATTGTGAGTAATATAACTCATAATTCAATATTATTCTTGTAACTATATTCCATACTTTCAAAATTATCATCACGGCAAGTAGTATTGTAGGGGTCTACGGAGATGTTACGGTACGGTGTGTGAGAGGGATGCAAGAAAATTATTCCTTTTTTCTTTTGGAGGAAACAGACCTACGTACTTTGGGTATCTAATCTTTTGAAAGAGCTGCAGCATTATTGTGATAAGGAATGTATGTTTGCTGCCTTTTTTATGCTGTCACGGTACCGTAACCATAAACCATCATAGTAATAATAAAAGAACTCTATGAAATTAATTACCATCCACTCATTACCAATCATTGACTGTGGTTCCAATTATTTTTGAAAAAGTTATTTCACATCTTATTTTGTCATAGATTTTCCGGAGTTTTTTTGTTCCCTACCACCCCAATTAATCGAGAAGCTATTATAGAATGGTTAATGGCCTAACAAATGATGAAGTTTTTATAGTAATAAATATGCTTTAGTTTCAGGCATTTAATTTTTCCAGATGTTGGAAATGGACCCATTCCTGTCAATAAATTTAATCAGATTGACCACCTATCTACCTAAATGTAACTTATTTTTGTAAACAAATCATAATATAATCATAATTTATTAATAATAAAATTATGAATGAAGAAAAACTTGTTTCAAATATTTATTTATGTGGATAGTATAACCACTCGAGTGCTTAAAAAAACTGCCTTGAGCAATAGAGATTTCTGGGCATTCGATTTTGCATTCGGCCATGATCTATCCAAAAAACATACCTCCAAATATTAATAAGGAAACATTTATAAAATGCTTATTGTGGTTTAAAGCTAATGAATAGACATCGGAATATATGCACTAACAAAGTGCCAAAATATGCACTAAAAAAGGCAGAAATATGCACTAAAAACTCTTGATATGCCTAAAATATGCACAATGCAAAATCAAAAAAACCATTTTTATTTTCATGTATTTTAATTAAAGACGATACAAAAGTAGCGAAATATTCTTAAAATTACGCATAGTTTTTATGACAATATACAATTAATTATTTTTCCAAATTTTCGAGCAAAAATTTTTGATGTTTGTCACCCAAAACGCCGAAAAACGACTTCTCTACGTCAACTGACGTCATCCAACAAAATTTAAAAAAATTGGCGCCATTTCTGGAGATACCTGTTTATGCAGGGTATGTATGACCTGTGCCATTGATGTAGGCATTAATTAATGTTCTTCATGTCTTCAAGACTCGGATTTTTAAACAAAATAACGTCTAACTTTTCACGAATTTTCTGATTTTGAATTGGGAAGAGCGTTGGCGAGTTCAATCATTGTTTCCAGTATTTCTATTGATTTAAATAGAGGAAGGTTTTTTGTTTCCAATTTCTCTATGGTATCTGGTAACTTGTGGAAATGTGTTGAGATGAGGGCGAAATTCTGTATAATGGATGCGTCTTCAACCGCTAAATATGCACGATTGGGAAAAAAGGCTAAAATATGCATAAACGCCGTAATTAGAGAGTTATATGCATTTGCATTTGCAAATATGCAAATGCATATAATCCGATGTCTACTAATGAATTAACCTATATTTTACCGTTTATCTCATATTTTTTAGGTTTTATAATTTATTTTTAAGTTGTTAAATTTGTAATGCTTGAAATCTGTTAGTTACCGAAATTGCCCTACATGGGGCAATATTGAATATTTCTATATGTTGTCTATGGCCTGTCTATAATATTGCTGATGTTCAATTTTAGAAAACAAGTTAAAATGGTGTCTACACGCAGGCTTATCTAGAAAATTAAATGAGAGGAACACTGACGGCCGGCGTAGTGCAGCAGTAATGCGCTTGACTAGCACACCGAAGGTCGCGGGATCGAATCCCAGCGTGGCAAATAAATTCTATTTGATTAATTTGTGTTATTTCACAATTTATTCATTTAAAATAATAAATAGTATATTTGCGGCACGTTCCAGACTGGAAAATACTCTCGGTATCGCCCTGGTGTAAGACCACCATTCAGAATTGAAACGTTGCTTGAAATAGCACTAGCCATGTTTGGTGACCAGATCTGAATAGCCAGGTACTTCCCCACCTTCCTCTTCCCTATCTCCTTCCCCTCCCCACTACCTTAAGCCTCACAACATACCCCAATTGAGGATGCCATAGTCTCACTGGCATCAAACGGGAGCAGTTGGGACTCTTGTGCGGTATTCATATTTAAAAAAAAAAAAAAATTTAATTTGTGATATATTTTGGTATTCTATAGAAGTCAAGCTAGCAACTAAACATATTAGTTGATTGCAGGAAGTTCAAAATAAATTCAATTTTATTCATAAAAATCACTTACCAAATCAGCTACCCAAATTTGGGTAGGTAGCTATCGCTTGAATGAATATTAATAACCCACAGAATCTTATTTAAAATAATAAAAGCATTTTATTTTTATAAGGGACATGTAAAAATAACAACACATACAATCATAAAACAGGGTTATTAAAAAGGAAAACATTGCCAGAATAATCAATATAAAAACTACCGTAGAACAAAATAAAAAGCATTACTAGCAAGATGACAGTTTAGAATAAAAAGGTATTCAATTTCACCAAAGAATAAGATTTTCTCATTTGATGGTTCCGAGCTTGTTGGTCGGTCTCCTTGTTCAATATCTCTACTGTGTTGAGGACAACTTCGCTGTTGACGGCCTTCTGGAGACAATAGATGACCTGAACTTCCGGATTGAATTTTACGGCTTTGTTCTTATTTGAATATTTCGTAGGACTCTTTTCGCCTTCTTGAATTATTGGTATTTTAGCATCGCCTGTGTTGAAACAAAACATCATAAAATAGAATAAAAATAGTACTCTCTCGCTAATCCGTAGAACTCAAAAACCGGGCAAGTGTTCAATTAGTGAAAGCTGCGGATTATGGTGCCGACATACAAAATCTATAAAAAATTGAAACAAATATTTCATAAAACCAAACAAATACCGCTATCGATCTTTTCCGTTTTTTGGTTTAAAGTTTAAGCATAGTTTAATTGTCATACTTATGCGTGTGAGATGACTCCATTTTGTAAACTCATTCAAACAAAAATAAGGCAGAATGAAACAAACAGAATCACGTGCAACATTAAACTTGCTAGAATACATAGATGACTAACCAAATAAAACGGCCAACTCACCATACGATTTGCAGAACTGCTTGCAGGACTACATGCATGGTCTTTGCAAATTGGATCGTTTGTAGGTAAAACTGCCAGCCGAATTAATATTTTTCCCTTTTCCGGGCCGTCATAATAATAATAATTCGGTTGGTGGTTAGCATGCTATTCTGCAAGCAGTTCTGCAAATTGGATGGTGAGTAGACCCTGTTGAACAACAATAATTAACCCTGGTGACTGATAAAATGGTCAGCGAGAGCAAGCTAGACGGCTCTATGGCAACGGAGTATGTGAGAGTAATAACCCAATCTGTCGAGCTGGTGTACAAAGCTAGGCGTTCTGGCGTTCGAGTCTAAGCACGTGGTGGACTACTGAATTTGACATACAAATATCGGCGAACACACGTCAGGTTTTTCCATCCGATTGTCTGATCCGACAGTTATTATTGTTACACGTACGCGTACAGGATTGGCCGGCCGGCGCGGAATAAAAATAGGCCACGCCCTTCCGCCCCAGCCGTCCAATCGGGTTTCGAATCGGATCAGACAATCGGATGGAAAAACCTGACGTGTGCGGCCGGCCTTACAGAGCTTGATTTAATGGCAGATTATAGTAGTTGCCAGATAATCGAGCGGCGGATTACTGAGTGAGTACTGTAACTACATAGTAAGGATGGGGTGTTTCAAATTCCATCATATTTTATTACAACCAAATTGACTCAATTTTTTAAATTTGCATTGAACAATCTTCGATTAACGTAGATTCTCTCTCCGTTTTAGCTCTTAACAAATTGTGCTGTCAGCTGTAAAGCATCGTCATGCTGTTATGCTTGTGAGCTGATCACAACTTGCTCAAAAGTTGAAACGGGTGATTAACGAGGAACGTTCAAGTATCAATAATTCATGTTTTATAGTTTTAAATATTTAACTTGTACATGAGACTAAGAATGTTTGCATTACAATTTACCATTTTCTTTGGAAAGGGCAGCATTTAACTCACTATTTGGATCATATTTTACGAGTGCAGGCTTTACTGTCAAGCCCAGTTTGCTCATTCCAAATATATTGTTCCTCGGTTGGTTTACTGCGTTCTTACCCAACTGTAAAAGTTCAGTAATCCAATTAAAATAATCTTACAACCATGCCCACATCTAGTACGCAAGAAGAAAGTACTCTAAGGTGCTTCTTCCGCAAGGGTACGCAAGTATTCAATTCAAGTATCGTGACGACTACCGCCATACATTTGCGCAGAGGTTCGTACACGTTGCCAACGCATTGAAAACTCGTTGGCGATGCACATCTCCTATGACCAGTCAGATTAGGTTGTCGTTACTCACATCGTTAAGACTTTAAACACAGCGTCACTTGTGTCAAACATCAATGCTTTTGCTTTAGATCAATGCTAGAAACAAAACGGTCAACAAAGAATGACAGGATATTAAAATGACAACTCCAGCAACTGTTTGGTTGTGAAAGCTAGTTTTGAAATTTTGAGAGTTCATCCATAATTGGTGGCAACGCTGGTCTGTTGATTTCAGTAGCGACTTATACATGGATATTAGTATCAGACACTTGCTTATCCCTGTGGAAGAAGGGCCAAACACTGAGAAGTTATGCAATGTCTCTTCATCAAAAACAAACCATTACTCGAGATAATAATTTTTTTGTGAATTACAGTCTATTGACTATTATTCCGCGATCCAAATCATAGTATAATTAAGTTAAAGACATAATATTTACTTAACCGCCATACTTTTAATAGGCACAGATTATGAAAATTACATTTTGTTTCAACTTAATTACTACAAGAAACAATTATTTATTTCGGGGTAGATGCAAAAGATGCATACATAGTTCCATTTGTATTCAAAGTACAAAATTTCCCTTATCAAAAGATCTTGTGCCGCCATTTTGGATTTCATTTCAATCTGAATTCAAAATCAAATCCAACTTATTTAAATAACCCATACTAAGAACCCAATAACCTATTTTATAAATGTCTCTTAACGTAAACAGAGATTACAAATAAGACATTCCATACAACGTCCCCAATGATGACATTGGCCCTGAGGGAAATTATTTTCCTCAGGGCCTCCTGTGGGAGTTAATGTTAAAAATAAAAAAATAATATTTTTATACTGGAATAACTTAATGAGTAACACCTCTCAAATTTGGTGGTGATCAAATAAGTAACACCTCATATCATATGTATTCCTCTTTGCCAAGAATACTAATGGAGGGAAATAATTATACCAAGTCAGTGGACATCTTCAATTTATCTTTAAGAAAATACAAACTTCTGTTACTGAAGCAGTTCACTTATGTATAAATAAATATATAGTATTTGTATTTTTATTGTAATTTTTAAATTTCACTTGTAAAGCCCCGAAAAAGGGCGTAAATAAATAAATAAATTGTAATATTTAATCATTGAAGACAATATAAAAGACTCTCAAATGAAAGATGTGAAACAGAAAAGAACCTCTTCCTTGCCGGGAAAGTGCTCTGACCGCTGAGCTAATTGGGCCAAATAGCACTAGAGAGCTACCAACATGTATCCATATATGTTGGTAGCTTTCAGTCGTTATATGAAACAGATAAAAAAGACAATTAGTTGATATGGTCGAGTTAGCTCAGAGGTCAAAGCGCTTCCCCGGCAAGGGAGAGGTCCTTAGTTCAATTTCTAGATGCGACTGAAATCTTTTTCCGTCTTTTCTGTTTCGCATCTTTCGTTTGAGTGTCATTAATATTGTCTTCATATTTTTCGACATAAAACAGAAAAAACTTACAAATTGTTTATTTTGGATCGGAGATACAACTTTGGTATTAAAATCTTTATCACTATGAACAATTTTTAATGAACGACGTCCAAATTTCTGCCGATCTTTCCTTACGGGTTCAACTGTATTATTAATCTTGCATTCAGCCAATTCATTACTAATGCTCGACAAATCAATTATATCTTTATTGAAATTATCATTTTTTTCATCCAAGAGCTCCTCATTCGGTTTAGGAAAAACAACATTTTTTATTTGAATTATGTTATGTTCAGTAGAGGGCCCTGCGAGATTTGTGTTTTTCTTATGAGAAACATTATAATTTTCACTGGATGGGTCATCTTAAATAAATTCAATGATTAAAAATAATTAGACATTAAATTGTGGTAAATAAAACAAACTACTCCAAAGTTATGCATTTGTTCAGGTATAAAAAAATAATAATAAAAGTAATAAAAAAGTTATGTTAAAGGCGGTGAAAACACCAAAGGCTAGTTGTTTCACAGAATTTGAACTATTCACCAAATTTGAAAGGTAAATTGTGGGTTGTGGGCTAGTAGCTTCACAGAACTGCAATAATAACAGAACTTTCATACAGAATTTGATGAATTGTTCAAATTTCAAAGTTAATTTTTAAGTTCTGTTATTATATCATTTTTGGCCAGCTGTTTCACATAACTGAAATGATAACAGAACTTGAAAAAAAAAAACTTTGAAATTAAATGAATTGTTCAAATTCTGTGAAACAATAATTGGCCCTGACTTATTCTAGATTTGCAATTGTATTTTTCAATAATCATAAAAATATGGCTTAAGTTGCTTGATAGTAGGAATTTATTATATGGTACATTTGCAGCACGTTCCAGAGTCATAGATAGTCTCAGTGTTGCCCTGTTGAAAGACCACCATTCAGAACGGAAACTGCTTGAAACGACATTAGTAAATTCTTCCCAATGCTCCCCTTTCCCATCTCATTCCTCTTAAAACTCTTTCAGTCTCACAACGTACTACCTTGTGGAGATGCTATAGTCCCACTGGCTCCGTGCAGTATATTCTTGTACAGTAATGACAAAAAAATATATTACATAGCTATTGTTATTAAAAATCAATATGGGGGACTTTGGAATTCTTATAAAAAAATATTTAAATAATAATAATTTGGGAGGCGGGCCAGATCTGATCGGGAGGCCCTTTGACCTCTCCAGCTGGACTCTCAACCCATAACCTTGCTCAGCAGTATAAAGGAGGATTCGTACGTCTATCACTCCTGGACACACTAACCCCTGAAATTCTTACTCACCCCTCCATATGCTTTTCCTTCCCGTAAATTTCTTTCCTTAAAAGTCCCTCTACACTAGAGTTGGGTAAGTTCAGCATTTTGTCGGAGGCATCCGAGACGTGCTTCCTTTTAAAAGTGCTTGAGTTCTTGGAGCGGGTCCCGGGAGCCACTCCCGACTTGCGAATAGCTCGGACCGAGACGCACAATTTCAAACGGAGCCAAACCTCGGTGCCACAGCGTGCAAAAGAACTCGAACGCTTGATTACTGCTCTCGACTCGCGAGTGGCTCGGACCGATACGCACGAGTTCGAATGGAGCCGTACCTCGGTGCAAAAGAACTCGAACACTTGACCCGCTCCCGCCTCGCAAGTGGCTCGGACTGAGACACAGGGTTCTACCGGAGCCGCAGCTCGGGAAAGAACTCGAACGCGCGACCCGCTTCCGACCGTAGCTCGGACCAAGACGCATGGGTTTGAGCGTACCCGGCGAACCCGGGACTTGAGTGCGAGTGGCTGGGAGAGCCGGCGCGGGCGCCGCGGCTTTCGCGCCGCCGCGGCGTTGAGTTGCTGAGTACTGGACTGGGTTCTCTGGGAGTAGTCGATTTGAAAAAGGAGTGGAAGTAGGATTCGCTTCCCGGAACCCGGGTTCAAGAGCCCACTCCAGCTGAACCTACACATTGCTACTCCACACGGCATTCCCAAAGATGATATAGGCCCTGAGGGAAACTATTTTCATTATTTATGCTTTAAACCGCTTACTCGTTAATACGGAATATTTTTTATTCAAACAGTTAGATTTAGCTTTATTATCACGAAAAGTGAGTATTTATGTCGTAGGAGACAAAAAAACATGCAAAAAATATGCATTTAACATTTTAATTTCTTTATTAATTTGCTTATGCGGTAACGCCATTTTGTATTTACCGTTTTTATTTCATAGACAATCAATCATAATTACACAAACCCGCTAGATAAACCCTGCTTTGCCAAAAAAACCATTCAAAACCTGGGATGTTTTTTTAAAATTATGATGACATGCAGCTTTCATAGTTTAACCTCAACTTAAAAAAGGAATATTCCGTATTATCCGTGCATCAAACTTCGACAACACAAATGTTCCGTATTATCCGTGAGTTGGACTAACAAAGACATTAATACTGGACGCGGGGTAGAAATCTCAAAGTGGGAAGCCAAACACAAGACGATTGTAGCTGTCTCTATTCCTAGTACTTTAGTTCTAAACTGCTACGCGTCGAGTGAGGTCGTGTCTTACCAGTAAGTAAATTGCATTGCAAAGCGCCAAAATGCCCTCCTGTGTGATGAGAAAATGCTTCAATTACACGGCAAATAGTCGTAAAGGCGAAGGAATAACACTTCATTTGCAAGTACACGCAAATTACTTATTATTATCAATTATTACAGTTAATTTTATAATAATACGTCATTGTATTCTTTACACTTCCCTGTCCATTGTGTAACCAAGTGAGAGTATCTTGTTATCTCAGTCACACCCGTGATGTGAAAGCAGTATTCGGCGAAGAAATTAATAAGCCGCCCTACTATAGTATGTATATCTATGTCATTCACACACGTACATTCTTTGATTGTCTATCTTTATCACACGGGAATAAAGTTTTGAATTTAGAAATTATATTGAAAACCGCTGAAAACAAAAGAGTGTTGCTTGCTTTCCACATTATATTGTGAGTATGTGAGACTATGGCGAGTCTATTTATAATATAACGTCATTGTGGACTAAATGCATATTTACCCTATTTTTCTCATGGTCTCCTGTATGGAGTTAGTTAATATTAAAAAAAAAAATTAAGTAAGTAAACTGATGCGAACCCTGTGAATTAATCATTGACATAATAAAATTAAGCAATGCATATTTCACTAAGCACTATTTAAAATAAGAAAATGAATTGCTTTTACCATCATCAACAATCATATTATAACTTGTAGATGGAGTTGGGCTGTCTTTTTTATTCTCAGAAGCCATAATAAAGGGATTATCTTTACCAGCCCGTCTGCAATGCGCCTCTTTGACAGGAAATTTAAAACAAAGTTTGCAAAACAAAAAGTTAAAATTTGAAATCTATTCTGCATTTAGACAATATTCTAAATCTTAATCAGGTACCTTTTGCCTTCCTAACAAGAAATTATGGCTATAAGAAATATACATAATGTATTCATACAGATCAAACAGGCTCTGAACATATGTAAATATGTATACGTTTTCTTATATGTAATACAATATGTACACCTGACGTATTCTTTAACTCTAACAAATCAACAAATTACAATCCATTTGCAACGCTGCAGCAAGACCGGCATATCTAAATATTCCCACGTTTCAGAGCATCTCAAAAATCTTCACTGGCTTAAATGTCCTGAAAGAATCCAGTTTAAGAGCGTTTAACCAGCCAGCGGCCGAAAATCCACATTTCGTCGAAAGATGTTCTTACGATTGTACAGGGAGGTTCCAATGAGAAAGATTAATTACTCTCCGTACCACCTTTTTAAAATTATAACTCAATATCGATTTTATTTCATTCCCAATTTGCTTTAATTTATACCTACATCCAAAAATGCTGAAAGGCGTGTTGATAAAACTATTAAAATTATGTACTTTTTGTAATTATTTTTTGATCATAAGTATTTATCATTTTTTAATAATGTCTGAGCAAAATAAGAATGTAAAAAAATCTGAAATATATTAGTCTGTAAGTGCGCAAATAAATACACAAACGGACCAAGTTTCGTCAAGAAACACATGTACGTGTATATTTTTTAATGATTTTATTTAAACTAAAATTAAAATTCTGTAACATACTTTTACCAGATAATGTATTGATTTATTTTACTGCATGATTATATGATTTGAAATAGGTGTTGTATAATACAAAATCTTTTTGGAAAATTTAACAAATCTGCCAACGACCTATGGTATAACCTAAAATAAACATTTTTTTCTCGAAATTTAAAACATACGTTTTTTACTGGATAAAAGAACAATCTTTCGAAATCAATTTATATTTTTTTGTGGAAAAGAGTCAATATGTCTAAACACTGATTTAAAAATGACATATTTCTGGTTTTCTCCTCTTAAGCTCTGCTGGATGGTATTTAAGGCCCGACTTCCCGCATTTCTACCGATTTATTACATGTTTTCCAATAGTTTTAAATTGAATTTATTAATTTATGTTATTCTTGAAGATAATATCTATACATTGCCGAAACGGCAATTAAATGTAATTCCCTCGATAGAAAATAATCACAAAAACTTCTCTCAAAATTATTGTTTACACTTTTTTTCAGTATTTTACAAGTTATACGTATGTATTAAGTACTTATATACAACCTGAGACAGTGGTTTGGCCAGTCTACTGTAGAGCTGTTCCGGGCGGCAGTAAACAAAGTCCGCATAGCCAACGTCCGTTGAACGGACAGGGCACGAGAAGATGTATGAAGAAATTCAGTGTTTCTTTAAATTCTATTTTAGACATTGCCCATGAGATTTTTGCTCTATTTTTAACAAGTCGTGTTTTATTAAATATTTACACAATTTTCGCTTAAATGTTATCGTTTTTTAATATTAGCGCGCTCTATCTAATCTCTCCTTCTTTTTGAGCGGGTATTACCGGGCCGTCCTGGACAGAGTGACTCCGCCTTACTATCAGAAATGTGTATTCCAATTCTCAAGAGTCTATTCTCAGGTCAGCAGCATCATCAGCTATCGGAAGGTTGAAGGAATCAAAGAGCTCACCAGATACTAAGTACGGTGAGCGTGCTTCCAGAGTGTCAGGACCTAAAGCCTGGAATGGAGTGCCACATAATTTAAGAATGAACAGACTCGGCATAATATAGAACTTAACTTAAAACTCAACTTTTCAAAGTTGTATCCATAAATTTAAAAACCAAAAACCAAAGACATTGTAAATAAATTGTGTAAAAATGTAAACAAATAAGAACTTGTAAGTTTTTTAAGGTCATTTCATAAAGTTCTCCAATCCTAAAGAGTCCTAAATTCTCTAACTCTACTTTTGGCACTAATCTTCTTACAAACAATAAATGGAGGGCAGTAAATGCAAAATCAAGCAATGTCCAGTGTTTTAAATAGTGTCCTCTGTGTACAAAGTCGTATCTTCTCCAAGAATAATCTTTATAATTAAAGTGTGTTTATCGGAAGTGACTTGCCAGGTAAGTATGTATTGTGTGTTTGTAACTCATAATAAATTGTACATAACAAATTAGCCCAGTATCATTATTATTCATACTTATTATTTTGATTGTTAACTGAATATTTTAAGCGCCATTAAATAAAGTAAAATAACAAACACAGCAACGCAGCATAAGGATGTCTCATAGAGTGGTTCCACAATCATCTTAGTACAAGTGAGTAAGCGTAGATCATCTCAATCACTCGTGAAGTAGAATATAGTATCCAACGCAACTTTAAGTACACAAACACTGCCCAGTCCTACATATATTCTTCGTCATACATGACCAACGTTCGAAATAAGAATTTACTGGAAACGTAAGTGTACTTGTTACTTGCCACATTTTGTGAGAAAAAAAAGTATCTATAAGTTTATAATGACATTGCATAGGACAATGAAATTGACAACTGATTTAAATACATAATATTACGTGATAATACAAACCCCCCGCACCACTTGCCGCTTTAAAATTTTCATTGTGTTTTGTTGTAGGTATGCTCGATGCACTCTCGTATATTAGCATTTTCATTTGTTGGATGTCTCCTATATTATGGCTAAGGTTAGATTGTATGTATTTGAGATAATATCTTCTTATCTAAAACACAAAGCAATAGTTTTGTGAAATAAGTAATTAATTTACAAGAAGGACAAAATAGTGATTTATTGATGTAAATCATATACAAAATTTGTGTGAAACAAACTTCTTATTCGAGAGAACATTTGGTCAGTTGTACAAAAACTATTTACACAAAATAACAACACATTTTTGTAAATACTTACAGAAATAGCCGATTATTTGGTGACAATCTAATGTTTTACTAAGCCAAGGCACTGAGTTTGTAATAATTCCTTCGGATGAAAGAAAAGAAACTCGACATCTAGTAATTTCTACAGAGGTCACAACATGGTTACAAAAAAGATACTGTTCATGAGATAGCTTGGAGTCACAAATAATTCATATTTATAAAATACATTATAATTACAAGCACTGTCACTAGATGTCAGTTGGTTTTAATATTTTTACAAATGGATGTTTTATAATAATAAATTACATCATATGGGTGGATCAATAAGTAACCGTATTAGGAATAAAGATGCAAGTTTTATAAATAATTTTTTTTTTTTTTCAACATTATCTTCTTTTAGGTCCATACATTTTTCTCAACGATTTTGTCATTTCTTTAACCCCTACAAAAATATGATTTATCAAACTCTTCAAAATATACTAACTATATGTTTCGGCAAACTCCTCGATTGAGCTGAATTTTATTCCCCCCGAGCCATGTTTTCATGTTGGAGTCACAGGGAGCCAGGTCAGGCGAGTATGGCAGCAATGTGGCGAGTATGGCAGTATTTAACGACCACCATAACACGGGCATCAGCCTAGCATGGTGGTCGAAAAATCCACTTACAATGTAAATAATTTATGCAATGAATAAAGAAAAGAAAGAAAAAAAAAAAAAAAATAAAAAATTTGTAGCGCAATTTGATTTTATTTCTTCGCATTTTTCCATCCAAAAGCAAATGTTACAGTTCGATGTTGTTCTTTTTCCATTTTATCGAAAAACACGAAACACGGCTGATAGAACTGACTGCCAAATAAAAACTAACCGATGAATCAGTCTGAAATTTAGTATGGTGGCGTTTGACAGATGGCAGTACACGACGGTAATGTCAACTTCCCTCAGCGACGCCACCTGTCTTCAAACACGGGTACTTATTGATCGACCCTCGTATATATATATACACAGTTCAATGATTGACATGTGGTGCTCTTTCTGATTAATTCATTGTTATTTAACTTTAGAAATTAAGTTTAACAAAGGAAGCGGTTTTCGCATAAATTTACATAAATATATTATTATAACCAAGATCTTAATTTTAAACCACCATTTTGAAGTTGCAATGAATCAATCAACTAAGCATCAACATATTAAACAAACATATATTTTATTTACTCAGAAAATAACATATTCCTTAGAATAACAAAAATACTGAATCATTTTTAAATGCTACTCAATATTATTAATTATTGGCAGTGAGAGTAGTCTAACATAACATTGATGTTTTACAAAAATTTAAAACATCAAACCCAATCCAAACTCTTCAAGTTAGCTAAACGTCCAGAAATCAATATTTTTGTCTTGTTCTTATTATGCAGCTTTACATAAACCACTGTAGGTCTGGGTGTTATGAAAAATTTAAAGTATGGTTAAGAATTGTTTGCCTTATTTAAAAAACTGCAAAATACGCTAGGAAAATTTCTGTGATCACTAAACCTTGCATTTTACTGCATATTTATGCTATTTTACCAACATAATAAGTACATAATAATATTAGATTTGGCATATCAATAAGTAAATGTATTTTTATGTACATATGTAGTTCAATTCAAAGCAATTTCCTGCTCTTCATAAAATATTGTTAATGCACAGGCGTAGCCAGGGGAGTTGCCCTGAAAAATGCAACCTTCGTGTGTTTTCCTGCTAAATCATGCCACACCGCATCCACACAGATTTACACAAATAAAAAATCGATGTATTTGTCAATGTATTGTAAAAATGTAATTATTCACATTTTCGAACAGATTTCATTTCATCTACGTAAATAAAAATCGTGACATGATGTGATTGTAGATGTGTTTTTTTTATTTTTAATTTTTCTTTTTTCATGGTTTTGATAGTTACATAATTAGTGGAATTTTTCACTTATTGTGGTGGTAGTAGGAGATTTTCAAATATTGTCAAATATTTTCAAGCATACTAGGCACATGCCCGTGTTATGGTGGTCGTATTGTAAAAAAATTAATATTTAAACATAGCAGAACCTGGTTACGTCCATGCTTAAATGTAATTACGTTAAATCAGACCCTGGATACTTCTGTGGTTTAATGTAATTACATAAAACCAGAACCTGGCTACGTCCTTGGTATAATGTAATTAGATAAAATCAGAACATGGCTAAGTTTGTGGAATAATGTAATTATGTAAAACCAGAACCTGGCTATGTTCGTGGCATAATGTAATTACATAAAACCAGAACCTGGCTACATCCGTGGTATGATATAATTAAAAAAGACAAATACATAAATGTATAGCCTCAGCAAGATGGTATAATGGTATTAAATTTAAAAAAATAAACAACTCATGCGAAGTTTCTATAAATCTTGATATTTTCATGAAATTAATTTACAGTAAAAATATTATTACATAAACCTGTACATTATTAATTTATCCATGCATATTTATTACTTCAGGCAGTATTTTTACATTGGGTTATTCGAATATATATTGATTACATTACTGTTGTACTTCAAAGCACATTTTGACATCCAAGATAAAATAGTGCCTTAATCCATTGCACACAGATGTCAAAGTATGTAGTTGGGTTGCGAGCGGCCATGCCCTTTACGTACAAACGTATAAATGAAAAAATGCCGCATACAGGGGCATGTAATGTCACTTGTTTAAATACATAGTTAAATAGGATACAATAGTTACTCCAATTGTACATTGTTAAACTTATAAATTTCTTTTATTGTTGCTATAAAAAACAATATTTCAAAAGCATGAAGAATATGCAATTTTTCAGCATAATTATTTAAAATAAACAAGGAAAAATTCAATTAAAAGTATGTACGTAAATTATGTACTTTTCATGCAGGGCACAGTGAAATATGTACATATTCACAAATATTCACAATAGGTGTGCCCTAAAACGGGGCCCCCTTATATCCAGGTGCTTACAAAAACAGCTCTACAGATCGTTGCCTTAGTTCGTATTTGTCCAACAGACCATTCGAAAATTTTACAGGAGAAGAAGGTTTTCTTTAATTATTTCAATGAAACATTATAATAGGTGTTTAAGATAAAGCTATTTCCGTAAAGGTAAAGGTCTCATTAGTTTAAATAATTCTTAGTTAAATGATTTAACTATAATTGTTTATACTTTATTTTTAATTTTAAAGTGGAGGTTGAACAAAAACTTAAATGGTTTGTTGGACAAATAAGAACTAAGGTGACGAGATGTCTATTAAAGAATATTGATATATAAATAAATAAAAACTTCCGTTAGATTCTTAAAGCTTTGTTGACATTTTTTCCACTTTTTTGAATGACATTACAAACATAATATAGACACGTTATTGTCTCACAAAATGAGGCAAATAACACACTTACATTTCCAGTAAATTCTTGAATCAAACTTTCATTCATAAATGACAAAGACAGACATTGAAGGAATATACGTGCTCAAACAAAATAGATACAGGACTGAGTAATGTGTATGCACTTAAAAGTTGCGGCGAATACTATGTACTACACAGGGGCGTGCACTCCATATAGGCACATAAGCACTGCCTACCCTGCCGTTTTTGTAATATATAAGCATGTAAATAATATTATAATTTATAAAATTATTGCTTAAAATAAATACACACTTTCAAAAATAAGCGCGAAAAAGCTGAGCAACCGAAACTACGCGAGCGACACATTAAACGGCATACTACAAATGCGGCATAAACTGTAACTAGAAACTACACGCGCCCTCCAACTGCCTCACTCAAATGCGGTCTAAGCAGGAATTATTTCTGACTAGAGCTAACTTCATACAAGACATAATTCAATGTTTACAAAATGCACAAAGCATAGAGTAGAACTGTCGTTTTGAATTTGCTTCTGTGAGGTTTTTTTGTTAGTATTAAGCAGTGCTTTCTAGAACAAAATTAGCAAATGGCAATCAGTGACGACAACAACATCTGTTGTTATGTATTTCTATCAAATAGTTGTCTTTCATAAATGCTAATTGTCGGTTCAAAAACGTTTGTCGTACTTTAATTCTGAAATTATCTGATAGAATATGAAAATTTTTATCTGTGAAACTTGCTGTATTTTCTTACTGCCTACCCTGATCAAAAACTCTGTGCACGCCCCTGGTACTACATCACACGGTGTGATTGAGATGACAAGACAAGCTTACTCTCTTACACTAAAATGAATATGGAATGCTGCATGAGACGATCTATTGCCAGTAGTTTTTTTCTTCTTATACTTAAGTGTTGATACGTTTGCTATCTCACTTTCTCTAATGACGCTGAAAATTCTCAGAAAACAATTAATATTATTTATAATAATTGTTTCCTGAGAATTTTCAGCGTCATTATTGAGGCAATCATTTAGCTTGAGGCAACTAATAGATTTAGCTTGGAAACTAGACGTTTTGCAAATCTTGCAGTTCTTGGTTATAACATAATCCATAACCGTATTGACAGCCCATTCCTCTTGGAAATGTTATGGCTTATACGTGCCGGAAAATTTCGGCGACACGACTTGTTCAAGGTACCATACGGTAGAACAGATGTTCTAGCACAGCATAGCATGACAAGAGGAATGGTGCTGTTGAACGAAATTTCGGAAACGCTAGATATATATAACTCTTCTTTAGATAGCCTCAAGATTTTTTTGTATAATAATCATCTTCCTAGGTGTTAAGACTGTCAAAATGAGAAAATTGTACGGTAATTGGATAATAATCTGTTGTACAATTAAAAAAAAAAAAAAAAAAAGTAATTTGCTTAAATGTATTTACATATGAAATGTTATACATTGGATTTTACTAGCGTTTGCACTTATTACACCAGGACAGTGGCGTAGCTAGCATTTAAAGTTGACAAACTCAAATTTCGACCTCATAAAAAATTTGTCCTTGGGGGGGGGGGGGGGGTGGCGGCTAGAGAATTGTGCTCTTGGGGGGTGACACCCGGGGCGGGCCGCCCCCCTCGCTACGCCACTGCACCAGGACATTTCAGCACTCATTTACGCAATGGGATAGCACATAACCTCAAGCGACGCCTGAATGTATTAAATCGAAAGTACAGCAATCACCGTATTTTCAATCACCGTATTTTTTGCTTGCAACTTTGAGATCTCTATAACGTGTCTATGTTTCGTAATTTCATTGCTTTTCGTAGATAAAGTTTAAATAGACACCAAGTAGTGCTTGAATAAAATTAGTAACTTTCATGAGTCCATTTATATACGAGTACATGCATATTTCATTTTCATGATTCCATTTTTAAAAATCCCCACTTGTCTGAACTTTAAGTTTTGAATACAGTTATTGATATATCGTCGCCTTACTTCCTATTTGTCCAATAGACCAATAGAAAATTTTACAGGAGAAGGTTTTCTTTCATTATTTCAATGAAACATTATGATAGGTGTTTGATAAAGCTATTTCCGTAAACGTAAAGAAAGGTCTCATTAGTTGTAATAATTCTTGGTAAAGTGATTAACTATCATTTTTAATACTTTATTTTTAATTTTAAAGTGGAGATTGAACAAAAACTAAAATGGTCTATTGAACAAATAAGAACTGAGGCGACGATATGTACATAATTAAGAATCTTGGATTCAAAGGATAAAAAATATCAATGCATTAGTAGGCTTTAAAGTCAGGTGGAGTAGGTTTTGGCTTCTGCAGCCAGCTTTTGCTCCAATAATGCTGGCTACAATACCGATTTAACATAAAAGAGTTTTCTTTTCTTCTTCGGTTTTTAATCCATAAATAATTTTTCACATCCATTTGACAACGCAATTAATTTAAACATTTAACTAAAATTTTTGTAAAATTACATAACTTGAGCCTTTACTTCATCAGTCACTTTTATACAGATTTAATAAAGTCAACACATGCCAGATTGACTGATTCGACTATTTATGCATAAGAGGGCAGAAGATTGAAAGATTTCCCGATGCGGGTCTGGAGTTCTAGCAAGGTCACATCGATAATGTAACAATTTCGAATCAATAGGCTTAACTGGAGACGACTTTATATAGATTTCAATGAGGTCTTTAGCCATAAGTCATGATATTCCGAATAACTTTCTGAATTCTGTTTCTTTAAGCTCAAACGGTTTCAGTTGATTGTGTATACCACATCTTTCAATTCTAAGAGCTTCGTTAGTCTGCCTCTGTTCATTAATAAGCCAACAATTTTGCATAATGAACGAAATTCAAAAGTTGTGTATTTTGACAGTTAACCGAGGCCTACTCAAGAGGCCACCCTAAATTATGTGGCTTTTGTCTACCGGCTGTCAGAATATTTTATACCGATGTTGACCATGCTAGCACGTACCATCTAATAACCATAGACAGCAGATTTAGTCAATATCTTATTGATGTAGGGTTTTAAGGGATGACCATGCTAGGGCCCCCAGACTCCAATTTTCTCTGCATCAACCAGCCTCCAACATCATGTGAGGAATAATCCTATGTTTGCAAGGCTACAATAACTCACAAGAGAGATCCAATACATACATACATAAGTATATTTTAACTCACCGTGGTGTCCTTTTGTTTTTAAAAGCGCAACTTTAACTAAATGCAGATTCAAAATACCTATAAAAAAATTCTTCTAGATCGTGTCCATAATTTTCAACATTTTAAATAATATCATTTCCTGATACCTCCAATCATCCCAATTCATAATTCTCAATATTTTCATCGCATTTAAGTCGACCGTCAAAATCCAAACAAAATGTGAACTTGGCCGGGTCAAAATTCAATTCAACAGTTTCACATAACAAAAATACATATTTGAGAAAACTGTATAAAAACACTTTTGTTTCCAAAAACAAAAACAAACATAAAAATAGACTAGCAATAAACACTTAAATTAATATCATATTAAATATCTCACTATTGGAGTCAGTGAAAGAAATAATGTAGTGAAGAGATAATTTACATTGATTTCCGGAAAATGGATCTTCGGCAGTTTGTTCACTGTGACTAACCATCAATCCAAAGATTATGATGATAATCTTAGCTCTTTAACTATAATTAGTTTAAGTTGAGGCACATGTCAAGTGGAATTCTTCCTGTCTTGCAAGGACAGACGCTTCCTATTGTGACCAGGAGCAGCACCGAGGAGATTGGCTCCGGCTGATTTTCTCCGTAAAGGCATCAGAGGGCTGCTGGACGCAGCCGAGGTAGAAGTATTCTTGTTGGATTGATTGGAGTTCGCTTGAGGGGTTTGGACGCTTTTTCTTCTCAGTGGAGTTTCTGGTAAAGCAGTCGGCGTCGGGAGGGAGTTCTCGGGTTTCTTCTTAGCTTCGCTTCCAGTGGGGGTGTGCTGTATGTAGACCGACGGAGCCATTCTGTTGGATCCTTGTAACGTTGATGTCTTGCGGCGGACTGCGGGGGACGATTCTCCGTTGAAGCCGCTGAAAGAGAGGGGTTTGGTCAGAGCTTGCACCAATTTGGGATCAACTATCGACGGCTGTTGGTGCATGCCGACAGATTTCCAATGATCCCTTTGCAGCAGGATATTGTTCCTAATTTTGTGTTTGGTTTCGTTGCTTTCGGCGAGTATTTGGTTGAGCATCTGGATGGTTTGGTAAACGACGTGTGGTGTGATCAGTCCGAAATCGTGTAAGGAACTCATGTGAAGGACGAAATTTCTGTAGAGATTCTTCTCTAGCAACTCTTTTCCTCGGAATTGTAGGAACATTTGGCACGCAATGGGGATCTGGCAGTCACCTACGAAGTTGTATTTCATGACGTGGAGGTTCCACATCTTCATTAGCTCCTTCTCTCCCTCGTTGACGTCTGTGAATTCATCTATCATCATCATTGTCTTCTGCTGCAGCCACAGCGGGTCAGTCTCTCCCTCGGAATCCACCTCCAGCTCCTTGGGGAACACTGGCAGGCAGGTGATGGTGTGATGATACAGTCTGGAAGATAAATTCATCAATTCAATAATTGTAGTGTATTGGGCAGACACATAGTTTCAGTTACTGTTAATCGATGTTGATAGGTTAGGTTACCACATCCCAACAGATGTCCGCTGAAGTAGTAAGAGTCAAAACAGTACTACTTAATGCCGTTTATGCCTTGAACACAAAGAGTTACGATGAGAGCCAAAGCCTTTCAATAGAGTAAGCCGCCGCCGTCAGTCGGAGGAGCTTCAGATTTAATTCCTAGCCAGTCCTGAGAAGGACGTCTGTCCAGTATAATATCAAAATATAAATAAACAACTTGTTATTGAAGAACCTAATATTCATTGAAAGAAGCCCAACACTTCACAAGATGTCTGAACGTGAATAGAGCAAACATTACAATAAAGCACATACTTGAGTAACTTGAGTCAGAACTATTACAAAGGCTTTTTGATGAAAGGGTGCCTGACCTGTTATGCCCGGTGATGTACGGCCGCTGACCATCCGGCATCATCTCTGCGTCATCGGCCTGGTGAAGGAATTCGGCCAGGCTGGTGACCTGCGGGCGGGGCACCCGGCGGCCGCGTGCCACCAGCACCTGCGTCAGGGGCGCTCGCCGGCCCGGCCCCGTGCGCCCTGCGATGCCCGCGCACGCATTGTGCGGCGCACCCGCATATGAACCATCGTAGGACTCGTTGATAGACACATCAATTCGCGCACCGTTCGGGATAGGCTGGAAGGAAGATGAGAATTAGTATTAGTAAATTTACAATGGAAATTTTGTGAGCTTAGCCACTAGAGCGATCACTCGAAATAAATAAATTTGCCTCGATTGCTCAAGATTTACCTTATCAAAGACTTTACTAAAGTCTGTATAAATTGAGTCAATTTATTCCAATGGAATGTTTTAGAAGGTTTTCTATGATTGAACTAGATGGCGTTGCCATAAACATGAGCCGCTTAGCCAAATTTTATATCGATACTCGCCAAAAAGTACTCATTGAGTAAAAGTATCGAATACAAAGTATCGAGTACAAAAATATCGGTATCGAAAGGAAAAGTACTCAATACAAACACAAAGTATCGATACTTTTTTCGTGTCCCTACTCATACCCTTTTCCTTTCCAGAATTTCTTCTCCTCAAAACAACCCTCCACAGAAAAAATGAAATAGGCCCCAAGGAAAAATATTTTCATCAGGGTCCCTGTGTGGAGTTAAAGCAAAAAAGATAGATTTTAGTGGTCAGTGTTAGACAAACATAACCTAATATAACCTAACATAACCTAACCTAAGTGGCAGCAACCATTATACAGGTCCAGCGAAGTCAATTGCTTAATACTCACAAAGTAAGTGAAGGAGAAGCGGGAGTGGCAGAGCTTGAGGTGCTTGAGCAGCGCATATAGACGGCCGCAGTCAAGCGAGCACCACGGGCAGTGCAGGTCTTCACACGCTTCCGTCTGCTGGCGCGAGTTGTTATTATAGAGAAATTGGTAAATGATCTGGAGGCTGCCGCCGGACGGAACACTCTCCGAGGCGCAGTGTCCGTTAGCTGGAAGACAAATAAACAAGTAAGAGACATGTATTGGGTAGAGCACAATGTAATTTTAACCCTTTCGAGTTCGTGCATGTACTCTCTCACTAATTCACCGCACAAAAAAACAGACAAGTGTCCAATTAGTGAAAACGAAGGATGCTGGAAGTGCTTAAGTGATAATAAAAATATTAAAATAGTACTCACTCTTAACAACACTCCCATCATTCTTAAGTATATTGTTGATTCTACTACAGTTAGAGGCGGGCTTGTTATTCTCCTTGTTTGAGATGGATTCAGTCTTGGTTTCAGGGTTTTCAGCCTCCTCTGAGCCGTGCGGCTTCGGCCTGGTCACCAGCCCCGTGGTGGGCTCCTGGCTCCAGCTCAGCTTCAGCTTCAAGGTTGGCTTTAATTTAAATACGTCGAAGGGGTTGGCGTCGGAGGCAAAGTCCATTTCCTGAAAAAGCATAAAAGTCAGTTTTATCCTTATTCTACCCGTATTACAATGGAAGATGCTCCGAGGAACTAGCATCATTGATCCCTTCGGCACCGGTGCATAGTCGGGAAACACGTCAAACGCGTGCTCAACATATGTACACGGTTGACATTTGTCAAATGAGAACGGGTCGTTTCTTCGACTCGTTCTTGTGTTCAACAGCCCAGCTGTGGAACGATTTGCCGGCCTCTGTGTTTCCTCCTTCCTACAACATGGGTCTCTTCAAGACCAATGTTCATTCCTTCCTCTCAAAAATACCCCCCAACAGCATCTCAGATGACATAGGCCCTGGGGGAAATTTTTTGACCCCCTCTCCCCCCCTGGTGATATGTGGTGAGGTTTTAGACTAACCCCTAACCCCTAACCCCTAACCCCTAACCCCTAACCCCTAACCCCCCCCCCCCCCCCCCCCCCCCCAAATCACGTGTATTTTTTTTAGTATAGGACGTTCACCTTTAGAAATTGTGCGTTCAATGAAAAATAAATACAGTTGATATCTCATTTTACCCCCCCCCCTCGTGATGTTTCGTGATTTTTTTCCGACCCCCCCCCCCCCCTTTCAAGCCTCATGTGATTAATGGACGACCCCTTAAATCATTGATGAAGATAATATCAGCAACTCTTAATGAAAATTTGAAACAGATACACAGAAAATAAAAAGGTAACAGTCACAACTGCAACTCTCGAACCCAGGCGGTCTAGCACGGACAATTACAATATTGACTAAATTCGTATATGCAAAATCATATACGCGATCCACAGACCAAATTTAATAATCTAAAATGCGATCAATTTAATTCGTTCTATCTTGAAGAAACAAAAGTGGTGGTTGAAATATGACCTCATTACGTTTAGTGTCAAAAAGTACATGCGAAGTGCCAATGTATATTAACCTTTAAACGCCCGTGCAATAAAGGTAGCCTACTGCTGAAGCATTTTTTGTGAAATATTCATACCATAATCTCCGGTCCCGTACGGGACCGTTGGGCATTGAAAGATGCAAATCCGCCGTCCCGTACGGGACCACTGGACAACTAAAGATTCCTTTAAACGCTCGTGCGCCGCGTGCAATAAAGGTAGTCTACCACATAAACACCGGTCCCGTATGGGACCGTTTGGCATTGAACGACGGAAATCCGCAGTCCCAAACGGGACCGCTGGACATCTAAAGGTTAAAGTTAGTATTTCAAATTGTCAATGTATAAGTATTTTTAATTTTTACATATCCGTTTGACATCTGTTGCCATCATATATCGATTTCTTAGCTATTTCCCGTCAATATCGGTCTGACCATAAACTGTGCAACCGTGCTCGGGAAATCGGTATAAAATCATCGGTAGTTGTCTCGACCCGATATTGTAAAGTTATCGATTTCACTGTAGACTCCAGGTCCTCTAGTCTTACCGGGACTGGAACTCTACCAACCGAGCTATTGCACCAAATTACATTTCAATTTATATTTTTTATTATTTTATAAAAATAAGTTCTGCTGCGTAAATATTATCACGACACTGTTTCGCTGTGTAATTGTTAGCATTGTTATTTTCTGCTGCGTAATTATTAGCGTGTCAGCTGTAGACGATATATTTATATTATTTATTGCTCTCAATACGGGAATTCCTAGTGAGACAGGCACAGCACTATCACCTATGTAACTAGATAAATAAAGATTATAATAAAAAAATATATTTCTAATAATGAAGAATTAATAATCAAAGAATTACTGTATAGATTTTTAAAATGAGAAACGACTATTGGAAAGTTCACAAAATTTCTGTAAACTTCAACATGGAGACAACAGACAATTCTGCATCATTCTTTCCAATTCTAATGATATTATGGAAATTGTATCTGCCCACTCGATGGGGGAAATACTACTCGCCCAAATAAAAATCGACGATAAGACGTTGTTACTTGTCCACAATACACTACAATTTTGAAACTATTTCGGACATGTAAATTGGTGGTTACCTCTCCAAGTGTTTCCCAATGCGTGGGCAGTCCCTTGTGTGGGGACCTGGCAGGAGGGGCGGCATCCCGCAGCACCAGGTCGTACTCTCCGCTACGAAGGAGGCACCGGTTGTGCTTGTCGTACACCACCAGCTCTGAACCCAGCACGCGGCTGTTGGCCTCCGAGGTCTTGGGGCGCTTGTGGGCTGGCTCTACAGAGGACAGGCTTTATCAATAACATGCACAAACAAATGTAAGTGATGAAACATGCACAACTAGGCAGTAGGAAACTGAACAATTTTGGATTTTATAATACAAAGATTTGCACAATGAGATTGTGTGCATATTGCATTTGCAAGTGACAATCAAGGCCTTCTTCTGCATGAATAAGCAAGTATCCGATACTTGATGGTGCTTGACACAGTTTGTACACAGTCACATATTGTCAACATTTTGTTAACTCATCAGTGATGCCAGTCCCCCGCGACCAGTCAAGCAAAGTCATTACTCATGTCGCCGAGACTTTAATCATGGTGGAGCAGTTAATAAATATGATAGTCTAATGCTACTTCCACACCGAAGTCAACCTTTTAAGTTCGGAGTTGGAAGGTTGGCCGATCGTGTGGTGGCTGCGGCCATCTCCGAATTCCAAACTCCAAAATGGCGGACATCGAACAGCTGATTCGGCGCTGTATCTTTTCAGTTGCCTACAATTGTGCAGCTAGATTCGTAAAGCTAAAAAAATAATAATTTCAAACAATTTTTATACAGTTTACAATTTGGGGGGCGGGAATCGGTACCGCGGCCCCGGGAACCTTTATTGGATAACCATCACCTCTGCCATAGGTCACCCCAAGTGGTTCGCTACGTTTGGTGATTTAGCAAGGGTGCCCGGGTTCATGGGGTGAGGTTTGTCTAGGTCTTGGCGGCGGACGACCGTGACACACTGAACCCCAGATTCCTACCCAACCCTTAAACCCTTTTCCTTCCCAGAACTCTCCTTCCTTTCCTTAAAAAACCCTCCACACAGCATCCCCAAAGATGACATAGGCCCTGAGGGAAATTATTTTCCTCAGAGCCTCCTGTGTGGAGCTCATATAAAAAGTAGATAAAATACAACTCTCCCATAATAATATTGCGCGTGATGTGTTGGGCCAACATGCACGAACCAGCCATTGCCGATCGCCTCGGAGGTGATCCATGGCCAACTCTGACTCCAACCTTCCAACTCGAGCTTCCAACACACAAACTACCCTTCCACAAAATCGTCCAAACGTTTAAAGTTGGAAGTTGGCCGTAGTCTGGCCATAACACAACAAAAATGATAGTAAACATTTTGCAACAATATGTGTGCTTTAGACCAATGCCAGGAACAAAACAGTCAATAAAAAATGACAAAGCTAGTTTTGATGTTTCGAGAGGTGGTGGCGATGAGGGTGTTGTGATTTTAGCAGAGATGTGTTCGGACAGTGCGCAAAAAGTTGTTTGCGATTATACAACATTAGTATCGGATACTTGCATATTCCTGTGGAAGAACGGCTTTGAGTTTTTTCCAAAATGGTATTCTAAATAATTTTTTTATTTTTTATTATTATTTATTGAGTTAGTTTATACTACATGAGTATAAACTAATAAGCACAATGTAACATTTCATTTGATAAATTTAAATATTTTTACAGTAAGCATAACATTTCTTTTTAAATACATTCATTCTTTCTTCATTCTTCATACTTTCAGGCATTTCATCATACATCTTTAGTCCTTTATACATTAGGCAGTTCTGTGATTTTGATTTCTTCATTTGTGGCAATCGAACTCTGTTTATATTTCTTGTTTCATAATTATGTACGTCTCTATTAAAAACAATTTCATCCTTAAAGTATTTTGGCATTTCGTTTTTCATAATTTTATGCACAAAAATTAATACATTAAATAGTAGTCTTTTTTTTATTGGAATCCAATTTAGCTCCTCTCTCATTTTATTAATCCTTGCGTATTTGCCTTTTCCCAGTATACATCTCATAGCTCTGTTCTGTATAACTTCTATTTTGTTTAAATTTCCTTCATTGGCCAAATATAACATTGTAGAGCAGTAATCCAAATGTGGAGCAACAATAGTTATATAGCCATATAAATAAGACAAAAAGAAAAATCTTTTTCACCAAGGCAGCAATTCAAAGTGCTGGGTTTTGTACACCCCGACATCGCGGGTTCAATTCTCGCTAGTTAAGTCCATCGTTATTGCACAAAACACTCTCCGTTTATAATAAAAACAAGTGGTAGGAGGAATTCAAATATTGTCAGGTTAATCGTAACTTAGGATGTTTGTCTTTCTTTTCAGATAATAGATAAAAGTTAACAGTGAAGATATAGAAGAGTTTTACATACGAAATAAGAGGGGGGGAAAGGGAGGAAAAAGATACTGTTACATATGTTTACAAAATTCACAGAAAGTTAACACATTGACGGACACTTGTCGGGAAAGCTGGAAAACAGAGGTTTGCAGTATAGTGCAGCAACTATGCTGCACTATACTGCAAACCGATAACTATATCAAGTTGTGACAGTTAATGTGTTGAGTTTGACGATCAAGTATAATTATTATCAAATAGTTAACCTTTCCGTAGTTGGAATACGGCTGAGAGGATATTCTGTAGATATCACCAAGGGAGATTCTCACTTACCACCGTCATCTTCTCCGTTCCTGATCTGGTTGTTGTTGCGAAGGTGATGGGATACGGACACCCGCAGCATGAGCACGTAGGACTTGACCTCGGGGCCGTGTGAGGGGGAGAAGGCCTCGCTGGAGATGGAGAGGGCGGAGGCCATGGCCGGGGGCTCAGTGGGGGAGGGGTTCAGCGGTACAGAGCAGCATCCAACCTACGCAAACAAATTACATTATTCATATTGTACGTTTGGGAAAACCAATTACACATAAAACAGGAAAATGACAAATGAGAAACATTTAACCCTTTCAGACCATGCGTACATTTTAAAATACATTTCCTTCTCAAGTCGGTTCCTCATTGCTGAGGTTCATTACCTCCACTCCAATTTCCTTGGTAGACAAGGCTCCTCCACTAGACATACCAGACGCCAGTGATACTTGGTCACTCCAGCGGATTGGTGCCCTTCCTCTGCTTTTTCTGCATTTTGCCAGTGGCTGAGTTTTTCCAGTCCTCAGTTTGAGCAGCTTCGTGTTCAAAGTATCTTAACGCGTCGAATGGCAGGAGACCATATTTGTCCCAACGCACATAGGTCTCGTATAAAACGCTGTAACTCCCTTACTATCATAGTGAGAAATATGTTCTAAACGGTTTTAGAAAGGGAAAACACCACGCTTTATATTACAATCTAAAAAATAGCCACCAAAAAAGTAAAATGTACACTTTTATGTATACAAAGTTTTGAATCGCAAATTGAAAAAAAATTTAAAACTCGGGAATTTTTTATAAATTATTTTTACATAGAGCGACAAAAAACTGAAATTACAATATGTGTTTGATATACGTTTGTCTAATAAAATATGTATGTGTTTTTTTTTTTTTATTATTATCAGTAACTTTAGTAAGAAAAAACGTAAGGTGAGCCATTTTTAAAAAAATTTTATGTTTGTATGCAAAATTTTTATAATAAAAAAAAATATATGTTTATTCAGAATTATATAATTTGAAAGCCTATTTCATCACCTTTCTAAAATAGTTTTTAGTTTTTGAATGTGCTCAGAAACAATCCAAAAATTTTAGCATTTTATTGTAAAGCGAAAATATTTTGACCACCTGAAAAATAAGCCAAATTTTTGAAGGGTTAAGATACATTGTATGCAGACAGTTGAAAGCCTATTGTGGATTCCTACCTCTTCAGACATTGGTGCATCTGGCTGTCCGTGGAATCCTAAGCATTTTTCTCCAGCACCACATTTCGAGGGCGACTATCTGCTTTCTTTTGTTGCCTTTAAGTTCCATATTTCCTCACCATACAGAAATATGTGGAAAATATATAGATAAATAGATACAGTTTAGAATTTTTTCCTCACTATCTAGATTTTCAATTTGGGAAGCGGGTATGGGTGCCGCCGCCCCGGAAACCATTTATTGGATAACCAACACCTCTGTCATAGGTCATCCCAAGTGGTTAGCAATGTTTGATACCTTAGAAGGGGTTCCCGGGTTCATGGGGTGAGTTTTGTCCAGATCTTGTCGGCAGATACGCCTGCACCTTTGGTAGGCCAAATCGGGAGAGACTGGTTGAGGGAGACCTTTTGATCTCTCCAACAGGATTCTCTCGGAACATCGCCTTACCGAAGTGGTAGGGATAGATTTATATGTCAGTCACTCCTGGAATACTGACCCCCATACTCCTACCCGTCCTCATACCCTTTTCCTTTCCCAAACTTCTTCTTTTTCCTTTCTTAAAAAGAGCATAATTGACAGTTTTCATTTTCCAATTGCTGGTATAATTGGCAGCGTACACTATTTTATTGAATTATAGCTACTAGTTCAGGCAGTAGTCAATTTTATATTTAAAATGTAATTTTTGTGTTTAATCTCGACAGAATTTTTTCCACAATTAAATTTATAAAATACTATATTTTTGGAATATAGCGATTTGTATTATATATGATTTGTTATTTTTGTGTGAAATATGGCCTCTGAGACCTAAATTAACTACGAAAGTAACAATAACTTCTGAACTTTTGAAAAAAAAAACATCAAAAATTTTCAAATAACTACCAATTGTTATCAAGCATCAAATATTTTCTTCCACTGCAAGTTTCTATTCAGGTCTGAAAGGGTTCATGTCCACCATGACCTCCAACATATGATAGAAGGATCCGTGAATCCGGAATCAATTTTTGTGATGATTTTAATAGTCCAAAATAAGTAAAATAATCTTACCGAAACCTCCACAACGGCTGAGGAACTGTCCTTCCTTTTCTTGTGACACAGCTTGAGCAGCAGGGCCTCCGCCTTGACGGAGTAGTCGTGGCTGTCGGAGAGGTTCTTGTCGTGGAAGCCGAGGAAGGTGAGGGTCATGTAGTCGCCCATGCAATGAGGCTGGGCCTCGGAGCGGGTGCGGGCCAGCACACGCTCCAGCACCGAGTCCACCTTGAAGCCAGCGCGAGACGCATGACTTCGTGACATGCGAGACCGCATGAATGACAGGTTGCGATTTAGGAAGATTGGCTGAAATAAATTAATGCATTCATTATTTTATCTGGAAATCAGGGTTAGAAAAGACTCCAGATACTAATATCTACAGCCTGTATGTCGGACGAATATCTACAGCTCATATGTTGGACAAATATCTATGAACTTCAGAGTGAAGATTAATATCTACAGAGCTAAGGTCGGATAAATATCTATGACGGTCCCAGTGGTGACGAATATCTATGGAGCATAGGTGGGACTAATATCTACAGAGGACAGCTGAGCAAGAGATTGTACGGAAAAGCATAAATTACTTCAATTACGTAATACTAACCTAACCTAACTTAACATAAATTAAGTTTTTTAAACTGTATACGCAATATTACGTTATGCCAATATGCTATACATAATTGCAAATCCAACCTCTGCCAGTGCTGTAGATATTCGTCGACATCACCTGTTCCATAGATATTTGTAGACATTCGTCCTCACTTTGGTTCTCATAGATATTAGTCAGCAGTTTGAGCTGTAGATATTCGACCTCACTTTGGTTCTCATAGATATTAGTCCGATTTGTTCAGTTTGGAATTCCTGTAGATATTAGTAGACACCTAACCCAAAAACAATGATTTGCCTAGTGGATTTTTTCAGGCTTAATTAGGGGCCATCCATAAATTACGTCACACCCTAATGGGGGGGGTGAGTAGAGAAGTGTGACAAGGAGGTCATCAGCTCTGTGACGTGACGTGTAAAAATCTAAATTATTGAATGCAAACCTTTTTTAGATGTAAAATTGCAAAATATGTGATGTCACACTAGTGGGGAGGGGGTCTCACAAATGTGACGATGTGTGACAGGGACGGGAGGGGAGGTAAAAAAAATCATGAAATTCGTGTGATGCAATTTATTGATGGCCCCTAGAAGAAACTGTTATTAAGTATATGATATTGAATTATAAAAATAATTAGTAATTAACTAAGTAATAAGTAATTTTCAAGATAAACACATTTAGGTTTCTATATCCCAGATGTCCTGATGTCCCAGATGTCCCAGGGGTCTCCAAACTACGGCCCGCGGGCCGCATCCGGCCCGCCAGGGTCATCAATCCGGCCCGCGACAGCTTTGGACCAGTGTCATCAATCAGGCCCGCGACAGCTAATGGCTAAAACCTTGCTCAGAAGCGGCGAAGCCGTCGTGAATTTTTTCGCGCGAATACATACGCTCGTTGGCGAGGTACTGGGCACCAATACATTGCGTCCACAAGTATCGCGTGAAAAATACGGGCGTAAATCGGGTGTAGTACGCCAGCTTACGTCCAGTTTATGTACGCGCGAACTGCAGAGCGAGTGTACGTATCAAGGGAAATGGAGCGGCAAAATTATGATTAGGAATCGGTTAATAAGTTCCAAATGTTGGCGCGTTTCACGCTCTTTCTGAGACGAATATTCGCGCAAAACGATTCGCGGTGAATTCGCCCCTTTTGAACAAGGTTTTTGTTGTGATTGTGATATGTAGGATAAAAAACTCAGAATGATATTTTGATGATAGTAACTCGGTTTTATTTACGGGCTAGGCAAAGCTTAATGACAAGTATGCAAAAAATTAAACTAAAGCAAACTAAAAAATAATTTTAATGAATCCAACTAACTTTATAAACATAAAAAAACATTATAACATACGAGTATAAACACGTTAACATATAAAATACTAATGAAATTTTTCACTGACGATAGTTTGTAGTTATGGATCAATTTTACTTGTACCAATTATTAAAAAAAATTAAGATGCTCATCGGTTAACTTAGATCTGTAAATATTCTTTGTGTACTTCATTTTGGAGAATGTTTTCTCACACAAGTAAGTAGTACCAAAAACAGAAATCAGCCCATGAGCACAATTTGATAATTTATGCAAATTATCAAATTGTGCCAGCGGAAGACTCTTGTAAAATTCCAACAAAGATGAGTTTTTATATTTGTTTTTAATTATATCACTGCATTGTAAATCAATAATTTCCATTTGAAGTTCCGGGGCCAGGGTTTCAATGTCGATATCAAGAGGATTTTGAAAAATCTTAATTTCATTCACAATGATATCAAGGTCTGAGAAATGAGTATCAAAATTTATCTTCAAAGCACCCAAAGCTCCGATTGCAAAATCGATGGGAAACTCAGTCTCAGTAGTGTGGCTGAATATTTCACACGTTTTAAACTGCGTGAAACATTTTTTACGCAATTGTGATAGAAACAGCATTATTTTCTGCCGGAACGATTTGAAATTAGTGTATAAATTAGGAAGAAGTTGGTTTTCTCTTTGCAACCTCAAATTCAGTTCGTTCATATGTTTTGTCAAATCGACATAGAATGCTAACTTCCACAGCCATTCGCTGTTTTGTAATTCGGCAAGAGGGCGATGCTTTTCATTCAAAAAAATTTCGATCACTGATCGAAGTTCAAAGAAGCGCTGAAGGACTTAGCCAGCGTACGGCAGTATGATACGGCAAATTATTTTCTCCAATCTCTTTAATAAATTCGCGGAATTCTCGGTGATTCAGTCCAGTGGATCTGATGAAATTAGCAATTGATATCACTGGTTTTAGAACTTCAGACATATCCAAACCTTTCCTGCACGGAGACTGTTGATGAATGACACAATGTAAGACTAATGGTTTTGAACCACCATCATTTTCTATAGCCTTTGACACAAGAGCCACTACACCTTTATTTTTACCACACATGTTTTTGCCTCCATCAGTTGTAATAGATTTCATGTTTTTCCATCGAAGTTTCTTTTTAAAAATGGCATTTTCACCTCCCTTAAAAATATTTTCACCAGTAGTTGTGCCGTGAATACTATCAACATCAAGAAGGTCTTCATACACTTCATAGCTTTTATCCACTCATGAATAAAAATCAACACCTGAGCAGTATCTGAAACATCTGTTGATTCATCCAAGGCCAGAGAAAAACACTCAGGATGTCCATTTTTGCCAGACAGTTGAGATGATATATTTTCTGCGATGTCTTCTACCCTCCGAGCCACAGTATTTGCTGACAAACTGAGAGTTTTAAATAAATTTACCTTTTCAGGGCACATTTATTCAGCTACTGCAATTACGCATTCTTTGATCATTTCTCCATCGGTGAATGGTTTTCCACGTTTTGCGATTTCAAGAGCCACACGAAAGCTGGCACTAGTTGCAGCCTGTTGTTCAGTATTGAGTTTCGTAAACGAAGATTGCTGTACATTTTGAGAATTTTTGAAAATGTTTCGTTTCACATTGACGTTTAATATTATATTCTTTGAGAACTTCTATGGTTTCATTGCAAATCAAACATAGTGCTTTCTTATTGGACTCAATTACGAAATATTGAAAGTTCCGCTGATCTTGGAATGTTCTGCACTCACGGTCTACTTTTCGCTTCTTTGCCATACTTTCCATAGTAAATCACACCCAAAAACAAGTCAAATCAAAATACTGTTACATAGATGTTTTTAAAAATACAAAAAAAACGTTTAAAGGAGTTACGCACTACGTCGTCAAGCGATGTCGTCAAGCGTCGCAGTCGTGACAATACAATATAACACAATTTATAATTGAACTAGCGAATTTAGCACATGTGTGCTCGCTCAGAGCGCGTGCTCGGCGAATTGTCTTTAAATTATAGATAATGGCAGGAGAATAAATTGGAAAAATTATAGGTTTTGGCCCTTGGGACTCACTGGAGTAATCAGTACGGCCCTCCGGCTGAAAAGTTTGGAGACCCCTGTCCTAGATGGTTACATTTTTAACACAGTTTAACACACTCATCTAATGAATATTTCCTACTTAGAGTACCAAAAGGGATGTATTTTACAGTGTAATACCTAAAATCACTCATATTATTACCAGATAAGACACAGTTACTGCCAAGGTAAATAAAAAAACATCTGAGTCCCAAGGAAGACACCAGTGTTTACTTACTACTTGTATAAAAATAAAATTATTTTTATGACTAGTTATCAATTTCATATGCACATTTGTTTAAAAAAAAACACAGTAGGTTTTTCCACATCTGTGCATCCACTTAAATAAAAATAAAAAACATTGGGTTTTTCTAGGTGGATTTTTTTTAAATGGAAAAAACCATTGGTTTTTTTTTAAAGTGGAATTTACCCATAAAAACTTACTGGGTTTTTCGAGTCCGTGATAATCATGCCTACCCTGGTAAGTATAGAAATTAGTCAAACATTTTCAAATTATTTCTTGAACATGGAAAGTTCTGAATTTTTTTTTTACACTAACTCGGGAGAGGTCAAAAGACCGCCTCAACCAGACTCTCTCGATCCGGGCCGCCACGCAGCAGGTGGGCAGACTCATCGGCCGCCAAGACCTTGACAAACCTCACCACATGGACCCGGGCACCCCTGCTAATTCACTAAACGTAGCGAACCACTTGGGGTGACCTATGACAGAGGTGTTGATTATCCAATAAATGGCCAACAATGGAGAATTTGGTGAAAATTAACTATCAAGATCTGGTCAATGAACAAAGCTAAAGGCATGTACATTTATTTAGTGTTTTTGAAGTAAAACTTCTTTACACACGCTTGACTTGGGGAGTAAGCTGGTGAATGCGTGACGAGAGAGTTACGTTTCGTATATTACTGTAGGGGCAAGAAAGAGAGGTGCGAGCACACATTTTCTTTCTCTCTTCTTTTATAAGTTAGTGAAGTTTTACTTCAGTTGTGTGGTTAAGAGTGTACAACCAGAGAAACCAGAAATATGTCATTTTTAATTCAGTGGTTAGACGTATTGACTCTTTTCCACAAAAAACTATAAATGGATTTCAAAAGATTGTTCTTTTATCTAGTAAACTTATGTTTTAGATTTTGAGAAAAAAAAAATATTTTTAGAATAATAAGGTTATACCGTAGGTCGTTCGCAGATTTGTTCAATTTTCAAAAAAGTACATTTCTTATACAACACCCATTTCAAATCATATAATCATGCAGTAAAATAAATCAATACATTATCTGGTAAACGTATATTTCAGAATTTTAATTTTAGTTTAAATAAAATTATTAAAAAATATATACGGACATGTGTTTCTTGACGAAAATTGGTCGGTTTGTGCATTTATTTGTGCACTTACAAACAAATATATTTCGGATTTTTTTACATACTTATTTTGCTAAGACGTTATTGACAAATCATAAATAATTTGATCGTAAAATAATTTCAGGAAGTATTTAATTTTAAATAATTTTGAACATCGCATTTTACCATTTTTATCGCAGCCCGTAAACACAAATTTCAGATTTCATTACGGGCCCAAACGCGGCCAGGAGAGCACGTCTTCGCGACGCTTTGAATAATAATATTTGGAAATGAAATTTGAAAACGAAATTTGAAATAAACACGAATTCCTTGATTCATGTTTGTTAAATCTATAGGGTTGCCCGAACGCAATTTTTCATGTTCATTGAATATTTTTTTGCAAAAATTTTTATAATTTCGAATATTTTTTTTATTTTAAATTTTTCTTGTGTGAATACCGCACAAGAGTCCCAACTGCTCCAAAATATTTTTTTGGGGTAAATCTTTTTTACGCACGCTCGACACTTGGGGGTAAACTGGTGAATGGGTTACGAAAAGTGGTGATAGTTACGAAAAATGACATGCGAACGGTAATCAATGCGAACGGTGATCGATTGCTCGGCGGGTCGGGCCTTTACGCACGCTTGTTTTTCGTGTTATTGTTATATTGTTAATGGACTATTTGTCCGTAAATAAATAAATAAATTATATACAGCGGGTACCCGGCATGCGTTTCATGGGCACTGTAACCTCGCGGTCAACTAAACTGTTATGGTTCCATCACAAGTCCCGGGAATTATAATGCAAGCGCCTGCACTATATAACATTATATACAGCGGGTACCCGGCATGCGTTGCAAGGCCACTCAAAGAAAGAAAGGGTTTGTGCGCTTTAATTCTGTTTGTTGAAGTGCTTATTATTAATTATGCTCACGAATAAATATTTCAAAATGCGACGTTTTTTACAATCCAACTGAATATTACTCGTTTTTTTCATGAATACCGCACAAGTCTGGAGCCAGTGGGACTATTGCATCCCCAATTTGGAGTATGTTGTAAGACTGAAGGTAGTGGGGAGGGGAAGGATATAGGGAAGAGGAAGGTGGGGAAGTACCTGGCTATTCAGATCTGACCACTAAACACGGCTAAAGCCATTTCAAGCAACGTTTCAATTCTTAATGGTGGTCTTACACCAGGGCGATACTGAGAGTATCTTCCACTCTAATGGCCGTAAAATACAATTGAAAAACAAAAAACCAAAATATTAAAAAGAATATAACAAATTGTTTATTCATGTAGCTATCTACTTAATACCCACTGTGTTTACGCATTTCACTTGTATCTATTTATGTTTATGCACTTCAATATACAAATTACAAATAACTACTACTAATTAAAATTCTGAAAGCGAGAATAGTAATATAAAGTAGTAATAGTAGCGGGTAGCCCTAGCTCGAGTGAACAAAACCCTCAAAACTCGGATTGCCGCGGAACGAAATTTAGTTCTGAAAACGCCCGCTCGCGAGCCCTGATATGTTAGCGCTAGTGTCGGAATCGAAGTTGTCATGTGCTGGTTATTCACTCTTAAACCAGAAAGCAACAAGGTAATTTCCACGCAGTTTTTCAAAATACCACCTGACATTCAACAGGTTGAGCAATATCGAAGTTTTTCTAGTTCAGAGGTCTTAGTTAGAAGGTTGGTTTATTTAGAATCAGAAGAAGGTTTTAGTTAGAATCAGAGGTCCTCTATTCTAAGCCAATTTGGGCACGACAGACTACAGCTTGCACAATTTTAAGGAATTTTGATGTCAGGCAGCCATCCTTTTTTTTACATTAGCTCCACACAGGAGGCCCTGGGGAAAATAATTTCCCTCAGGGCCTATTTCATGTTTAGGGATGCTGTGTGGAGGGTCTTTTTAGATAAGGAAGGAGATGAAGTTCTAAGAAGGTAAGGGTTATTAGGGGTGGGTAGGAATCTGGGGGTCAGTGTGTTCAGCAGTGACGGACGTGTAAATCCATCCCTCCCACTGCAGTATAAGGTGATGATCTGAGAGAGTATGGCTGGAGAGTCAAAGGGACTCCCTCGACCATTCTCTCCCGATCCGGCCTACCATGCAGCTGGTGCACCTGCCACAGCATGGACCCGAGCACCCCTGCTAAGTCACCAAACATAGGAAACCACTTGGGGGTGACCTTTGGCAGGGTTTTGGGTATCCAATAAATGGTTCCCTAGGCGGCGTTACCCATACCCACCTCCCATATTGGTATGGGAATTTAATCTGATAATATGGGTGTTGCCAGTCTGGAGTTGTGAGGTTATTATAATGGTTTTTATAATAACCTCACAACACCATTTTGGTATGATAGGCACTAACTACTAAGATGGTTTTTCAGATTTTGGTTTAAGAAACAATCATTTGAATTTATACCTACTGTTGTGAGTCACAACCATGGAACTAAAATCCAATGGAAGTGGCATACCTAACTCAGAATGTATAAAACCGCCAAAACCAGTGTAGCTCTAAAAATTTGTGGCCGCCGGGAAGTGGGGATACAGACGGGGTAAAGGGGCCAGCGTGCGGGGGGAGGGCAGCCGCCAGGAGATAAGGGCCGAATTGGGAATGGGCTTCACATTTTTTTTTTTTTTGATTGAATTTTGAACATATGTATAATAGTTGTTTTCTGAACAGGGAATGGTGGTGAAAAATAAGTAATGAAGAAAAGGGAAGTACTTAACAAAATACTTTTGAGTAAGTTAAGTAATTTGAGACTACATTATTTAATTTTTAAAATGTCCTGATGTATATTACTCATCCAGACCACAAACAATCACATAAAAAACAGACATATCGTGACAATAATTCGAAAAAAAAACCTAACGGAAGATACGAATATCTGACCAATGTCATGTTGAATTATTCTGACTGATGACGAAACTTATTACTGTTGGATACTAAAAAATATTTTGCTGACACCAGATGTTCATCAAAAAAATTATTCAAAGCATCAAGAGTTTATACTGCTTTCATCAATTCAGGATGGTAGACATATACAAGTTCACCCTACAGGCTCGTCGGATACATAGATAATATATCATACTCCCAGGTGTCCAGCAGTCAAATGATCCCCGTGTTCATGATATTGTCGAAAACAAAGAAATTTTGCTGCCACCAGCTATCCAGCACCTAAATAATTTACACAACATTGTCGGATATCAAGATATATCTATAATTAAAAATGACAATTCCAAAACCAACATTGACCTTATTATGAGTAGAACTAAAATTCACGTGCAATATGTCAACAAAAAAGTGCAATCAACAATAACTAAATATATATATTTTTTAATGTGATCACCTCACAAGAATCCCAACTGCTCCATTCTGGAGACTGGCATCCCCAATTGGGGTATGTTGTGAGGCTGAAGGCAAGTGAGGAGGGGAAGGATATGGGGAAGAGGGAGGTGGGGAAATACCCGACTATTCAGATCTAGTCTCCAAATACGGCTAAAGCTACGTTTTAATTCTAATTGTTGGTCACTCAGGCGAATAACCGAACAACTTCTGACCCCGCCTTTAGCTGTTCAACACATACCATTTTTTTATGTTTTTGTAGAAAAAAAATGTCACAGAAGACCAAACTTTCAGTTACATTTTTTACTCCAAATAATGTCAGGAATCACTGATTAGAGTAAGTCAAGTACGTCCCTTAACACCCTATATATACACACACGCACACACACACACACACGTATATATATAACATAAAATTCGAATATTTATTTATATATATGTAAATAACAAATAATCGAATATGTACATATGAATAACACATAATCGAATATATATATGAGGGGAAGGAGATAGGGAAGAAGAAGGTGGGGAAGTACCCGTCTATTCAGATCTTGTCAACAAACATAGCTAAAGCCATTTCAATTATTATGGGTGGTCTTACACCAGGGCGATACTGATAGTATGTTCCACCTGGAACTTGACGGAAATATACCATATATTATTTTTAATTATTAAATTTTGAGAACACAAATCAATCGAATAAAATTTATCTGTGCGCGCCGGGATTTGAACCCGCGACCTCCGGATTGCTAGTCAAGAGCTTTTCCCCTCGACCACGGGGGCATGTCAATGTGAATTTTACATAACAATACAGTGATTATTTTATTTTATTTTATATACTATGAATTACAATTGTAAACATATGTAAAAGGAGTGATAAATTTGTAGGAAAAGAAATAAAAATAACAGTGCAAAAAAGACGAAGTAAAAACGTTTAAAAATGAATAAGCTAAACGATAAAAAACACGTACATACGACATGTGTAAATCAGAACTTTATATTTGTGCGTTATGATTTATAAAAAAATAAAAGTTTTTTGGTAACTTTTAATTATTATAATTTAAGTTGACTGATTCGGCCCATTGCCTTTCCGAGATCACGTGATAGCGACGGGCCGATGGCGGTAGCAGTTGAAATGAACACGTCGAAAATTATAAAATGTATATTTAAGCGATGTTTAAACACTTATATGTGAAAGGTAAGACCGTCTTTCTTTTTAAAGGTCTTCATAGAACTACTTTTACACAATTTTACGGCGCATTGGACCATTTTTCTATGTTTTATGAACCTTTTACTGGGAGCTCTATACGCGACCGAGGTGTAAAAGCCAATGTCAACCGTCTAAAAACCGTTCGGTAAAATTTTTGAATAATCACACTTTGGGTCAGTGTGCACACTTTACATGCCGTCTCTCTAATATCCATACTCTTAGGTCACAACCCTTGATATATATAACCTGTTCCCTTTCACAGGACATTTTTAAAAAATAACATTCTAGACTGAATTTAGGAAATTTAAAAAAAATAACATCCTGGACTGAATTTGGAACCTTTTAAATAAATAATATCCTGGACTGAATTTGGAACATTTTTATAAAATAACATCCTGGATTGAATTTGGGACATCTTTAATAAATAACATTCTGCACTGAACTCACCTTTAACATATTGCGGGTGCGTAAGAATCTGTATATTTGTGTGGGCTCTGTAAAAAAAGAATAACATTGGTTACAGGAGAGCCTCATTTTGTAACAGCAAAGTAAAACAGTTATGGAATAGGTACAAAAATCCTTCAAACCTTAAAAATTATTCACCAGCAGTAACAAAATGAAGTTATCGTCAGAACAAATAAAATTATGTATGTTTTTATTACGATATTAAATAGTGTCTCACATCACTGGTTATGACCGTTTATATTTTAATACCAGACGAACTATTTGTTGTTCTCAAACGCCCACCAATTAAATATCATTTTGACATAATATTATCGTGATAAAAATCCTTTCACGATATCTATGTCGAAAGAACGGTAGGATTTTGGCGTAAAGGTCAGTATTTTACCTCGAAATCATAAAGCCTTTCGAAGCAACAAAACAAGACAAAAGGAATTGGAGATTCACCGCAGGTTAGCCGAAATTCGACAAATAATCACCATTAAAGACACAAGTCATATCGTAACTAAGTTTGCATGTTATTGAATTTATATTTTGAGTATAATCAACAAAGCATTTTGATGAAAATTCTCTCAAAGCAAAGTGAGCGTGCCAACGATAACGAAAACTTACTTTCAAACGCCTGAAGAAACAGTTCATGGTCGGCTTGAAGATGATTTAATTCAATGCGACCATTCTTGGAGGTGTCTCCTTCTTTTTCTCGCTTCTTGGGCGGCATTTTGAAGTTATTTATTAAATTAAATACAAATTGACAACGGTGAGCACAGCAAAGGAAGCCGCGAAAACGAAATTTATCTAATTTTGATTGTCTGTGGTGGGTACAACTTTTTCTTAAATATCATAGACAAGACGTCGCCTTGAGCCTACAATACACGACATCTTTTTTCAGCCCGATTCCCGTACAGAGGCAAAGACACAATTTTTCGCTTTACGCGATCGCTATTTTCATCTCTATTTTCATATCTACGGTTTCAGTTGGCATCACAGCAAACAATATGGTTCATGTGTTGTTTGCTGTGAAACGAAAAGAGAGATGAAAATAGCGATCGCGTAAAGCGAAAAAAAAATGCTTATACGGGAATCGGGCTGAAAAAAGATGTCGGGTATTGTCAACTGTTCGTATTTGTCCAACAGACCATTAGAAAATTTTGAAGGAAGAAAAGGTTTTCTTTCATTATTTCAATAAAAACATTATGATAGGTGTTTAATATAAGGCTATTGCCGTAAAGATCTCATTAGTTTAAATAATTCTCAGTTAAGTGATTAACTATAATTTTAAATTTTAAAGTGAATATTGAACAAAAACTTCTATGGTCTATTGGACAAATAAGAACTGAGGCGACGAAGAGACAGTTCCATAGTTATACCACTCACCATAATTATTTTATTAATCGTATTTCGGGTTGGTGGACTAAGGAAAAAATATTATTTATTTTGACGCTGGTGAGCGTCCATCAGCATATACAATATCGTATTATTACTATCATGAAAACACCCATGACGAAATAATGCACACGCTACTTGTGCATTTAGAATAAAATACTTCCAGAAGCAGGGATTTTATTTTATATTTAAAACAACTCAAAAAATGACGATAATATCCAAAATAATGTATTAAAAAAATGTTAAAAAACATATTGTATACTTCATATGGAAATTAAATTATTGGAATATGACTTTTTTACGAAGTCGACTAAATTGAAATATCAGCAACGCATAAAGATATAATAGTTAATGTATTTATAGGTCTGTTTTTCTTAACCCGTCTGCTTGGTTCAATATATTCGCACCTCACAATCTGGAAGTGTCAGTTTCGCGCCAAACCAGTCAAACTGTCACTTTGGATCGAGATTGTAAAATATCTATGAAAGATAGCTTTCATATTTTAAAAACAATAAGAAGCATTATTTTGTTCTCTTTCTGGTTAAAAGAAAAAATACATATGTTTGTTTAATAGGAAGAGAGATATATAGCTTTTAAAATGTAAGGTCGCTCGGGACGTTTTTGGTCTTAGTATAAAGTATAACGCAATTACATGTTTTGGGATGTATTTATTCCTAAACAAGCAGACGGGTTAATAAATTGACCCATTATTTTCTCACAGAAATTAGTACAATTTTTTGCCGATATTGCCCTACTCTACTCTATTATTTTGACAGTTTCATTTTCAGATCCATAGAATACGTCGAATGTAATTCTCTATGATAAACGTCAAACAATGTTTTTGTTTTGGAGTTTCTCTATGGATATCAGTTGTCAAACGATACGTCAACGGGTCGGGCGTGAATTAATATCGGTGCGAATGAAAACGTTAAAATGAGTGATAAATTATTGAACATCGAAGTAGTGAGAGATAAATTGATCCACCTCAATCAATATATGATTAATTCCGGTCTAAAAACGAACGATCTAAAGCGGTGTTATGAGTGTATTCCGAAATATGTGAAAGGACCCCTTGACAAACATAAATATTCTAGGTTTAGAATATTTGGTGCTATTTTTATAAGTTTACTTGTGTGCTTATTGGCAAGCACACATACGTTAAACATAATCATAAGTTACATCCTCGGTATACGATGTTTTTTACCGAATAACTACTTGGTTTGGGAAGCGACCAGGCCAATCTCAGATTGCTCATTTTGTGAAGGAGTCACGAAGCCGATAATCCTTTACAACGCCACTAAAGATGAATTCAAGGTACGATAGTTCTTAATCAATTTGATCGCTACAATATTGTTTCATCGATTTAATATTTCAAATACTTTTCTTATGAATATTATCCTGTAAAGTCACTCTAATGAATCGTATTATCCTTGAAAAGTATCCTTCACAATACGGGTGAACTCCTAGCGGGAAGGACAGTATATAACATACATTTACTATGGTATTGCATGCCGCTCCAGGCCGCCGCGCAGAAAAGTTCCGCAATAGACTGCGCTGTAAACTGTTACCTTACTTTCGGACTTTACTTTTCTGCACAGCGGCCTGGGGTGGCTCGCGGTACCGCCGCTCCGAAGTGTGAACAATATGTAAATGAAAAATATTATTATTAAACATATAAACTTTCTTTTATTTCAGAAATATGCCTATTCGTCAAAGCCAATAATAGTGAAGGGTGCCATCAGCCATTGGAAGGCGATGCATACATTTGACTATGACATGTTTAAGCATCTGTATGAGCACACGTCTGGAGCTTACGAGAGCGTGGAAGAAGGCTGTCAGTTCCTACATTTCAAGTCCGATCTCTTCTCACTGCGCGAAGTATTCGCAATGACACAAGAGAGGGCGAGGAATGAAGATGGAGAGGATCCGTGGTACGTCGGATGGTAAGTCTTATTCTGTATTTATTTCATTTCAAATAATCTAACTGTGGTTAGTTGCATATTAATTTTTTTTTTGTTTTTCAGGGGTAACTGCCATCCGGAGGTTTTAGCCACGATAAGACAATATTACTCATATCCCGAGTTCTTACCCGAAGATTCAGAGTTGCCAAATTCAGAAAATGTGTTCTTTGGATATGAGCAAGGTGCTGTTATGCATGTAAGTAATTTTTTTATACTTATTCTCTACATATTCAAAATTTCCATTACATAAAGTTTCAGTTTTTCTAATCATCCTAGTTATAGACCACATAGTGTGAGAAGATGTATTTTGCCATATGTTCCCTTAAATTTAAATAACTTTGTTAGATCAATACTTTGTAAAAGTTTTATAAAATTCTCAAATTTAAAGGTCAAACAATGACAACTTTGGAATGTTTCATCAATAATTCAACAAGACTGAACTTTTTTATTCTCAACTCACGTATACAGGGTGCATTAGCATATCCGAAATACTTACTTAGCATATTTGTAGTAAAAATGTAGATGTAGATGAAATGTAGCAGTGTGATCATACATCAATTTTGATGATTAAAAAATGTCATTTGACATGTACATTTTTTACTCCAAATATTTTTTTTTTTTTTTTTTTTTTTAAAAGAAAGACAAACATTCCCGGGTTACGAATAACCCAACAATGTTTGAAAATCTCCTACTACCACCACAGAAAGCCGAAAATGTTGCTTGTGTTGTGATGGAGGACTTAGCCAGCAGAGGAATCGAACATGCGACGCCCGGGTGGGACCCAAGCGCTATGCCCACTCAACCACAGACCGGTCAATATGCTCGGGAATCGCTGGTTAAAGTCTTTCGGATATGTGCTGATATATCCTGTATATTTGGTTTATACTCTTGACATCACCTTAGTTGATTGGCACAAATTGCTGTCTACCAGTCTAATTTAACATCATGACACAATCGTAATTATGTTGTTAAAAGTTTAAGTTCTGCGAAAAATTGTCTTAAACCTTGCACTCAGCATTCAAAGCCCGCCTTGGGGTGAATATCAAACTGCTCATTCAGTGCAGTTAGGCATTTTTGGTACTTGTAAACAAATTTTAGGGCAAATTAAGATTATTTGGGAAACTTTATCCTATGGAATATAATTATTTATATTGTAAGTTTATTTTCAGCTTGATTATATAACCAGACTAATGTGGCAAGGACAGGTGAAGGGGAATAAGACTTGGAGCCTCGCGCCCACTCCTGAGTGTGATAGTCGCTGTAAACCCTTTCAGTTCTATGTGGAACCAGGAGATGCAGGTAAGTGTAATAAATTTTAATGTTATTTTTTTTGTGTTAAACTTCTTGATCGCAGACACTAATTTTTCGCCATGCGCCTGGTGAATTTATTTTCAAAATAACTTTTTATTTATTTTCAAAATAACTTACCAGATAATTTGTTTGTAAAATAAATGGTTTATTTTTAAAAACATTATCATAATTACTATAAGAACAACTATTTCGATCACCGGAGAAGCAAAATAATGCATTTAAAATGATAGCTATTTAGTTGAAATTAATTTTATATCTTTTGTTCACGCCTCGTATGTGACATGAAAATAGATTTCTAGGCTAGTTTTATTTTCTTTTTTAATTGAACCCAAACTAAGAACCTGTTTTACGTTCTTAGTTTGGGGTAAATAAAAGAAAGTAAAAAACTAACCTAAAAACTTGTTTTCATTAAGTACATAACATCAATAGTAATGTGCATTCAAGGTGGTCACCAAGTGAACACAACAAATTGGTCAAATTTAATTTTAAAGTAAAAGATGCATTATTTTGTTTTTTTTTTTGAGACGGAAATAGATGATCTTCATTGAAATTGAACTGATATGAAGTGTTTTAAAAATAATTTGTTCTTATTAATGATGTCCAGCATATCTAGATATTTACCGTTATTTGAAATTCACTTTCCATTATTTTCATCGCTGCAAGTATGTAATATGATTGCATCTGTTAAGTTCAACAGTTTCAAAAGTGTCACATGTAGATTGTATGAATGCAACAGTGATTTGTTTGTTTTTAAATTGTTTACAAGTCATGTAAAAGCCCCGAAAAAGGGCGTAAATAAATAATGTTTCAAAGCTATAATATTATGTTGTTTTTCAGTTCTCTTGGACACCAGAATTTGGTACCACGCCACAAGAATACCCTCCGGCCAGTTCTCTCTCACAATCCAATCTGAGTACGGCTAGCAACATTTTACATTTTCTAACATGTGTTTTATGTACACCATTTTGTACATATTTTATTTGTAGATAATAATTAGTTGTACAGCTGTTCATATTATGTTTGAGCAACCATTTATCTTTCATCCGTACTGTTAAGTTATTTTTTATATTTATACACATTTCAGTGTACAAATGCCATTTTCTCTTTAGTCACATTAGAAAAGTCAAAATACAAATGTATATATTTTAAGATGTTTAAAAATAAAAATAAAAATTTAAAGAATGATATTGTATTTAAAAATGTTTATTTACTAACTCTCATTAGAAATATTCTAATGGATGTTTAGTTTAAAATACACATTATAATTGATAATAAGAATCTCAATTTCCGTACTTTGTTTATAAGCTACCAAGTTTTTTTTGTTTGATATTAATTTATCAGTAATTTAAAAAAATATTTTTAGTTAAATTTTTTGGAGATTTTTATTAAAATATGTATTGTGAAAATTTACCAAAACATAGGTTTAGAATAAATTATTGTGTCAAAAATATATGCTCATTTTTTTCTATTTAAATATTTTATTGCTGTAGGGATGTTTCATTTTCATTGTTATTAATTTACGTTTGTACCTAATCAATAATACAAAGAATTCTAATTTGGGAAGTATGTATCGCATTTTACATCAAAATCTTTAAAATGTGCACTGCCATTAGTATACAATTAATAATTGTTATTTACAACACTTCTGTCATATTTATACTAGTCAAAACATCTAAATTTTACCCTATTGAAAAGTGTAATAATTATCGTAACACCCAAGTACATATCGCACGAAAACACTTTGTTCATGATCAATTTCTTCCAATATGAATTTTACAATTCATCTTTTTAATACATTTTTCTATGGCTGTCTTTTAGAACACATCCCCGTGTTTCATTGCATATTTAAGTCAAAAAATCATGTTTGAATTTACAAAATAAAATCCTGATTACAATTATTATTGATTGTGCAATCAAATTTAAGATCTGATTAATTTTTTTGACAGATTCCCGCTTTTCTGATGTATCTCGAGAATCAATTTTTTTTTTTTTTTTTTCTTATACATAACTCTGTTTACATTATTTGATTCTTCCAATATATAGTTATTATTATCATAAATTTGACTGTTTTCCAAATCTTATGCCAAAAGTGTTAGTTCAAATAATATACTTTTTCATTATTCTATTAGAATCTTGTCTTGCCAAAAATAAACATTTTAATTGTGTGCCTGATTAGTTTGTATTATTTAAAGATAAGATAAATTTATTTATTTGTGTGAAGTAATTTTTAATGTTGTAATAAGCAATTAGATGTGGGTTTGAATAAAATTTTATGAAAATATTTTGTTTTATTTTAATCGAGTGATTAATTCGAAAATTCCATAGAATAAGGGGGCATCCATTAATTACGTGAGCAGTTTTTCTTCCAATCTAGACTCCCCCTCCCTCTCGGTGAGATTTTCGCCAATTCGTATATTTTTTTTCAAGTAACTTGAGTTTTTGCTGGACCCCCCCCCTACCGCCGTTTGTGCTCACGTAATTAATGGATGCCCCCTAAGGAAAAACAACTTGTGTGGAAATTACATTAGATAATTAAAATATTTTCCATTATCTCAAACAATCTCTTGGATGGACTATTTTTAAATAAGCACTTATTGTCTGATATCATCAGTTTTTTCTCATCATGGATACTGCAATACATTAACCCTGCAGTGGTCTCGCGCTCTTAAAAGAAATGCCAGTGACCTATGGCAGAGGTGTTGATAATCCAATACATGGTTCCCGGGGCGGCGGTACCCATACCCGCCTTCCAAATTACTGATACTACCTAAGAACGGCGTGGTCAAGGGGTAAGGCTCTTTACTCGCAATCCGAAGGTCGTGGGATCGAATCCCGGCGTGCACAAATAAATTTTATTTGAATAATTTGGGTTATTTCACAATTATTTAAATTAAAAATAATATATTTGCGTCACGTTCCAGAGTGGAAGATACTTTCAGTATCACCCTGGGTGGCAGGGGCGTGCACAGAAATTTTAGTGAGCTAGAGGGCTAAGACTGGAAAATACAGCATTATTGATGTTGTTGTAGCTGAAAATGATTTTTATTTTTTTCGAAATTTCAATTTTTTGTATGAAGATTTTTATCTAGCGTAGGCATACCTATAGGTATGCCTACCCTGAATAAAAAATCTTCATACAAAATATTGAAATTTCGAAAAAAAATAAAAATCATTTTCAGCTACAACAACATCATTTACATCGAATAGCACTCTAGCTCAGTAAAAACTCTATGCACGCCACTGCTGGGTGGTGTAAGACCACCATTCAGAATTGAAACTTGCTAGAAATGGCTATGGCCGTGTTTAGTGACCAGATCTGAATAGCCAGGTAATTCCTCGCCTTCCTCTTCCCCATCTCCTTCCCCTCCCCACCACCTTCAGCCTCATAATATACCCCATAGTCACGTCATAGTCTCACCGGCTCCAGACGGGAGCATTTGGGTCTCTTGTGTGGTATTCACATAAATATAAAATAAAAAATTATGCACACGAATAAATATTTCAAAATGAGACATTTTTTACAGTCCAACTGAATATTACTCTTTTTTTTTCATTAATACCGCACAAGAGTCCCAACTGCTCCCGTCTGGAGCCAGTGGGACTATGGCATCCCCAATTGGGGTATGTTGTAAGACTGAAGGTAGTGGGGAGGGGAAGGATATAGGGAAGAGGAAGGTGGGGAAGTACCTGGCTATTCACATCTGGTCACTAAACACGGCTAAAGCCATTTCAAGCAACGTTTCAATTCTTAATGGTGGTCTTATATCAGGGCGATACTGAGATATCTTCCACTCTAATGGCCGTAAAATACAATTAAAAACAAAATATTAAAAAGAATATAACAAATTGTTTATTCATGTAGGTATCTACTTAATACCTACTGGGTTTACGCATTTTACTTGTATCTCTTTATGTTTATGCACTTCGATATACAAATTACAAATAACTACTACTTATTAAAATTCTGGAAGCGAGAATTTAACATCTTCATCTGACCCATACTGTAGCGTCTATAGTCCTAGCTGTGCGTGAGTTAGTAGATACTTGAAACCAAGCTTGGAGCGGAACTAACTCTAGTTCTAAAAACGCCCGCTAGCGAGTTCTGATGTGTGGAGCGCTGACGTCGGAATCTGAATTTAAATTTGCTGGTTATGCACTCTTAAAATATGAATTAGTACAGCACTGCGTCGACACCGGCAAATACCGGTAGTCCGGCTCACGCAACGGATTTTTCTATGTAAAGATATAGAAAATTTCGTTGCGTGCCGTGCGTGCGTTGCGGCCGGCGCGGGTAGATGGACGCTCATCTTCAACCTCACTCACAACCAAATAGCTGCCGTATCTGTCATTTTTAGGCCATCCGCTCATGGAGAAACCAAAAACAGGTTGGCAACTCAATTCACGGCGTAACTCAACTTTACATTTTAGTAATTATATCAGCTTATTTTACAAAAATATAATTAATTAATAATTTATCAACCTCCTGAACAAAATCGATATTTTCCTGATCTGACATAATCGCAAATTACTTGACAGGTCGTGTGGCGCTACCATGGCAACTGATACGCGGCGACTAGCGAGCGCTAGTCGCCCCATCGCCCTTGACAACTGGTATTTAACAAGTTGCCAGTGTGCGGACCGCCAATGAAATACGCAAGTTCTTTTCCTGTGGATAGCGATTGAGTTGACAACTGTTTTTTTTTCAGTTTATCCATGAGCGAATGGTCTTAATATATCCTGTCATTCTTTGTTAACTGTTTTGATTCTAGCATTGATCTAAAGCAGTGTTTCTTAACCTTTTTGGAGGTACTGAACCCCACCAGTCTAATATGCGCATTCACTGAACCCTTCATAATTTGAAAGCTGGGCGTGACATCAGTGGCGGCGGATTACCCCAATGGGGGGAGGGGGACGCAATGGGATAGAATCGGGCGGGATGGGATAGTGACAATATTCTTCGTAATTTTTTTCGGGGTGTGTCTTGCCTTCCACCGAACCCCTGAGACTGACTCACCGAAGGTTAAGAACCACTGATAAGTCTCCACAACGTGAGCGGGGACAACCCCACCAGACTGGTCGTGGGAGACTAACATCGCCAATGAGTTTACAAAAAACCAGCAACAAGCAAGTAAGCCTGTGTATGAACTTCCGCGCAGATCCATGGTGCTAGTCACCAAGATACTTGAATCGTCAAATATTGAGTAATTGCGGATCTCATGGAAGAATGGCTCCCCCCCCCCCCTTCTCGCGTTTCCACTCCGTCTCCTCCACCTTCCCTCTCCCCATTCCACTCCCCCCTCCCGTGTTCCATAAATTAATTCCCGGTACATTTATTTTTCAAACAGCTCGCATACCACCTATTGCAATTTTTTATACAAATTTCATAATGCCAGAGCTCACCAGACAATAACGAACAAAACAAAAAAAGAATTATCCAATTTGGTGCAGTCGTTCGGAAGTTATGCGGGAACATACATTTCGGCGATCCATTTTTATTAATATAGAAGATAAATTTTTAAGGTTATACCCATCAATATAATATATTAGGGTGGGCTGAAAAGTAATGCACACATGCTTGTAAAACACGAACAAAAACAAATAGCAAGATCAGACAAAAAGTACATCAAAGCACAATTCTTAAGCTCCAAAATCATAAATTTTATTTTTCAACATAGTCACCGTTAAGGCTAACGCTTTTCTCCCAACGTGTAACAAGTTTCTCATTACGTAATTGAAAAATTCTCCCAACATTTCTCGAATCCAGGACTTGACAGCTGTCTTCGCTTCATTATCTGAGGTGTAATGATTACCCTTAAAGTGCCTCTTGAGTAAAGGAAAAAAATAAAAATCGCAAGACGAAAGATCGGGGGAGTGAGAAGTGTGTGGAATCGGTTCAAACTTAAGGTTTTGCAGAGGCTCAAAGTTGTTTGTTCTCGTCTGTGAAACGGCGTGTTACCCATCGTCCACAGATTTTACGGTATCCTAATTATTTAATATTGAAGCCAACACGTCCTTGGATATTTCAAAATGGTTTGTGATAAGCTTTTGAGTGATTCGCCAGTCATTTAAAATCAAACCGTGGACGAGTTTGGATTATTTATCGTCTGCATCAATGATCGGACGTCCGCTGCGTGTTTCATTGAAAATTATTGCTTTTCCAGGCTCACAATCATGAAATTTTACTACCCATCGATTTACAGTAGACCCATCAACAGCATCGTCACCATAAACATCCTTTAAACGATGATGAATCTCAGTAGGAGTCACTTTTACAGTGGTTAAAAATTCGATAACAGCACGCCGTTTACCTTGCGTTGACATAACACTAAAACACGTCTTCATACTTCCGCTTCTCAAAATACACTGGATGAATTCACCGACCTCAAAGTTGCACGGACGTATAGAGGAGGAATGTCACTTCCATATTCCACTTGGAGCTCTTCTGAAAGTGTAATGTATAGTAAATAGGTATTTAATATGGAAATAATACGATAGATGGCGGTAAGCATTTAGCTTGCGCCATAGCTCGCCAGATGGCATTAGTGTACAAGAAGTGGTACTAGAGATAGACTTTACCAGCTCCCGAGTTGGGAGCGCAGAGATTTACCTACCCCCGAATAGTAAACAGTCGTAGCTATCCAGCTAGGTTATTCAAAGTAATAAACACCTTTATATTTAAAGAACCTTTGTAATAATTAATATCTGTCGCGGAAAGGGCAGATATAACAGAAAGTAATTTTTCAGCCTACCCACGCATCATTGGAGAATAAGATAATACATACTAATAAATCTAAAAGAAACAGAAAATGAAAAGGTAACGGCCGCAAAAGGTAACTGTGTTTGATTCCCAGCTGTGACCGTTAACTTTTTATTTTTCTGTGCATTTTTCGAAATTTGAGTTGAGTATGCAGTCATATGTAAAAGCGTTCCCTCTATCTGGTACAATACTCGGATTACTCATAAACACCACCGAATCAATTATAAAAAAATTGTAGTGATTTAAATTAAATGTTTTCTTCGTCACTTTTTAGCGATATTTCAAATTGTCATACTAATGAACCAGACCGTTATGCCTCCCGTTGTTATTTTATAGCATATATAATATGTAAAACACAGACACGCATAAATTATGTTTGATAGTGACCGGTCAGTGGTTGAGTGGGCATAGCGCTTGGGTCCCACCTGGGCGTCGCGTGTTCGATTCCTCGGCTGGCTAAGTCCTCCATCACAACACAAGCAACATTTTCGGCTTTCTGTGGTGGTAGTAGGAGATTTTCAAACATTGTTGGGTTATTCGTAACCCGGGAATGTTTGTCTTTCTTTTTAAAAAAAAATAAGAAATAAGAAATAAGAATTTACGGTGAGCATCCGAATATTGCTTTCATTATCTCAAAACTTAATATTTGGAGGTGTCCGACTAATCAACGCGGCGATCGATGTTTTGTATATTTTTAACATCATGTCCGGTGTTAGGTCAAGGAGCTTTCCTGATTATGTTATATACTATGTTTTAAATAATATATTTGAGCTAAGGGGAGCACAAAAGGGGTAATGTTGTGAGGCAAAATGAAAGAAATAAACATTATTTCAAAATTTTATTATGTACATTAAAGAAAGTTGAATACATATCAATAAATTTCTGTATCACACAAACACGCGACTAATGTAGATAATATTATTCTTAAAGAATGATAGTTATTTAATTCATGTTTTTGTTATACGTGTTCAATAAATGACGTTATAGTTTCTTACATGACGGGATAGAATAACATAAATACACAGCTAGTTTTAGCGCAGGTGGGGAGAGGGGGGGAGGAGGCTATTAGCTTTGGCCAGCGGACCTCACTTAATGGAGCAACTAAACAAACCTTTATTTCTTACATAGAAATGAAATACATTTACTCATTATCATCTAAGTAAAATAAAGGACACATTTGAATACGCATTAAAACAAGCTTCTCAGTTCAGTATTTATTACAGACAATATTCGAGAATATTGTGCGCTTAAAATAAAAGATACCTTTTTACTATCCCGAGATCACTACATATTGTCTATCTGGTGTAAAACTGTCCTAAACGACAAATAGTAAATTTATCCAGGAAGGCATTTTTTCTGATTTCGTTCACCTGAAAGTGTGACTAGAAGGAGAGGTTGCAAGAAATTAAAGATATTTTTCTTCTGTGTCATTTTATGTTTATTTATTTATTAGGTTTTTTTTTAATTCTTTTTAAGTGGCATTTAGGAGTGCTCCCTGGTTCTTTAGGGTAACACAATCCCAACTGACGTTATGACGTTTGTGGTAGTTTTACATATGCAATTTCAACAATTAAATAAATATTTCAAGTACATAAAGGGAAAGATTGATACGATCCCTCAGAACCCGAATATGTAATGACAGTTTTACACTAGATGGATGACATTATCAAAAATCAATGCGATGGCAACAAAGACAATGAAAACTATGTTTTTTTAAGGCAATTTTCCGACTGAAATTCAGTAGATGAGCGAATCTCACGAAAATAATGAAAATAATAAAATTAAAACAATACTTGGCTTACAATAAAAATTAAATAAATGCGAGTCGATTGTGACGCAAAATAAATAAAATTACACAGAACGGCCTTGCAGTAAAAAAAAATGAAAACTTACACTAAAGTACACTGAGTTACTTAAATTACAGTTAAAAATAGCACAGATAGTTAATTGACTGACGAAAACAAAAATGGGTCGAATACAAAATTGACCCAACGGATTAATCGTTATTCTCAACATTTAATGACAAAACTTGTAATCTACATCTAACCTTATTGGAAGTTAAAGAAATTTGTGTGGTTGTAATAGTGAAAGAACTGACTTTCCATATTATTATTGTGTGTTGCCATTGTATCGATTCATCCCCCAAGTAAAAAAAGAAGTTTAAATAATAAAACTCTTACCGAACTAAGTGTAATGAAGTACATATTTCATTTAATCTGATAGAGTACAAAATTTGTAACATTTTTTATCAAAAGACAGTCGGACAGAGTCAATACATCTTTACCCTTTACGCAATTCATCAGTTGCCAGTATCAGACTGGCAATGGATTATAATTTACCAAAGTAGAAACCTCGTTATCAAAGACAATCAACCTTAAATACAATGGAGATTCCTTGCTTGTACGTTGTTGACCAACTGAATGGATAGATTAGTTTTGAATATACACGGAGTGGGGCGACGAGGCAGTGCCTAGAATAGTTGCCATTTGCCCAGGACTGCGTCTTTGATGGCCTCGATGTACTGGGCGGGCACCCAATACACCCAGTACCTGGAGGCCTCCGTGGGACCTAGCTGAATACCCTGGGAACACAATTGCATATTAAATACCTAACATGAAAACAGCAAAGAGTGGCAAGCAATCAATTCCTATTCCATGGTTTATTTGAATCATGAATTGGGACAACTTTCTGTTTAGAAATATGCATTGCTAAATTTTAAATACGTCCACAGAACAGTATTACTTTCTGCCATTTGGAAATTAGAGCTGGGTTGATAGATCATTTTACATAATCCACTGGCGAAGTGATTGGGTTGAGAGTACCGCTCTTTGATAGGATACATATGGAAAAACAAATTTTATGCCATAGAGAAGAGAGATCGATTCGAGATGCTCGATATACAAAATTTATTCATTTACGGTTGCTCGCTAAAGAGGCACTCACCTTTTTTGAAAAACTAACATGATTGATAATGGGGTATTTCCACAAACGAGGGATTCTGTTGAAAATGTACGGAATATTTAAAGACCATTTTTCTGATTTTAATCATCCTACTAAAAATGTTTGTTTTTTATGTTTTCATTCAATATTATTGATTTTAAAAACGCTCGAAAACTGTCAAAATCAAAACGGCCCGTTTTTACAAATGGGTTTATGACGTCGCAAGCTACGACCGGCTAAACCAGCACAAAAAAAAACTGTCAGGGAGCGTCCGCACTCACGACGTCACACGATAGCCACGCCCCAAAATATCGTTTTAGCCGTGATTCAAAAATGGTAAACTTTAACTCGCTCTATAAAATTTATTCATCAACATAAAAATAAAATAAAAGTGCTATAATCATCGTAATTTTTTGCTTAATTTTTTTAAGAAATAAAAAAAATACGTGGAAATACCCCATTAGTGGTTCGTAATCGGGTTACAATCATCAGGTAGTTAGTGAGAATATGCAAAAAAATATGTAATTTTCTTACCATAATGTGATATTCTTCATGCTCTTTTATTGGTTCAGATGTTATTCCTGTAAAAAATAAGTTGGGTAAATATGCATTGAGTCCACCTAACGGATAATACGGAACGTTCATGTTGTCAAAGTTTGATGCACGGATAATACGGAATATTCCTTTTTTAAGTAATAGACAATCAAATATGACATTTGTCGGAAGTACCAATCTTATAAAATAAATTCTCGTCAAAATAAAAACAAAAAAGTACCTACTTTGAATTATTGGATTGAGGCTTAAACTACGAAAGCTGCATGTCATCATAATTTTAAAAATCATCCCAGAATACATTTCTTTCCATGTTCAGGTGTTATAAATACAGGTACAAACTTGTCAAAAATGCATTCACTTTGTTTTATATGGCAATAATATTTTTTCTACGATTGGCAGCATTGATTGATTGTCTATCAAATGTTAAATAAAAACGGTAAATACAAAATGAATTAATTTAAACAAAATTAAAATGTTAAATGCATATTTTTTGCAGTTTCTTTGTCTCCCCCGACATAAATACTCACTTTTCTTAATAATAAAGCTAAATCTAACAGTTTGAATAGAAAATATTCCGTATTAATGAGTAAGCGGTACAAAGCATAAATAATATAAGTTGTTTTGTACATCAAAATCTGATTGAAATTTAAAAAGTAAAGGTTGAATGAAATTTAAGCAAACCTTTGATTGAGGTGAGGCTGAGTTTCTCCGTCCGTTCCTTTGTGCCGAGCCACAGCTGGTCCGACTCGAGCTTGAAGGTCAGTCGCACCTTCCCTCCGTGCTTGTTCAGCATCCCGCTCAGCGGGACTGGAGGCAGTGGCTCCTGTAAATCACATATCAGTTAATGAAGATAATGAATTATATACAATTAATAAACAGAATTCCAATTCCAGAATTACTTGTAGCTGAAAACGGCAGGGGGCTTTTGAGAGTCATCAACGAACAATTTTAATTGTGGTAAATTCTTTTATAATCATACTCTTTCTCCAATGCCTTGGACGATAGCAAAAATGTCAAAAATTTTCAACCCACCAACAATTTGATACCCACAGAAATTTAATAAAGTATATTCTTTCTGAATTACTGAGTTGAATAAAAAAGTTTATGAATGGCGACTTTTAGGCATAATTTATTTATTTGTATTACAGAAACAAGTAGGTGTTTTATATTTCCTTATAATGTCTTATTTGTGGTAGTAACGGGTGACATTTGTAGTGAATAAGTATATCAGTGGCGGTCGGTGACTTTTTTGTATAAAGGATGCTGAAGTATACACCTACTGATATCAAATATAAATACCTAAAGACTAGCCCACAAACAAGATGCGATTACTGACAAAAATAGTATGTCAAATTAGCTCTATAAATCCGTTGTGCTTCACATCAATTATTACAGTTCTAAAATTAAATTAATTAAATAGATATTCGAAAGATATTTAACATATCAATCGGCATCCGTTATTCAAGTCAAATTGTCAAAATGGTCGCGTGAACAAATTCTCTAAAACGTACCGAATTAATCCACGCACTTTGTTATGCCATTCTGTGCACTGTGCCTATGCGCATTAAAGTCACTTTTCTGCGCTTTGGATGATCCACTCTTGCTGGTATTGGTTCGTTTACGCGACATTCGACACACTAGCATCGAGAATGGTGTTGTTAATATGTTTTCGGCCACTGAGGTTGTGAGGTTTCATATTTATTGATGTTTACGGCTAGAAAAAAATAAGCTCAAAGCTTTTTTTAATGCTGAATAAATAAATAACAATTATTATTATATTTATTATATGCCTCTAAAGGAAGCGAAGCGCCGCATCCACTGTATGTATGGAGGGACCGTGGCTGAAGTATGTGTGAATGTTTGTAGGTGTGAGAACTGAAAGGTGATTCTGTATCGTATTAAATCAGCCGCATTTGACACGTTTCTTAAATGCAGTATTCCATATCGCGCTAACTGCGTTTGTGCTAAGACACTAACTCTTAAAAATTCAACGCCAGAGATGACGGCGCATTTACCTTTATCGTTAAGAGATGTCAGTCACGGGAAAATTTGCAAATCGACTGTCATCTTGTACAAACATCAAAATAATGCAACAAACAGATAATCATTTCTGAAAGCCTATTAGGCTGATGTGTAAATAGTTATATTAACTAATAAATAGTAATTTGTGTTTTCAATAAGGTAATTAACAAGCCATTAAAAGCCAAAGAAAAATCACAGAAATTGGCAGTCAATAATAAAGCACGACGGATGCCTTCCGATATCTGACGGATTTTGTCTTTTCGTCTTAATTGTCTCGTAACGCTGACTAAATGCAAAATATAACATAAAAGACCCAAAATCATACTTCTGATTATCTATAGAAGTGAAGCGACATTTATGCGCATTTAGCAGTTTATTTCATCAACACAATACTCCTTTTAAATGTGGGCAGTAAATCCGAAAAAATGTAGATAGAGTTTAGGCAAATATTATTGAAGGTACGAGGAGCACAGTTAATTGCAATTTGTTGGGGAAAAGTGCTTTATGGTGGGTATATTTCAAAGTTACATGTTAAAATTAATTGGGGAAATTAATTCTATGTAGAAATGTTAAATCAGTTATTGTTCGCCTTTGTCACAATGATTGAAACATTAAAAGTTATTATTGAGTTTGAAGGTAAGATATTTTAAAAATCTAAAATATCGATGTACAGTTTATACTGTAGGTTAAAAATCAGCAAAGCATATTCCGGTATACTTCTAACCAATGAGAAATATAACGTTACAATTGTACGCCGATTGCTGAACACTTTACTTCTACGTAGAACAAAACCAAGTTAATAAGTTTATAATAAATCAAGCTGCAACATAAAATGTACACACAGTGGATTATGATGTATTTTTCATAAATTCTACTGTGTACATATAAAATATGAACATCCAATGGCAATATTCCCAGTTAAGCCAAATAAATATATATTATATGTAGATAAGTTTACCTTAGATCCCTTGGTTCCTGGCATAACATCTGGTGGCACTCCTTTGTCTAGTATTTTCTTATGAATCTTCTGATCACTTAAGGGTTCTTTAGAACTTGAAGATCCTGCTGTCTTTTCTTCAATTAGACATTGCTGAGACATAAAATTCAAATATATAATTATACGAACATATAAGTAAGCACACATTATAAACAGCAATATTTCACAAGCTCTGTAATTCAATTAATTTGGTGAAAGAGATTAAGAACCTTAATATTGAACTGGGAATAATACTTAGTTTCAAAGTAAAAATATTTTTTAACAATGACTCAGCAAATTTCATTTGTTTATTTATAGAAAGCTTACATGACCATGCTTGTTTCTTATGCAATGAAGGTAATTACACATGTTCTTTGTCATCACTGAGGGTCAATTTAATGTAATGTTAGAAGGATGTTACCTGTTTGCAGTTTGTGACTGATAAAATATCATTCATCTTGGAGCCAATAACCATCACCTTCCCTCCCTTCACCAGGCCGGATTCCCTTAGCGTATTGTCATCTTTGGCCATTCCTTTTATGAGTATCTTCTGAGCATTTTGCACCACACCAATGATCAGCTCCAGATGCAATTTCAACTCCCTGACAGTTTGATCCCAGCCGAAGGTTATATCGTGCTTACTCTTATTGAATATAACTTTGAATTCTATCATTTCCTCTGGTGGTGGTTGTCGCAGGTTTTTCATAGGAACATCTTCCGGCAGGACAGGCTGGTGATAGTCAACTTTTGGTTTAACATTTTCGCATTCGACACTAGTCTCTACGGGTTTGGAAGCCTGCTTATCGTTAACAGGAGTGGAATTCGGATCACAATTCTCGGAGGAATCTCCTTTGTCCCCCTCTGAGGAATGGATAAAACCATGCGAATTAAAACATGAAAATAACAACACAACGAAGAATTTTTTGGCAACATGAATGTCTCAATTAAATAAACCAGTTATCAAGAAAATATTAACTTACCAACGCAATCCATTTCGATATTGAAATTGCAATGAGAACGATGACAATAATATTTACGTCAATTTTTCATGTGTCAGTCGTTTCAAACTTTTGTTCTATGGATTTAAATTTTAAACAATTTCAAATAATTATTATGTTGGCAACTCCCTTTGTAGTCTATTGGAATATTATTTAGGTACTAATGCTGCAGCTACAAAATAGAACGCATTTCAAACTTATGTGGTGTCTATCCTGCAGTCGCCATGGTAACCGATTGAAATACAAAAGCCCGGTAAAGTTATTGCACGAAATTTCAATGAAGTGGAACAAAAACACTCTAATTGTGTGTGGTTTGGTTTATTTATGTGTTCAATATTGAAAACATGGTTGACAATCGCGTTTATTCATTCGATATCTGAAGGATTTTGTCTAGAATAATAACTAAAGAAGACTATTGAACAATGGCTAAGAACATTGATTTTGATTTAGATGATCCATTAGGGGACTTACTCAGTGAAAATAGTAATGATAGTTTTTATAACGATGATAAGAGTAAACCCGCCACTAAGACCCAACTATCATCTCGCGATGCTAGTTTAGACAAAAAAAAGAGCAATTTATTTGGACTCGATGATGATCCGCCCCGAGCTGCAGCGGTTCTTCCAAATAAGGAAATGAAGAGTAATCTATCTGGGGGAGATTGGCTTGGTCTGGTTGAAACACCAGCTGAAAGTAGAATTAATATAATTCAGAGGCCGTCAACTTCACCAGGCATTAAGGAAAACATAGATAAACAGAATGTTAATTCATCAGGTGATTTGCAATCCACAATAAGAACTAAATCGAGTTTTCCCGACAGTTTGAACTTCCTGGATGATTTTGGTTTGTCTGATACAGAACCCCCTCCGGCTGCCACCAAACCTCCAGAGAAAAGTACCAACAAATCATCTACACTCGATGACATTTTAGGAAAATCTAAAAGGCAAGAAACGCTACCAGCCGCAAAAATCGAAAATCCAAATGCTTCTACCGGGTATTCTCCAAGTAATTTTCTTTCAGCTCCGATAAGTAAAAATGTCAGACTGTCGAGTTCAAGTTCTAAACTGGACATGGAAAGGAGTTTGCCTGATCCTAAACCAAAACCCATTAAGGCTGAATCGGCCATTGAATTATCAAAACCAGCAAAAAAAGATGCTTCTAACACTTCACGCAGACAAAGAGGCAACACAGACTGGTTGGGATTATTTTCTGATGATAATCTAAATGCGAAAGATCCCTTAGAGCTGAAAGAAGAAATAAAACAAAATAATCTGCCAGATTGGTTAAAACCGACTGAAAGTAAACAAAGTGAAGAAGTTGTTTCAAAACAGCCTGAAGCTACAAATCAACCAACAACGCAACCCCAGGAAAATGTTGTAGAAAGCGGACATCTTGCCGCATCTAATCCGGGGAATATGAACCCAATGTATTCGGATCTTACAAGTTTGATGGGGAAACAAATGAACATTCCGGAAGTTCTTGGAACGGGTTCTAATTTGAATTTGCTGAATAATTCTGACTTGGAGCAACAGAGCGCTGCCATCTGTCTGCAGCAGCAAGAATCACAGCTGATGGTGGCGCTTCAACTCAAGGCACAGGAGGAAAGACTTGCGGCCTTGCACGGTGAGTTCTTTCATACAATTGTATTCACTTGTGCATATTGTGCTACCGTGATTCATATCCATTTTGATATTCATCTCTAACCATTTTGATATTCATTTTTAATTTATGACGCAAGCTCTCTACGACCGGAACATATTGAGTTACCTTTGTAAAATAAATTTTGATCCTTCATATATATTACTTACATTTCAATACAGCAGCTGATGTCTTATTGTTAGCGTTGCTAGGAGACATCCTAAAATATGTTTGCGAGCTACCTGCCTTCTTATGTGATATGTAATGTACCTACTTGCGTTGCATTTGTTGGTGATAATGATGATTTTTGCAGTGTGACCTGACCATCTCATCTGATGCTATGTTTAAAAAACAACGGTAGGTAGTAGTAGATACCTGCCTACCTAATTAATTATTAAATTTTTTTAAACCCAGTATCAGTAAACGTATTGCTGAGATATTGTTATGTAATGTGTGCATCATACTTGTGAAATTGCAACAGGAATTTTGTCTAATTGTGTATATTATTATCATTACAGGAGATATGTAGAAATTCTGCATAGCTCCTGTTAATTTTCCATAAATATAAATTAAGGTGATGCACTACCAATTAATCCAAAATCACGTGTTTTTGGTTTGAAAATTAGATTGCTTAGTATTATTTCAGATGTTAATTAAATATTGCCAGTAGTGCACGTATTTGCCTTTGAAATAAAAAGAGTATTATTTTAATTACATAGTCTTTATAAACCCTGAAAAAAAATAAAGCATCCGGCCTATAAAAACTGCTTTACAGTTCAAAACCCCCAACAAACCCCTTTTCGGTTGTGGTTTTATTGTAAATATAAAAATTCAGAAAATAATTGTAAAACATTTATATGTGCCTAAACTTCTCAAAATAAAATAAAAACTCTTTTTGACGATGTTTTTTTTTTAATAAATCAAAACAGGCGGCAGGTGTGAAAAAATAACATAAACTGAATCGTCATCTACATAAAGAATGTTATTGTTAGCGACATGATCCCGAATTTTACGTGACGTGGTGCATCACCTCAAGCAGAATTTATTATCTGTCTTCTTTTTTCTGGACATGCACAGCCTTATGGACTGTTCGCCCCTGTGCCATAACCTCACCTAGGTTGGCCTACTATGCTTCTTCTTCCGCATCCGCCACGTTTCACCTTTATTCCTTGAACAGTATTCCAGTCCCATTGAGAGTATGAGAGTAATTAATAATGTGTTCACCAGGGTTTCCATTAAATATCCAGAAATGTCTTTTGGTTCCATAAAATGGCTCCTTAGGGATCTGAGCATTGGAGGGTGTCCAACCACTTTCCCACGGCGTTCTAAGGAAACATATGGTTTCCTCCTTCACCGTACACCTCAGGACTCTATTTTATTGAACGAAGCTACATTTATTTGAACGACTCTAGACCCTCCAATGTCCATGCATACGGGGTTAGAAAGCAGTATGCAAGTACTTACATTAACATAATACAAAAAAATAATAAATGTTGCAGCCCGTGGAATGATTCTTCTGAAATGTATAGGATAAATAATATATACAGATAAAAGTGTTAATAAGTAAAAAAATATAAAAAATAAGAGCTGCGCCCGGTTGAGGAAGCCTGGAATAAGAGAAATAAAAAAAAATAACAGTAATAATATAATGCAAGTATTTACAATAATAACAGAGAGATAATAAAATGCATAAAAAGAATATATTCAGAGAAGGTATTCCACAAACCACCAGGCAGTCCCAATGACAATGTGCGTGGCTATCGGCCTAACCGCAGACGAAACCCGGAGTCCGCGCCCTTTAGCCGGCTCCCCGATTTTGCCTCGAAGAAATATATGTGGGAAAGAAGAGAGAGTTTTAGAAGACTCTGGGGAAAAGATGAGCGTCGGGTTGTCGGAGGGGGGGCGGAAGGACGTCGAGATCACGCGGCTATTCTTCAGGCTTACGCATATCATTGGGGGAGGCGCGGGAGGATTGCGGGAAAACCGCTCCGGTGTGTGTTCGCCTGGCTGTATGCACGGACAGGGTCTATCCCACCCCCTTTTATGGGGTGACGACGATACATAATATGCACAGTTCAGTTGCGCCACCAAAATATGGAAACCAATGCTAATATAAAGTAAGAAAATAATAAGAGCAATTATATATTGGAAACATAATTACAGTATGAGTACAGAAGTCATGATATATAGTCATCACCACCATCGCCCTCTAAGATGGAACATGGCCTGTAGAGGTAAAAGCATAAATCTGGGATCTGAGCAGTGGCGGCGTAAGGGGGGGGCGGAGGAGGCGGTCCGCCCCGGGTGCCAAGCACCAAGGGGGTGACAACGACAACTCACTCGTACAGCCAAAGAATGAGCACAAAATCTCCCTCTATAAAGACATATCAATTAATAACTACATACTCTTGTGCCTAGCTACTTACATACTAATATCATATTTGAAACGCGTCGCAACTATATTTTCATTATTTTTCGAATATAATTTCTAATTCCCTAAAAGAAAGAATTCACGTTGTGTTTCGTCTGATCTTATACCGCGCGTAACATCGCGCGCGAAATATCCATCGTGGCACTCAAATGAATAATAATAAATAGTACCTACTGTGAACTGCGCCGCTCACTGCGCGGGCGGAAAGGGTAAAGAGGCCCAATGGTATAGTATGGGGCGGGATAGAGATAGTGACAATATTCTTCGTAATTTTTTTCGGGGTGTGTCTTGCCTTCCACCGAACCACTGACGCTGGCTCACCGAACCCAGGTTAAGAACCACTGAAGTAGATCATCGTTACAGGGCAATGGATTTTATTCTGGTTACATATAGTGTTATTCAGCCTAAAACGTTGGTAACATCACCAGAAGAATAACTTCGTGGAATGGTTCCAAATCTGTTAAAAAATTACCATGAATTTTCATCAGAGGACGTCGTGTTGGAGATTTTATAATTGAGGCGCCATTTGGAAGCCGCCAACATTTCTGCCCATGAAGCGATTCAATGGACCACATTGGAGCTTCTCAGATTATAAAATGCAACTATTCTGAGTCGGTTCCAAGTTTAGCGCTGTCTTAGATTTTTTTTAACAATTTGTGTTTCGGTGGCTTCATACGAAAGAAGCTTTTCAAAGCTAAAATTAATAAAATCTTACGTAAGGTAAGAATGAGCCAAGCGCGACGAACCAATATTTCGATTTTATTAATTGAAAGAGACAAGGATATATATCAATTTTGTTAATGTGATCGAATATTTTAGTAAAATAAGGCGTGTTAAGTATTTGGTGTTTTATTTTAAGTAGGGGTGCTCAATGCAAAACCGCCCCGGGTGCCAATCTACCCTACGCCGCCACTGGATCTGAGTCTTCCCATCGAGAAAGGACTATTTTTAATAAATTATCAACATGGTGCATTCAAAAAGTTATATTGTTTTGATATGCTTTGAGATTTTCACTGCCAAAAGTATTATTGTGATTTATTTTTGGGTTATTATGCAATATTGCACTTCTTCCTTCTTTAGCCAACGTTTCGGACAGTGTTACAGTGTTCAGATTGATAGCTCTTGGTATCCGTTACTTGAGCTCTACACCAAAACTAAACGCCGAAAACCAAATTAATTTAATTAATGATTATATTGAAATACCGGCCCTAAGAGAATTGGCATGTGCAATACGATATCACTTCTACGTACATAAACACACACTTCACCACAATCTACACATCTGCCTTGGTGACAGTGTAACGCTGTCCGTAATATTGGATAAAGAAGAAGAAAGCGCAATACAGTATACAATTTAAAAATAAATCACAATAAAATACTGTGTTTATTTATTTATAATTAACGGCACAAGTGCCATATACATACATGTGTTTTTATTTATTTTTTAGACGGGTGCCACACACAGCTATAAAAGATGTGGCTTGGCCTATTTCAGCATTTCATTGCTCGCCATATATTTCCATTGGGAATGTACGGCCAGCGATATGCCAAAATACACCAAGCTACATCTTTTATAGTTGCGTGTGGCACGGGTCTTAAACATTCAGTCAGTACAGTACAGAAAGAAGTATAAAAAAATGTACGTAAGAACAGTAATATACATTAGAAACAAGTTAATGAAAGCAGTTAAGAAGAAACAGAATCAAAAACAAAAACTTGTTATGCAGTGACCTCGTTAAAATATGCACTACTAAAATGTTCAGTTAGTATGTTACTTATATTCTTCAGTAGAGGCACGTTAACCGCTTGTGTGCCAAGAGCGAGATATCTCGCATTCTTGGCCGTGCCCAGCAGGCCGGCCATAGAAAAATAGCGAGTATTCTCGCTCTTTTTGAGCCTCTGTATCATACATATGTCCCATTTTTTATAAATTTAAAATATGGAACACACAGAGAGATCTATTGGGATGATTTTAAATATATATATATATATATATAGGTCCCACTACACTTATTGCGTCCGTACGTAAATCCGTCTTTGGGCGTCCATCAGTTCTAGTTCTTTTTTTCAGATTTTTTTTTGTGAATATTGCGTTATGTACTGCTCATACTAATCGCTGATATCATACTTTTTTAATATTGTAAAAAATACAGGAATTGATATTTAGTATACTTTCATACACTTCTTGCGTCACGTACATACTCACGTCCGGGTGTATATTTTTTGTATATTGTAGGTTTCTTCTAATATAGGTTTCACGTCCTTTCACTCTAATATAATTTTTACGTCTTCTGTATATTGATAACTGTTTTAATGAAGTTTTCGCGTCCGTACCGAATATATTATTTTGACGTCCGAATGCACATACATTGTATGTTATAAACAGATATTTATGTAGTTTCTTTTCCTTCCGCTCTTTTTAAATTTTACGTCTTTTGAATATTGCTAACTTACTTAATCTTCTGATAGGTACAGAAAAAAAAACTCCCATGCTGAATTATTTTTTTCCGTGCGATATATGTAGTTTGTATGTATTATATGTGTATAAATAATTATTGTTGAAGACGAATAACTCGTAATAATAATCTTCCGGTAATAATAGTAATGATAATATGTCGATGTATGCTAACGAACTGTATTTTGATAGTTAGAGTCTAAATAAATCATTTGTATAAAATAAGTACCTACTGGGCGCAGGCCTGCAACAGTTTTTTTACAGCGATGCCCTTACTCAAAATGTATTGTTTCATAACGCACCGCTTTGCGCCCTCGTAGTGTGTGGTTGGACATTTTTAGGCCAGAACATCATTTCATCGTCCACTGTAGAAAAAATCTTATAAGAATGTCCATCCGCGCGGGTCGCTTCTTAGTTGTAAGTGGCACGCGGCACCGTTGTAAATAAAACCACTGTTGCCAAATCTAGAGATTTACTTTACCAAGAGCTCAAACAATATTTACTATCTACTCGTGAATGGCCACGAGGACGCAATACTGTCGTTGTTATGCACTAAAAGTAATATGAATGTGTAGACGCAGACCATCGTCATGTCTTAAAAATAATATTGCTGCATGGACGCAAGAAGGACCAATTGTGTAGATGCAGAATGACCGTCGTTATGTATTAAAAATAATATTGCTGCGTGATAATAGCGTGATAAAAGCGTGATGATAGCATGATAATAGCGTGATAATAGCGTGGACGCAAGAAGGACCAACTGTGTAGACGCAGCACGACCGTCGTTATGTCTTAAAAATAATGTTGCTGCGTGGACGCCAGAAGGACCAAATGTGTAGACGCAGCACGACCGTCGTTATGTCTTAAAAATAATGTTGCTGCGTGGACGCCAGAAGGACCAAATGTGTAGACGCAGCACGACCGTCGTTATGTCTTAAAAATATATATATTTCTGCAGGGACGCAGAAGGACCGCCATTATGTATAAAAATATACACTGATCGAAATATATTTCGTTTCGCGAACCTGGCGGCAAATCGTCAAACGTTCAATATTCGCTTCCAGACATTCTGATAGATTTTTTGCTTCCATGACAATTTTTGCCAATCGATTCTACATGGGGTAAGCATCAATCTGGCCAATTTTGAAGTCAAAACATTGTTGCGTCCGTATATCGGACGCCGTAAGTCGGTGGACGCAGCAATGCTATGAAGATTTTAGGGGGTGGACGCAACAAATGTAGCAGGATATATATATATATATATATATATATATATATATATATATATATATATATATTTTTTTAAATAAGATTTAAAAATGATTTATTTTGATTAAAAGTTCACGGCCTGCTGTGCACAGCTACACTTCTACCTACTGGCATTTAAAAGGTTAAGAATATCAGCGACATTGGCATAAAAGTTATCAATGGTATGTAATCATCATTACATAGTATAAAATGAAGTCGCTCAAAATGTTTGTGCACTTAGATCTTTTAAACTATGCAACGGATTTTCATGCGGTTTTCACCAATAGATAGAGTGATTCAAGAGGAAGGGTTATATGTATAATACAAAGCCGAGAAATTTAAATATTCAATTCAGGCAATGGGCAGCGGGCAGCTGGCAAGCGGGTGGTGTGGATTTTATAATGGTTGGGTAATGGCGTTTAGTTTCGTTAGCCACAGCAACGTGTGGCCGGGTCTGCTAGTCATTTTATAAGTCCGAAGTATAATTGTCACAATAATACATACTAGGGAATTTTGATCTAATGGTAGGAACATGAAAGCGAATCAACATTAAGATATCAGTGCTATCCAACTGATAATTTACAATTTTATATAAAAAATGTAAGATCAAAAATTAAACTTCCAACAATTTGAATGTTGTTGCAGAACGCCAAGAAGAGTCCCGTAAGGTGCAGCGGGAGGTGGTGTCGGCCCACCGGCAGCAGCTGGGGCAGATCCTCAGCGGACAGGCCGACCACCGCACCCAGCTGCAGAGAGTCATCCTGCAGCATCAGCAGAGGATCAACTCTCACATCCAGGTGAGTCCTGGCTCTGTTCTCTGTCATTTTATTTGGGTCATTGAATATCCTGTAACTGCATCTGATTTTCTCCTTGATTTTTGGTGCCTTATACGGAACATATGAAAAGATACTTATTTTTTTTTACATTAGCTCCACATAAGAGGCTCCGAGGTAAAAAATCCCTTGGCACCTATGTCACCTTTGGGGATGCTGTAAGGAGAATCTTTTTAGGGAAATGAAGGGGAGGAAGTTCTGGGAAGAAAAAAGGTATGAGGGGTGGGTAGGAATCTGGGGTCATTGTGTCCAGGAGTGAGAGACGTAGAATCTATCCCTCCCACTGCTGTGGGTCGAGAGAATCTGGGTGGAGAGGTCTAGATTATGTCTGCCTCAAAGCCTCTCCCGATCTGACCAGCACTCAGTGTCTATATGAGATTTTGAAAAATCACCCCCATCCCCTTTTCCCACCCCTTGAAAGCAGAATTTTGATATTTCTTGATGGAATTTTGTACACTTCAAAATAAGAGGAAAATTACTGTCTTCATTTGATTTTGAAGAACTTAAGCAAGCATACCTACTATACATTATTTTAAATTAATAAATTGTGAAATAAAACAAATAAAATTTACTTGCGTACGCCGCGGAATCTGAACCCGCATCTCCAGATACGTAGCCAAGGATTGTAATCCCTCAACCACAGAGGCCATCAAAGGGTGAAGGTTAGGCTAGTTTTATAACCTTGCCCAAGTTTTCCAGAGTTTGTTGTGAACCCATTGATTTGAATTATGTACTTACATCTCTTTTTTCAGTCTTTACTGAGGCCCCCGTCAGCTCTGGGGGCCGGGGGAGAAGTGGAAGGTGACCAGACAACAGATGCAGATGAGATAAATGTGGAGGTCAACGTCCCTGACAGAATCAGGGTTGACGGGAGAAGTAAGAAGGAGAAGGTATCGGAGAAAATCCAACTAGAGCAGATGATCCTGAATCTCAAAGAGAACCACAGCAGGGAACTGGATATGATGGATACTTCTTATAGGTAAAAATATACTTGTGAGCATACAACTGGCTACAGATTGAAAAATATCTTAAATGATATTTATACTCTATAATAAATGTTTTCACCAAGGGAAAAAAAAATTAAAAAAACCCATGATCAGATTTCTACAACTTCAATATTGATATAGTCTAGTATGTTCATTCATTGTTACCCGACCGAGTAAAACTGACAAAAAAAATGAAATCTCAAGGTGATGTCCACAGATACGGTTTTATTAACAAGATTGGTTCGACGTTTAGTATATGCTGAACATTATGAGCCTCGGCATTTCTTCAACACTGAAGAAACAGTGGCTTTGTTTAGCAAGCCTCTTAGCCACTAACTTACTTGACGTACACTCTAAAGCCGACTCCAAGAGAGCAATCAAGCCATCGAGTCAAGTAAGGTTTTGCCGTCCATATGGTGATACTTTCTCGATATCAAGTAAAACTGTCGAGTAAGAACGAATATGGAATAGGCTTAACAAACGTATTTATCAGTTTTATATTACTGTCTGCTTTTTAAAACTTCGTGTACAATTTTCGATAGCTCATTATATTCTGTTGTTATAGTTCAATTTATTGATTGAAGAGGTTTGTGAGTAGTATTTCGGGTGACCGGCCAACTCAGAATGAAACCAACTCAGAACCACCTCAGAAAGGTCATTAACCCTCGACCCGTCGCGTGGGGTCTTTAAAAGCCCAGGTTTTACAGAAATGCTAATTATGTACATTTTAAATGTTCCCACTGATTCCTTACTTTAGGTAGCTTCCTAAAAGGGACTATACTTGACGCTAGCTCCGAGAAAATTCAGTCTGCGCATGTGCGATGTGAGATAAAGACTTGTGTTTAGACGTGTGGCTCAAAAAAATCAACAAAATACCACGAAAAATCAAATTTATATGTTTTTTCATTATATTTTTGTTGTTATAATAATAAGTCTGTATCAACCTCAACTAGTTATAAGTTTGATAGAAATTGGTTAGATTTTTTTTTAAAGTTTTCTATTAAAAAAATATGATTCGGAATTACAAAAAAATGTTTTATGTTGATTTTTAAGCTCTTGCATTGAAAATAAATATCTAATTTTCAATATTTCTTTTTATTTCAAAGCAGTCATCATCACCTGACTGTAATCAGTTAAAATAACATGTAAAATGTATGCTATAAAAACAGTTTAATCTTATTTATTTTTGGGGTCCTAAGCGACCCCGCGTGACACCTTGCGTTACAAAAAACGCGCGGCGGGCAGAGGGTTAAGTGTGATGATAAAAAAATTGATTAAATAGGTTAAGTAAGGTTAGGGTTCACAGGCTATTTTAAAATTATTTTTTCATAGCTTTTAATAACCTTTCTGAGTTGGTTTCATTCTGAGTTGGCATAGAACCGTATTTAACCATTTGAAGTTGGTTTTAAGCTATTTGATGTTTGAATTTAATATGTTTCTGGGTTTCACTGGGAACCCGACTAATAAGAAGTGAGGCGCATTATAATAAACTCTAAAATATCTTGTGGTTATAAATCGTCTGTCTTTATAATTCAGACACCAGATCCAGCTGGTCAGCGATTCCCTCATCAACGTTGAGGAGAGACTAAAAACGGAGAATGATAAGCTGAGTAGCTACTATGTGATGAGGATAGAACGGTTGGAAGAAGAGAATCTCAAATTGCTGCAGCAGGCAGACGAGCGGATTAAGCTGCTCTCGCAGAGACAAGACGCCGAGAGAGAACAGATGGAGAACAAGCACCGGGAGAACATGGACCTTCTCCAGGGGCAGTATCAGAGAGTGATACAAAATATAAGGTAGGTATCACTTTAAGAAGCTTTTTGTGTTGTGTTTGCACACGTTTTTTTTTAACTTGGTCCCCGTTAAATGCCGATTCTAATTCCTTTTCAGCTTTTGAATAAATTATGATTAGCAGAAGAGGATAACTATGATGTTGTTAAGCTTGTCAGCTTATTATTATTTGATAGAAAGCTGAAACCCACCTAGAATCAGTGTTTAACGGGCACCTTTCCAAAGTAAAAAAAAAAAATGGCACTCAATGGCCATTTGATAACAACGTCACATTTGAATTTCTGTGAAACAACCAGTCCCAAGTCATCATGCCCTTTCTTACGGCAAATACCTTTCTCAAAAAAATAAAACAAACACTTTGTATTTAACTAAGAATATTTATTATTTTATACATCAACCGCTTTCGCTTCGACCAAGCTTCATCCTTTATAATATAATATACCCCAAATACCTTTCTGAGACCCATTCCTTGCTTTAATCATATTTCAACACTTAATTTGAAACATTTGATTAATTCGTCGTGTCATGACTTTCTAGATTACCCGGACTTTTTCTTCCATCTAGTTCCTCATTATTTATTCTCCTGATACTGCTTGCTTCTCCATCTACTGTAGTTGACCATATATGATTAGTCTCTTTTGGTAGAGCTGTGCACAGCCGATAGAAATATCTTCTTTGCCATGGAATACTTACTTTGATGTGCTGGAGTGTTGGCTCCAGTTTCAGGAACAATAGAAGAGATAAACCCAAAGTGTTAAGGAATGAAGCCTGATAGTGGGTTCAATTATTTATTTGCAGAGAGAGTACGGCCATCGAACAGTCGACAGTGAAAGAGGCCACAGATTATTCACAGAAGCTAAATGTGATCCTGAGGGACGTGGAGAGGAATAATGAAATCTGCGCCACTTTTGTGGATAAGATGGAAATCAAAATGAACAGCGATCTTGTCAAGAAGGAGAATGAAATCTTCACTAAGGAAAAACAGATTAATTGTAAGTACATAAACATATCTATGTATGAAAAGTCATTGATTACCTCTAGGTCACAATCAAAACCAATACGAAGCACCGTCTATATACTAAGAAATCCCGAAACTCTCCATATTCCTTTCCAAAGAATCAACTCAACCTTCTCCCATCTCTTGTGTGAATGTGTTGACAATAAATTTAACATCCACTATTAGATAGCCCCAAAAACTACCTAATTTCTTGAATCTCTTGATTTCACTTGATCCAAACTTAACTCTTTTGCTTTTTTTTATACATGCTTAGGGGAAGATTGGCACCATTCGTACACTTTTTACTCTTTGATTTTTCAAAAATTTATAATTAAAGATAGATTGCTCAATAAGTTATTATAACATAACAGCATATGTTCCGCTCCTTATTCAAAAAGTTTGAAGTCAATAACTTTTAAAATAAATTAATGGATTGAATTTTAGCAAAGGCTGACAAATGTCCGAATCTACCCCACTAATGGGGTACATTCCTACATGGGTAGGGGAGCATTTATTACGACTCTTCTTCAGTAGAAAATACTTGGTAATTTGTGTATTTAGACTAATATGTACTGTTTATCTTTTATTTTCTTTATCCGACTCTCCAAAGCTGAAGCCTTAATATTATTTATTTTATTATTAATTATTTTCTTTAAGATAATTTTCCTTCCAAAACATATTTGATTGCCGCAGACATGTATTCTTAATTTATTATTGTGCACCTAGTCTCTTTCTTCTTATAATTCCGGACCATTTTTGCAAATTTTCTGAAATTAAAAGAAATTTGTTAATACGAATGTGCCCCTGGAGAAGGTGTACGAATGTGCCCCGAAGGTCAAAAATAACAGATTTTTACCGACACATAAATCATGCAGTAAAATTAACAAAATAGATACATTATTATTACGGTGAAACACTCTTAAGAAGTTCTCTCTTAAGAAGTTTAGCGGCTTAAGAAGTTTGATTTTTTCGGTCCCTCAGCCCAAAATTGGCCCAATTTTTCCCACATATAAGGATTTCCTGCTTAAGAAGTTTGTTTTTTCCGGTCCTTTGGAAAACTTCTTAAGAGGAAACCGGGTGGTGTTTTTTCCATACAAACGTATTCCTCATTTCCCTCTCTGAATTTTGACACTAGAGAAAATATTTTTTTTACATAATATGAATATTGACCGCAAGCGTGTCGGTACGTTTTGATTTTTTTGATAAGTTACTTTTTATAGGAGTTATAACCCTTCAAAAATTGTTAAAATTGCCTTTTTTTAACGCCATCAACAAACGTTCAGTATACAAATTAGACGATGTATTTTTAAAAAAAGCAAAAGGTACAGACATAGAATGTTTTCTTCCAATACATTTGGTAAAAAAAATCTTGGAAATTGGTTCAGTTTTGGAGTAGAAAAATGAGGACTACAAAACCTCGATTTTGACAATTTTATTTGGGTATTATCAGGCTGAGGTGCATGTGTCCCTTTCTCTCAGTATTCGGGGGTGAGGGGGGGCGGAGAGGGTTTTGTTGAATACGTATACAGTCAACGAAGTGATGTGACATTCTCAATAATTATATCGATACACTAGTCCACTAGTGTTGTCATGTCCCGAGTTATCGATGTTTTTTTAAAATTATTTTTCTGTTTGGTGACTTATTTTGAGTGTGCCAATACTTACCGAGCTTATTTACTAAAGTTATTGTGACAAATTTAATTTGTTTACGTCAAATAAATTAATGGAAAAAAATTGAAAAAAAAACACCTGTTACAGACAGACCCCGAGATGATTCCGTTCCGTATTGCCGAGTTGGATATGGAACATAAAAATTAATTAAAATATTTTTTGATAACTTTTGAAGGTTGTACTCAACATAATATTATCCCTTTATAGGACACTTTTTTTAAGATACAACTACCGAACCAAAAAAATACTTTTATATTTGACTAAATATATTGTTCTAGATTTTTTTTTCAAAAAAATTATATTTTACAAGAAAATGTGTGATGGTAAGTACATACACCACTGATCGTTTGATGGAATGCTGGTACAGCGTATGTTCAGTGGTACATGCATCTACCACATGTTGTTGAATCGATTATGTTATTATAATATCATATTATACAAATGAATATTGAAATCTATGTATAAGAGGCACCATATTGTTTATTGTGCTACATATTAGGTACATACACATAACTAGTTTAGTTTTTATTTAACTTTTTTAATACGTTATATTATTACAGAAAAATGCACTTTTGGGAATACCTCCTACATCACTTGACATTTTCAATCTTCTTCAATGATCTAATATTTTTTGTTTTTAAACGCTTTATTGTAAAAAAAATTACTGTTTAACATCTACACAATGAAATTAAAACAATTTATGGTCCAGACCTTTCCCTCGCCGGTAAATTTCTTGGTATGCGACCGTCAATTATTTCTGGTAAAAGGCATTGGTGGTAGAAATTTTCTAACAGTGGAACGATTTTTTGCCAGATTTCATCGTCCCTCTCAATTTTTTCATACAGCAAACCTTTTGGACTCCACACAACAAAATAACAATAATTACGACGAGTAATATGTAACTGGCCTTGTACTTGGTAGAAGTAATTATGATTCCGTTTTAATGTTAAAGAATGGTCTTCCAATTTACAGTAATCAATTATCTTTTGTGCAATTCCCTCTTCTGGTGACATATTTGCTATACTATAAGGGCATTTAATTTCAATTATAGAATCCTCACCGATAAGGCCATCCGGACTTGCCGCTAAAAAGTTTTTGGTTTTATCGATAAATAGCCCACAAGCGGATACCTGAAAACTTGTTTTTTTTGAAAATTGCTCTATTGCTAGGCTTTCATTTTCTTTTCCATAATTTGTGGCCATAGTTCCTTTGAATTGTGAGTACAGTAAAGAGTTTAGTACTCCCGTAACTGAAGTTTTTTGCCGAAGCTTATATATTTTTCCAAAGTTAGACGCCGTTATCCGCTTACGTCTTTCAATTGCCCACAGATTGTTATTGCTTTGGCCTACCGTATTCCGTTCGAGCTCTTCCTTATTGGTTGAAGATAATTCTTTGAGAAATTCCTCTTTTTTCGTTTCAAATATTTCAGGTGGCATATCTGGTTCTAATTCCAATTGACCATAATTTTCATCGGGCCCTGTAACTTTTTTTCTTTTTTCTGTCGTATTTTCATTATACTTTAGTTTTTTTTTTCGACACATTTGTTTATTCTCCTTCGAACGTCGTTTTCTCTCTATAAAGTGCTTCGTGTATTTGCCGGGACTGTGGCCTTGGATTTTCTTTTGTATTCTTGAATGGGTTGCCAATTCACTATTCCACGAAGTTACTGCTCCAAAACATCTTGCTTGGTAAGATCCTCTTGTAGTAAAATTTACCCTTTTTCCACCTATAAATTTGGCGATAACGTTGTTGAATTGCTCCACAGTGTTATTTGTCACGTCAATAATAAGACTTTCTGCATTTGCTATTAGAGACAATAAGAATTGTTGGATATCAGTCCATATTCCACAATCTCGAAGATCGCTTACTAAATTTGGATCATCAGTATACTTCTCCGGCTTGCAATAGTACGATGCACAATTTTTATGATCACCAAACACATGATTTGCGGTATTTTTTATGTCCATTTTCAAATTTTTTATTTTATCACTTTGTACTGTGTTTTCTTGCTCTTTCCTGTAATTTATTGCTCCAACTACAGCTCTTCTCATGCGTAAAACGTTTGCTTCAACCTTTTTCCTTATATGAACTGGTACAAAGCCTTTAGCGTTGTTGGTTTTTTTTCCAAGTGCTTTCATTTTGTTGCAAAAATTGCGGAGTAAGTGATTTTTGCACTCTATTTTTTGTACTATAAGGTTAGGACCATATGGCATTTGTTGCATTATTTTTTTCATGATGCTGGAGTCGCCATCACCAACTAGTTTGTTAAATTTCAATCCATGCATTTCCATGCTTCTCGAGAACCCTTCTGCTATAATGTGGGCTTCCATGGCATTAGCACTGTCACGCCAGTTTATGAAGCACCTGTGCTCAGAAGCAACTATGTGTAGTTTAGTAGCTCTAGCACATATGCAGCAGTATGAGTTTCGCACTCCCAGAAATAAAACCTTTTTAGTTCGTAGTCCAACTATGCACCCTGCGCCAGATGAGGAGCTAAATCCACTTTTGTACGACCTCTTTGCCCAGGAGCCATCTGCAACCACCGTTACCAAAGGATAGCCACCCTCGTCTACGTCACCGTTTAAAATGGCTAGCCTTTTTTCTTCTTCACCAGCTGCGATCATTTCTTCTAAGGCACATTCTTCAATTGTTGGCGCTAAACATTGTTCTATGTTCGTGTAAGTCTTACAATCCATATTTGGCATATTTAAAACCCCACAAATTTCATTCCATTGTGAATACCCATTTCCTGTACACATCACTCCTTCGACGACAGCAGTATTTATAGACATTTTCCGTTTCGGGTCTTCGGAGTGAATGTATTCTATTTTCTTGCACATTTTGCACTCGAAAACATACTGGCTTAGAAGACCATTTCGTCGTTCCTTCATAAATTTTAAATCGGAAAATGTGCAGTTGGTGTGTTCGTGCTTTATATTTGATATCTCCGAAAACAAATATTTTATATCCACAATTCTGCGACCTTCGAAATTATCGGTTTCATCAATATGGTCTGGTTCTATCACCAAATCATCAAGCGTTGTTGATGATGATGAACTTGCGTTTTCGTCTATATTTGGAGCAAATGATTCATCCATGGAAGTTTCATGCATTAGTGAAGATGTAGTTAAGTTTCCAAAAGTAGTATCGATGACATCCATATCCCTGTAAATGCAAATGATTTATTTATTTAAATTTGTCCATCCCATTTTCCCGTTATACATGCTACATAATACACGGCTCTCATAGCATAAATCTTTAGGTTTTTCTCGTAAGTCGCTCACGTAAGAGAGTTATGGCAAAATTATCAATGTAAACGATACCCATTGGTAATTTTGCCATAACTCTCTTACGTGAGCAACTTACGGGAAAAAAAACTTTACGTACGTAAAGGTAACCTTAGGAAGGTTCAGTAGTAAGAGTGACAGGAAAGCGATATTTCGACTTACCTAGATGTCGAACGTGGTGCAACATGAATCTGTCGTTTGATACTAATAATCGGTTTTTTTCGTCTAGCAGATAAAAACAAACGCGCTTTGTTTCCATTTCTTTTACCCATTATTTATCTGTAAGAAAAAATTTTTTGAGTTGAAGGTAGGTAATATAGTAGTCGATTTTATGTAACTCAATTTCTAAATACACATATCTTATGCTACGTATATATTTGCGAATAGTGGCGTGCACAGAATTTGAAAATTGAAATTTCGGAAAAAAAATAATTTTCAGCTTCGACAACATCATTAATGTCGTATTTTCAATCTTAGGATTCTAGCCCACTGAAAAATCAGTGCACGCCACTCTTTGCGGACAGAGACGCGAGCCGAACCACGAATTATGGTAAAGGTACGAAGCAACCGCAAGCGGCGCAGCGTTTCGGGCAGTTTGCTTTTGCTTCGTTCCTTTCCCATAATCCGTTGTTCGGCTGGCGTGTGTATACGCAGCCTAAGACGTAGAATAATATTTATTATAGGTTACTAGATATGTTAACAAATGTACCGACTTGCACTAATGCACTTTATGCATACAGTCAAAACTGATGAATTTACGTTATTCAGGGAGAGCCAAAAAACAACAACATTTTTAGCGATATTTATATGTTTAATTAAAAAAGGAAATTGTGTTGTAATATTGAGTTTTTATGAATGAATAGTTTATGTTTATAATAATAGTTTATGAATAATTTATGAATAGTTTAGTAGGTATCTACTCACCATATGTCCTATATGTGTAAATCGTGAGAAATGAGCAAACATATTTCAATATTCAAGGGGGTTTCAGGGTCAAAATTCGAAGGTCTGTATTTGACGTAGAATAGTTTCCAGTAAAAAGGCTAGTCAAAAACAGTAGAGTGATGCAGCCAGCGAAAAATAAAAACACTATACAATCACAAAGTACGTGATGTACCTACTGCGCCTATGCTGCCGTTTTATAAAAAAAGATGGTATGAATCTCCCGATATTACTAAACCAAAACAGCGTGCATCTTACTTTACTAATAGTAACAAGATGAATGAACTATGAGCGCAGAAGATATCTATTATATAGGAATACGCACGCTCAAGTCGCGACGCGTATTGACTTATCTGTTGCAGCAGGCAGCAACCCAGTGGCGGATTTCCCCTTAGGCCTAATAGGCCCGGGCCTAGGGCGGCCAGATATTAGGGGCGGCCAATCGCGACAAAAAAGTCACAGATCATAACAAGAAATTACTTTCTAAGTACCTAAATATTCTACGTACGAGAACGTCATTGCTAGCCGCAAGGGTCTCGCGCTCGTGCTCGGAAGTTTCATAAGAGCGTGTTCACACACAGCTATAATATGCGTGGGATGGCGTATTTCGGCCTATCGCTCGCTATATATTCCCAATTGGAATATATGGCTAGCGATATGCAAGAGCGTGTTCACACACAGCACACAGCGCGCCCCCCCCGCCCCGCAGCTGCCCTCGCCACACCTATCATGCGCCGTCGCTCGCCCGCTCGCGTATTTCCAATCCCTACCGGGATTCAGTCGCGCTAGTGCCGCTAGTGACTGAACCGCGTTAGGTATTGTTATGCATAAATCACCTTACAAAAGCTATAATAAATAAATAAATCAGAGATTACAAAATAATACAATAATAAGCTGTTATTTATGCCAATTATGAACTTTCCACTGATGATAAATAATAAAGTGTGACATTATAAAGGGTAGGTATTTTCTTTAAAAATATATATTTTTAGTTAAAATATATGAAAAAGGAGGGGGGGGGGGGAGGAGGAACATAGGAATAGGATTAAGAGGCAAAGGATTTTTATTTATTTTTAACATTGTTCTAAAGTAGCCTACGGATTTCGGATTTGTGACATCATGGTCAAAATAGATAAAGCATTGCAATAGCTCCGTGTAAAAATGGTAGGAAATGTGGTCCATTTTTGGACCAAAATCAATCGCAGAAAAATAAAAGTGGTCCGTGGTCCATTTTTCAATCGAAATCGTTCCAGTGTAACAAACCCTATCGCGACTGAAAGGCGGTAGGGATTGGAAATACGCCCCCGCTCGCGACAGGCGACAGCAGTCAGTGGTCAGTGGTCAGTTCAGTCGTTCAGTGTGCGTACAGCAATTGCAGCGAGGGGATGAGCGTTTTTCTAATTTCGTAAAGGTATTCGCGACGCGACGTGTATGTATGTACTGCAATATTATCAAAAATCGAAATATTTTACAGGACGTGGACGATACCTCACGTTAAAAGTGTTATTTCGCATAATTAGATATGGATGGAAAGAAAAGGTTAAGTGGGGCTGAGTATCGCAAGCGAGCTAAAGAAAAAGATAATAAACAACAGGATGTAATTAAAAAAACGCGGAAATTAGACGATTTCTTTGGAAAACCATATGTCATTGATCCAACATGCGACGTTCCAAGTGGTAGCGGTGTTATATCAACTGATTTTTCTTTAGTGTCTTCAAGTGCAGATATTTCTATCGTTGTGGCAAGTGGATTAAAGGAAGAAGCCAAAGATGTTCCACTAGTACCAGGAGTGCAGCCTTATCCGGATCAGGAACTGTGCGAAATCAGCGACGATCCAGCCAAATGGACAATCGACGAGTTCACGCGTGATTACATTTGTAAGAACGGAGCTAATCAAAACATTCAAAATAATTTTTCTAAGAGTGTGCGAATTTACAAAGATAAGGTGCGACAGTTGTCAGAAAATTTATTCGAACGTCAACTTCTAAATGGCGAAAAAGTTCCGCGAAAGTGGCTAATATATTCCGGAAGTACTGGACATGTTTTTTGTGGACCTTGTCTTCTTTTTAATGGCGGGGAGAGTCAGTTTGATAGAAAGGAAGGTTTTAATGATTGGAAAAATTCCAATTACCGAGTATCGACCCATGAAAATTCGTCTACTCACAAAATATCTGTCCTGCTTATGAACGAACGAAGCAACACGCTAGGTCGCATTGACCACGCATTAACAATACAATTAGATGAAGAAATAATTTACTGGAGAAACGTTTTGAAACGAGTAGTTGCATGTGTAAAAGCGCTTGCATCACGTGGTTTGTCTTTCAGAGGACACGACGAGAAATTTGGTTCATTTCACAATGGAAATTTTTTGATGTCTTTAGAACTTATCGCTGAGTTCGATCCGTTCTTAGCCAAACACATTACACGTTGTGGAAATCCAGGCTCAGGATATACGAGTTATCTCTCTTCAACAACATGCGAAGAATTCATTCGGCTTATGGGAAACAAAGTTTTGAAGACAATTGTAATGGAAATATTAACAGCGAAATATTTTTCTCTGATCATCGACTCGACGCCGGATATATCTCACGTAGACCAGCTCACTTTTGTAATCAGATATGTCCTGCCTAATGGATCACCTGTAGAACGTTTCCTCATGTTCATTCCAAACACAGGCCATAAATCACAACAAATGACAAATATTGTAACCTCAACTTTAATTGAATTGGGAATCGACATTTCAAACTGCCGAGGGCAATCTTATGACAACGCAGCTAACATGTCAGGCATATACAACGGCCTACAAGCTAAAATAAAGGAATTTTCTCCCCTTGCCGAGTATGTTCCCTGTTCAGCACACTCGCTCAATTTAGTAGGTGAGTGTGCAGCTGAAAGCAGCCAAGAGGCTTGTTCGTTCTTTTCTCTACTCCAAGAGTTGTATAATTTCTTCGCAGCATCAACTCAGCGTTGGGAACTCCTACAAGCCCATTTCACCGTCAAAAGTCTATCAATGACTCGTTGGTCAGCTCGTGCAGATGCATGCAAAAGTTTACGTGAATCGTGGCATGAAATCCATCAAGCGTTAGTCTCCATCGAAACAGACACGGAACAGAAGAAAGCCGTTATTTGCGAAGCAAGAGGTATTCGTTTAAAGCTGGAACGCTTTGAAACGGCCATCATGACTGTGTTTTGGGGATTCTTACTAAATCGCATTAACGCCACAAGTAAAAAACTTCAGAGTGTGGAAATTGACATAACCATTGTCATAGAACTGTATGAGGTACTTATTCGTTTTATTGGCGAAATACGGGATAATTTCGATGATTTCGAAAACCAAGCCAAGAAACTGTCCTTTTTACAGGAATATGAAAGAGATTTTCGACGCATTCGAAAGCCTAAGCTACTTCCTGGCGAGACTAGTACAGGTGAAGAGATGCAACAAAAAAACGGCCGTGAAAATTTTAGAATTACTACTTTTTTAGTAATCATCGATTCATTATCAGAAGAACTAAAAAAACGACTGGGTGCTTACAAATCACTTTATAACAAATTTAATTTTATTACTAAGTTGACAAAACTAAGCCCGACTGAAGTCGAAGAAAAGGCAAAATCATTGCAAATGATTTATTCTAGTGATTTAGATGCTCATTTTTCAGAAGAATGTCTCCATTTTCGCGCACACTGCAGTGTGAAAAATGAGGATCGCAACAGTGCTGTCAGTTTGTTAAAATGGTTATGAACTGAAGATCTTCAAACCATTTATCCAAACGTGGATATTGCTCTTCGAATGTGTGTGTGTACTCCCGCCAGTAACTGTTCTGGAGAACGATCATTTTCTTGTTTACGACGTGTAAAAAATTATTTACGCACAACAATGACGGAGCAAAGGCTGAACGATCTTGCTTTACTTAACATAGAAGCAGATCTTTTAAGAAAATTGGAGTGCGAAGATCTAATTAATGATTTTGCTGCACTTAAGTGCAGACGAGAATTGTAACTGCCAGATGTTGATTTTTTTTACCACAGTTATTTTTATTAGCCTTGAAGAGATGCTCAATTTTTTGTTTTAACTTTTTTTAAATATATTTATATAATACCTGATGTTGATTTTCTACCAAAGTTTAATTAATAAGTCTTAAAGAGTTGCTCATTTTTTGTTTTGAGTTCAGTTTTTTTTTATGTTAGATAATACTTTACGTAATTTGTTTTTACCAAAGTTTTAATTTGTATTTTAGGTTTAGTTTTTATATTCGAATATTTACCTTAAGTTGATTTTTATTTAAAAGAGGTGCTGATTTCTTTTATTTGTTTGGAGAGATTGGAGACTAACTATAACTTTTTATCCATGGCTGTATTATGTATGTTAATAATCTCCGATGTTGAGTTTTTACCAAAGTTTTATTAATAAGCTTTGAAGAGATGCTCAATTTTTTATTTTGATTTTTTTTTAAATATATTTATATAATACCTGATGTTGATTTTCTACCAAAGTTTAAATAATAAGTCTTAAAGAGTTGCTCAATTTTAGTTTGAATTCAGTTTTTTTTTTTATGTTAGATAATACTTTACTTAATTTTTTTTACCAAAGTTTTAATTTGTATTTTAAGTTTAGTTTTTATATTCGAATATGTACCTTAAGTTAATTTTTATTTAAAAGAGGTGCTGATTTCTTTTATTTGTTTGGAGACTAACTATAACATTTTATCCAATTCTGTATTATGTATGTTAATAATCTCCGATGTTGAGGTTTTACCAAAGTTTTATTAATAAGCCTTGAAGAGATGCTCAATTTTTTATTTTAACTTTTTTTAATATATATAATACCTAATGTTGTTTTTCTACCAAAGTTTAATAATAAATAATAAGTCTTAAAGAGTTGCTCAATTATTAACATATTATTATTATTATTGACTAACTATAACTTTTTATCCTTGACTGTATATGGTATGGTTGGTATGTATGCAGTTTGTTACTTAATAGATTTCACAAAAAATAAAGGTATGTTTTATAATCATTTGCTTTTTTTCTTTTAAAATACAAAATACCTAACTAGTAATTTAGTAATATTTTTTTCTATTGCCCATCCAACAGCCAACATTTTTAGTTGGATTTCGACTTCGACTCTAAAACCCCAACTTCGTCTGTAACCCCAGAAATGTCCAGGAAAAGATAAGCCCATATCTGGCAACCCTAATTGTAACTGTGAAACACGAAACACTTATATATTATTGTATGAGAATAAACCTGAAACTGTTAAATAAATTAAACCTAAAACTGTTTTAAATGTTTTATTCAAATCCTTGAAACCTTAGAAAATATAAAAAAACTAGCAGCTATTAGAGTAAACTAAATTTCTGAATCGATTTCGACAAAAGTTGTCAATAAATAAATTCATTATGTAGTCTATACTCTATATCAGGGGTCTCTAAACAACGGTCCGCCAATTTCATCAATCCGGCCTGCGACAATTATACAGTAATTGAACTAGCGAATTTAGCAAGCGTATTTTTTTACATTAATTCCACACCGGAGGTCCTGAGGAAAATATTTTCCCTCACGACCTATGTCATCTTAGGTGATGCTGTGTGGAGGGTCTTTTTAAGGAAGGGAAGGATAGGAAGTTCTGGAAAGGAAAAGGTATGAGGGGTGGGTAGGAATCTGGGGGTTAGTGTGTCCAGGAGTGACATACGTATGAATACATCCCTCCAACTGCGGTGCAAGGTGATGGGTCAAAATAGTTCGGCTGGAAAGGTCAAAAGGCCTCCCTCACCCAGTCTCTCTCGATCCGGCCCGCCACGCAGCAACTATGAATGATAATAGCAGGAAAATTAAAACGGTTTTGACCTTAGGAACTTACTGGAACTTACTGAAAAGTTTGGATACTCCTGGTCAATATGATGGGTACTGAGAAAGGGGCGGCTACATGGCCTGGGGCCTAGGGCGGCCAAGACTGCAAATCCGCCACTGCAGCAACCTGTATACACGCACCCACAAGTCTCATTGACTTGTGCGTGTGCAGAAGATGAGCTCGGAGCAGGCAGTCACATGTATTTGTAGTAAGTAATAATAATAATAAAGTTAAGTACAATACAATATTAAATAATGTAGACCTCGCTATTTTATTACGAATATGTACCTAGGCACCTACTTAATTTTTGGAATAAATGAATAACAGTAAATGAAATAATAAGAACGCGAAGTCGCTGGCGGGCGCGGCGCGGCGATTCGTGCTTCCAACACCTGCAGCCACGCACACACACGCATTGGGGTTCACCAATACACCGATAGCGCTTTTGCTGTCCCCGCTGAGATGAACGAAATAGAAATAATTTTTACAAATACCTATCGTTAAAATTTCTCGGCGCTCCTGCGCGCTCTTAAGAGGGTTTCACTGTACCTTGATTGTAGTCACTTACCATTGAGCAATAATCCTATAGAATTTGACGACTTACTAAAGCAAGAAACATCTAACAACATCGACCCAATATTTAATTTGAGCATGTGAAAACACATTACGCCCTTTCGTGTCGCTCGCAGCGGCCGCACCGGCGGCTAACTTCGTGGACAACTGACGGTCGCCCGCGCCTACCCACACACGCACATCCGTAATAAATACGCTGTTCTAACAAGCTGTAATATTGAGAAGCTTTCCCGTGTATTAATGGTGCCAATCTTCCCCTATTATTATTATTTTCACTTTTGTTATATTCTTGCAAATTTTTGTGCATGGTTGTTAGACAGTTGGTATTTATTTTGTTGTATTTTTTTTAAATGTTAACGCCTGTCTTCTGGAAAATAAAATAAAATAAGGTACTCATTTAATGAATCGAATATATATATACATACAGTGGTGGTTCTTCATAGCGGGACAATGGGGATTATCTATGGGATGTGCACAATAACTCCAATTGAAAAAAAATTATTTCAGATATGTTTGAAACTTTAGAAATACAAAGAAGAAACCTTGAAACTGATTCACAAGAAACTAGATCCACTCTCAAAACATTAGAAGAAACGCTGAAGCAGCAAATACAGGTTTGTATTATTTATTGTTATCAAGTTTAATTTGTAGAACTCCATTTTAATTTTTTATTTATTTTATGTATTCAATAATTTTATTATTAAATTAATAAAAAACAGTTTATTTATAAACAAGTTCTGCTGGTAATTATTATTACGCGTGACAGCTGTTTCGCCTTCTGAGGGCATTATCAAACTGTGGTCATGCCACATACAGACAATCTATTTATAGTATTTTTGGATAGGTTTGTACTATGACTCATTTCTAATTTCTGATTAAAAATGACTGAAATTATTAATGGTTATTATTTTCTCAATTACTGTTATTTCCCACTTTGTGAGAAAGTCGTTAAGCAAACTAATTGTGAGTCATTCGCAAATGCTGACTCATGGTTTTCTTTTCCAGTATAGTTAGTTATTTAAAAATTGGTTTTGAATACATCTAAAAGCGGAGAGTGTATTATATTTTTTTGTTCATTTATTATGTTCATTTTTTATGTTCATATTTTTATTTTTATTATCATAAATGAACAAAAAAATATAATACACTCTCCGCTTTTAGATGTATTCAAAACCAATTTTTAAATAACTAACTATACTGGAAAAGAAAACCATGAGTCAGCATTTGCGAATGACTCACAATTAGTTTGCTTAACGACTTTCTCACAAAGTGGGAAATAACAGTAATTGAGAAAATAATAACCATTAATAATTTCAGTCATTTTTAATCAGAAATTAGAAATGAGTCATAGTACAAACCTATCCAAAAATACTATAAATAGATTGTCTGTATGTGGCATGACCACAGTTTGATAATGCCCTCAGAAGGCGAAACAGCTGTCACGCGTAATAATAATTACCAGCAGAACTTGTTTATAAATAAACTGTTTTTTATTAATTTAATAATAAAATTATTGAATACATAAAATAAATAAAAAAAAAAAAAAAAAAAAAAGGTTTGTATTACATAATTGGATGTAGTTTCTGTACTTTTTACTTCTTGAAATTTTGTCGATTTTGTGTACCTAATAATTTTCTCATTTATTTTAGGCCATTGAAGATGAAAAATCATCACTTAGACGGAAAAGGTTGGAGATGGATTCCGAGAAAGAAATGCAAAAGAATGAAACCGAAAAGTTTAAAAGATACGTTGATAGTGAGAAGGATTTGTTGATGGTAAAGTATTTGATTAAAAATATATATTGTGTTTTTATTGTTTGGTTCAAGCAATTACATCAATGTACTTATAAATTTTCAGCAAAATGTGAAACGAACTGAAGAACAGAATGCAGATACAGAAAAACATATTGCAGAGAGAATAATTAAATTAGAGCAAGAGAAGCAAGATATTGCAAACCAACGGAAAATAGTAGATAATTTGAAAAACACTACCGAGGTAATAAAAATAAGAATAAAATCAAATATTTTAATGCAAGACTAGCTGATACAACGGATTAGAGAAGGGAATGGAGGTGGTTTTTGAAATCTCATGTAGACAGTGACTTTTCTCTGCTTTGATGGTCTAGTGTGCAAAATTTCATCAATCTCAGAATAAAAGTGTAGATCTGTACAAAAAACAAAGCCACACCGGAATGCTTTATTATATAATTATGTAGATAGATTTTTAATCCTTCATTACATCTTTCACCCCAAAAGTCAATTGTATTATGTATATACTTTATTAGTGTAATATATGCTAAATTATTGTTTGAAACAGGCTCTAAAACAAAACCTTGAGAAAGAATTAGAAGATATAAAAAATAACAAGGAAACTTTATCCAAGAATCAGCAAAATTTAAATCTCGCCGAAATGGCTATGTCTGCAAGGTAAATAAAACTTTTTAAAATATATTAATTAAATAATATAATATAATGAACAATTTGAAATGATTGCTAATAGATTTTTTGTCATTTTAGAAGTCAAGAATTGGAGATGTTGACTCGCTCCGCTTTGGCAAAGCACGCTGTGGCGGAACGCAAGGCTTCTGAAGCCGCCTACGCTCAGCAACGCTACGAGGAGAAACTCAAGAGGTTCCAGGAGCAAGCCATCTCACTCAACGCCCGCGAACAGCTCATCGCTCGGGACAAAGTGGCCCTGTCGAGGGAACGCCTCATGTTCCATAACCTGCAAAAAGAATCGCTCAACAGTCAATGTGGACTTTGCAAAGCTTCCATGCTGAAACAGAATTACGTGGAACATCAGAATGACAATGTGCAAAGGTTTAACGGGATTCAACCAACAAATATGAACTTTCATACCGATTTTCTCGAGTCGTCGGTTTCAAGGGACCAAGCTGAAAATGCTCACAGAATGAATTTTGATTCACTTGGTAAATTGGATGATTTTGCTAAGAAAGTTCAATTTGATGTCTCGGGTGTGAGATACACAAGTGATGCACCTGGAAGAAGCAGTGCTGATGGAATTCAGTTTGGTTCGAGGTATTTTGAGAATGCACATTTGGAGGAAATTAAGGATCCAGAGCTTAGTTCCAATATTGCATTTGATGAAAGACCTGCTTCAGTATTTCGGGTAAATAACTATACGATATATTCTTACTAAACATAATGCAAATACACATTTTATATTTTTTCTTTCATTAAAAAATAGCGCATTTAAATATTAATGCATTGTAAGATCTGATTTTTAATACTGTTTGTTTTGTTGTCAACAGGAAATAGTAGACCCAAGGTTACTTCTTTTGAAACTGGACATTGAGAGCACAACCAGGCAATTTTTATCTTCATAGATAAGGGCGGTAAATACTTAAAAATATAATGTGTTCAAAATACTAAGGGTTATTTATTAAAAAAAATTAAATTATAAAATAAAGTTTTTTTATTGTTATTTTTCTTTGTGAATACAGAATGAACATGGACAATGGATAATCTAAAATGGAACAGGTGAAATTATCATTCAAATGGGATGGAAATGTATGATTAATGCTTAAAAAATCTTGCATAAATTATTTAAGTAATTTAAATTATATATCAATTGAATTTAAAATTTTTTAAATTAACAATATTCTCTTTTTTTCACATAAATAAATATTTCTTTATTAACTACATTATACTTCATTTTAATTTATTTCATCACATTCACTGTTGAAACAGTTCAATATAATTTTAAAAGATAACATTCATAACATGTTAAAATTCCCACACACTTTCAAACAGCAGTCTTTCTTTTTAGCTAAATTTTATATTTTTTAATCTGTCGCAAAATTCACATTGGACAAAAAAAAATCACCTTGGAGTCTTTTCTAGCCAATAGTCGCAATTTAACTATGAAAATAATGCATGTTTTGTTGTCGCGTTGTACCTACTGGCCAGAAAAACACTGAGATTTTTTTAGGATTATTTTTCTCAAAGTCATAAAGTATTGATTTCTTATTAAAAATTTAGGTTATTAAATGATAAAATTATTTCTATTGGATTATTTTCTAGGATCAGAATAATGACTTTTCAAAACCATTTTTATGTTATGATAATAAAATGAGGCAACATGTTATTTTATCACAGAGAAAATAAAATAGTAGTTTCTCTAAATTATACACATTTTGCACAATGTATAAGACACTGAAACTGCAAACCAAATCATTAAATTATTGCTATTGCGATGATTTAAATACTTCATTCGATGAATCACTTATAAAAGTAGACGAAATAGTTGTTTATTTACAGAATTTAAATTTAATGAAGGGTTGAATAATAATTACATTGGACGGTATTAACAAGCCTAACTACTAAAATAATATACAATAATTAAATCTTAAATAAGTATTTCATCATCTGCCTCCAATTCGGGACGTACAAGAGATTCTAAAAACATGTTATTAGTTTTCATTTACTTTTGGCCAGATATCAGGAAAACTAAATCTATGACAGGTATGTTTTTGTGTCATTAAAAGGGTCATTACAATATCTGTAAATTCTTCATTTATTTCAATCAATCAAGATTCCACAATTAGTATGTAAAAACATCAGATTGTGTCTTTAATAATCGTTTTACAGAATTAGCACTGTAGCGATGAACATAAAAAAAACAGGAACTTCATTTACTAAAAGAATTAAAAGATATTTTAATTAGATTCTTACATTCAATCAATTTATTAGAATTGGCGTAGATTCAAATTGGTTAAAAATCAGATTTCATAAAATTTTAAATTATTATTTCTAACGGTGCTTGAGTAACAAATGATTTTATGTGCTTTTTTTTTTAATATTCCGTCAATGCGATAAATATAATATTAAATCTATTTAAATTTATTATTGCTTCTATATTTTTCAAACCAAATAAGATAACCTGCACTTGCAGACATTCTGCACCGTTTATGGCCATTATATCATAAGATGGCGCATATATAAATAATTATAAAATATTTTATAACTAAAAATGTACATGAAATTTCTGCAATAAATTGATCTTGTGACCAGAGTGTCTAAACTCTAAACTTGAATCACAAACATCATCTATCAGTTTTATTTAAAATTTAGTAAATATCTATTTTATTATTATTATACTATGTACATTTGCAAATTATTTATATTAAAATTTTTATAAAATTGAAAAATCATTTGATAATATGTAGTTATAGTAGTCTCCGCCGGATGTGTTATGATCTATTGTGTTTTACTTCCAGAAGTTGTGGGTAGTTTTCTACAATTTGCAGCAGTATACCGTCGATGTAACACCGCAGCTGACCGTTTACGTCTTGCTGCTCTTTAAGCGCTTTCTGCATCTGGAAGTTTCAATATAAAAATAGAGGAATGTTTTATGGAAATCATTAATGTTCAAAATAACAAATATTGAAACACAAAACGATGTAATCATCAAAAATATTCACCGAAATGCTGGATTTATGGTTTAAAAGTTCAGCAAAACAAATATATACGTAAGTCAATGAATGTACAAGTGAATCATTTTAAAGAGGCTCTTTCTTGCTTGTTTAGTGGTTTACTAGATGGATCAAAAAAGGCATATCGAATGATCGTCCAGTTGATTAGTCAGACATCTTCAAATACTAGGTTTGGAGATAATGGGGAAAGAAATATTAAAAAACTTAAGTTTAATATTTATAAGTAAGAGGGGTATGCGGGCGGCCATTCTAACCTAGTTGGAAAACCCTTTCTGAAAGAAACTTTCAATACTTTCGGTGTGGTGTGCACAAATACATTCTAACGTAATATTACTTCTCTTTAAAACGATTTGCCTGTAATTTTAACTTAATCATAGTTTTGTTATTACATTTTTGTTAAAACTGACATAGAAGCGAATATAAGAGAAATAATAAATAAAAAATATGTTGAAGATTAAGAAACAATAAACAATGCCAAAAATCACCCTTCAAATGTCAAAATGGCGCTAATCGTCAATTTGTGACAGTGTCACAAGTGACGTCAAAGGACTGGGCTTTATACTTAGGACGAGTTGTTACACAGAATGTGAACAATTCATTTAATTTACCAGTTCTGTGAAAGTTCTATCCAAGATCTGTTATTATTTCAGTTCTGTGAAGCAACTGGTCCATAATGATATAAAACAGAATTTGAAATTTGATGATTGTTTAAATTCTTAAATTATGAAAAAACTGACCCTTAGAAATTTTAACTCATAGGCCGGCCGCACACGTCAGGTTTTTTCATCCGATTGTCTGATCCGATTCGAAACCCGATTGGACTATTTTTATTCCGCGCCGGCCGACTAATCCTGTACGCGTACATGTAACAATAATAACTGTCGGATCAGACAATCGGATGGAAAAATCTGACGTGTGCGGCCGACCTAAACGGTAGATACTGTCGGGTACATCATTTCTTAACCCTAGGTAATTATATAAAAACCAAAAATCAAATAATATATATAGTAGGCAATAAATACATTGATAACAATAGTTTATGCAAAAGAAATAAGCAAGCAATAAAATAATAAACAACTAACCACACCCTAAATGATAAAATGCTTCTGTAAATAAGTTTAAAAGTGGTTATTTTAAAAGAGGTTTGCAAAGCTTTGAAAAGTAATGCATATCACATAAAGTTGTCATTTTGTTTAACACAAACAAGAAAAAACAGATAAATCTTATAACCTCTGGAGCGTTTTGCTATACAATCGATTTCAACCTTCAGCGCTCCCTAATTTTTGAGTATTCAGTTTGGAAATTTTCCACCCTTACAAAAAATTATATCTCTGAATTTTAATATGGTGACATATAAATTACTTATAGCCATTGAATGCACCTATATGATATTCTACCGTTTATCCAATATTTGTACGATTCATAAAAACGATTAAATATATACAAAAATGCATGAATTCTGTGTATTTTTTATTTTAAAATTGGCTTACGTAGTACATATTTAGAGAATGTTAAATATTATGCTTTGTATGGCCCAGTTGATAATCACAAATATAAATTTAAATTCGATCATGCATTTTTTAATATGTAAACACAATTTCAATGATTAGTACAAAATTATATTTCAACAATATCAGTTCGCAAAATCTCAATAACAAATAATTCACCAGAGATGAGAGACATCTCTTTTTAAAAAGTGAAACTACCAAATTATCTTTGTGACTAATCAAAGTATACAACACGCTGAAACTTTTCAAATAATTACAATAAATGTTTTAAAATATCTCTTCAAATTGGCCACAATTTGGCCAGCGAATGCTCGAGGGTGTTTTGGCCAAAATTTGTCAAAAAACGCCCCAGTGGATAAACAAAGCCCAAGCATTTCTGAATAATCATACAATTCAGAAAATGCATTAGTTAAAAAGTCTCGTTTCAAGATTTTTAAAATTTCAAAAAGTATAATGCATAATTTTTTGAGGTTAACAAAAGCCGCTGGATAGGTAGTTTTAGCAACAATACAACCAAACGGAACTGGGTTGCGCCCCAAAAGTAGTCAAAATAACAAAAAAGGAGTACCATATAATTTCAAACGTTTCATCCCAAGATTTTCGTTATAATGGAATTTGACCTGCATTCATTATTTATCAGACATGAAATAAATATTTAGAAAGAAGAAAATATAAGGAAAGGTTGTTCAGAAAAATAGAAGAATTCAGCTTCAGAGTTATGAAATTTTCAAAATAAAGAGAAGTCTAAAAGGCACCTGAAAAGTAATATAGATAGTAATTAGTGGGTAACATTGCGTGAATAAAGGTTATTAGTGTTATTTACAAGTGTCAGAATAGCCCCATGCACACATTACTGTTGATGATTCCGTACCTTATCAATTTGTGTGTCGTAATGATCTTGTTGTGCAAACCCATCAAACTGCAAAACATAAAAAAACAGAAAGCAAGCTGATGATTCCAACTCTGACAAACACTTATCTCCCTTCTCCCTTGACAACATTCATTAAATTTATTAAGCGGATGTTAAATTCATAATATTACCAAAACATACTAATTAAATTAAAAGGGAAATATTATTAAAGGAATGTTATTGAGGAGTAGGGAATATTAAAATATTGGCAATATTGAAATAATAATTTTATGTTAAATTAATTTTTAAAAAGCGATAAAGATTACAATTTATTATAATCAATCTATTTACTCCATTTTGCTGTGTGCAAACAACTATAATATTGTGTGACTGTGGGGTAACTATTTACTACTTCTAAAAGATATAAAAAATTATACTACAAAACAGAAATGACAATAAAAAAACATAATGGCTCTATAACTCTACAGTAACTTTGACGAAAAGAATAATAAAAAAACACAGATCCACAAAAAAACATTGGATAAATGCTAAGACCAAAATAATTCTAGTCAATATGTAACAAAATCTTTTAACAAACTAACTCAATTTTTTAAATAATTTATTGTAACTAATAAACATAAACATGACGTTACAAAACAAAGACAGCTAAGAATGTGTTTGAATGAATAAGTAAAGTAATGTAATATACCTGGTCATTGGTCATCTCAGTGAGCTCTGCGGCCAGACTGCTGTGAGGAGGGGGCCCCAGCAGGGAGCGACCCGTCTCCAGACCCCGGGTCAGCATCTGAGCTTGTAATTCTTCATAAGCCTCCGCCAGTTCTGAAATCAGGTGCTCATATAGTAAATATTGAAGAATTGTGGAACATAAATTATGGAGGGCGAATGAATGCTATTAAAAAAAAATTCAACAATATTTGAAAGGTTGTTTGACAGCGGTCAGATTGATATTACAATAGTTTCCCTCTTGAACATGAGCTGGTAGTATAGCTGTCAGACTGACAATACAACAGTCCCCCCTAAACACAATCTAGTCAGACAGCAGCAGTCAGATTGATTGTATAATAATTCCCCACCTGAACATAAGCTAGTAATATAGTTGTCAAATTGACAACACAACAGGTCCTCCTAAACACAAGCTAGTACGAGAGCTGTGAGATCGATAGGACCACAGTTCCCCACTTAAACATAAGCTATAATGTCAGCTTGTAGCTACAAGAGTTCAACACCTTGTTCTACACCTTCCACTGCGAGCGGAGCGGACTCCGTACGAACTCCACTCGACTAGCAAACGTTATCTGCATACAAGTGCCTCCATCAAGAACGAGGTGAGCGGAGCGGACCAAACGAGTTAAAATAGGTTCGAACGAGTCCACTCCGCTAATGCGAGGGGAGCGTACTCCGTACGAACTCCGCTCGATTCGCAAACGGTAACTGCATACAGGTGCCTCCATCAAGAACGAGGTGAGCGGAGAGGTCCAAACTAGTTAAAATAGGTCCGAACGAGTCCGCCCGCGCATCATCGCCGACTAGTTTCTAGCCCACTCCGCTCAAAAACTGTCGTCAATTCTGTTGCCTCGACTGAGTTTTTTGTCAACACGGAGGTGTTTATTGAAGCCGTTCAACAATTTTGTTTATAGGATACGACTAGCAAAGAATTTCGCAATGTCGACAAAAAGGATGTGGCTTAGAAAACCATCATTGAGATGAACTTGGCGGAAATAAGAAAGTTAAAAAAAAAATAATAATAATTTTTGAGATGAAAATCTTTTTATAAATAAAATACATTAGCAAAAGTTTTTTCTTTGCATACATGCTGTCAGAATCATCTTCACTAGAATCAGTACTTGACATCACAAAAATCACTTTGTTCACTCCGAACGACAAAGCGATACTGACTCGTTTTCAATGGAAGGGCAAAACTATTTCTCATTTTTTATTGACCTCGCTCCACTCGCCTCGCTCATTTCTAGCATGGGCCGTGGAAGGTCCAAGCTATTTCGCTCATTTCCCACCCCGCTCCGCTCAACTCTTTTCCGCTTGCAGTGGAAGGGGCCCCTAAGATTGACAGTTTGGCTATACCTTTGTTCTTCTGGCGCAGGCGGCTGAGATCTTCATGGAGCTCCTCTTGTCGCAGCAGGTCGGGAGGTCCCCACTCGCCCTGTCCCGCCTCCCGCTCTGCGGAGCACCGCGCCGCCAGCTCTCGCCGCGCCTTCTCTAGCTCCCGCTGCAGTTCATTGGCCATGGCCGTTGAGGCCTCCTGGCACTCCTTTTCCCTGAAAATTCAAATATAATAATCAATAAACAAATAGGCAAAAAAAAAAAATTTATATTTGGCTTCAGTGGTCATTAAATGATAATAGTGTTATTAAAATTTTAGGATCTGCGCTACAAAATGGATTACCTATATAGAATTAAAAAAAAAACAAGAACTCAAAAATCTAATTGATTACGAGACCATAGCAAAAAATTATGATAATTAGGGAAGTGTCAAAAGACAGAAATTATGATAAATATGTGAATCTGAAGAACAATAATTCTAGAGGGAAACTCTCTGTTTTCAAGTCTGGTTTCCAAAGGAGGCAATAAATTAACAACTGGGAAAGTCTGAAGTATCTAAGGGGAGAGCATTGACCCAATAAATTAACCTCGTTAATACAATAAAATGCGTTTTAGTCTTACTTCCTGTGCGCCTCCTTGGCCTGCTGCAGCTGCAGCGTCAGAGAGGCCACAGCATCCTGGGCATCCCGCAACCGCATAGCCTCTGCGTCAGCTCCCACCCTCAAACCCTCCGACACTCCGCGGAGTCGACCAGCCTGGAATTAGAAACATACGTACATTTAGTACAGATTTCATCAGCTAAACCCAAAGACATTAATACTGGACGCGGGGTAGAAATCTCAAAGTGGGAAGCCAAACACAATACGATTGTAGCTGTCTCTATTCCCAGTACTTCAGTACTAAACTGCTACGCGTCGTGTGAGGTCGTGTCTTACCAGTAAGTAAATTGTATTGCAAAGCGCTCCTGTGTGATGAGAAAATGCTTCAATTTACACGGCAAATAGTCGAAAAGGAGACAGCGAAAATTGCATCACAAAGTGACATAAGCATAACAAGGACAACCTACTAACAGTAAGTCGGTTTACACAGCGTCCCGCATTCGTTTTATTCTATTGGGAAAGATGGGGTAAAACGTACAAAGGGTAACGCGTTCATTAATTTAATAATGTCGTTGATGAAAATTGTAAATGGTAACGGTCCTAGGTGTTATTAATCTGTATAGATTTGTATAATCATTTGAACCTATAACCTGTACTGTATAATAGAATATGTACTTAACAATACTACTATAATAGTACCAATATTGTATTACTAATGAAAACTCATTTAATAAATATAAAAATATTTGCCCGTGTGTCACGTTTTACCCGCCTTTACCCTTCCCTGTCATATTGTGTAACCGAGTGAGAGTATCTTGTTATCTCAGTCACACCCGTGATGTGACAGTAGTATTCGGCGAAGAAATTAATACGCTGCCCGACGATTTATCTATGACATTCATACACACACATTCTTTGATTGTCTGTCTTTATCACACACGAATAAAGTTTTGAATTTAGAAATTAAACTGAAAACCGCTGAAAACAAAAGAGTGTTGCTTGCTTTCCACATTATATTGTGAGTAAGTGAGACTATGGCGAGTCTATTTATAATATAACGTCATTGGCTAAACCCAGTTTAGTGAAGAATAAATAAAACATAATAAATTAAATTGTCACACTATATCATGGAATACCAAAGACTCTAAATTGTCTCTTTAAATTGTAGCTTTTGTATTACAGTGAGAACAGTTTATTAAAAAAACTGATTATGGGTGAGAAGTTCGATGATCAGGGCATCATTTTTTTACATTAACTCCACACAGGAGGCCCTGCGGAAAATAGTTCCCTTCAGGGCCTACGTCATCTTTGCCAGGTGGAGGGTCTTATGGAAAGGAAGTTCTGAGTGTGAAAAAAAGGTATGCGGGGCGGGTAACAATTTAAGGGTCAATGTGTCCAGATGTGACGGAAGAATGAATCCATCCCTCCCACTGCCGTACAAAACGATGGCTTATTAATTAACAGAGGTAGACTAACGAAGCCCGTAGAATTGAAAGACTTCATATCCGTTTGAGCTTGGAGAAATGGAAATAAGACAGTTTTTCAGAATATTTCATTTATGGCTTATAACCTCTTTGACCAATCAAATCCCTTTGAAGCATCAAAAAGTACATGTGAACAGTCAATGTAATCAACAAATAATCGATGGTTAGGCATTATAACATGGTTTTTTTTTGGTGTTTGTTCGAAAAATAATTTAATAATTTGTATCACAAGAATGGTAGTTACTCACTCTTTGGAATTAACAGGAACACCTTAAACGGATTGTTTTTAAAAATAGAACAAGTGAATAACTGTCATTATGTGTTTGTTTTGAATATTGTTTTATTTTTTTTTATTGTGAAAAATTCTGTTGTGTAAGTTTGACAACAGACTACTTGTGCAAAGTTTTCAAGCCATAAAGGATTGCATTTTTGATATACTGGGTGAGACATGGAGGCCTCCGAACTGCGATTAACTGAATTCAAGGTAAGTGAATCTGTTATATTCCCTAGAGTTGTAAAATTGCTATTCTTTTGTGATACATTGTCACGCAGGTAAAATTTTCATAATCTTATCTCCGAGCATTGAGCTCAGAGAGAGTCTGGGGAATTTACACACCCCAGGCTTACAAATTATAATGTAATCGATCTTTAAAATTTTTTAATTTGACATTTTGGAATGTTGATACATAGAGAATACCCGATTGTGTAGAGCGATTTCTTATTCACTTCATTGTCAATATATAGGCTTGGCTATCGATATGTCTAACGAGCGCAACCGTGCTCGAGAAAATTATATAAAATTGTTATCAGCTAAACCTTTCGATCCGATATTGTTAGGTTATCATCTGAAGGTGCTAGACCTCCAGAACACCTGGAGGTGCTTTATCAAAGCAATGCAAATAGGACAAGGGGCAAAAGATCAGAAGAGATGAGATTGTGTGTACCTCCTGTTTGAGATGTCCCGACTCTGATTCGACGTGGCTGAGGCGCATGTTGAGGGTCTCCACCTGTGAGTCGCGGTCTCGCTCCACCCGAGTGATGGCCTCCCGACACCGGCGCTGCTCTTCCGCAACACGCTCCTCACACCGCACTTCAATCTGAAATGGGAAATATCTCATTTTACCTTCATGTACAACTATTATTACTATCAATAGATTAACCTTTTTTTTCAACTTAATCTCACATAACAGCACAATCAGTATAGTCACTCGTACTTAAAAGAATTCATAATCTGATCTTTCATAGATGACGCTTATTTATTTATTTTTGCTTGCAATTATAAGACATAGGCCATTAAAATTTTTAATGTTTCGTGATTTTAGAGGCAACTTAGGCAATTATTTGTTGGATGGGTGGTTAAAAAAATTTATAACAATTCATCAAATTTTTTAAGTTAATTTTCACATCCCTGTGAAAGTTCTATTCAAGTTCTCTTATTTTATCATTATAGGCCAGTTGCTTCATAAAACTGAAATAATCACAGAATTTGAAAAGAACTTTCACAGAATGTGAAAATTAACTATATTTGAAGAATTGTTCAAAATTTTTTAAACAACCCTTCCTAACTAACGTTTTCCCGGTTCACTTGGTTCTGGCATACAACCTTTGCCACATTCATACATAATCTTCTATTATTCTGACTCTTGACATGGACCTACTACAGGGTGCGCCAGAGAAACTTACTTATTTGAAAAAATTCCCGACCGTTGAGTTGGGCAGGTAGAGGGGCGGGAGGGGGCGCATCTGGAGGGGGACGTCCCCAAGTTTGTTTCCCATTCTCGTCAGTTGCCATTATGCTGTGGTCTAGAGAGCAGCGGCCTTCACCGTCGAGAGCTTCTTCTGTAACGGTCGCTCAGTTGTTGCTACGCAACGTGCCTTTCGCGCTCGCTTCGAAATTCCTCCTCACAGACTCGTTCCTGGCCGTAATTCGATTCTGTAGTGGGTCAACTCATTTCGGGAGTGTGGAAGTGTCGCTAAACCCAGAAATGGACATCAACGGACCAGCAGAACACCGGAAGCTGTGGTAAGAGTGAGGCAGTCAATTCTGCGTTCTCCCCGGCGTTCGGCTCGCGTTAACGAACGTTAGGGATGTGTGGTTTCAGCAAGATGGAGCCACAGCCCACACAGCACGAGACTCAATGAATTTGCTGCAACAACATTTCCCCGACCGCCTCATCTCTCTCCGAGGCGATCTCCCATGGCCGGCACGCTCTCCGGATTTGACTCCATGTGATTTTTTTTAATGGGGTTATTTGAAATCCCTGGTTTATGTCGATCGACAACGGACCATAGATCACCTGAAGAACAACATTCGCAACGCTATTGCCAATATTACGATTGATATGCTGAGAAGAGTGGACGAGAACTTCAAAAAACGACTTAACCAGTGTATGCGCCATGAGGGTCGCCATTTAAAGGATGTAATTTTTAAGACAGTATGAAAAAAACTTGGTACATTGTATTTTCAAATAAAAAAAGAATTACAACAATAACTACAGTGCTTTTGTTTTTATTGAACTTTCAAATAAGTAAGTTTCTCTGGCGCACCCTGTAGTATCCGATTCACTCGATCTTCCATGTCTTCCTCGGGCGTCCCCGACTTCTTCTACCATTCTCATTTACGACATATATTCTTTTTATACTCCTTTCTTCATTAATTCGGTCTACGTGCCCAAATCATCTCAGCGTCCCTTTCTTAATCTTACTTATTAAGCTTACATCAGCCTAGCATTCTTTTCGGATCTCCACATTTCCAATACTTTTTAGTATCACCTTATTAGTAAAATCTTGGACAAAGAACTCACTAAATGCAATTCAATCAACGTTTCAACTCCGAATATAATTCTAATGTAGTTCCACCGCAGACCGCTCGTTTAAGCCTTTTCAAAGAGAATTCTGTCCGGAGCCGGTGAAACTACGGTACCTCTAATGTTTGTGTAACTCACGTCTCTGAGCTGCTCCTCGAGGATGTGCACTCGGGCCTGGAGCACGGCATTGTCGGACTTGGCGCGGGAGTACCGGTCGTCCGTGGAGCTCTGCGTGTCGGCCAACACCGTCACCTGCTGCTGCAAAAGCTGGACCTGCAACAACAATATACCAAATATATTACATTAAATGCGTGCTAATTTTACACTTATCAAATAGGAACCTAAATACATTTAATTAATACAAACTAGGATATAACAAATTTTTACAATTTAAATTGAAAATTGTACCTACTTAAGTAGAAAGCATTTTAGAAATTCATATGATATTATATACGGTGTTCGGAAACTCAATGATTTTATGGTATAACATTTTTTTTATCTCATTTTTCGTTTTTGAGGTTAATATCAACTGTTTTATGTATTTTAAAATGTGTCGAAATGTAGAAGACCCGGCTCCAAAGTTTTTTAACCTTTTGTAGGAACAAAATGAAAAAAAAAGATTTAAAATAAATGTAAGCAAAGAATGAAAAAAATGAAAATATAACAATCAAATTTTCGATTGAGAATCGCTAATATTGTCTTTAGAGATCAAATATTACAATTTGAGGTTGCTGACAAACTGCTCTGGCAGTTTAGCGGGTGCTTAAAATGAAGAATAAAAAAATAAAAAAAAACTCAATAAGTTAAAAATAAACATTCATCCTAGACAGCAGAAAGTCAATAGATGTCGCATACGTATTAAATAAAAATGGAAAAATTTATCCGAGACACTATCCAGGTAGCATTTAGTTCGAAATGAATCGTGCAATCATACGTAAAGATAGCAGCCCATAAAAATATGCGTTAAACAAATGAAGACAATGTTGGTAGTTTTTAGTCGAGGTTATGATACAGTCAAATATGACCGAAGGGGATGGGGTCCCATTAGCTCTGTGGTAGAGCATTGCCTCGGCTAGGCTAAGGTCCTGTGTTCAATCCCTAGATGTGACCAAATCTTTTTCTGATTCAAATTAGAGTCGCTAATATTGTCTTCAGTAATTAAATATTACAAAGAAATAAGTCATTGAAAATGAAGATAACACTAATAATTTAAACGAAAATATGAAAGGAACAAGACACAGAAAAATAAAACGATAACGGTCGCAACTGGAACTCGAACTCAGAACCTCTCGTCTTAACCGGGACAGAGAGTTGTTTTAATAAAAATTGAAAAAACAAGTTATTTAGGGTTCTCTATGTGATGTAACCTCACAAGTTTCCCGCTTGTACTACGAGTTTCCAAACACTGTATATAATTCGATCAAGGACATTGCCAGACCTATTCAGAGCAGGGCAACTTTATTAGTAATGTTGCTGCAGCCATAGAAGCACTAGTGGAGAGAGAAAGTTCCGCTATATAATAATCTAACAAGATGTAGGAAGAATGGTACTTGCAACCTTTTACGTACATTCCCATCTAAGGGACTTGACCATAAATATCAGTTATCAGCTGGTAGATAATTTAATATAATACATTCAGATTGTGTTCGGTTCGGTGCAATATGAAAACGTGATGTGGGATGAATGGAATGTTTGTAGTCTACATATATTCAATAATGTTAAAATTTTATAGAATTATTTATAAAATCAGACAACCGTAATACTAAGGTCGAATAATCATTGGTTTTAAATAAAAGAAAATTACACTAAGTATTCCAGTGTATTTTAGATATTCTATGTAAAAAAAAATAAGATAATTTGATGAGTAATGACAGAAATGTCGAAAGCTTGATGAGTTCACAGAATTCGAACGATTCATTAAATTTTAAAGTTAATATTTAAGTTCTGTGAAAGTCGTATCCAAGTTCTGTTATTATCTAAGTACCTACTGTGAAACAACCGGCCCGTGATGATATAATAACATAACTTGAATTTAAGCTTTGAAATTTGATTCGGTGAAGCAACCCATCCTTGGACATCGAAGGGGTAGGTACATTTTTTCAGCTTTCTTAGCAAAGTCGGAATGTATATTTTAATTTTAAAGGGAAGAAATGTTAGGTGCGTATAGTTAGGTTAGATTAAAATACATTCACTTTAAATAACAATAACGCGTTTATATCCTGTTAGTTCGCGATTACTGCCAAATTGCTGGGGGGGGGGGGGGGCGTAAAACACACGAGTTACATTTATTTAGGAATTTAACGATACAATTCGGAAAATAAAGCCACTAGCCCGCGCAGTAAGTAACTCTAAAATAATAACAATAACCAAAAATAATATGCGCCGTCAATCTTTATTAGACAAAATGGGACGATTTGGTAATCAAGTAGGTAACTACTATTATTCAATTTATTCGTGTTTCGACCAAGCAGATGATAATAAAAGTCTAATAGATTTGTGTTGCCGTGTTGCGTGGTTCCTCATTTTAAGGCGGTCTTTTCAGTCATGTTTCTTGTACGCTGATAAAATAATACACGACAATCCAAGACATAACAACATAAATTCCAAGACAATTCTTTCTCACGATTCAGCCTAAAAATACAACAAAAATAATGACAAACATGTCGAAGTCCGCAATAAAACGACGGCAAATTTGTGGAAGTCCATCACAAAATGATGGCAGACTTGTCGAAGTACGCCAATATGTGATGGTAAACTTTTCGAAGTCCGCCAAAAAATAATGGCAAACTTGTCGAAGTCCGCCACAAAATTAATGGCAAACTTGTCGAAGTCCGCCACAAAATTAATGGCAAACATGCCGAAATCCACCACAAAATTAATGGCAAACTTGTCGAAGTCCGCCACAAAATTAATGGCAAACTTGCCGAAGTCAGACATGATTTAAGATTTTGAAGGGTAAAAATATTATAGTGATTTATTTTTGGGGTATTACGCCGTGTTGCGCTATCTTCTTATTTAACCAATGATTCGGACAGTATTACAGAGTCCATCATCAGGGCAGATATGTAATTATGCATCTACCCTGATGACGGAAACGGTAGCGCAACCCGACATAATACCCTAAAAATAAGTATTTTTTAAAATAAATAAATAATTGTTTTTGATCATTATTGTGCGTAATTAGTATGGTAGTCGTCGTAAGCATATTATATTGTCGTAAATAATACCTAGTTTTAGCTACGTACGTCAAAAAATTACAAATAGGAGCGTTTTCGTATACAAATTTAATTTTTCGTTAAAAACACCACCAACAAGTGCAACTATCATTGTATAACCAAGTCTTTACCAATTTGCTGCCAAGAGCGCCGGCCCCGGACTTGAGATCCTTTAGGGACACCCCGAACACGTGCTGTGCACTCGTCAACCGAATTTTCAGGGCTGATTTATGGAGATTATACGTTAACTTGAAAGTTAATACGATAAAACACACTATAAATAAAATAACAAGGCAAACCACGATCTGAAGCAAACTGATCATGATGCTAATTGAAAACTACCCACCATTACTATGGGAAGTTACCAAAAAATCACCAATTCGATAGATATTGTTTCTTGATAATTATTACATTGCATTATTTAAATATGAAGTAATAATGAAATAAATCATTATTACAATAAAACTCGTACAAAACATAGTCACTGCACAAAATAGGACGCATTCCCCAAAGATCAAGCCGTTCATTTTGATTAGAAAGTATTAGCAAAACAAAATGAACCAACGTATTTGATATATTGACTGCAAATGAACAATTGCTGGTATTGTTATTATTTTACAATAATTATCAATTCAATATTTAGTGGGTAATGATAAAATCCATCGTGCCTACCTTATCTGGATTGTCCGGCCGACATTTTGGGGTACTTTTGCGACCTGGACGTTTACAACGAATCATTTTTTAAAAATAATTATTGTTATTGATAGTCAAGTCAATGCGAACGACACGAAATTCGTTTTTTGTAATAATTCTGAACATACACAAACTTACGATAAAGAAAATATTACGTTTACACGAGTCAAAAATAATAAAAATTACAATGGTCAGTGAGATGTTTACAAGACGAAATGGCAAACAATAATAATATTTTATTTTATGGGCGGGTAGGCAGTGGAATTTCAAAATACATATCTATATTCTATATACATGTAAACACCTACAGCCATTGAGGTATATAAACCTACAGCCGTCAAAGTTTATGGGAGAAAACACCCAGTGCATCACATCCCCAATAATTGGGTATCTACGTTGAGAGGCTGACGGCCTCCATCGTCGAGGCACAAGGCTAGTAATCCGAAGATCGCGGGTTCAAATCCCGGCATGCAAAAATATATTTTATTTGATTAATTTGTGTTATGCAAAAATGAATTATTTTTAAATAATGTTCCAGCGTGGAAGATACTCACACCACCATTCAGAATTGAAACATTGCTTAAAATGGCTTTAGCCGTGTTTGGTAAGCAGATATGAATATCTAGGTACTTTCCCACCTTCCTTTTCCCCATCTCCTTTCCCTTCCTACTAACTTCAGCCTCACAACATACCCCTCTTTGGGGATGCGATAATCTCACTGACCCTGACCTCACTTGACCTGCGACCACCGGATTTGTAGCCAACGATCTTAACCACTCAATCACGGAGGCCGAGGCTTGTGTGTTCATATAAGCGGTACCTGGATAATTTTGTGAAAACTTCTTTACCACCGTTGGGATTTGAAACTCGATGAGACGAAAGAGCGACACTAAAAAGAGACAAACACAAACGAATAGAAGAGAACACAAACAATCGGTCTCCTCTTTGTTCGGTGCTTCGTACCCTCCTAGCCTAGCTACATTTCCACTGCGTGTGAACTGCACAGTTGTAATTTTTTAAATAATAAAAAGCCAATTCATCAATTAATGGAAATCGAGTTTTTTGCCAGATAATAAAATTATCGTGAAAATAAATTATCATTTTATTTTTAGGTATTCGATGGCGATTGAACAAGAAGGTTCAACAATTAGATATACTTACTAATCATTGGATTCTAATAATGAATGTAAAGCATATTCTAGTAAGTTTTAATTGAATGAAACAAATTGCAATTTGGCTTTAGAGAATTTCCCATTGACCCTATGAGAATGGGAGAATGGCTGAGGGCTAGAACTAGAAAGTATCACACAAGAGAGTAGTCTGGGGGCTAAGTACAATGAATACTGCGTTGTGTTGTGTCTATTTGTAATGTATATCTCCCACGATGTTAGATAAATCAACAGGCTAGTACAAAGTACAAAGCGAACAACTTGTTAGATACCATAGTTCCAAACATGCCGCTAACAAATACCCAGCTCGAATAAATATTGAATGAAACGATGCAATGAAAATACACGCAGATCAGAAAGTTACGATATGATACGATACGATTGTACCACCCCAGCCAGGAGCACTACTGTCCCGGTGAGACCGGTACACCAGGGGGCACTGATTTGTTAGGACTAGAAACACGTGCTCTAAGGATGGGAAGGAAGTTGGAGTTTAATCGACCGGTATAGATGGCAACCTAATAAGCCAATATTGGAATTTAGGATGGGTAGCAGGATGGGAAGGAAGTTGGAGTTTAATCGACCGGTATACATGGCAACCTAATAAGCCAATATTGGAATTTAGGATGGGTAGGAATAAAGGAATGGATTGAGCATTATATATATATATTTTTTTTTTAAATCCTTTCTTTATGGGTCCTTTCTTCTTGCCTATTCTCGTCTCTTCTTGGATCTTCTTGTCTATTTCTGGCTTTTCTTGGCTGTTCTTGCCTCTTCTTGGATCTTCTCGTCTCTTCTTGACTCTTCTTGTTTCCTGTTGGGTCTTTTCGTCTCTTCTTGGCAGTTCTTGGCTATTCTTGTCTTTGCTCTTCTTGAGACAAAAATATCTCGATTATTTTTTGGGTTATTGCGCCGTGTTGCACTTCCTCCTTCTTTAGCCAACGTTTCGGAGAGCGTTACAGAATACAATAATGCCTATCATCAAGGCAGACGTGTAGATTGTGGTGAAAATGTTTATGTCGGTAACTAGGTATATTTTTGAAGTGAAAACTTCTGTAGCACCGTTATGATTTGAAACTCGATGAAACGAAAAATAGCGACACTAAAAAGAGACAAACACATACATCTAAAAGGATTTAGCCTGCGAGAGAATGAGATAGTATAATCGGTCTCGTCTTTGTGCGGTGCTTCGAAACCTCCCCACGCTTGTCTGCTTTATTTTTCTGAAGGTTTCACTTCTATCGCGTGTGAACTGCACACATGCTTTTTTTAAATTTTATTTAAACGCCCTTTTACATATAATGCAGTGGGTACATCTGCATTGCAGTTTATCATAATTTTAAAACCACTCGGACCCATAAGCTTATTTACACAACAATATAACATTACTAGACATGCGTATGACGTATGACGCATACCCGAATTAATAAGTTAGAATGAAAATAAAGAGTTCACAAAATAACAGGTAAGATAAAATATAAGAAACAAAATACAGGTTACATAATGCTGCATTACTGCTCTACGATGTTATATTTGGCCAATGAAGGAAATTTAAACAAACTAGAAGATATACAGAACAGAGCTATGAGATGTATACTGGGAAAAGGCAAATACGCAAGGATTAATCAAATGAGAGAGGAGCTAAATTGGATTCAAATAAAAAAAGACTACTATTTAATGTGTTAATTTTTGTGCATAAAATTATGAAAAACCAAATGCCAAAATACTTTAAGGATGAAATTGTTTTTAATAGAGACGTATATAATTACGAAACAAGAAATATAAACAGAGTTCGATTGCCACAAATGAAGAAATCAAAATCACAGAAGTGCCTAATGTATGATGAAATGCCTGAAAGTATGAAGAATGAAGAAAGAATGAATGTATTTAAAAATAAATGTTATGCTTACTGTAAAAATATTTAAATTTATCAAATGAAATGTTACATTGTGCTTATTAGTTTATATTCATGTAGTATAAACTAACTCAATAAATAATAATAAATAAATAAAAATAATAAAATAAAATATAAGAGTTGACACAAAGTAGGTACCATAGAAAATAAGTGAAAAATAGATAATCTGCCAATATTTAAAGAAACCATGTTGCGCGAGTATATCCTTTTTGTATTTCGGAATAATAATTAGTTAAATTAATGAGGAATCCGGAGTTTACTTTTGGTGTAGCCGTCAAGTACCGGATAACATGGGTTAACCCGTCGTCTTTGTTAATATTAATGGGATTATAGCCTCCGTACTAATAAATTAGGCGTGCTCGATGTTCTTCCCAGGACTTCAAGAACAAATCCAGAGTAAGTAATACCTAACTCAACACTTTTGGCCGTGAAAATCTCAAACCATGTCTACGGGAGAAGAGATCAGAAGTTCTAAAACACATCAGAATTATGAACAAGGACTACGGTTTTTTTAAAGAAATTCATTTCACATTATGTACATGGTGTACAATCTAACATTTTTTAAAAATATATTGGTGAATTTCAAACAATCCAAGTTATTGAAGGTAACTAACTAAGGTGAACTAATGTAGCGTTTGATTGCAACCAAAGATATTTTGTAATAAATTTGTTATGCTTGCATAGATGTTATAGACCGATTGCAAAAATCGTGAGCATTTCTTAACACAATTGATAGGTAGTTTTAAAAGATGAAGAATTTTGCTTCATAAATGCACTCTCTTTAATATTATAAAGCAAAAAAACGACAAAGCTGCTGCTCAAACTAACGTTTCTTTCGGGGCGATGAATGTACGACACATTTTTGGGGATTTTTTTTGGCAGTTTCTTATCTATATTCTTATCCGACATTTTGGGATAATGCTTGAACAGGAAGAAAACCCGTGGCTGAAAACTTTATTTGAAAAAGTACGACATTATTCGAAAAAGTACAACTTTATTCGAAAAAGTGCGTCGACACACCTTGTATTTTGAATTGTTTGGTAGGTACTCCCAATTAAAATGGATGGCGCAGTAAATTAAAAGCAATTGTGTTTCTGACTTGTGGAGACGCTGTGAAAATTTACAACAATGAATTAAATTGATACCTACAGTCCGTCTGAAAAATCTAAATACTAGTACCTACATATATAAGTACTCTGATATATTTTTATGTATTGCACACTTAAATTTGTACATTTATTAATTGTAACGGTATAAAAGATTCTTACGATTTATTATTGTTCTCATTATTTGTTCGCAGTTTTCCAACAATGTGGGTGATGGTTTATTGCTTGCTGGGGGCTAAACATAAATATTGTTTCATTTGTAAGAAACGTTTAGCCATTAAAAATAAAATCAAAATAATAGTGCCAACACTACCGCAATCGCTGAAATAACGATCATGAACTCACTGCTCTATTTTGATACGCCCATTCATGACATAATTTTAAACGTGGAACAGTTTCTCGTCTCGGGCGGTTTATTTCCCGCGCGGCCTTGGGTGACGGTTAGTTGATTTTTTTTAATTTGAAAAAAGAAAATGGAACCCTGTCACGTTCAGATTTGCTGAGTTTTTTTCTTCAGAATGACAGCGGAAGATTTAAAACTGGATGGCGCCAGAAATGAGAATAGATAATATTACAGTGAAATAATTATTGATTACTGAGCGGGTAGGTTATTTATAAAGAAATGGTTTAGCTCGAAAATATAAAGATCAAATACGGAGATTTTGAGACTCAACGTAGGCAGGAAGTTTGGAGATGTGCGTATGGTTCTTGATGTTGACTGACGGAAGTGGGATTGAGGTACGCATGGCAGCCATTGGCAGCCAAGTAGTAGCGAGTATTATTGTGGTTTATGCATCATTGGCAGGGTTTAGCGGTCAGGACTCGGAGAACTGGCCGCCAATTTAACCGGGACAGTTTGTGAATCATCGAATCGGAAATAACAGGGCGTACGCAGTAGGTACTGGATCATGGAATACGTATTATAACAACTACATTGATTTTTTTTACATTAACTCCACACAGGAGGCCCTCTCCCTCAGAATTGGTTATCTTTGGGGATGCTGTGTAGAGGGTATTTTTGTGGAAAGAAAGGAGTGATTCAGGGTCTTGAAGAGGTTAGATATCTCTGCATTTAACACAATGCTTTTTCCAGCCCCGGATTTACGACTTTTTCAAACCGGGGCAGAAACTTAATAGTGGCGCCCCTCTCAAACAGCTCGGATTTATTCGGCTCAGATCGTGTAGCCCCTAGCTCTAGATGAGACGGGGATTCCCCTGGCAGAGACATCATGCACACTATGCACACGTTAAAAATCGTCTTAGGATACGTTCATACATCACATTTGACGACCGGCGTAGCGCAGCGGTAAGACGCTTGATTCGCGCACCGAAGGTCGCGGGATCGAATCCCGGCGTGGCAAATAAATTTTATTTGATTAATTTGTGTTATTTCACAATTTATTCGTTTAAAATAATATATAGTATGTTTGCGGCACGTTCCAGAGTGGAAGATACTCCCTGTATCGCCCTGGTGTAAGACCACCATTCAGAATTGAAACGTTGCTTGAAATGGCATTAGCCGTGTTTGGTGACCAGATCTGAATAGCCAGGTACTTCCCCACCTTCCTCTTCCCTATCTCCTTCCCCTTCCCACTACCCTCAGCCTCACAACATAATACCCCAATTGGGGATGTCATAGTCTCACTGGCTTCAGACGGGAGCAGTTGGGACTCTTGTGCGGTATTCACATATACATCAACTTAGGATGTGTTCAAAAACCAACTGGGCGTTTTAAAATCAAATGAATAATCGATATAACAACGGCGCTTTGCGAAACAAGTTTTTTTTTCAGTCAAACATTATTATAAATTACGGTTTTGGAGCCCACTAAGACTGCAGGCGCCCCGGTTTCCCCCCTAGATCCGGGGCTGGCTTTTTCGTACCCAATAAGATGATTATTGCAATGGGCAGAGAATTTACGTGTTCTTTAGACTTATTTTAATATTCCCAATCAATTAATTAATCTTACTATAATATTATTATAGACTTACAATAATGTTCTTTCCCAGACCACGAGGGATTCCATATCGCTGCCAGAGTCAATCTAATCCTCCGGTTTATCGGCTAATTTAAAAGTTGGCATCGGGGATCCAATAATATTATCTAAAACATGCCAATATCTGAAGTGCACTTGACACACAGTATTGTGATACTAATCACATACTTATAAGCTATAGATATCTTTATTAATGCATGCTATCTTTAGTATCTATTGATTACCATCACATGTCACCGCATCATGAACTCGACAAGTTATTTATGACGGTACAATGTTCTTATCAAGCGGGAAATAATGATTAATGATTATTTAGAACTAGCGCAAAATCGTGAAAAATCTCGCGATATTATTTGTGAAGCTGAAAGTTTATGTAAAGAACACATCAGAACAAAGACTATAAATCCCAACTTTTCGATCAATCAATCCAAGTGGTTTGTTTAGTAACGCCAGACTAGCCTGGTGGTCGGAGACTTGCGTTAAGAAGACCGCATTTGTGCATTTGAGGAGTGTTGAGCCAAAATTTCGGCCCAACAACGATTGGGAACAACGGCCAAATGCTGCAGAACGATCAAGAAATAATATTTACGAAAATGTACTAATTTATGGGTAGGTACCAGGTACATTATCGCTTGACGGAATTCGTCACCCAATCAGTAAAATTTTGAAAATCACACTGAAACTTGAAGCAAATCCGAATTCATTGAACCGGGTTATACAGACAGACAGAAAGATACACAACCGAAATTAGTAGTAGACCACCTGTCAAAATTTATTTTTCTTTATTTCGCTTATCGGCGACTCTTTTTGGATTGTTTTATTTCGAGAAATTTTAAAACGCATTTAGGTAAATCCTTTTTCAGTCTCGCATTTTTTTAAAAGAATTATAATTTAAATGCTAATGTAAACGCTTTAAATTAAAGCACTAAGGGTCAGAGTTCAGGGTGGAAGCGACATTAAGAGCAGAAAATAGAATAAGAATAATTATTCTGTTTGCATGTAAAATCGCAAGTTTAATAAAAGTAGGACAGACAAAATTTGATTCCAAAATATAGGGTAGGTAGATGTGCTGTGGCAAAGGATATAACAGGTGTTCCTATTCTGTTCCCGCGGTAACAGGTAATATTAACAATAACACATTGGCTGAAAAGACTTTCATCTCAGGCCATATACATAACACGATCACAATGATTGTTTAGTAACAGTAATGGCGTGCGAAAGTGTCTGCGTGCTGCATTCTACAACACGAATAAGTTTGTTGTCACTAGTCCGCACCTCCGCAAACTCTGAAACACAACAACTGTCGCGGTGTCATGGCGGCAAGTGAAATGCTCACGATTACTGCAGAAACTGGTCATAACATTGTGTGAATCAGATCAAATTATTATTCCATGTATTTTATAATGAAAGGTTTATTGGCTACAGATTTGGTATCCAGTATTTCCCACTAATCAAACCTTATTCAATATCTCACAAAAATAGGAAACAAGAACTGAAAACGAAATATTACTATTCGAGACAGGATTACCATGTGAAACAGAATTTAAATTTTATTAACTTTTCATAGGCCAAAAATTTAATTTTCTGGAATGCAAAACCAACGTTACACGATTACTATTATTACATATAGCAATCTAATTTTAGTTGATACTTTAAATTAACCAGAGAATTAAGGCGATCGTTTATCGGGGGTTTGCCCGAGGCTCACATTTTATTTAATTCGGCGAATTCGTGATTGAATTATCATTTTTATTTCCATGCCTCACAAGGCATGCGATTTGTTTATATTTTAGATTTATAAAAACATTACATTGCCATCATTTTTTTTAACGTACAACGTCTTAAAAAAATGTAATAAGTTGCACAACTAAAGTTAGTGGTTAGCACCAGATTTTATTTTTCTAGACGATGAAACTTCTGGGGGTATTCATTTAGAAACATCTTAAATATTAGTAACAGGTTATTCAGCATGAATTAAAATTAACCCGGCGGAAAGGTCGAATCTCCAGGCCTGCTAGGTTGAATTCGACCGTACGTCCGTCCATACGCCGCGCCGTGCCGCGGGCGCATATTTGTTTACACGCTTTCTTCTCTTAGGGGCATACATTAATTACGTGAGCAGTTTTTCTTCCAATCTAGACCCCCTCCTCCCCCCTTGGTGAGATAAATTTGGGCCACTTCGTATATTATTTTCAAGTAACGTGAGATGTTGCTGAACCCCCCCCCCCCCCCCACCCCTTTAAGCTCACGTAATTAATGTATGACCCCTTACGTCGTTAAGATTCCCACATTATTTTTCTTCTTTTCTTTGATAGGGCAAATTCGACAGTAGATAGGTCCGTCCAATACACGGGTCGCGAGTCGCAATTTGTGTACACGGCTTCTTTACTTACGTCGTTAAGATTCTGAATGTATTTTAGGGTATAGTGTCGTCATAACAAACAAATTCGAGATGAAAATTTTGCGCTTAGTGGTAGTCGATGAAGTGGGGTGCATTCGCACTGTACTCATACGGCTGAACATATTCGAGGGTTTTCAAAAGTGTTTTAATTTCAATATCGCCAAAATTTGCAGCGATCAATAGGGTGTGAAATATGAACCTGTCATTGAAAGATGTCGAGACAATGGAGAGGCTCTACCTAGGTACACGAAACTACAATTGAAGAATCCCATTCCCACAAGGAAGCTTACTCAACATTTCCGTCATTCCCACCATTCTCTAGAGAAGAAGAGGACTTAGCCACAGTCTTCATACCTTGAAGATTCAAGTGGGCAGTAAAAGGCACTTGAAGGCACCATTATAAAATCGCAGAGTGCCGAGAATAGCGATTGAATGCGTCTTTGAATTAAAGTGCAAAGGAATGCGGCTAAAGAAACATTTGAAGTGTACATATTGGCAGCCGTGATTCACAGCATTAAACAGGCATCACTGACGTAGAACATCTACCTATCAGAACACCCACACCCCACAGATCACTTCCTACGCACAACGTGAAGGATTTCACACTCTTCAGTCTCATTGTGCTATCTTTAGTCGATAAACAAAACATTGAATCCGCCAGCGAATTGCACTCTGCAACGAATAATGTATTTATTGCATAAACAGGAAAGTTTTGCTGGAAACGATGGTTATTTTGGGACGTTTTAGAACGCGGATTGTGTTTATGCAATGGTTAACAGTATTCACACATGTGCTGGGAACTTTAATGGTTTTCAAGTAGGTGTAGTTTCTGTAATATAAATGTTATTATTTTGAAGATATCCTGGAGCTACTGCCAAAAGTTGTTAAAACCAAAATATCTGCGTTATTTTGTTGTTAAGGTGATGCACTACTAAGCAATGCAAAATCATGTGATTTTGGTTTGAAAATTAGGTTCTTAGAAATATTTTAGATTATTTATTTAATTTTTAAAAAAGAAGTTATTAAAAAAAAAAAACTGAAAACTTCAATATATTGGACATGTGATGAGACATACGACAAGTACGAGATCTTGCATATCATAATGCAGGGAAAGATTGCCGGAAGACGGGGCCCTGGAAGAAGGGGAACCTCATGGCTGAAAAACCTGAGACAGTGGTTTGGGCAGTCTAGCTGTAGCACATTCAATAGATTATGCCCAAATATCGATGTGTTTAATACTAACCTTTATAAATTCACAGCATTCATTAAAAAATAACACTCGATCGTTCAATAAAGTGTAGTGTGTTGTTCCTTGAGGATTCTTCTCCCCTCTGATCTTCCAGGAGTCACTTTTCGTCACTGATTTCCAGATATTTATAACCTTTTTTTCACTACTGTCACTTTCCATACATATTTTTTTTTGTAATTTTGTGAACAATGGAGGAGGATTTCCCTCCTGGACATCCTAAAAAGCCCCCAGATCCTCCCCCTGACCCCCCAGATGGTGAAAATATTGTAATTTCTGACAGTGAATCTGTCATTCTAACTTCTACAAAAAAAAGGAAGTTTAGTCCCTCTTCCCCAGTAAAGCATGACTCTCCTTCTACTTCTCAGTCTCTACCAGATCTTCCTCAACCCCCTCCAACCAATTTTTACTCTACTCATTCCTGTGGCCCCTACATTGTTTATGCGCAAAAAACTGAGCAAGGTAAAACCATTCATCCTCTTGAATTTGGTAAATTCCTTTCAACCAACAAGAACCATTCGATTAAGCCCGGAGGTGTAAAAGCCGAGGGTCGCTTCCGAATCTCTGTTGAATTCCTCTCAGGTTCAGCCGCCAACAACTTTATTAAAAACATTTTTATTACATCTAATTCTAAATTCAAGGCGTACATCCCAACTTTCAATGTCACTCGTATGGGCCTGGTCAGGGGTATCTCGACCGATCTGTCCATTCCAGAAATTCTTTCTTCTCTTTCAACCCCTCAACATATCGGCAATCCCATAAAAGCCAGGAGGCTAAATTATAAGGACACCTCTGAGGGCAACGTTTCCTGGAAGCCCTCCCAATCTGTTGTGATCACATTCGAAGGACAATCTCTTCCCTCCCATATCTATTTATTTTTCAACTCCTTACCAGTTGAAATTTACACTTACCCCACCACCCAATGCTACAATTGCTGCCGTTTTGGTCATAACAAAGCTGCATGCAGATCCCCTCCCAGATGCTTCAAATGTGGAGAAAACCAAACGGCTGACCAATGTTCTTCTCTCTCTTCACCTAAATGTTTTAACTGCTCAGGCGCTCATTCCGCCATTCACTCTTCTTGTCCTGAACAAACTCGCCAAAAAAAATATAAAAATTTCCATGGCCTCTGAAAACTTGTCTTTTCTGCAGGCTTCTAAACTATTCCCGCCTGTCAAAAAATCTTTTGCCGAGGTTTTATCCAGTAACTCTCCATCCAATCCTCTCCCCTTCTCCTCAACATCTTCTCGTTCAACTAAATTAATGTACAAAAACCCTGTCTCTAAACCGGCTCCTGGATACGATCGGCAACAACACAACTCACTTCTCTTAAATCCCAATGGTTCTCCTCTTTCAAATGCCACAAATGGGTGCGCAAACAACTATAATTCGTCCTCAACAAACCATCAAAAGCTTTCTGAACAACTCTCGCAAGATAATTCTTCATTTATACAAACTCTTATTATGCTTCTAATTGACCTAATTTCTTCTCAAACTAATCTACCGTCCAACGCTGCTTCTATTATTTCCACGTTAAAATCATTTGTTCAAAATGGCACTTCAAGATGTCAGAATACTTCAGTGGAATAGCCGCAGTGCTATTTCTAACAAATCGAACCTTCTTAACCTATTAAATTCAAACCTTGTTTCTGTGGCTGCTGTCTCGGAGACATGGTTTACTCCATCCACCCACTTTAATGTGGGAGGGTACTCCTGTCTCCGTGATGATCGCCTGGAAGGTACGGGCGGCGGTGCTGCCCTTTTTATTAAAAAATCCCTTCCGTTTTCCCCAATAAATAATATCAAACCCCCCAATGCTGACTTTCAAATGGTTGCAGCTAAAATAAAGGACACATCCTTTGTTTCTATCTATATTCCCCCATCATCTCACTTCAATAAGCAAGCTTGGTTACAAATTGTCCGTCAACTAAGCCCTCCATTCTTTTTATTGGGCGATTTTAATGCCCATTCCCCCGTCTGGGGTTCTGCTTTTTCTGATCGAGATGGTCGAAATGTTATGGATTTTTTAGATGAATCCAACATTTTCCTTTTGAACGACGGATCTCCTACGAGAATCTCTCGCCCCAACACAAACCCCAGTGCAGTGGATCTCTCCATATGCTCTACAAATCTGGCACCTCTCTCCTCGTGGGTGGTGTCCCCCGATCCTTGCTCCAGTGATCATTTCCCGATCACCATCACTTATCAATCTTCTTTCCATTCAGAAAAGTCCCATATTTCGACGAAGATTAAAACAAAACACACCAAATGGGACGAATTTAACTCGCATATGGATAAGTTTATACAAAATTTACCCTCTTCCGATGTATTATCTGTCAAAGATGACTACGATAACTTCAAATCGATGCTCATAACTGCAATACATAAATCAAATCCTCCCCCTAAAACCAAATCTCTTAAAAAACTCCCTCCGACTCCCTGGTGGGATGAAGAATGTTCTAAGGTAGTGAGAATTCGGAAAGCTAAATCTCTTTCGTATCGTCACAATATGACTATGGAGAACTATCTTATTTACAAAAATGCCGAAGCCAATGCCAAAAGGTTATTGAGGTCAAAAAAAAGATCTGGGTGGTACAACTTCTGCAGTTCAGTATCTCCGAATACTCCAATTTCGGAAGTTTGGTCTATGATTCGAAGATTTCGATCCTCCTTCAGTTCAACATCTCCTCGAGCGTCTCATTCTAAATGGATAGATGAGTTCTTGGACAAAATTGCCCCCCCTTCTGTACCTAATTTAGATGAAATAACTCCCATCCACAACACTCCTATGTCTGATCATTGGCTAGACTCTCCATTCACTTTAATTGAATTAAAAAATTGTTTATCAACAGTCAAAGACTCATCTCCAGGCAGAGATGGTATTCCTTATAGCATTATCAAGAATAGTAATGATAATGTTCTAAATCACTTCCTAAGCATCTTAAATAAAATCTTCCAGTCTGGCATAATGCCTGATGACTGGAGTTCTCAAATAATCATCCCAATCCTAAAATCAAACAAATCACCCAATTCTGGATCCAACTACAGGCCAATTGCTCTTTCATCCACCCTCAGTAAAATTTATGAAAAATTAATTAAAAACCGGTTAGAATTTTTTGTCGAAAGTAATCAGCTTCTCTCTCCATCTCAATTTGGATTTAGGAAAAAAAAATCTACGCAAGATAACCTTGCCATCATCAGCACTGATATTAATTTATCCATTTCTAACCATGAAGTATGTCTTGCAGTCTTTATAGACATAGAAGGTGCCTTTGACAATGTTTCCATCCCAATCCTTAAAAAAAAACTTTTAGGCCTTGGCCTTCCCCCCATGTTTGTCCAATCTATTATTAATCTATTTCTTGATAGAAAAATTTTCATTGAGCTACCAGATGTTACTCCTCAGAGTAGATCAATTTGGAAAGGTTTACCCCAAGGCGATGTATTATCCCCTATACTGTATAATATATACACGTACGATATGCATGTCTCTATTCCCCCTCAAGTAAAAGTTATTGAGTTCGCAGATGATTTAGCTTTCTTCTTATCATCCAAAATCATCCCACTTGCCGTCAAATATCTTAATGAAGCCATGGATGCCCTTTGCACATGGCTCACTTTAAATGGTCTGGAACTTTCAGTCCAAAAGAGTCAGTGTGTCACCTTCTCAAACCGTCATAAAAATCCTCCTGTTCAAATTTTATTTAAAAACTCTCCAATCCCCAACGCCTCTGAAGTTAAATTTTTAGGAGTAACATTTGATAGGAAACTTAAATGGTCTTCCCATATTCACAATATAGTTACAAAATGTGAAAAAAATTTAAATATCATCAGATCATTGACTGGCGTTTGGTGGGGTGCTCACCCTACCTGCATTAAGTTGCTTTACAATGCACTTATTCGAAGTCATCTCGACTATGCCTGCCCACTTTTTAGTACGGCCTCCAAAAATGCACTCAGTAAATTAGACAAAATTCAATCGAAGTCATTGCGAATAATAACTGGAGCGATGCAGTCATCGCCCATCAATTCCCTTCAAGTGGAATGTTCTGATCCCCCACTTTATTTAAGGCGACAACTGTTTGCTGACAAATTTGTTCTTAAATGTTTAAATTCTAAATGTCATCAGGTTATTCCCAGAGTTTCGTTGTTCAAAGACTCAACACATTCATCTACAATCAGAGCTCGAACTAATCCTCTTCCTGCCATCTGTAAAAATTTTCGCTCTCTCTCAGAGCTTCAAATTATCCAAAATGATCTTCTTCCACTATACAAATTAAAATATAGTCACGTCACCCTATCCCCAACAATTTTGGAAGGGATCGGCATCCTTAAAAGTCATTCCAATCTCCCAGCCCGTACTGTTAATAATATGTTCAATGACATTATTTCTTCTAAATGGCCCAACTCTTCTCTTTTATTTACTGATGGCTCCAAATCTCCTGACTCTCCTAACTGTGGTATAGGTATTAACGTTTACCACAATAATTCTAATGATAAAATATTTTATTCAATTTCAAACCAATTTTCAATATTTTCTGCTGAGTGCATTGCAATTATTGAAGCCCTCAAATATATAATCAAAAATAATTGTGAACATTCCCTTGTTCTCTCTGACTCTCTCAGTTCCCTCCAAAAACTTAAATCCTGTCCTCTTCTTCATCCTGATGATCACTTTGTATGCCTCATTAGAGTGCTGATAGCCTCCATTCAAAGCTCTGGAAAAACCGTAATTCTTGTTTGGATCCCTGGACACATTGGCATAGTGGGTAACGATATTGCAGATTCTTTGGCAAAACAAGGAGCGTCCAACCCTATTGTTACCCTCGTAAACCATATTCCCCTATCTGATATTTTTTCCATCATCAAAGATAGATCCCGCAATGTTTGGACAGAGTATTGGAACATTGCCAGTCAATCCAAGGGAGCTCGCTACGCCTCAATACAAAGGACTATCCCATCAAAACCGTGGTTTCAAAAATTTCCCCATTTTTCCAAAAAAGAAATTTCCTCACTTATTCGAATGAGAATCGGTCATTGTTCCGTTCCTTCTCACCTTTTTAAAATTCACATCCTTGACTCCCCAGATTGTACGTTCTGTGGTCTAGATGTGGGCACTTTAGATCACATATTTTTTGGTTGTCCCTCTCTAAATAAATATCCTCTCTTCTATCAAGCGTTATCTAAAATTGCCTCCCCTCCATTCAACATTTCATCTCTTCTAAGTCTGAACTCGACTCCAATCTTCCATACAATTCTGAAATTTGTACATTTAAATAAAATTAATATATAAATTTATCTATCCCTTTCTCTGTAATTTTAAATGATGGCCTAGAACACCCTTGAAGGGTGAAAGCCAGAAATAATTGAAAAAAAAAAACACTCGATCGAATGCCACATGTTTAACTAAAAATTAATATTTTATTGATATCTTTCTTTCTCTTTCTTTTTTTTAGTTCGCCACATTTCCTCTCTTACTTTTAGACGTTCGAATTTATATAAATTTTTTAATTTTAATTAAATTTAAATTAATTTTTTAATTTTAATTAAATTTAAATTAATTTTTTAATTTTAATTAAATTTAAATTAATTTTTTTATTTTAATTAAATTTAAATTTAATTTAATTTCCTGAAAGATATTATTGATATCCATTAAAATTTAAATGTAAACCTTCGAAAAATTTCACTAACCACTTTTTGTAGATTTGTGTAAGAAGATGCACTTTATCAGAATTGTTTACATCAGGTATAGGTATTGTTGTGTATTTTTGTATTATGGTTCTAAATTTCAATTTGTCGTTATTTTATTGGTCAATGACATACATATTCTTAACACTGTCATATATGAATTTATAAATACTGTGTATAACGCTAATAAATAAAATAATAAATAAAATAAAACAAAATGTAGAGCGAATGAACGAAGAAAGGAGTGTAAGGAGAATATATAACCGGGCCGCAGTAAACAAAGTCCGCATAGCCAACATGATAGCCAACGTCCGTTGAACGGACAGGGCACAAGCAGAATAATTAAATACTGCGAGTAGAACACATATTTGCTTTTGAAATAATCGAGTATTTTTTTGATTAGTGTTTTTATAAGCCCAGAAAAAATTAAGTAACAGGCTTATAAAAATTGCTTTAATCCTACTTAGGAACCGCTTTTCAGTTATGGTTTTATTTTCTAATGTGGAAAATTAAATACTTTAGAAGATTATCGCAAAATAAAATAAAACGCGGCTTTTGGCGATTTCGTGAATAAATCAAACCAATCGACTGGTGATAAGCAGCAAAGTAAACCTTATCGCCAAATACACAGGGAGTGTATCACCTTAATGGCAATCGTATGAGACTCTCTAAAATCAGACTAACTGAAAATGTGTTTATGCAATTGTGTTACGAATAAATTGCACTACCGCGACCAGATATTTTCCAGACAAACATATTCAGGAAATGGCTCACAATTAATTAATTGTTGATTGCATTTACCTTTTTATACTTTTCAGCTATCGGCAGTTACCCCGAGACATAAAATAATATACGGGGTCCGCCAAATAACTTTTTTTTTTTGAAAATGCTATAAAAAAAAAACTACTGAATATTTTCTCAAATTTCTTTTTTTATTTATAAGTACAATCCTTCCGGTTAATAATGGAAAATAATTTCATTCAAATGGCTGCCTCGGCTGGCCATGCAGTAGCCTACACGATCGGTCCAATTTTTAAGCACATTATCGATTGTGTGCAGCTGTATTTCACCAATGGCTTCACGAATATTGTCCTTTAAAGCGTCAATTGTCTCTGGCTTGTCGGCGTAACATTTATCTTTGAGGGCACCCCACAAATAATAGTCCAACGGTGTCAAATCGCAGCTCCGAGGTGGCCAAACGACATCAGCTCTGCGGCTGATAATGCGATCTTCAAAAACAGGGCGCAAAACATCGAGTGTAGCTTCGGCTGTGTGGCACGTAGCGCCGTCCTGTTGAAACCAAATGTTGCCAATATCCTCCTCTTCAATTTTTGTGAACAAAAATTCGTTCAACATGGCCCGATAACGATCGCCATTGACTGTAACGGCCACTCCTTGCTCATTTTCAAAGAAAAATGGCCCAATTATGCCTCTGGACCAAAATCCGCACCAAACAGTGACTCGTTTTGGGTGTACCGGCTTTTCAATGTATGCGTGCGGGTTTTTTGTGCCCCAAATACGACAATTTTGCTTGTTTACATACCCGCCAAGATCAAAATGAGCTTCATCCGAAAAGATGATTTTTTTGGCAAAATCGGCATCTTCCCAATATCGCAATATCGCAATATTTCCCAGCGTTGTTCAAGCGTATACACAACCATATTCGCTCAGCGGAAGGATAAAACTAATTATCTGTCAAATCAGACATGAGCTAAGTGTTACCATTCACGAAATAAGCACTAGTTGAAAAAAAAAACTTTAGATGGCGGACCCTGTATTAAAAAAAAATATAATAATAATTGTGATGAATAAATAAAATAAATTAATCAATTTTATGAAAATGTTTACAAATAGTCATTGACTGCTTTAACCTATACTTGCTAGGTCTCTTGGCAATTTACAAAGTACTCATAAACGGGATGTTTTGTGGCTCAAATTCATTGATCACGGAATCTTTTATGGTTTTTCGCGAAATTTGTGGCTGGCTCCCTTAACATCTTCGGCTATGATATGTAAGTGAAGGCCTGGTCAGGACACTAACAATAATACTCCGTATGTAGATGGCGATAAGGTTTTAATTCCCGTAAAACCAGCCGCCTGTTATGATTTATTCAAGAAAAATATATCGCCAACAGGCGTGTATTATTTTATTTTGTGAAACTCAGGCACAAATATTTAAATTTTCTACAACAAAAAAAAAATTCTCACATTTCACAATAACACTACAATCGAAAAGGGGTTAGTAAGTAGGTGATTGTAAACTTTAAAATAGTTTTTATAAGCATGATACTTTATTTTTACTGGACTAATAAAAAAAACTCGATTATTTCAAAGGCAAATACATATGTGTTCTACTCGCAGTATTTAATTGAAGTATTTAAATTATTTCTAAGCGATCTAATTTTGAAACCAAAACCACATGATTTTGCATTACTTAGTAGTGTGCATCGCCTCAAGATTTAGTGTTTTCTACATTTTATTATTTATTTAATCTACTAACAGGAAATATCTATCCGCTTGACATTAAAAAAAGATAAAATTTTATTAAAAAAACATAATTAGTTATACACGTTTTATAACAATGTGTATTTGTATCCAGTGAGCAAAATTGTATAGAAGCAGCAAATATTATTAGTCAATAATATAACATAACAATATGTTGCTTTGCTCGATTCGAAGGACCAAATTTTTACAAATGTTTTTCACCTGAGTTTTGATGACAGATGAATTAAATTTAAACAACAAATATAATTTTTTCTCACTAGCTAATAAAACCACACTTCCCGTATCGCATTTAAATACACTCGAAGAAATACAACGGAAATACTTTCATTTACAATAATATTATACTACCCATAATAGTTTATATCACATTAACACCCAATGGCATTCCAATACTCGCTGGCGGTCAATTCTCCTTACTTTTCTTCTACTAAATACTACTTCTCTAAATATCAATACATTTTACAAATAATATATTAATTACTTTTATACAAAGATAATCCAATTACTTTCTTTCTGACGCGGCCGCCGGTGGTCGCCGCAGGTAGCTGAGGTGGTCGATATGAAATGATCATTTCTAGAAGTGTGATTGATCTAAAATCTAAACCGATTTAAACGAAAAATAAAATAACCCTTATCAACGAAAGATAACTCTGAATTGCATCATAAATACCATATTAAGAGGAAACCCGGTCGCTGTTGCTGTCACTGTCGCTCCTACTCCCCCGAAAACTGAGCAAAGGGAACAAATGGACCCCAAGCTGATAAATCATTGAAATCGAGCTTTTGTATTCACCATTTCTGTCCTCCAAAACTGGTCCGTTTTTCAAGATTTTTTACTAACTATATTAGAAGAAAAAACTCTTATGTCTGCAAGTTTTGCTTAAAAAAATACATAGTCTAGTTTGTATACTGAACGTCCGTTGATGGCGTTCATACCAGGCAATTTTTACGAATTTTGGAGGGTCCTAGCTCTTATAAGAAGTAACTTTTAAAAATAAAAATAAACGAACCGTCACGCCAGTGGTCGATGCCTATATTATATTAAAAATGTTTGCAGTAGTGTCAAAATCCAAAGACGAAATTGGGAATACGTTTGTATGAACAAGGTCCCCATAAGGAGGATAAGATAATTTCTTAAAGAGTTTCATGTTTCAAGTATACAAAAATCTATGCCAAAAATATCATCAGTTCAAAAAAAGACAGAGGAAAACACCTGACACAATCATAAAACCAGAACCAAGCAAACAGACATACTAAATATACCTAAGTGTAATTCTGTTCCGAATTTTCAGCAGTAAAATTATAAAACAAAACTCCCACACAGCATCAAACAAATAAAAACAAAAAAATGGCTTGAGGAGCTCTCGGAAAAAGAACTTACTGGTATATGAAAAACATCGTCATAGAAGTTTCTGAAAAAACCTTATCCAAACCATGAAGTTGTACCATAAGTAGATGAAAATCCAAAACAGTCCTACCTCAGCGCAGAATCTCCTAGTGAGGAGGACTACGAAAATATATCTACATCTAATAAAAATAAAAATATCTACATGTATTTTATATTTGACAATATCTTCCATAAAAATATACATAGACTTTTGGACAAAGAATTATGCAATATTAATATTTCACTCTCAAATTATTTAATATTCCCCCTCTTGCAATAAAAACCATTAAAATAACCGACTTTAAAAGTAGAATTAAGATATTGATATTATATTAAGACATTATGGACGTGCGAAGGAAGAATATATGTAGACACAAGTTTGTAACCTATCAAAATTAATGCTAGTATTGTGTTTTCTCCTAAATATTAATTACTTTATAATTTTCCTCTCGTTATATTTTAACTTATAAATCAAACCTGTAATTCTAAAAAGTTGTAAAAAATAAAAATTAGAATATAGTGACTAAAAAAAAATTATAAGACCTTACGACTCTTCGACATTGAAAATGCTCAAACAATTTCACAAGAAACAGGGATTTTTTTTGTTAATTTCAAGCACACGGACACGCCCACAATCCACTTCTATCCGTTTATTTCTTCAGTGTCGGTAGGTTATCGAATCGGTAAACATAAAAGGTTGACTAATTGGCTCGACTAAACGGTGCATGGAGCAATTCGAAGGGACAATAGTTTGTGCAACCAGGCGCAGGCGCAATGGACAACACTAAAGGAGAAAGCACCGATGTATCGCCGAAAGAGACATCATTGATGCAAATCAATCTGAAGATATACCAACTATGTTACTTTCACGTTTATTTATTACGATACTAGCTGAAGTCCCCGGCGTTGCCCGGGCTATACGCAATGGTTTTAGTGTTTAGAACACCTACAGTACCTACACAGTATTGATTCATAAAGTCACTTGGTCGAAGCTACGCAGTAATAATTTTCCTCTTATTTTGTTGAACTTCAAGTGTAAAAAAAAGAGTCGTCAAGATGTATCAAAAATCTGCTTTTAGGGCTGGGACGGGGTGATTATTTGAAATCTCACATAGACAGTGACTTTCCTCGTGTTTTTTAAGGTCAAGTGTGCAGAATTTCATCAATTGAATTTCAAAATTAAAAATTATGAAGTTTTTTTATGGAAATCAAATCCACACCGTCCACCTATCTGTCACAGGTCACAGACACTTTTCTTTATATATATAGATAGATGATGGATAGATTTTACTTTTACGATGCACAAATATAGAAGAAACTGACCAATTCCATGTATGTATAAAAATAAGCAATAATTGATATTAGATATCAAATATTTTTATTGGGTTAAAATAATTATCAAACATACTAATTTCGATTGTCTTTTTTCTGAAAAAGCATATCATAGATAGACAATTATCCACGTACAATGAACTTAAATTTCATTTTTAAAAATGGAACTGATTGTGTGAAGAATAATAATTTAGACAAACCATAAAATAGATATCTTCTATCTACCTATTACCGATAATAATAATACTAGTTAGTACTACGAAAAATTATTTTAATTGCCTTTTCAAAATTTTAATTATGTATAACATTGAATAGTAAAATTATACATTTTAGATAATCATGTAATAAAAAAGGTTATTGTAAATTGTGGCCATTGTGCATTGAGACGGCTGTTGACATTGATCTAACTCTACACAACTAAGTTATCGAGACAATCGTTAGACACGCCTTGATCTGATCTTGATCCTTGAATACACAATTTTTCTAGTCCTTTAAATGTTTTGTCTTTATAAGAAAACTGTAATCCCGACTTTTTCCCAGGGACCTAAAATGTAGAAAGAACCAAAAATTTAAAAATCTAAACCGTAATTCAAAGGGAAATTTCACTTCAACCTTTTCCACTTCAATCAGTCTACCAAACTTGCCTACAAAGAAAGCGTTTGACTCAACACCCGACTTTTCTTAATCAAAATTAATTTTAATTGCTTTGCATTTTCATGGAATGTTATCAAAATGTTTTGAAATGTGAGCTCAGCATGACGAATTAATGTTGAGAGACGCTTAAATAGACTAATAACAAAACTGATTAATTACTTTAAATATGACGACACCATAACACAAAGTCTAAAAATATCTAACCAGTCAATTTTTGCGAGAATTCAAAATTATTTTTTATCTTTCGAGTGATTTATCTAAATCAAACATGATGTATGAATGTTATTCACATATCACTTTTAGAAATTGGATTCGCGAGTACAAGTAAGAATTCGTTGTTACTTCAATACTCCCCCATGTATACCTACAGTCCCCTCCCTTCTTCTACTGCCTGCTGCATGAATCAACGCCAGCTCGCATTTATAAAGCCACATGTCGGGACTGGGCTGTACAAGTAATGATAAAAAGTATATTTAACGAAACAACATCGGATAATGATATTCCCCTCCTCGATTTTATCCAACACATGGTGACCAAATGAGAAACTTTGGACCTTGTTGCAACTGTGATAAAAATGAATAATCTAATATATAAAGTTCATTGTCGGTGGCGGGCGGCGTGGATTTGAATACAAATCAACGGCTTTATTCCGAGGTCTATGAAATTTAGTACACAACAACATACCTTCACATCAATGGGAAGGTCATTGTCTACATGAAATATCGAAAAACCACCCCATTCCTATTTCCTATCCCTTTTAAGCAGTATTTTCATATTTTTTGGTAAAATTTAGCATACTAGACGTTCAAAATAAGAGGAAAATTACTGTCTACATCAGATTTCGAAAATCTCTGCATAAAGTCCGGGCGACGCCGGGGACATCAGTTATATATTATCTATTATATAATGTGTATTAAAAGGGTCCCGGTGCGGCTTTGTTTTTTATAAAAATCCAGAGTTTTATTTCAAAATTGATGAAATTTTGTACACTTAACCTTAAAATCATTAGAAAGGTCATAATGTACATGTGAAAAAAAACCCCATCCACTTTTCTCATCCATTCAAGCATAATGAAGTCCGGGCAACGCCGGGTGACTCAGCTAGTCACTTATAATAACAATAAACAATATAATGTTTTAATTATTTTTAAAAAGTTTATAGAATTTCGAGAAAGATAAGTTGGTAAACTAAAAAAAAATCAAACCAGTTTATAAAATAAAAGTCAGTTATCACATCACTATCACTGTGGCAGATAAGAAAGCCGTTTAAATGTAACTACACAAAAAGAGAGATGTGTAAAAGTTTAACATCTTTTAAATCAGTTAGCTATCTCGGCAGTGTGCCACAATACATCTGCATTTTATTAATTTGAACCGTTGAACGTGTGCAGTATTTTGTAGTGTGCATCCTGAACTATTCTTGCTGCATGCAGATTTCTAAGTTTCTCTTTGCACGATTCAGAATTTCTAAAATTATTATTTTGTATGCTTAATAAATTTAAAAAAATACTATAGTAAACAAACATTACAAGTCATTTTTTAATACAGTGATACAAAATGCTAAAGAAACCAACAAATTGTACATAAAAATTATGCATCTTTAGACTGGTAATTTTTTTAATATCAAGTAAATATTTTATGACATTTGGGTCAGGGGTAAATAACAAAGACTTTAGATAATTAAGAATAATTAGTAATCTTATCTTACAACTTAATTACTAGAATAGTAGAAAAATCTTTTATCGCACTTATAATTAATGTTGTTTTATTTAAAGTTATAAAATATTTTTACTAAAAATATTATTATTAGAACGGAATTCTATCATCATGGATGTCCAAACTAAAGAAGTGTATTGATTGATTTTGTATGCCTTTATATATGTCGATCGTCCAAATTAAGAGTTCGAAAAATAAAAAATATATTCAGAATAAATAAAGTTGTAAAACAGGGTTGTTTCAAAAGATTTAAACAATTCATTTGAAGTTAATTTTCACGTTCTGTGTAAGTTCTATTCAAGTTGTGTTATGATATCCTCGTAGGCCAGTTGCTTCATAAAACTGAAATAATCACAGAACTTGAATAGAACTTTCACAGAACGTGAAAATTAACTTCAAATATTTGATGAATTGTTCAAATTTTTTAAACAACCCATCCTTTGTTAAGTTTGTTAATACAAGACGAATAAGGAGTTCGACATCTTAATTGAAAATGTTATTTGGATATGAAATGAGATTTTCACTGACCAAAGTATCTACTATCGTGATTTATTTTTGGGCTATTATGCCGTGTTGCGCTACCAACGTTTCGGACATCTACCTATATTAAAGTGATGGACACTGTAAAGCTGTCCAAACATTAGCTAAAGAAGGGTGGAGTACAACACGGCTCAATAACCCTAAAATTTAATAGATACTATAATAATATTCGCTGTTCATATTGAGAGCGGAAAAAACCCCCCACCGCTTTCTTCGAAATAATTTCTACCATTGTAATAAGAAATGGTGACAATTTGTAACACATTTTTAAGGCACAGTCTGCCGTCCATCTGCCATCCATTTTACAGATTAGACATTTTCCCTGATGACGCATACTGTAATACTGTCCGAAACGTTAGCTAAAGAAGGAGGTAGCGCGACACGGCACCCAAAAATAAATCGGGATAATTCATTTAATTTGTTTATCAAAATGTACAGGATAATCCAACTGTACTACACCATATTTAACGAGTCATAATACATTCCATCTTGAACTACTTTTTTTATTTATTATTATTTATTTTAAGCACCCGCTAAACCGCGAAGGCAGTTTGTCAGCAGGTCAATTTAACAATATTAATATAACACTAAAGCACAAATATAACAAGAAACCACAATATACAAAATAGATACAGAAGACTAACTTTTAAGTAGAATACAAAGACATAAAATATACAGACAGACAGATATTTAATAACAATATTGTATATTTCAATCCACTATCTCGATTGTGTCGTCTCTATAATACCAAAGTGGAAGATACTCTCAGTATTGCCCTGGTGTAAGACCACCATTCAGAATTGAAAAGTTGCTTGAAATCGCTTTAGCCGTGTTTGGTGACCAGATCTGAATAGCCAGGTACTTTCCCACCTTCATCTTCCATATCTCCTTTCCCTCCCCACTACCTTCAGCCTCACAACATACCCCAATTGGGGATGCCATATAGTCACAATGGCTGCAGATGGGAGCAGTTGGGACTTTTGTGCGGTATTAATGTAAAAAAAAAAAATCTGTGTGCCCATGTAGATATCTACGCAAACGGTTTCACATATTTGAAAAAACTAATTAACAATCTTCTACCATGACACTTCGTGGAGAACAGTTATGTAATTGCCTTATTTTCATGTATTTTCTTTATTTTTTTCGTTTTCTTTTTCTCTGCAGGTTATGTTTTACATTTAACACTACTATGTTTTATATTTTATTTTGATTATCGTTATTTCTGTTAGTAACGTCTGTCATTATTTCTGTTAGTTTCGTCTAGTAACAAATAAACATTGATTACGCATGCCGTGAACATTTCTAATTGGAGTGTTAACATCTATGAATGTACATCCCAACTGCAATTTTATCACTGTAATAATTGTTAACACTCTGTAAATGTTTTAATAAATAAATAAATAAATCTCTCCAATCCACGGAAACTAGTGTGTAATTATTTTGATGTGTGAAGGTCAGTGTAACACACTTATGACTTAGTTTGTTCTGCCAAAAGACAAATATATCTACGGCGCACCCAAGCGTAACGTTAATAAATATTCTTGGTAGGGATAGATCGTAGATTAAAAATTTTTTTTTTACAAAACGTGCCAAGAAAAACGGTGATGAAATAGATGGTACCCACAACAAGTAGTGTTGACATTACCACACCACTTCTCCGGCCCCATCATACAGTTGTCACCAATAGCGGAGATTATGTTGTGTATTTTTGTGAAGGAATTTAACACGGGAAAGGTCAATTGATTTTTGCATAAGTAATGTTGTAATTCAAAAATAAGTAAACATTAATATGGGTGTATGTACTGCCATAATGTAATGGTCCTACTGAGACACGGAAATTTTATTGATCAGCATTTAAATCTAAGGTAAATTTCATTTCTAGCTATTTTTGACTAAAAATTATCAAATAAGGCAACAAATTGAATTTTAACCCGTTTGCCACGTTTTTTTGCGGCTAGGCCCTGTAGGCGGCTTTTATTGACCTTCTCCCACCCTTAATTTAGTAATGAACCCTGTTAGTAGAGCCCTAAGAAATATTAGTTCCATGGAAGAGCCCCTCTGTAAAGGAATAATGTTGGTCTCTCTTTTTTTTAAATAGAGGATGTATATTGCCTATACTAGGTAGGTACTGCAGAAAGGCATTTACTTCAGGTGAGTGTTCATCTTTTATAATACGTTTAGGCAATTCTTGACCATAATTTTTGAGGTGAGAACGCATGAAATTATTTTATTTTTATTTCTAAGGGTGAAAAATCGCCTTTGTTGGGCTATTTATTCGCTCCACCAAGTGTTGTTAGTTAAACATATGTTTATTATAAGGCTCCCTGATGTTTTATGTAAAACAAAAACAGAGCTAAATATATAATTATAATTATAAAATAGATACAATAATATCCATAAAAATAACAATTATTAATAGCTTTTAGGTTAAGTTAATTGGATTTGCCAATGAATGTTGTTTTCGTTCACGTTTGAATAGCTTTCAGGTGAATGCTCCCTGGTCGATGTTCTGAACTTGGAGGGTCATAAACCGTATGAAGTATGACCAACGAGTATTTTAGTTACAAAGGAGAATTTATTTGTTCAGAAAAACAGAACTATTAATGCGCACATTCAAGCAGCTAACTCGCCAAAAATAACAGGGACAATGAAAGTGAGAGAAAACTCAGAAAACGTGCCTATTAGATTCTGTCTCAACTAAATAACAACCATATTACTCAATATTGCCATAGACATATATGTATATGACAATAACTTAAAATGTAATTATGAATTTTAACAAATGTAAATCAATAACTTTCTGTCGAAACAAATCTCTCATACTATCCAATTATGCGATACACTTTATATAAATAGGGATATTAACTTAAATAAGAGACCTCGTAGTTATATTTGATGAAAAACTGGAATTTGTACACCAAATTAATAAATCTCATTACAAAAAATATTTTTACTTAACTTAATAACTTTAATTCATTTCCTGTCATGAAAATCTTAATTATCGCATTAGTTCGTAGCCAATTAGCATATAATTCCGTCATTTGGTCACCTCACCATAAAAATCATAAATGTCGAAAAAATTCAGCTCAAGTTTCTACGATTTATTAATTTTAAGTTAAATATCCCCTTACAACACATTAACTACACTTTTCTAAGTGATAACTTCTGTAGCACCAATGTGATTTGAAACTTGATGAAACGAAAAAGCGACACTAAAAAGAGAAAAACACATACATCTATAGGATTTAGCCTGTGAGAGAATGAGATAGTATAATCGGTCTCCTTTTTGTGCGGTGCTTCGTGGCCACCCCACTCTTGTCACATTAGTTTTCTGATGGTTTCACTTCTACCGCGTGTGGATTGCACAGTCTGTTTTTTTATGAAATACTTTAAAGATACATACACCTGAGGATCGGAGAAGGTATATAACAAAGATCATTGAATGTTTGGATAACACGGAAAATTGGTGAGTTGTCTGCGGCGGATATAACAAGGCGAAAAACTCCTTGAAGTAATTTCAAACGTAACTTTACAGTAAGGATAGCTAAAAGGAGCAAGCCAGATTTCTACAAAAAAACCTACTGTTTATGACTATGACCAAACGTGCCATGTGTTTATTCCGTTACAACGCAGAAGGGAACAAGTCGCATTTCTCAAGTAGTTTTCAAGATGTCAGAAAGAAGAAACATAATATCCCTAGATTTAATTTTAACTCTAAGATGAATGAATACGATCGAAATTAGCTTCTGAATAATACGAACATAATGTGTTCTGACTTTAGAATTGCGTCACAAGTATTTTTTATCTCCAATACAATTTCTATTTTTGTAAATTGTTTACTTCCATTAAGAAAAGAATATCATATGGCATATACCACTGGTCTAAATACATATTTACATGCACTTAATCGAACAGTGGTAGGTAATTGATCAACGGATGAAGAATGAAGATGGTTAGGTTAGGCTATATAATCCGTATTTTACTGTCAATCAATCCGTATTTAATAGAATTCCTCTCTGTACGTTCAAAGCACGTGTTGTTACTTGTGACAAGGTTAACATGTTATACATAAGGTAACGATGAAGGTAAAAATACCAAATTAGTTAATTAAATATTTAATTTACCTATATATGTAAGTGAGTTGTGCAAGTAGGTAGTAATGATTCAATAAAATAAATTTTAAAAACACATATAAAGCGAAGCCGATATTTTGTTTTAGTTTCTAGCCATGAAAGGATTCCTGCCTTCGCGATTACGAACATAAAATTTATTATAATATACAAAATTCCATATATATTATAAAATAAAACAAGCAGAGACCTGAACATTTCGCGTTTGCGATATCGCGGATTTTTACGCGAAAAACGCGAAATTTGCAACTTTTGGAATTTTAATATAAGAAAGTAATATCTGACATTCTAAATACGAGTAAGTATACATTTATTTGTCTACATTTGCTTATGGTTTTGGGAAGACATTAAGTAGAACGAAGCTAACTTAACATTAAAAACACCGCGTGCGCACTGACTTTTCGCCAATTTTCGATGTAGCCCCCAATTTTGCGAAAAGAAAACACAAGTTTTCCTAAAATTAGGGTGAATTTTCTACAATTTTTCGGGCCCCTATAATAAGGGATTTATTTTTCACGACAATCACATAAAGCGTTCGCAGATGACAAAAACAGGAATGGTTAGTGTTTTGTGTTAACGTTTTTTTCTGACATTTATCACCAAAATCCATTCCCGTCAAACCCACCACAGTGCTGGCATGTGACACAAAACAGCCATTCGTATCTATGATTTTTAACTAGTTAACTTTAAACTCAATTAAGGTGCTTTATACAAATATAAAAATAGATACCTATGATTTGAGATTTTCATGGCCAAAAGTAATTGTCACAAATAATTTTTGGGTTAGTATGCCGTTTTGCGCTCCCCCCTTCTTTAGCCAAGTTTTTGGACAGCGTTACAGTGTCCATTATCATCAAACTAATAGTCAATTACCATCTAACAATTAAATCAAACGTTGGCTAAAAAAGGAGGAAACGCAACACGGCATAATAACCCAAACGTTAAGCACGATAAATGCAAAACAACTTTTTTAGATAAGAAGGGACGTATGTAATTATTTTGTTAATAAATTAGGGGACAATAATAGCCACTGAAATTAATTAATCTCAACGGAGAATCACTGTGCAGAAACGGGCGGTTCGCTTGATAGATTCTCCATTGCAATCTTTAGAGTACAGGCGCTAGGTGGGAATACTGTCCTTGTTCTACCAGTGTTACAATGGAAGATGCTCCGAGGAACTAGCGTCATTGATCCCCTCGGCACCGGTACATAGTCGGGAAACACGTCAAACACGCGCCCAACATACAGATGTTCTGTATGCACACGGTTAACATTTGTCACATTAGAACGGGTCGTTTCTAAGATTTGTTCTTGAGTTCAACAGATTGGCTATTGAACGATTTGCCGGCCTCTGTGTTTCCTCCCTCCTAAAGCATGGGTCTCTAGTCTCTAGATGGAGGGGAATTATTTTCCCTTAGGGCTTCCTGTGTTGAGTGTGTAGTAAAAAAAAAAACTACTTATTGATTATTGCAAATGTGTCTTCCTTCTTAGCCATTTAATACTTAGGAGAGGGACCAACGACACAGCTATGTCTTTACTATTATTCTGTAGTATTATAGATAGAAATTATTTTACCTATCTTTAGTAGCACCGGTTCAAATGCCATGATGTCCAATCTTCAGACTCCATTATCTCCGTTATGCACCTGTCGTGAATACCTAACAGTGACCAGTGACCAGCCGAGGCTAATGGGATAAGGTGAGAAGTTCAACACGCAGACGGCTAACTCAGGGAAATTAAGCCCCCGCATTCCGAATTACCATCGATTTATAACATACGAGTACTAGCGAGTTCCCGGCAAGCGTTGCAATGCCACATACATAAAGAAATTGTTTCTCCCTGCGTGTCTTTTCCCATTCGTCCATGCCCCCCTTCCCCTCCCACGTTCCCCTTTCATCGCGGGCATGCGCTCATCATATTACCAAAGTTTTATCGCAATAGGATGAATGGTTTAGGAGCGCATAAGGCACAAACAAACAAGCAAGAAGCAAACATACATTCATTTATTTATTCTTTAACACTTTAACTAAAAAAAAATAATTATTTTTTAAGATAATATCTACACATTATTTGTAGAGCCGAAACGGTAATTAAATGAAATTCCGTCGATAGAAAAAATCGCAAAGTTTGTTCTCTTATTTAACATGTTACATGTATGAAAAAAAATCACAGCATATCTTTAAATGCAACCTGATCATTTATCGAGAGATTTTTGCTCTATTTTGTACGAGTCCTTTTTTATTCAATATTTTCACAATTTTAGCATAATTATTATCGTTTTTAAAACACTAGCACTTTAACATTCGTATATAAATATCTCCCTTTCAAACCACCTTCTTCTTCTTTTTGAAGGCTTACTATGGAGCTATCTGAATTAACTAAGAGAATTTCATATTATAGAATAGTCGTGGAGATATTCCCCAGAGAATCTTAGAAACTTGAAAATTGCTGGGAAATAACATGTGGTGTCAATGCGGTATTCTGACCGATTCATTTGGATATAGAGATTACTCTAAGAATCTCATAGGAATCCGGAAAAACCGTTTCGAAGGGCTACCGGAATACCAACGATCATTCTATGTAGGTACCTAGCTCGATCAGCGAGGGCTTAAAGTCAAACAATCTTATCTACAAAAAACATTTAAATAATTTGTTCTAGGTCCTAATGTCAAACAACGTTATCCACAAAAATATACCAATAATTCGAGAGCTTCAAGTAAAAAAAACAATATACTGAATTATACCAATATATTGTTTGACATTAGGCCCTCGAATTATTGATGAATTATTTTTTTTTCTAGATAACGTTTTTACTTCAGGATCTTGAATTATTTGTACTTATGTTTTTGTAGATAATTCATTGTTTGACTTTAATCCCTCGTGATTCAATTTAACGAAATAATATTATAACTGTAATCGAATCGTTTTTAAGTTCCGATAGGTATCTCTACCTATAACTTATACAGGTGGCAGTTTAAATGGTGAAAGTAAGAAGAGGGAGTTGGCATAAGTTATAATTTATCGAAAATTTCTTCGGACATGTGATCACGGTCATCATAAATGAAAGGTGTTAGTAGATTTTTAAAAATTGTTTATCAGTTGCTTCACCACACTTTGATAATGTCTTCAAAGGGCGAAATAGCTGTCACACATAAAATAGCTATTCCTTTCAAGTTTGAAAAAAGAAAGGATAATAGAGATTATTCTGAGAATTTCATAGAAATTTAGAATTCGGGAAAATCCATGTTGTGTAGCATTTAAATTGCTCTGCTTGTAGTATTATCAATTTCCAGGAATCTAGAGAATACGCAATGGGCCGGTATTTATAGAAATAAATGGAATCCTCTATGGGCCGGTATTCATATGAATATAGATAATCCTTTATGGGCCGGTTTTTTAGTTGTTTTTCAGGAAATAGCAAACTAACCAACGTAAATATCTCCCAGGCCGAACATACAAATAACTGAAATACCGGTACTGAAAATCTCAAAGGAATCTGGAAGTTACTGAGTAATAAAATAAATTACCGAGGCATAAAAAGTTCTACAGAAAATTTACTTAAGGCAAAATTATTTCATTTGATTTGTTTATAGTTGTACATATGCATTTCTTTTCAGATACAATCAGTTAAATATTAACGTAACAATTGAACCTGTTCGTATCATGCCATGCTATTCGTGATTAGATAAATCTATTTCCTATAGCATTATTTGTTATATAAATCTTAACAATGGCTGATTATTCAATATTATAAAATAGCTCCAACGTATTGATTGTTTTAATGCGATTGTAATCTGGAGAAATCTGAATGCGTATTCCAATGCAGCGATAAACTAATCAAATGACATTACTTAACGTTATAGCAATAAATAATATTAAAAATTTGAATATAAATATATCAAATTAAAGTTTATATTACCCCAGTTCTTTAGCAGATTTGCATGATGTTATTTTTTTATACAGTGTTGCCAATTTCGAAATTGATAACGCAAAATAAATAAATAAAATGTTGCTTTACATAATTCTCTACTCCTTTATAGTAGAAAGTGTGGGCCGGTGTCTGTGGGTAGGAATGGTAGGATATTGCATTTCGCGAAACTTGATTTAGCCTCCGGGTGTATTCGCGGTAAATGCGTGAGACGAGAGCAATCATTATTTTGTACAAAACTAGTTTAAAACACTTGAAAGTAAATAAAGTAATATGCAAACAAAATAGATTTTTGAGTGTTTTGAGAGTGACAGCGGATAGCTCTGTTTGATGATATGATTGGATTTTTCGCTAAATATTATACACAGGCAAGGTTAGGTTGAGTTTAATAAGGATAATTATAATGGACTAGCGCAGATCCGTAAAAATCACGGGATATCATAATAATCTTAGGATTTGTGAAGCTGTAGGTACTTATTTATAAAATATTTTCATCGGGAATTTTCTATACAATATATTTTGTTTTTGTTGTCAAATTAGAGACCATCACAAATTTACCTTTCGGATGTTTGAATTTGAGTTCGAAAATTTAAATAAAACAAAAAAATTACCTAGTTAATTAGTTAGAATAAAATAATTTTCTGATTCGAGATAGGTGTAGGTAGGTGGAAACTACTTATTTGTTGCCTGGGTTATTCTTCAAACAATCAGTTCCAATTTTGAAAATTACACTTAAATTCAATACAAATTAGAGTTTCAATGAAGGTCAACAATTTCATTAATTGTTTTTGTGTTTAATTCGTAGAACTCGATTTTAATTTTTTTTTAATTTAATTAAATTTAAATTTGATATGTTATTATCGAGTTCTGCAAGTATTTAAGAGTGTATTTTAGTTACAGCTGTTTTGACTTGTAAGTAATTAATTAATTAACTGTGGTGAAGCCACGTACGGACGACTATCGACGAAGTCGTCCGTACGTGGCTTCACCATAGTTTGAAAATGACCTTACAAGTCGAAACAGCTGTAACTAAAATAGATTCTTAAATACTTGCAGAACTCGATAATAACATATCAAATTTAAATTTAATTAAAAAAAAAGTCAACAATTTCATATACAGGATTAACTAACTCGCGGGTGATCGAAATATGTTTGATAGTAAATTATTAATAAAATAAACAAATATATCCGCGGTTTTTCCAAATACTTTTAAGTCAGACTTGTGTTTTCCGGTGTTAATAATTATTTTAAATAAATAAATCGAGTTTTGTCGTCTTATTCATACCTGAATCATGTCCATCGGGATTACACATTAACGTATAATCCGTAATAAAATATCAGTAGGTATATAAACAATGTAGGTAATTACTTGTCCCGTGAGATTATCGCACCACTGATGTGCCACTGTCTTTTTGCCCCCATTGGTGCCGCCCTTCAGATGTGGGGTTAGAGGGCCCCCTGTGAAAAGGTCCTCCAGGCCGTCGGACATGTCCGAGGCCAGGGCGGGCCGCCCGCGCCCCTCGGGCCCCACAAAGTCAAACTGCCCGTCCCACATGTCGTACTCCAACTCGGCGCAGTCCTCGATCTCGCTGAACTCGCTGGAGCTGCGCACGCTCATCTTGGGCTTCGTTGAAAACATTCCGATCATTTACTCTGACTTCACTCAGAACCACAAAATGAGTGATGAAAACGAGTTTATCATCAAATCGTTCTCTCAATTTTCACTCAGAATCACAACGATGAAAACTAATGAGAATTTCACTAAAATGCTATCAAGTTGAAGGCTTTTTAAAAAACATTCCAGTAATTTACCACAACCTCACTCAGAACCATAAAATGAGGAAGACAGCGGACAACGGTTTTCAGAATTTCATTGAAGAATTCAGAATATTTCTCACTTCTATCACTCACTAAAAGACGCTCAAAGTAGTTTTTTTATTAAAATTTTACAGTATTTTACCAAATTTTCACTGACAGCTGAGAGCTGGCGTATATTACACTCTCGTATCACTCACTGTCCACTCAAAAACAAGAGTGAAGACCAATCTTGGTCCTCGCTCACATTGCAACTTATAAATCAAAACACTATGTGGTCACTTCTTTAAAAACACTGATATATCACATTGTGCGGGGTCAACATTGCTCGTCTGATAACAGTTTATCCAGCGACAGGTTAAATAGATTATTGATATCGGCTGGCTGGTACGACAAGACCCGATCGTGAGAAAACTCCGAATAAACTAAACTCGTAGAACCGAATCTTATCATTGTTTTGTCGATACGCCCGGAGGCCGACACGCTATCCCTAAAAGATATTATGACTCTCGCGTGATTCACTCGCGTAGACGACAGGACAAGGAAAAATAAATTCGCTAGACATTACGAGTCACCGACAACATTCACAGAATAAACAGTTCAACTCCGCATTTGAAAGCCCGCCAAATTGTACCGAGACGAAGATTCGAATCGCCGCCGCGCGAAACTAAAACTTTCAAAAATAGAACTCGCACTCATAGACAAAACGCAGCGCAATAAACACAACTACTTTATAAATAAGTTGCCAGGTGAGAGAAAAACCTCACAATGATAATAATATTATCGAGTAGGTACCTACTTTTTATCGTCAACCGGCGCGTTCGACTCGTTCGAGGTTCGAGCGATAGTGCGAGATTGCAAGCGAGTTGCGTCGCGAGTCGCGAGGGTCGCGACCGGTGACCCCCCCTGGATCCAGTCAGCGGAATAGACTTATTAGATCGGGGGGAGTAGCGACATTCGCGTGTTGATTCGCGACGGAATGATCGACATGAAATCGTTTTGTCCGTAATAACATCCTCATCGAATGGCCGGTTTGATACCGCGTCTGTTTAGGGCGTCGACCAGACAGACGGCTACTGAATGACTGAATTAATGAATACAATTGAAGTACGGAGGAGCGGCCGCTGCCTGTTTCTGTTTACAGTGTTGAATGTTGAACAATATTATATTATTTCTTATACATTATGCCGGCACGCGTGTTAGTCTCCCGTCTCTCAAAAGTCTCGTGGGAGTTCTTTGATACCTATTTATCAATTTATTTTCTAATTTAACGGCCATGTGGTACTAAATCGGAAAGATTAACCGTTCAGGGTATTATCCTCTTGAAGAAGTTTTTTAAAACAGACATCATTTGGTGGCTTGCTTCCTGAATTTAAAATTAATTAATTTCGATTGTCTCTGATGATGTGTGTTGATTATTCCTGCGTGAGTTATTCCTGTTTGTAATTTTTCGCGTTGATTGAACTCAACTTTTAATTTAAGGCGCTGCAACCGGGATCAAAAAGAAGAAGATGGAAAGATATGAAATTGCGAATGTTAGAGGAGCGCGCTAATATTATTTAAAGCGACAAAATCGATGCGAAAATTGAGAAAATGTTCAATAAAATGACTTAATTGATCGATGATAAAATACGACTCGTTTAAAATAGAGCAAAAATCTCGCGGGGTTGTCTTAAACAGCATTTAAAGACACACTGTGAATTTTTTCACACATATAACTTGTAAAATAACTGAAATAAACGTGTTTATAATAATTTTTGGAGCATACTTTGCGATTTTTTTCTATCGAGGGAATTTGATATAATTTGCGTTTCGGCGCGGGGAATATCTAACTATTATCTTCAAGAATAACATATATTTTTTTAAGAGCTTTAAAACTTAACGTATGTAAGGGAGATATGTACGAAATCGGTAGAAAATCGGGTAGCGGCGGCTTAAGCGTCATTTTCAAAAATTTAACAAAAATGGTTCAGAAAAGCGACAAAAGTACCTACCCATAATCAGATTCTTTTACTAATTAGCAATTTAAATTAGGGTTATATTTTTGACCGATTACGTGATTTTTCAAGTTTACTAACGGTGTACATTCCAAGTTAAATTTCTGATCCTCTCTAAAATTGACAATGTTTGACAATTTTGTTTTAGAACGGCGATGATTATGGGATAAATATTTTATAAATATGTACATTCATAAAATGTTGTTTTTATCACTTCTCATGAGTGAAATTAATCATATTTATTGCTTATGTACATATTGCAAAGAACTCCAGCATAATTAATTAACATAAATAAAATAAAAAGTTACCACACAAAAATCAATTAACATAAAAAAATCCATATCGGCTCTAACCGATTTAATTTGAGTAAAAAAATAACTTTAACTTTATTTTAAAATATTCTAGTCAAATACGTAATCGAGAATTCTTTCAAAATCGTACGCGTTTTTATGTTCTTTTATTTATTGAAGAATCTTTGACGACGTTTCTACACAATCTTAATTTCAGTAAAAGGTAATTCTAATTAATTGTATAATCGTGCCTGTTCAAGGAATTTCTTTAACGGAATGAAATTCCTTATCATACCGCACCCACTTTGTACTTCCCACTTATACAATGTAACAGTGTCGCATTCGTTGTATGCAAGTACCTACCCAACTACGTAACTAGGTTGTTTAAATAAGGATAACGCATTTCAATAGTTGTTTCTTTATTAAAAGCATAAAGAATACACAATCCAAAAATCTAAAAAGTTAGTATTTGTTGCCACTAAAGATCTTCAATTCATAAATTTAAAAATAATAGTATTCAGTATCGAAACACGGCTTTAAATGATTTTAGCTAAGTTGGTGTTGATTGATGGTATACTCCCCAAAAGGTCCAGCGGGGTATGTCACACGCCCAGTGGGGGATGTCATACTCCTAGTAGGCCCAGTGGGGGATGTCACACGCCCAGTGGGGGTGACATACTCACAGAGGGGTCAGTGGGGGATGTCAGACGCTCAGTGGGGGGTGTCATACTCCCAGTGAGCCCAGTGGAGGATGTGACAACTCCAATGGGCCCAGTGAGAGATGAGACACTCCCAGTGGGGGGTCATACTTTGAATGAGACTTTTCACAAAAAAAAAACAATTTCAATAACAAAAATTGTTCTAAAAAATGGAAAAAAGTCACTACCCGGTGTGAGATTTGATCTGACAGTCGATAAGTCGAAATTCACACATGAAAATTGGACCAATCTAAAAATGTACTGAATACACAAAAACAAACATTTTATTGTAGAATGCCACATCTTGCTAAAATTTTAAAAATCTCTTCGCACAATCCAATTTCTTACTTTCCTTCATGTAAGACCGTCTATATAAAGACACACAACACATGGGTGATGATATGGAGACAGACAATATTGTATGACACTGCATAATGTCCATTTGGACAAAATGGAATAATGGTGCGGAATCCAGGTGATTAATTTTTTGCTCGAATTAACAAGTAACATTGAAAGTGAAGAGTTGACCGCGGGTCCAAGTGGCAGTTTAATAATAATGTACGTAATAGGCAGCGACAGAAGGGGACTGGCGCTTTCTTTAGCGGTCGAACGAAAGTGTTCGCTGTCCAGACCAAAATGGTCGGTCGCTGCATTTCCACCTTGCGGCTTGCGGGTTCATTGACGCTCTGTACAGTGTACAGCTAACCAACTAGAACCAATACCAGACCTTACTATCTGAATGTCTAGATACTGATAGTGATAGCGCCTCTAGCGGCGATTATAGACATATTGTTCTGAAAATCACAAATTGGAATATATTTTTCCATCATATTTTTTTCCAGAATTTTCGTTGGCCGGCTATGCCTATGTAATCGTTATGATTTTATTTTATTACTAGATGACCCGGAAAACTTCGTACCGCCTCAAAATCAATAACTGTTAACTAATTAACTGAATTAAAATCAGTATTTTTATCAAGTTAAAAATGACAAAACGAAGAAATTATCGATGCGCAACTGTCCGTGTTGTGTTTTTGTCAGTATCAGAGATGAAGTTGTGAACAGATTTATATTTTGGTTATTTTCTTACTTTTCCACTTCTTCTTTTTCTTTATGTGCCTTATCAGGTCCCCCAGACGTTGGCGATCACTCTTGAAAAGGTCTCCCTGTCTTGCGCTGCCCGGAATAGCTCCTCCACACTTCTAATGCCGGTCCACTCTCGTATATTTCGCAGCCAAGACATTTGTCTCCTACCAGGCCCTCGGCGACCCTCTATCTTGCCTTTCAATATTAAATGGAGCAAGTGATACTTCTCCCCTCGAAGTATATGACCCAGATATGAAATTTTCTTGATTTTAATTAATGTAAGCAGTTCCCTATCTGCTCTAGCTCGCCTGAGAATTTCTATGTTGCTGATCATGTCGGTCCATGGGACCTTTAGCATTCTCCGGTGAAGCCACATTTCGAAAGCCTCTAACCTGTTCATGGTATTTATTTTCAAGGTCCATGTTTCACAACCATACAGCAAGACCGACCACACATAACATTTTAGCATTCTCTGCCTTAGTTTTAAGCTTATATTGTCATTGCAGAAGAGGGATTTCATTTTTATGAATGCAGTTCTTGCTGCTTCAATTCTGCACCTAATCTCTATATCTGGGTCAAGAGTCTCCGTGAGGATACTGCCGAGGTATCTAAATTTCTCCACCTTTTCGACATTACAACCATTTAACTGAATCATTGATCCAGAGTGAGATTCCACTTATTTACGGGAATTGCGTTTCATTTTCTTTATACGTGTGAGAGATATTTATTATAATTATTGTATTTTTCCTTTAGAGGGGTGCGGACATACGTTTACCGTTTGTCCCATTTTCGACTGTTGACATTTAGTGTGTAAGAAAGAGGGGCAGAACAAAAGCAAAACAATTAGCATTTGGCGTTTTTGAATTTTTGGAATTCAATCACTACTCAATATTATACTTATCACAATATTGCTGTAGCTCTTTCAAAAGATGAGAATTCGTTCCATACAAATGCATGAGGAAAATAATTTTATTCATTACTTTTTTTTCGTGAATTTTTCCGATGTTTTAATAGCTATTCTGCTATTCGGGGCGGAGACAAATCCAACTAATCAAAGATCATAAAAATCGGTTCAGTCGTTCTTGGGTTATAAATGGTGTAACTAACCCGACTTTGCTTTATAAATTAAGATGTTTAGGAATGGTTTCATTTTTAAGGTCACATCAGTAAAACACACTCGGGTTTAAAATTAGTATTACCTCTACATCTCTACATATTATAAATTAAATTCCTACGCCGCGATTGTCTGCCTGTTCGCGATAAACTCAAGAACTACTTAACGGATTTTCATGCGGTTTTCACCAATAGATAGATTGATTCATGAAGAAGGTTTATGTATATAATTTATCAAGGTTTTTGTAAATTGGTTGAATTGTATGCACATTAACAAGATGGCGTTGTGTTTCGTTAGCCACAGCAACGCGTGGCCGTGTCAACTAGTAATAAATAAATAACGGACGATCAATAAATAAATGGACGATCTTCGATGACGTCATCGCTCTCGCTGGGATTAGTTTACCTACCCTTCTACATACCGACCTAGACCTATGTATTATCCCGACTCTTGACATGAAAATAATCGAGTACTGAAGTAAACAAATAAAAATTCACCACAAAATAAAAAAAAAATTTGTCTGAAAAAGATCGGCGGCCACCTTAACTGTTTGTTAGTGTCCAGGCATTTGTATACGAAGGCTTTGGTCGAACCTGGCCCCGACTAATCGCTCAGAGGCGATTATCCGCCGGGGTAGGTACTGTATTAGAGTATTAGGTAGGTAGTTGGTGGTAGATGAATTAAGGCCCGGTAATAAGCGCTCAAAAAGAAGAAGGGGAGATATGTAAATACGAATGTTAAAGGGAGCGCGCTAATATTAAAAACGGTAATATTTAAGTGAACATAAAAATGTTTAATAAAACATGCCTCGATTAAAATAGAGCACAAATCTCGTGGGATATGTCTTATACAGCATTTAATGAAACACTGTGAATTTTTTCGTACATAATAATTTGTAGTAAAAAGGTGTTTATAATAATTTTCGGAGCATAATTTGCGATTTATTTCTATCGAGGATATTTCATATAATTACCGTTTAGGCGTGGCAAATGTATAGATGTTACCTTAATAAATAATATATATTTTTTAGAAACTCAAAAACTTAAAGTTTTCAATGTTATAAAACGGTAGAAATTTGGAATGCCGCGGCTTAAGAGACGGTTCTCCGAATTTCTACCGATTTCTAGCAAACCTCCCTTAAACATTTGAAGATTTTGAGCTCTTAAAAAAATATATGTTATTCTTGAAGATAATATCTAGTGGTTTATCGCGCCGAAACGCAAATTATAAAAAATTCCCTCGATAGAAAAAAATCGCAAAGTATACTCCAAAAATTATTATAAACACGTTTGTTTCAGTTATTTTACAAGTTATATGTATGAAAAAATTCACAGCGTTTCTTTAAATAAAATTAAAGACAATTATCGCGAGATTTTTGCACTTTTTTTAAGTAAGTCGTGTTTAATTAAATATTTTAACAACAGGCGCTTGCGTTTTTTAATTCTGAAGATCATTATTACAGGCCGTCTCTGTCTAACGCGCGTGTAACATATGTGCCTTTCAAATATCCGCCAGTCGCTACCAGGAGAGCTTGCATAGCGGACCTATGCCCGGATTTTTAACTGATTTGTCGTAGAGTAGAATACATATTTTTTACCAAACTCGATATTGGCTCTCGCAGTCAGATTTTATTCTTCCGTCGGGGCTTGCGACTTGCGTGCGGCCAGCATATTCTGCGCCGCTGATATACTGTTAAACTGTGGGGAATCAGAAATCTTGATTATGAATTATGATTTTTTAAAGATTAATAATACGGTTAATTAAAATGTAACTTTTACATATACTTTTATAAAATTTATAAATACATTTATAAAATTCAATTTACGTTTTCGTTTGTATTGGCCTAGCGGTTCATGTAATGGTCCCAGTCTTATTCTTTATTATGGTCCCAACAAATAACAAGCGTTATTTCTAGGTTGTCATTTTACTTAGTTTCATTCGTCATTTTATTATTTTTTTTATTATTTGAAATACATACATATGACAGATTTACAGAAGAAAAATACAAGGAACTAATTACAATAAAGTAATTTTTTTGTTAATGAAATTACCCAATTTAATAAAGAAAAAGATTTCTCGTGTTTAAATTGGGGGGTCGTGTCATTACATTAAACCTTTGTTTTTGTTTGATGTAAGAAATAAAATAAAACTTATAGGAATGATAACAAATATAGAAATTTACTAACTTAACAGTTAGATGTACGGTACATAGATACATAAAAGTTAGGATATAGGTGTACTAGTAAAATAAAAATATTATTACATTTCAATTAATAGGTAGGTAGGTGGTAAGTAGGTACATAAATATGATTCAGTTATAATGGAATTACCCGATAATATTGTAAGACTAGGTACATAATAATATTTTGCGACAATAATCTTTGATTATACTTTGAAATGCTGGTAAAATATTTTAAGAGGATATGTTAAAACAGAGAAAGACATTTTTTTTTTGTAAAATTAATGATGAAATTAAATATTTAATTTTAAACTTAAGTACATAATATTATAATTAACACTTGATCAATTATTACTAGTAGGTGCAATGTAATAAAAATAAACATAGAAATTCGCTCTATGTAATTAAAACTTATAATTAGTGTTGGGTTGATCTAGTAGTATTTTGATTTGTGATTTAAAGGCTTTATAATTTTCTTCAGATTTGATTTTATATAGGAGAGCATTAAAATTTTTTATACCTTGATAAGTATAATGGAGTTGAGAAGCACTTGTTTTATATTTTGGAATTTCTATGTTGCCACGTGATTGTGATCGTTTACTTATTTTTGTGATTGTTGTTATAGTATTTAATTGATCTTTGTGTGTTTGTAACAGTGAGTTTTTTTTGAAAATTTTATTTAAACTAAGAACCCTGAAGGAGTTAAATAACTGTATAGTTGGAAATATAGATGGTTTTCCTAGAATGAATTTTAGAATCAACCTCGGTGCCTTTTCTACCGAACATGAACACGTTAATGCACCTGTTGTTGCTGACGTCTATAAATTATTACATGTGTATAGTTAAATGAATATTTTTGACAAATTAAATAATGAAACATAGAAAAACTTAAAATAACATCTAAAAATATAACCAAAAAGAATTCGAAATAAAATTGACAGCACTCTGAAAACTTAAACTCTTAAAAATAGTAGAAACTACATTTCTCGCCAATGTGCATAAATAATGCCCCAGCTTTTTAAATAATCACAAAAACGAATTCTGTTGGAGTACAAGTACACGGCTGTACCTAGTGTGCAAAACCTTTTGACATGAAAAAAAAACTTTAAATATATAAATAATTTTTTTATAGTAATACCTCACAAGAGTCTCAGCTGCTCCCGTCTGGAGCCAGTGAGACTATGGCGACCCCAATTTGGGTATGTTGTGAGGCTGAAGGTAGTGGAGAGGGTAAGGAGATGGGGAAGAGGAAGGTGGGGAAGTACCTGGCTATTCAGATCTGGTCACCAAACACGGCTAGTGCCATTTCAAGCAACGAATTCTGAATGGTGGTCTTACACCAGAGCGATACTGAGAGTATCTTTCACTCTGGAACGTGCCACAAATATACTATTTTTATAATAAATTGTGAAAACACAAATTAATCATTATTTGCCACGCCGGGATTCAGTGATGGTTAGTTAGTTTGTTACGAGTAATATCTTCGATTGTAATAATATCTTCTATATCTCATATTAGAATAATGGACAGGATATCCGGGGTTAAAGTGCAGAAACTTTATAAGATGATTCTACATGATGGTAGAAGTAAAAAAGATGAACAACTTTTTTCGAAATTTCATTTTTTTTATATGAATAAATTATCTTCGTTATACAAATAAAATATGATAAGCATCAAAAATGTATGAGTGTATATAATTTTTTATAAATGTTCAAAAGTAGATAATTTATGAATATACATATATTATATTCTTTATACAAGGTGTCCGGGGGTAAAGCGCGCAAGGAAGGTGATTTTCATATCATAGTGTTTCCATACAAACGAAGTATTGAAATCTGTAAGTCTAAGTTTTAACTTTAGGGCACACAGTTTACACCCGCGCTGTGCAAGCGGGTTCCCCACAGAGCATCGGACCATCCCATTACATGATAGTTCAAGTAAAAGAGATAAAATCAAATAACTTTTTTCGAAATTCTAACGTTTTAAGCTAGTTTTCGGGTAAAAAATTGAATTGTTTGTAAAGAAAAAAGTATATTCTTCCATGAAAAAATATTTTTATAAGGGAAAAAAAAACATTTAAATTTCGAAAAAAGTTGTATTTTACTTCATTCGTCATGTAGGATCTCCTTCTGAAGTTTGTGCACTTTGCACCCGGACACCCTGTATAGATAACCTAATAAGAAAAACTTTCATTAATTTCGGTTTTTTTTTTAAATATATTAAGTTACATTTTATTATAAAATTTAAAAAATATTTAATTCATTCCACAGTTAGTGAATCTTCGTTGAACATCAAGACCGCCCGGAGAACACAACCACGATATATCAACTCATATTTAGTTTGCTGTCATTTTCATAGATGTCTCTAATGAGGCACGCTAATTATTATCTGCGCTATTCGATACACCTCCTATGAAGCCGTTTTAAAACTAAATATCACGACTGGTCCAAATCGAAATTTTTCGTGCGGTTATCTGAGCCTTAAGTGGGTACTGTATTAGGTAGGTACTGTATTAAGCAGGTACTGTGTTGGGTAGGTACTGCATTAAGTAGGTACTAGACTGTTCTTGTTAGTTTATTGAGTAGTGGCTACCTCACCTGACCACCTAACTGGCTGCATTGTCTGCCCATTATAAACACGACCTGGTTGAATAATTGCTATTACGACAGTTTATTAAACACAAGTTAACTTGTTATTTATTGTCAGCTTTGATTGTCTCACTATAGGCTACTAGTAAGAGCTTGTGGCCGGTGAAATTAGCCATTTTCTACAGATCATTAAAGAATGTTGCTAATTAAAAAAATTACGTTGGTAATGTTTCTGATCTCGCCGCCGAGAAAACTCGATGGTGTAAGTATACAACTGTCACCGTGGGATAACTTGTAAACATAACATTATTCTATAGAGGAGAAAACATCCAGACATATTATATACACAATTTATTACATGGTGTCCGTAAAGTGGTGGCACCAGCGATAAACTGGTAAATAAACATCACATTTGGAGTCGATTTTGTGGTACAACATTGTGTTTTTGATTTCAAGTAATTCTATTCTGAAAGTGGAATGTTTGTAGTCAAATTTAAAATATTCGGTAGCTACGGGGTTACATAGGTACAATACTATCAGCTGTTAACTGTCTTTCAACCCCTCAGGTCTCGGGTATATTCTATCAGGAGGCCAAAAAATTTCCGCTTTGCGATAAACTCAAAATAAATCTGAATTTATCCGAAAACTAAAAACTGTTTTTGAAAGGTGATGAAATACGCTTTTAAATTGTATAATTCAAAATAAATACTTGTTTTTAAAATAGTTAATCTTACGTTTTTCTGACTAAAATTACAGATAACGAAAAAAAAAACACACACACATATTTTATTAGAAAATTTTTGTCGTTTCATGTAAAAATAATTAACAAAAAAATCCAAAAGTTACGTTTTTTATTTCAATTTGCGTTGGGAAACTTTGAATTCATAAAGGTGTTCATTTGAATTATTTTGTGGTTAGCTTTTAGATTTAAATACAAAGCGTGATGTTTTCTCTTTCTAAGACTGTTTAGATCACATTTCTTACCATGAAAGTAAGAGAGCTGTTCCCAAAAGCGAACAAATTACTCTGAGGGCTTAAAATGTATCGAATCTTGTACACAGCTCAAGAAGCATTTTAATCCTTTAGTTGCTGAAAAGTGTAGAAAGCAAAATTAAAATTATTATAGATATAGGACAATAGTTGGTTTCATAACATCAGAATGAGACATCCACAACTTCGCCGCTGTAAGAAAAGAGTAATCAATATTGCATGAAGCCTTTATAAGGTAGTGATAATACCGATAATGCGATCAGCAGGTAAGTCCCTACTTACATGTATCGACACGCAGTGGCATTTTTCAGACTTTCATTTGAAAGGTTTAATAAAAATCGTCGAGATATTTAATAAGAAAATACTTAACTATAAATATTTTTAGATACAAAGAATTGAAATCACAAAGAAATTGAACAACATGACTAAAAATAATCATAAGAAAGATTTTCGAAACGCATATAAAAAAGTCAGATTCATCTCATCAAAAAATCAATACGTCACATGCCATAGAATTGAAAACTAATGTATTTACATTTACACACAAGTTATGAGCCCCTCTTCAAATAGGGGAACGCTATTGAAATTCCCCCTTTTAAGCACTTCTCTGTACTAAGGTATGGTAGGGGCCCTTTGATTATAATAAATTACACTGGGGGACTCCGAGGAGTTGGAATCCACGATGATTGCATATGCATACTGAATATTGCACGCGTATGCAAATTATAAGTGCAGCGTTCTTAGAGGTAGGTGGTTCGTGAGCATAGCGCGAGAGGGCGTCGGCCATAATACTCATTCTGCTGACAGTAAAAAAGCGAAAACTTTTATTATGAATGAAATTCAGCCTAAAGAGTGACGTGTAATAATAGTATAGCGTGTAAGTTAGCAATTACTTACGTTTATTTGGACCAAAAATATGCATAAATAAAGGTGTGTTTGATTAAATTGCACTCAGAACAAAGCTGTCTACGATTAATAACTGTCTAAAAAAATAAAAATTTGTTCAAAATAAAACAATAATTACTATGAAAAAAAAACAGTAATGTGTGGTAAAATATGTGTAAATTATTTATTGAATGTAAAGACTTACATTGGCCTACGAGATTGGGGTGGTGGGAAGGAAGGGAAAGCTGAGTAGTGTCTAGGATGTATGTGTAAAGTTATTTTTTGATTTTTGGTTTAAAAATGTGGTAATGTGATGAATAGGTCGAATAAGTTAACTATTTACTAATAATATCGAATGTGAAATTTGTTACTTGATGTAGACAGTCATTACCAATTTTTTTTTTTTAAAGATACATAAATTACAATAAATTCAATATAATAATTAATTACATAATATGTGTAATATTTGATTTATCCCCATAAAAAAGCAGGGCTTGTGTGTATGGGGGTGTTATTATATTGGTTTAATTGTTTTATTTTTTTATATTCAGTTCAAATTTTCGGTATAATTTTTAAGGTGAGTTTTAAATTTTTTGATATTACTGTTCATGTTTCTGATTTTTTCAGGAAGTGAATTAAAAATTTTTATTCCGAGATATTTATGACTTAACTGTCCTAGTGTTTTTTTAACATTTTGGAGTAGGAAGTATTGATGTTTGTCTAAGATTTCTGTTGTTTTTAAATGGTGCAACTTTATTTTTAATATTATCTTTATAAATTTGTAATGTTGCATGATATAAAACATTAACCTCAATATTATTCACCTGCATCCTATTCCTTAGATATACATGATCAGCAGATAAATAAATAGTAATAAACATTTTTTTAGACAATCTGAAAGGGAGAAAAATAATTGGAAATTGTTTAAAATTTAGATAATATCGACTTTTTATTCATCGATTTTTCTGAGTCACATAATGTTTTAAATTATTTTATCTCCCTAAACCATGTATCAGATAAATAAACCGTTGCCTATAGTTTTTTTGGAAAAAAATGTAGCGTTACACACATCGACTTACACAGAGAAATGAGAGAAAAGTGTTCCACGGAGAAATAATTGAAGAAATTATTCATAGAAGTCATTGTTGTTTTTTTTTTATGTGAAAACACCTTCAATTTTGTACTAAAAGTACTGCATGTTTCAATGAATATGTCAGAATCTTTTAAAGTTTGATTTTGGCCCCGACAACAGCATTTTTGCGCGTCGGGCTAATGTGAAATAAGTTGTTAAACCTAATCGCTATTATTTAAATATTATTAGTGCGAGTAAGGACAATCGATAACATTATCGATTAAAGATAAAAGTAAAAGGAAAAAAGAACTGAAAAAAATAATGAAACGTGGATAGGAAATAACTCACTGTGGGACTTTTCTGCACATGGTCTACGGTTTTTGTCAATTCATTACCGTTGTGCTAGTGGGAAGACGGGCTATGAGAAAAAGATAACAGCTCTAGAATAGCTTGTGTCCCTCTCCAAAGAGAGAAAAAAATGGCCTAATTTTTAAACGCCCGGGGTCTCAAAAGTTTCGTATGATCTGCAACTATTCGAAAACGTAAAAATAAATTAAATTATTGTTCACTATTAGCTCGCTAAAATGGCCGGAAGTTTAGAAAAAAAAATAGATTTCGTGATTTTGAAAAAAAATAAAACAAAGACTCCATATTTTATATTTTATACTAAACATAATTTTTATTCCATATCTGCAGTACAAAGAACGCAAAAAAAGTTTTTTTTTAAACATTCGTGATGTGTTTGTTAAAAATATAAAAGGAAAAATAACACTTTTTTTTGATAAAATCAGTGTTCTTGTTGACTTACTTGTATTCATAAACTTGAATTTTTTTTTCTTCATTTTTGTCAGCTATACGCATTTTATAATAACAAACAAACGTTAGAAGGGTAAATTATTTAAAAAAAAAATTAAAATAATTTTTTAAAAATATTTTAGGTTTGTTTTCTGATTTACAATGCATTTTAGCGGGCTAATAACCATTTTTTTTAAAATGAATTTAAATGCGGTTCTCATTTTCTTTGTAAGACGCAACTTTTGAGACCCCGGGCGTTTCTGAATTCAAAAGTTGAAATAATTGACACACCCTACTCTAGAAGCCGCTTGATCGACGAGATGCGAGATAATAAGCAAGTTAGGCAGGAAACACGTGGCAGCGCTAAGCGTTGAATAACTAAAGCACATGTTGATAATTTCATAAAAAGGATCATCATCCTCGAATATACTAATTTCGGTTGTGGGTCTGGCGGTGAGTGATTGTAACTTTGGTTCAATGAACTCGTTTTTTTTTTTAAATATAATTGTCATTTTCAAAATTAGAACTGATATCTGCAATATAATATTTTAACAGAAAATTATACTGATTATCTTTTTCAAAATCAGAACTGATGAGTCAAGAATTCAGATAAGCTATAAAATATCTTGTACTTATATTATGGACTGCGATTTGGTAAAACCCCTTCAAGCCAAAACGAATATTTACAAATTCGTAAAACTGTTTTTAAATATCGAAGTTTATATGAAAGTAGTTATCTGTTTTTCAAAATTTTAATGTAAAATATAGTTATTCTATTTAAAATCTATGTTTAATTTTTAAAAATCTAAAAAAAAATTACAAATATATATTTTTTTAAATGCCTGAATCAGCTAAAAATATTTTACCGTATCGTAACTTCGAAGGCATTTATTCTACATGAAACCACTGAAAAGTAACATTCACAAAAAAATGTAGCTTGAAGAATTTTACCAAAACTCAGTCGATGTGTATGTACTTAATGTTTTTTTTTACATTATAATATATCGTACTCCGAAAATTCTTTTTATTCTACATGTATACTTAAAAAAAATGTGTATTTCTTAAGGTTAACTTTGAAAGGAACCTAGTTAAAGTCCGATTTCGTGATTTTTCAATGGTCTACGTTTTTTAGATAACGAACAATTTTCTGTCTTAAAATTATTATTATAATCTCCCATGCTATCACGAGTCTTCTGCACTAAAAGCTGTTGATAAAAAAATTGATTTAAATTACATTATAAATAATACCGTATTCAACCCCTTATTTTAAGGGTAGGGTTACCATACCCATTAAACTAATTTGAACAAATTTAAAACCAGCACTCAAAAATTAATACTTAGATTGGGAGGTAAAAAGCTGCATGCGTATTTTTCTAGCACATGGCGGCTATTGACGCTTTTGTGAAAATACTCGCGAACAAGGCATAACTTTTTAAAAACGAGATGAATAATTTATTGCTTTTTTAATGCTCTCTCCGGTGAAAAATACCGATATAACATTCAGAGAAAAGTTACTAATGGCATATTATTTATGCGTCTCGGAAATGACCTATGCCCACGCGTTCTCGTAAAATCATCAACAATATAATTTATAAAAACATTTTTTGACTGGTTTGGTGATGTGGCTGTTCAGCGCATCACAAATATTAGCCCTTTATTAACAAAGCAGTTATAATTCTGTTGGTAAGGCTTTTAATATCAAGCATTCCAGAAATTAAATATAATCAGGATATATAAATTGATGGTAAATCTCTCAGTATCGCCCTGGTGAAAGACCACCTTTCAGAATGCTTCAGCCGTGTTGGATATGGTCAGATCTGGACACCGAACACGGCTGAAGTTTAATTTCAATATAATCAAAAAGAAACGTAATTTAAACTGTAGGTAAATCCCATAAGTAGTGTGACAATTGTAGGAAGAGATGAAGTAAAATAGATATTAAAAATAATTATGTACGTTAGATTTGACAGGATTCTATTATTTTATTTGTTTGAGGTCATATGTAATTTGTTATTTCTGTCTAAGTGCAAATTGTTTTACAGATGTTTGCAACGGTGTGACGTCCTATACTTGCAATCCATTTAATTATTTCGTGTTTGAATTTGGTCATTGTTTCTGTCTAATCGTAGCTGGTAGCGTTTGCAAGCTATGCATTTAAAATGTCTTATGTCCAAAGGTGATTTTAGCAAAAGGAGATTGGAGAAGTTCTTTGTTTTTGATACAGATCTACGGGCATTGCGCACAAAGAATACTCCGCGTCATAGAAACGGTGTGATGTTTGTAAGATTACATAAAATATAATAATGTAGAGAAATAACTAGAAAGTTGGTTCAGTTATTCTTAAGCGGTAAATCGATTAGTTATACCTAAGACCATCGAATGATCGGATTAAATAACGTATTCAAACAACAGCGACGCATTTCACTAGGAAACTCGTAAAATACTTCACATTAATTTAACACAGATGGTCGTAAATCAGACACTTTTCTCTGACAACTGCGGCAGAAAGCAGTGAATAATTTAATAATGAAACATTATTTGATTAGGTCTATGAATAACGTGACTGGGATTGTAATTTGCTACGGCTACTAAATAATTAATAATACAGTACAGAAGAAGAAAAGGATTGTTTTTTTTGGTTTTTAGGTTAAGTTTTAAACAGTTATGCTATATCAGGGTGTTAAGAAACGACTTATTTAACCAGTGATTTCCCACACGCATAGCCATGGTTGCCCCCAAATGGATACGGGTATCCCAACTCCTCTTAAGAGGAATATAAACGCTAGAAATATTTCGATTCTTGTGTTTTATTAAATCTAAAACCGAGCGCCGTGTACCGTCATATTTTGGTCTGATTTGCACGAGGCAAGTAATTTGAAATAAATACTGTTGCTATGACGTGGTGCTTGCAATACGTAAGAAGCGCCCAGCGAGATCTCCGTTCGCCGATGCTTCTACACATACCTTGTTACCCGGTGGATGAATACCGTCAATTCTATTTTACCAGCAGCGGCCGAGGCGAGAACGGATCGAGAATCCTCAAACTGTGGGGAATGCTAATAAAAGTAAATGTTTATAAAATTTGAATTGATTTTATTTATTTACAATCTAAAAAATTTTATGAAAGTGAATTATTAAGACATATTATTTTAAATACATATAAATATTAATAAAAAGAAACTTGATTCAAGTTAAATATAATATGTATATATGTTAACAAAATTTAACTAATACGTACTTTTATAAAACTAGGTATAGGTATGTACTTTTATCAAATTTACATACACTTTCAAAATACCCAAATTACATATACTCAAATTTCCACATCTAAAATTTTTGTAAAATTCATTTACAAAAATATAATTTATAACTTGATAATCATTCATCGCGGTCGAATCATACGAAATCAAAAAAGGATATTATTTTGTAAAATCAATATCTAGTCTTCAAACCATTCCAAAATAAACAGGAAAAAAAACTACACCTAGAGAGTCCGAAGAAGAAACCACAAATAAGATGACCAATGAATAGGAAAAGGTGCACTGGAATCCGAGGACAAAAATATGAAAAAAAATCACCCTTCACATTGATAAAAAAAGTGTTTCGTAGTCCCCACTCTTGTCTACTTTAGTTTTCTGTATATTTCATTTCTACCGCATGTGAATTGCACACCCAGATTTTTCTTTTCTTTTAATAGATAATATTGAATTGTTTAATAGATTTTAATGCCACTTAACAGATTATTTAAAAAAAAAACTCAAATATTGCGATATTTTGTATAATGATGTCACATCCCAAACCATAAATTCAATAATTTTTTATTTTTTCGACGTCTTAATTGTTGAATTTTACACACAAAAAATGCTCTTAATTCAGAGGTAAATTCTACATTGTTATGATTGAAACAGTGTGATGGTTGAAACAAACACTTTTGTATGAAAGCAAAAATTTATTTTTAATACCGTTCTATTCTGCTCCAGGATAATATCGCAGTAAAAGTATGTTGATTATGCTAAATACTCATAATAAGTATAACTAAGAGCACGTAAACATAAATAATAAAAAATATATTTAAAGTTGTTTCATTTCAAGACATTTATGTTTATAATTTTAAAAATACTTGTGATATGTTTAATCACTATTCATGATCTCATTGAGTACAGTTTTAATAATGAAAATGTTTAACATTGATTACAATTATTCCAATTATTCCATAGATATTTAGAGTGTTTCAATTATCCCCACATACTGTTTCAATCGTCCACACTATGGGGATAATTGAAACAGTTTTTCCCATCGTCTTTAAGTGGTCATTGTAGCTTACCAGTACGAGTTGTGGCCATCCAATAAATTTAATTTGATAAATCGATAGATCATAGAACATCTAGTACAAACATCTTATCCATAATTACAAAAGAAATATTACTACACCTAGTTAAAGTAAAAGTGTTTCAACCATCCCCAGTCTACCCTACTTTTATCAAATTTGCATACACTTTTATCAAATTTCCGCATTTAAAATTTTTGTAAAATTCATTTACAAATAAAACTTTTGGAAACAAATCAACAAACCAATTTCAGTATTAGAAATTATGACGGAACAACTCACAGCTAGGTTTAAAAATATTGTACATTAGATACATCAATTTATGGATACACACACTTAAAAAAAACGGTGAAAACAAATAACTTGCATCTACCTATGCTGAATTTATCCTAAAAGAGCATAATTAAAACAAATACAATATATATCGCGGGTTCAAACCCCGGCAAACAAATCTTAGTATCAGACATTATCAAGGAACAGCTCCCAGCTTCATATATTAATAAAAAGAAACTTGATTAAGTGAAATATAATATGTATATATATTAACAAAATGTAACTAATACATACTTTTACAAAATTAGGAATATATACTTTTATCAAATTTACATACACTTTTATCAAATTTCCGCATTTAAAATTTTTGTAAAATTCATTTACAACTAAAATTTTTGCAAATAAATCAACAAACCAATCTCAGTATTAGAAATGATGACAGAACAACTCACAGCTAGGTTTAAAAATATTGTACATTATATACATCAATTTATGGATACACACACTTAAAAAAACGGTGAAAATAAATAATTTGTATCTAGGTACCTATTCTGAATTTATCCTAAAAGAGCATAATTTAAACAAATACAATATATCGCGGGTTCAAACCCCGGCAAGCAAATCTCAGTATTAGACATTTTCAAGGAACAGCTCACAGCTACATATATTTAAAAATTATTCTTTTAAAATATTAATCCTACCGATAATGAATTTAAGCATTATATTCGTCAACCTAAAATTTCTCAAATGATATAACATTCTGAACATCAAAAGAGTTGAAATCAGGAATAGTTGATGCTGACTCATTTTGAGCTCACGCTGTTTGAGAACCAAAAATGCTCGCTGTAACAACGAATCCGTTACGTATATTGCAAGTAAAAAACTTCGAAAACACGGGCACAGATCCCACGTCCGTTTCTGGCCACGGCTCGCGGCATTATGGTGGAATACAAGCGTTGGGCGCAGATCGTATGAATTAGTACGGTTCTAAAAATTTGACGTAAGCGCCAAAGCGGTTTTAATTTTTTTTGTGCATAATTTTATAAGAACGAAAAAAAGTTAGAACGTAGAAAACGTCAAAAATAGTCTTAGCCATAAAGGGGTATTTTTTAAAAATTGTTACTTACATTACTTCATAGTAAAGTCATGAAAAAACTTTTTTTTTTGTGGTTTACGCTTATTTTTTTTGTTACGTAAATAATAATTTTATTGTTATTCTGTTACGTAGAAAAGGTAGTTAAAGCTTCAATTTATCCGTAGCATATTTTTTTTATATTCGTACTGTAAACCGATTCGTTGTAAAGATTAATCTAAATAGTGATTTCACGTATAGCTTCATCTTAACACATCTCTCAGAAACATTTTATGCGGGAATTCCCACCCATAAAACGCGTCCGTAAACTGCCTCGCCCGGTACGACGAAAACGTACTTAACACACATGAAAAATCTAAACTACCTCCCCATATTGCCGCCATGTCGCCAATGTAGAAGAAATTTTGGTCTCAGCTGACTTTTAAGATGTCATTTTTTTTAATTTTCATCCCTTTTAATGACTTTCCAAAGGGATGTTGAAATGCCACTACATTGAGTTATCATGGAACCTATATTTATACATCTTAAACTTCTTCCATCCACTTACTTTCGTCTTCGCTTGTTTACTTCCTTTAATGTTCATGTCCTCTGCAGTTATACACATATTATAAATAATAATAGGAGAATTAAACTCCGCGTGTTCAGTACATAATATGATAATTATTATCGTAAAGAGTCATGTTTATGTGGACAAAGGCAGCGTGGTTGTTCATTCTCCTTATTATTTGGTTATTCATAGCGGAAGGAAGATCGGAAGTCGCTGTGACATGTCGCATTTTCCCAGAATAAATAATAAGTATGCGAAAGAAATGACTAAATTAATGATAAAAAAACGTTCATCTTGAATTCGAGATTGAATACGTAATATTTGATAAGAATTAAATCGTGCTATGGAGATAGGAGGTGCGTTTATTAAGAATTTATTTGTAGAATGGCAACTGAGGGTAGTTTGGATAACATAAAAAATACCACAAATGAACTGGAATATCTATGTTGTAAACATTTTACAAGTAGCATTGCGCTCTTCCACGAATATAGGTAAATTTAAATCTTAAAGATAACTACTAAACAATTAAAACTTACACATTAAAAGAAATTTATAGGTGTAAGTTTTTGCACCTATTTCATAAGAAACCAAAGTTTCCGACCGCAATTTGAAAAAAATATGAAACTTTGTGATTTTTTTATTCATTATTTTTACATGAAACGACAAAAAAGTGAGGTGATAATAATTTTTATAATACATTTGCTTGATAACGTGTTTTTTTTTTTTTTTTTATAGGTAATTTTAGTTTAAAAAGGTAAGGTGAACTATTTCTAAAACTTTTTATGTTTGTATTAAAAAAATACTGTTTTCAAAATATTACAAAATTATTTCAAATAATAAAATTTAAAAGCGTAAGTATTTCGTCGCCTTTCAAAAACAGTTTATAGTTTTCGGATAGGTTCAGAAATAATAATTTATTTAGATTTTACTACAAAGCGGAAATATTCTGGTCTTTTTACGGAAAACGCCCGAAGCCTGAGGGAGTTAATAAGGAAGAAAAACGTTAATCAAAGGAAACTTTCACAAATAATCTAAGGTCTAAGGCATAAAATAGTATTATTGAAGTTGTATTTTATACACGTTCCTAATGTTAAAATAAATTATTTAGTAATTTACGCCTAAATTTTATGTATCGTAATTAACAATTTTATTTGAATTATACTTCAGCGAAACTATAGGAAAAGCTTCAATTATTCCAAGCGTATTATTATTATTATTATTTTTTTTTTTTTTTTTTTTTTTTTTAAAGAAAGACAAACATTCCCGGGTTACGAATAACTTAACAATGTTTGAAAATCTCCTACTACCACCACAGAAAGCCGAAAATGTTGCTTGTGTTGTGATGGAGGACTTAGCCAGCCGAGGAATCGAACATGCGACGCCCGGGTGGGACCCAAGCGCTATGCCCACTCAACCACTGACCGGTCGTTATTATTCATAGCATAAACCGATTAGTAGTAAACAAACGGAAAAAAAGTGATTTCACTGATAGATTCGCCTTAAAAATAAATATATTATGTGAAACAATGGGCCCGATTACCAAACCCCGTTCAGGTTCAGCGGAGCCGTGGGACTTGAACAGTGGCGTACATCAGCCTAAATACAGACTACTTCAATATTGAGCATGCCAAAGTGCGGCTATACACGAGCCGTGTAATAGCTAAAGTAAATGGATTATTAATCGGAACATGCAGTACCTACCAACTATTCCACGTAGTTACTTATGTCTACTTACCTACTCTGATTCTTACTAATGTTCCTAGCAATTATAAGAATGTGTTGAAATCGTGGGAATTGCACGTATTAGTTCTGAAAGATCAGAAGTGCAAAATAATCACAAACATACTTGTAGGTTTCTTAGGTCTAAGATACTGAAATAATGATCCCCCGACAGTTCAGAAGAGACGGTGATATACGCAAAATTAAATGTTTTATGGTTTTCAAGAATGTTTAAAACTGCAAGAAAACTTGAATATTTTCTTAGCAGCGATGAAAAACTCGCAAAGAAAATTTCCGATTAAAACTAGAACTTAATTCTAACTTATCGCTAGATAACTAAATATGATTTTAAAAATAAATGAATATATTCTATTGATAGTTGATACGGAGATGATCTCAATAGTGTACGTAAAGTAAATAAGGCCAATAGCCCACGTTTCAATTCACTGTGCACTCCTTTTGCGGTAGCCAGTCCTTTCGATAAAGTTTGCCAAGGTTGTCAATATCCATGTAAAGTGTCTTTTAACTTTAACATGAGCATTAACATAACATATGAGCCTTTTTCTCATCAAGGCGAAATATTTGTTCCGTTGATAAATCAGTGTTCACATTTTCTACAGCTATATTTTTCTTTCTATTTTTTTGGTTTTTCCCTTGCCAACAGCTGTACGTGTCTCCTTTAGTGACAGTCCCTATCTACTGCGTGGCGGGCTGGATCGAGAGCGACTAGTTGAGGGACACCTTTTGACCTTTCCAGCCGGACTCTCTCATCCCCATCACATGGCACCGGAAATTTGTACTTCCGTCGCTCATGGATACACTGACCCCCCTGATTCCTACACACCCCTCATACCTATTTTGTTCCCAGAACGTCCTCCCTTCCATTCCTTAAAAATACCCTCCACACAGCATCCTCAAATATGACACACGGCCTGAGAGAAATTATTTTCCTCAGGGCCTCCTGTGTGGAGCTAATGTAAAAAAAATAAAAATTATCACCCAGAGTGAATTTTCTATTCATGTTGAAAAGCTGTTTTAAATTATAAAAAAAGTGATTTTCATCATCTCCCTTTGGTTTCCAGTATTGTTTTACTGAAACAATCAAATCACAAACATACTCACACATACAATCAAATAGTTGGACTGCGTTGGACATATTTTATTATTCACGTTCATCCTAGTAGCTCATTTCAAATGGATCGATTCCATGTGCAAATCTTACAGACTCGGATGGTAAAGCTTACCTAAAGCTACCTCAAGAACCAGCCTATTGTGCAACTATGGACTGGAATAAATTACATAAAGCTTCGTCAATGAACAATCTATCATAATAAAACAGGACCGTCGTTCAAATGCAAGTTGCAAAGTCGATGTAAATCTCGGAATGCTAAAGCAATGGGCGTTGCATGACCCAACGGTGAATACCTGCAATTATTTTGCATAATATTATAATGCATGATTTATGCTAGACAACCAATTTGTACGCTACCTTGTACTAGGCTGCGCGGACCTTCATACAAAACTTAAATTTGGATATGAGACTAAAATACACAAATAAACTGGCAAATATGTTTTTGAATCAAAAGGTTTAAATCAAAAAGCACGGATATTAAGCTGCTATATTATTTTTTTTAAATTATTAAAATAAAGGTCACAAAGAATTCAATTTATCATGATTTTAGAGGCAACTTTGGCAATAATTAGTGAGTTAATGATAAACAAAAATTTACTCTATTTTTAATACATATAAAACTAGCTTGTTCCCGGCATGCGTTGCAACGCCAAATTCAAAGAAATATATTGTATCTCCCGTTCCCCTCCCGCGTCCCCTACCCTCCCGCGTTCCCCTTCTACTTCCACCTTCCCCGCCCACCCTATCCCCTCTCCTGCTCCCCCGTCCCGCAAACCCCCCTCCCGCTTTCCATATATTCAGTCCCCAGTACATTCAGTTTTCAAACAGATCGCGTGCCACCTATTACAATTTTTATTCAAATTTTAATTTTTCGTATATTACAAATATTCATTTTTGTATATTATAAGAACAATCAATCAAAATTTGGTACATAGATACCTATTTAAATTATGTATAATTTTTAAAATCCATAGACAATTCTTTTAACACAAAAAACAGCTGCCTGCTAAATTCGAACTGTCAAACGTGCGAGGTTAAAATAGTCGTTAAATTCTCTAGTCTTTTAAAATACATATTTTGATATTATCAACTCCACTTTTGCCACTAATCTTTTAAAATGTAATACTTATAGTGATGGGGTAGCAATGCAATGTCCAGTGTTTTAAATATAATACCCTCCGCGTGCAAAGCCGCATCTTCTCCAAGCACAAACTTTCTAATTAAAGTGTTTATCGGAAGTGACCTGCAGGTAAGTATGTTTCTGTATCCATTTGTAAATATTAAAATTAGATAGAACCTAAGAATTATGAATAAATTGTACAGCGCCCTTGAGGTGATTTTTCACAAAAAACGGCGCTCTATAAATTATCCAATTATTATTATTATTATTATTAAGTTTTCTGAAATTATTCAATTTTCTACGCAATTATCTTAATTTTTATTTCCGTAAGAACCTTCTACAAAGTATTAGAAAACTTTTAAAAAATATGAATGAAATAGGTAAAGTCGTTCTGAAGTTATGGCGTGACCAAGGGAAACAGGGATTCATTTTATATATAGGTATAGATAAAAATGATTTAGATGGGCGCAAATCAAATTACATACAATCGACCGATTTATGTTGGAACACAAATTTATCGTACATAAATTAAAATTTATTCCTAAAGAAAAGCCTTTGTATGACGCTTACTTTTATTTTTTTAAATTTTTCATTACATTATTAGAGTAATCAGGGTAAGATCATTTTTTTAAATAATTATAATTAACACAAATAAATGGCAGAGTTGGACCAGAAATCATGCAAAATTGAATTCTTGAATGGCCTTTATAACAAAGTTTAAAACACAAATAATACAGCACGTATCTGTAATAGATATTTGCTATATATACCTTTTATTTAAAAAAAAATATTATTCAGTTTGGTTGGGTATTTGAATATGAACTTCTTTATATTCATGACTTTCTGATATATTCGATTATTACGCAATTAGAGACTTGAACGCTAAATGTTTCTAAAGTCCTGTTGAGGTTGCCCCCCAACCAGGAACTCAGAAAGATGGAAAGGTAAATAAATTAAATCAACCGTGTAATAATTTCCGTTAATAATGTTTACATCCATTTATACGAGACTAGTTCAGCCGTATGTTATAGAATTATAGACTGTAGATCCATAAAACGGGCATAATACTCGTAGAATAATAATAACCATTGTCATTATGTATCTCGCCCACTCCTTGCAATTATGGTAACCTGGCAACTGAACCCGCTCCTTTGAATTCCGTTGATTTATCACAAGTAAATAAACTATTGCAAATAATCTAAAGGATGTTGAATTACTATATCATATTAAGAGAAGAAAATTTATTATTTTCTGTTGAAAGTCAACTGGAGCGTTTTGGCCAAATTATGGCTAATTTGCAAACACCCTCGAGCGTTCGCTGGCCAAAATGTGGCCAATTTGATGAGATATTTTAAAATATTTATTGAAATTATTTCAAAAGTTTCAAAAGTATACTTCGATTAATCACAAAGATAACTTAGTATTTTAACTTTTCAACAAGAGATGCCGCTCATTTCTTCTGAATTATTTGTTATTGATATTTCGCGAACCAAAAACGAAAAATAAACGGTAGGCAATAGACAACATATAGAAGTAATAATATTAATATAATCTCCAAATAGGTACTACTGATGCCAAGTATACAGTAAATGATACGCAGAATTCATGCGTTTATAAATTTAATGATTGATGATAATGATAATGATCATACAAATATGGGATTAACATAAACGGTAAAATATAGGTGCATTCAATGGCTCTCTAATACTATAATCGGTTTATATGTCACCATATTAAAATTTGGCGGTTTATATGTCTCTATACAATAATGTGGCGCCGTGTAATAATTTCCAAATCGGACGCTCAGAAATTGCGGACGTTAGACGCGTATTGTGGTTATAATTAATCGTTCGTTTAGATTTTAGATAAAACATAGTTCTTTCTCGGTGAACAGAATACATTAAGATGTTCGGGATATAATATAAGACGAAAGATTGTACCCTGTTTGCGTTCGTGTTAATTATATTATTTTTCGATTGAAAAGTGAGCGACGTGTTATTTTTTTGTACAACACTAGTTAGCAAATAAACCTGCGAAATCAATTTCAGAGTCTACCAGCTGTCAAACAGGAGATTGGGCAGTAAATCATTTATAGTTTATTACAAACCGATAGCCGTTATTTAAACACTATAATAATATACAACAGCAGGTTTAACGATATTATTTGCGGTTCAAATTACTTTCAATTTTCACAGCCAGTTTGTTGTTAGAGATCTAAAACCAGATAATTAATGCAGTCTCTCCAGAATAGGCGTATAAATTATACATTTTAGTATAGTAATATAATACTTTTATTAGTAGTAAATAATGTTAACAATACGGTACTGTTTGGATAACAAGTGCGATGCAATGGATTTATATGTTTGGTAAGCAATAAAATTAGCATCGATTAGCATGGATATTGGATAGCAGAAAGTTCAAATGTCATCTATCATGTGTATGTTGAGTGGTGAGGAGAAAAGAGCCATTTAGATGGTACAGGAATCCAAAAAATCTGGTACCAGATCTTTGGGACAACGTTCTGGGAGATCTGGAGAGGTTGGGAGTTGGAAGAGAAGTTTTTCTGGAAGCAACATAAAATGCACTGTAGGAAATTGTTCGCCAACTAATGGCCTCACCAAAATTGATAGCTCACCATATATATAATAAACTCACCTAGGTAATATTGTCGATTATTTAAACGTATGTGAAATGCTGAATGTATGAAATGCTGATTATTAAAGAGTCCTAAATTCTCTAGTCTTTCAAAATAAATATTTACTCAACTTTGGCATTAATCTTCTTATAAATGTAAAACCAACAGTGATGATGGTAGCCAAGGTAAAGTCATGCAATGTCCAGTGTTTTTAAATATAATGTACAAAATCGTATCTTCCCTAAGCATAAACTTTCTAATAAAATGTGTTTATCGGAAGTGACCTGTCAGGTAAGTATGTCTCTGTATCTATTTGTAAATAATACAATTAGATAAAGCTAAAAATTCATAAGAAATTGTAAAGCGCCCTCGAGGTGATTTTTTACAAAAACGGCGCTCTATAAATTATTCAATTATTATTATTATTATTAAATTGACTTAAAACAACTTGGGCCACGTGAGTGCTATATACATCACCAAATAATACGTCCTCATAAAGCCCGTTCTATCTCCCTTTCTATTACGGTCAGACATATATAATATAAACAGATTTAGAAAGAGAGAACACTAAGTTTTCTATAAAAACAGAATTACATAATAGAATTAAACCTATCGGAATTAAAAACGACAAAACATTGTTTTTAATAGGATTGATTGTGGTTTAGAGTTTGGGGGTGTAATTATTGAGGGCCTAAGCGTGGGCTAAATAAATATCGTATTTAAAAAAAACTTAGTTCAGGGGTTTTAAGGTGGGTTCATTTGACGTGTGTAATGCCAGTAGGTGGAATTCACTTCAAGTGCAACTTCGTCCATGTTTAATTCCGTCCATGTGTAATTCTAGATGTGTACGTGAAATTCACGTCTGTGTAATTTTGTCATGTAAAATTTGAAATTATTTCAAAAAAAAAACACAGTGACAGCTTAATAAATTGAGATAATTTATCGTTGTATCGTTGGTTGTCGGCGGTTTGGCGATCGCTGCCTCGGAGCAATGAGTGATTATTCCAAGAATACGGAGTAAGTTAGAAGTTCACTAGTTAGGCCCCAGGCACCAGGCACAAGGCGCTAGTCATGTTCGGAAATAATTGAATTAGTAATGCGACCGATGCGGTTTCTGTGTTTAATCACTCGGGCGCCATGTTCGTTACTAGTTATTAGGTCACTCCCATCTCTTATGTAGGACGCAACGACACAAGTAGGAGGACAGAACACAATATGTATCTATTCTGACCATCTGTGTGGCCGGGAGCCAAGCAAATTGCATGAAATAAAGAGGAAACATCATTTTATGAAGTTAAGACACTGACGCAGACGCTATGAGATATTTTCGCTTCTGATGCATCCGTTCTAAAATCCTTCACAATGATACGATATTAACCACTCAGACTTCTGAGGGGTGAAAATTTGAAAATTGAAAACCACTCAGGGCGGTGAAAATTTTTCGGGTTTACAATAAAATCCAAATAAATGTAATATTTTTAACGCATCCGAAAACTAAATTGTGATTTAGTTTTCGGTTTTTATTTATTTTTGTCTGGCAATACTAATTTGTGAATCATTTTTCAAACAATTCGCGGGCCACCGATTGCAATTTTTTATACAAATTTCATAACGCCAAAGTTATCCATTATATATAGAAAATTTCGCAGGCGTGCGCACAACAACTCACCAAGGTTTCATCGCAATCGAATGAATAGTATAGGAAATAATTTCACAACGCTAGAACTCACTACTATATATAATATAGAAATCGCGGGCATGCGGACATTAAATCATCAAAGTTTCATCGTAATCGGATGAATGGTTTAGGAATGCATAAGGAACAAACAAAGAAACATTCATTTTTATATATTAAGAAGGGGAACGACTGTGCGGCATTTTTCATACATGTGGGGAATTTCTGCCTTTAATCAAAAATTAAGTTTTGTATGAAAAAGGTCACGCAGCCGTTTACTTTTGATTTTATTAAAAATGCAGGTATACATCGTGACACCTGATCAATGCGTGATCTTATCAAAAATAAAACGTGATGCACGATAAAATTCTAACTAAAACGGGCGTATCCGGAAAGTCTCAAGCAATATCTACTTTCAATATTCTTATTTCTTTATTGTTGTTGTTTTTTTAATAATATACATGTATAATTAGTTTGTTATTCGACGGCCAATTTTGAGACCAGTTGCTCCCATTACCTCACCATTGTTCCTACTGTTCTACTAAGACAATCGTTCAAGATTGATTTGTGACAAGGTATTAGTCTCCGCAACAATGTCGTTTATTAGGAAATTATGATTTCAGGCGTGACGACATAAGGGCCGTCTTCATAATATACATATATTTTTTATATCTGACCCACATAATATACCATAAAGGAGCCAACAAAGCCATACGTTCTGGGTCAGCGTATTTCAGATGAGATTTAATTTACGATTTGATGATTAAATAATGATCCATTAGAGACGGCCAATTATCTACCATTTCAGAAAATAGATTTATTATCCATATTCAAATAAGCATTGTTGACGAAATAGACTACTTGTTTTAAAAATGAGCAATAATACCAACGAGTTATATATTACCAAAGGTGTGAATAGGCACGCAATGAAAAGAAAATGAATTGCGACAAAGAAGCCATTGAAGATATTGTAAGAAGGAAAATAAAGAAGACTATTCTAAAGAAAGATGACTTATTACTTATTACCGATTACCTGCATGTCTATACCTTCATTATTTTATTAGTATACGTGAACAGTTAGTTGGGCGATGTAGAAATTATTTCTAGGAATATGCAAACATTGATAGCTGTGGCATGGATTTGTGGCATTTTCAAATTGTGTGATTTTACAGAACAAAGTGGTTATTTTAGCTTCACATCTGGCACTATAGAACTGGCCGATAATAATTTATGATGCATTATAGTTTAATGGGATAATTTGTATGTTATGACTGGGCCCAATGCAACAGAGAGTACTTTGATTTGACTTCCAAGAATAAAATTGTAAAATAACGTGGACCATGATTAGAACCCTGAGGAACACCATAAGTAGAAAACTATTGATTTTCTATTAAAATGCGAAAATTACGATTTACAAAATCTTGTGTTTTTTCATGATTCTTGCCAAAGCTCGGGGATTGAAAGATTAGAAAGGGGTCAGTAGAAAAAAGGAACCAAATTGGCGGACAGGGCCCTTTGATCGCGATAATACAGTCGTATCGCATTCGTCCTCAAAACACGACCGGAAGAATGACTTCCTCAGATAACGCTGTTATATAATGCATTCATAATTAATTTATCTTTCAACAATAAAATCCTTGATTCTCCAGAAGCGTAACCACATAACCAGATCAATACCAAGCATATCAGGATTTAAACTACCCACTTAATAGTTTAAACATGGTCAAACTGACCAAGCGGGTAAGGGAAAAATAAGGAGCTGAAATTATGAACCGGTTGGCATTATACTACCTGAAAATTGATGGACATGAGAGAAAAAAACTTAATTGAAAAAAAAATAGCAATGTCACAAAATCGTGATTGGTAGAACCACCAGAAGTCAACTTTAGTGCACGCAACTCGGGTGGTATTTCACCGCCCTCTTGATTGATAGTTTATTCATTGGATAACGAAAAGTTTCGATTTACGATTTATTTATTTATAAAGACCAAAGTTATGCGGTACTCGAATCTATGAATAGTGGTTACATACAGGATAAGTCAGCCGAGTTTTCTATCTATTGCCAGTATTTATTTGTTACGTTATCCTGTGGACAAACTATCAAGAGGATGGTGAAATACCCACAAAGTCGTTTAGATTTTAGATAGTTTTTGGACCAAATTATAAAAGTTTTCACGCAGGACTAATTAACGCACGCACAGACAACCGAAATTAGTATGTTTGATTTGATTTGATTTCTGATAGAGATATTTATAATTTTGTCCAAAAAACCTACCTAAAATGTAAATCATTACGAGGTATTTTACCATACTCTTGATAGCTTGTCTATAGATAACGTCTTTAGAATAACGTATATTAATAAATAAACAATTAAATACTTGTTTATGAAAATACTTTAACTTTCAACTTTTTTATACATTTACAGATAAAAAAGACAACATCATAAAAATAATTAAAATTCCAAACTTTGGGGAATTTTTTTAATATTCTCGTAAGTTTGTGTTTTCTCATTAGTTTATTGTGTGTTGGTTTGAGTGACTGACCTTGTAGTTGAGTCCCTGGACGTCCTCCTCCAGGGAAACGTCCGAGTACATGTCCTCCGCCGGGTCGCCCGTAGAACCGCAGCCGGACGAGTTGAAGCTGGACGAGCGGTACAGTTGGCTGAAAACGTACACTCTGAGTTCGATTTGGCTAACATATAAGGGCGAACAAACACGGAGGGCAAATAACACTTTCTACTATCCATGGTCATTTATAAGAATTATAGAAGATTCACGATTACGGTACCGTGACGGCACAAAAAAAGCATAAAACGTACGTTCTTTATCCTAATAATGTTGCAACTCTTTCTTACACATTAAACAATGGCGAGACAAAATATGAGACACACAACATACGTGTGTCTGTTTCCTCCAGGAGGGCATCCATTAATTACGTGAGCACAAACGGGGAGGGGGGGGTTCCATCAAAATCTCAGGTTACTTAAAAAAAATATACAAATTGGCCAAAATTTATCTCACTGAGGGGGGAGGGGTCAAAATTGGAAGAAAAACTGCTCACGTAATTAATGGATGCCCCCCAAAGGGGCCAAAGTACTACTTTTTTTTCCTTTGGAGGAAACAGATATATCTTATTACGGCTCAGCTACGGCGACGGGAATGTCGTTTTCTTTTTTATTTTGATCTGTTTCATTTTCTTTATACGTGTGAGGGAGATGTATGATAATGATTGTATGTTTCCTTTAAGGGGGTGCAGCCATACGTTCACCATTTGTCTTATTTTAGACTGTTTTTATTTAGACTGTAAGAAAGAGCTGTAGCACTATATGTATGTTTAAGAACCAAAGTAAAAACATCAGCGCATTGACATTGACGTTTTTGAATTTTTGGAATTCACTAACACTTCAATTTTATCTTTCTAACCATATTCCATACTTTCAAAATTATCTACGGGGAAACGGAGACGTCACGGTGCGGTGTGTGAGAGAGATGCTACAGACCTACGTATATTGTGTATTTCATCTTTTAAAAGAGTTGCAGCATTATTGTGATAATGAACGTATGTTTATTGCCTTTTTTGTGCCGTCACGGTACCGTAATCGTGAATCGTCACGGTAATAATTAAAACGCTTAAACGGACCTTGGAAGAACGGACCCATTTACAAAGGCTAGTTGGGGAGGGGATGTTTAGCTTCGTAACATTCATCATTACTGTATACAGGTACATCAGTTGTATTTTTCCTTGTAATAATACAAATTTTTGCAATATTTCTACAAAGCTCTTTTCACGAGAAAATTATTTCGACGGTAATAGCGGTGATTGCTATGTCAGAGTCATGAACCTAAAGGGCCTATGTCATCTTTGGGGATGCTGTGTGGAGGGTCTTTTTGGAAAGGAAGGAGAGGAAGTTCTGGGAAGGAAAAAGGTATGTTGGGTGGGTAGGAATCTGGGCGTCAATGTGTCCAGCGATGAATCCATCCCTTCCACTGCGGCGATGGGTAGAGAGAGTTCGGCTGGAGAGATCGAAAGGTCTTCCTAAACTAGTCTCTCCCGGTCCGGTCCGCCACCCAGTATGTGGGCAATCGTCCGCCGCCAAGTCCTAGACAAACCCCACTCCATGAACCCGAGCACCCCTGCTAAGTCACGAAATGTAGTGAGCCACTTGGGGTGACTTATGGCAGGCGTGTTAGTTATCCAATAAATGGTCCCCAGGGCGGCGGTACTCATACCGCTTTCAAAATTTTAAATTTGTATGCAAAGTGGTATAAAATGAACTATTTAATTTCTCCCTCACCCCGCGGATTCAAATTTTTCTAGAATAGATCTATTCATAGCCTTTTAGTTCATGGTCATAAAACATCGCCTTTTTTAAAAATAGGCAATTCACCCTAAAGAGAGAGCTTTGTTCCGATAAAGTTGAGAAAGATAGTTTTAATTTTGAGGATGGGATAGGACTATGGGGATAAGACAATTATCCAAACATTGAAGTCATTCGATAAAGACGCGAGAATTGTTGATAGACAGCAAATATAGAATACAGAGTACTGAGGGGAGAATAGTGAAACGATATAATACGCTTTTGAAGGAAGAATGATTTTTACAATAATAGGCCACTTCATCACAATTTTTAAATTTTTTTCCGGTTTAGGCAAATATCCAAAGACATTCCCTATTTTTTATTTGTTTTTAATCGTATTTTTGAAACCCTGGCGATTTTTTGAAAATTTCAATCCGAAAAATCAGACCATTTTTTATAAACCGGAAAGACGGGACATAATTTTATGAGTGCGAAAAAACGATAATTACATAGCCGAAAATCTTTTTTAAAAAATAACGTTTTCCACACGAATAGCAATAAATTGTACGGGGTTCTCTTCGTAACATCTGTAAAAACACCGCCATCTTTATCAAAAAATCAAACCAAAGGATAAGTTCGCATAGAACAAACAATAAATCTAGTGAACGTTAAACGAAAATTCAAAAATTCGCCGGAATCAAAATGTTGCCATATAAAAAAAATTAATCAGTGTGGAATTTTAAAAAATTAAGGGAACATAATCGGAGACGGGACATCTTCATGTAGTGACATCACGAGCGGAAATAATGGATTTATTTATTTAAAAATAAAAAAACTATACATTTCTAAAAATTTTTACTAACATTTTCGTAATCTTAGTAAAAAAATCTATCTACACGATTTTTTCCAAGTCGTTATGAAATCTATGCAAGTGGCCTATTGAAGAAGGTTGGTCTGTAGTACCTTTAGATTATTATAAACATATAAGTATTTTTGAAACGCACAAATACAGGTCCACGAGGAGAGAAATCTAATCCTCTGGATAAATCAACATCAATTATTACAGTTCTAAAATTAATTAAGTCATGTACCTAATATTATTATTTTTATGGAATGATTTCATGGAATTATAATTTTCAAATTTAAATATAATAATTACTGGAGATAACTTTTTGTTTTCAAGACATAATTATTATTATAAACGAAAGGCAGAGAATGAAATTTCGTAGAAGAATATTAGAAGAAATAAGTTACAAGGGCAAGCTCATTTCATAATACCCCTGACATCTAGCGACAAAATAGTGAAGCAGTTTAGCGCCTTGGCGGAAACCTGCTTTACCGACATTATCGGAACTCGGGAAAATTCAACAATAATATTACAATCTTGATTTCTTATGATCAATGTATGTATGGTAATCATTATTATAATTTAGTAAGATAATACTATATTATGAAAATAAAAATAATTACCTAGCTAATGCATTTGATCCCAGCTGCCTCTTTCCGGTGCTGAAATAAAGGAAAAACAATGTTAAAAATCAATCAAACCGAATAAAGCTGATAATCCAATACATTAAATACCCAAAGTTGTCCAAAAATACCATGCATTAGTACTACTGCTTAGCGTTAGTTTTACGAAGAATATTTTAATTATTATAAATAATAACAAAAAATGGCAGATGATCGAAAATGTTTAAACGCCACATTAGTGACATCTAGCGATTTTTTGCGGAAGCTATTAGAATAATAATTCGAATAAAATAAAAGCTGAGCAAAATATTGAAATGAGATTAAAAAAGATTAAAAAATATAATAAAAAATAAGGAAAAAGCGCCGTTGTGTGCGTATCACGTGTACATTAAATTATTATTCGAAAATAAATTAATGAAAAAGCTGCGAAACATGATTAGGAAATTTCACTGCGTACGAAATCACCGAGCTGCGTAAATATAGGGCAGTAGAAACGTTACTACTTATTATGTTGCTTACTAGGTATGTAATCGTATTTAAGTACTGTATAATATGCTGTACAAATGTATTGAAGCGTAGAACAAAGTTTGTTTTCATTTTTATGTAAAATCACAACTATAATAGTCCCAACTGCTAAAGTGGATGACTGGAAGTAGAGAAGAGGAACGAAAAGGTTAATCCGGTTGGGAGAAATCGTGAGGTGGGTTAAGGAAGGGAGTGTGGAAAAGGATTATTTAATAACAGTAAGGGGGTATTTACTATCCTCTTGACAGCTTATCCATAGGATAACGTATATTTTTGATTTACGTTTTATAATTTATTATTTATAAAGTCTGATGCATTTATTATTTGGCAAAAATATTGTACGATTTTATTTCACATTTTGTTGGCGAATTTTTATAGATTCCTGACTTGTTAAGTAAATTATTTAAAGGAAAGGTGAATTATAATAAACACAGACGATAAGATCACGTATTGCAAATTTCCTCTCTGCAAATTATAATAATGTATTATCTTTGTATTATACATTTATTTGACAACGCCAAAAACTCAATGAATGAATTAAAAATGCTCATTTTAATGATTGATTTTTATAAACGTTTACCTGTTACATTTTCCTTTCTACGTGTTTACTTTTGCCATTAATTTTTAATTCAACAATAATAATTAAGCAACTTGAATACATGAATTAAAAAAAACTAATCACTTTTGATGAATGATAATTTACAATTCGTATTGAATTATAATGTGATGGTTTTTGTTGAAAATTTTCCTCGTATTTACTTGACATTTAACCAAATACCATTGATTGTATTCCGACTTATTAAAAGCATGTTGGTGTATTTTAATGGCATTTTGGTTTTAGATATTAAATTTATACGTTGTCTAAAGTGTGGCTAGAGGGAGAATTTTTAAGTAATTAAAGTGATCCAATAGTTCACGAAAAAATCGAAATCGGAATGCACGCCTCTTTATGGGAGGAGTTTAAAAATACTTGAGAAAAAGCTTTTGGAAAAGAGGGAAAAGGTATATCAAAGTTTTTTTTAGAGGTTAATTTCGGAAAGGCCTGTAAAAAAACGTTAACTCCTTTATTACGCATTGTTTATTGTAATAACAACGAAATTTAAAATTGATTTCACGGAACCAAGCGACGCGGAACCACACGTCTATTCCCCGCTCCGAAATGGGTGTGCCAAGTGCATGGTTCTTGAGCCCTTGGCATAAGGGTCACTTTAAGAATCAAGTGCGGGCCGTATTGATTGATGTCAAAAATTAAAACGAGAAAATGCATATTTAATTTTATTTTGTGAAGTTAGGGCGTAAATATCATTTTTTTGCGATTATTATAAAAGAAACTGAATTTTCTACATTAAACAATAAAACCATATACGAAAAGGAGTTTATAAGTAGGAGAGTTTGCACTTCAAAGTGATTTTTTATAGACCCAATACTTTATTTTTTTCTAGGCTTTTAAAGACTTGTAAAAGAAATGACCGATATTATTAAGGGCCAAGGTATATTCTACACGCATAATTTATTTTATCATCCTACATTATTATACACATTTAATTGTTTGTTTATACCTACTAACTAGCTTTTACACATTGAATTTTATTGTATTTAAGGTCTTATTACTGATTTTTTCTAATTACTCATACTATTTTATTTCTTTTATAATGTTTTTATTTTTTTTTAACGTTTTTAATTTCTGTTATGATGTTCTATACCTTGTGATGATGATTGCTTTATTATTTATTCTGTTTTATTGGCTTAGTAACATATGAGTACATAATTATTATTGTTATTATACTTTTCCTTCTATGCTTATAAAAGCCCACTAGGGCGTAAATAAATATAAATAAATAAATTTAAATGTAGTATCTATAATACTTCTAAGCGATCAAATTTTCGAAACAAAAACATATGATTTTGCATTATTTAGTATGGCTTCATCGTAAATATTTTTCTTATAAAGTGATAATAAATATATATTTATTATATGTTTATTTTATCACTATTTAAAAATGTGGCATTTATCACGGAAATCAGTCACTCTTTAGTGTAATAAAATCCTTACCGACAGTGATGTTTGGGATTGTTTTACATAGGCAATTTCAATAATAACTTCAAAATAAAAGATACAGGTTTCTATGAGCTAGAACTGAAGACAATTTTGATTATAAAACCGTACCTAGTACCTCCAAAGCATTGCTTTACGCTAAAAAACAAGTTAGAAACATTATATTTATGTGAAATAAAAACTGTTCTACGCACTTAGCACAGTTATACTCGGTACTTAGTTACTCATATTAGATAATCGGTTTATTAGGTACTTAGTACACATATCAGGTACTCGGTTTGTTGTTTAGGACTAATTTACATTATCAATATAACCCCAAATATATATTTTTAAATAGTTCAAGTAGGTATAGGGAAATATTGAAACGATCCTACAATCAGATCATAGAAATACATAAATACTGAACCCGAATTCGAGAAAATATAGGATAGGTGGGAAAAGATGCATTAAAATCAATTTTTATTCAAAGTTCAAAATTTCCCGTATAAAACGTTTCATTTGTTTTAATATGGATTTGACATTTGCGAAGTTTCGTTTCAATCTAAATACGCACGAATTGCTTAGTTACCCTAACTGAGAACCTATTAACCAAGTAAGTCTAAAGTCATGGAATGAAAGAGAGAGTACGAAAACAGTATGCAATATAGTTGTGAATGATGAATACTTGGAGCAGGTGGATGAGTTTGCGTATTTGGGTAGTATGTTTACGAGAGATGGGAAGGCTGATAGAGATATTGAAAGAAGGGTGAATGCCGGTAACTCCATTAATGGAGAACTGAATGCCGTTGGCGCTAATAAAAAACTGTCAAAAGAAGAGAAGCTAGCAGTCCACAATGGAGTCTTGGTACATACCCTGATGTATAGCAGTGAGGCATGGAACTGGCAGAGGAAGGATGAAATTAAACTGAATGCTGTTGAAATGAGATCCCTGAGGCGTATGTGTAGTAAAACAATGTATGATCGTGTGAGAAATGTGGATATCCGCAAAGAATGTAAGGCTGATGTAAGCATAATGAATAAGATTAAGAAAGGGACCCTCAGATGGTTTGGGCATGTAGAGCGAATGAACGAAGAAAGAAATGTAAGAAGAATATACGACGCAAATGTGAATGGTAGAAGAAGTCGGAGACGTCCGAGGAAGACATTGCACGATCAAGTGAGTCAGATACTTGAGTCGGGCCATGTCAAAAGTCAGAATAATAGAAGATAATGTGTGAGACGATGTATGAATGTGAGTGAGGCAAAGAGTGTGTGCCAAGACCGAGTTGTTTGGCGGTCCGTCCTCTCTGCCTACCCCTGCGGGGAAACGGTGTGATGGTTAGTTAGTTAAATTGTTTCTTGTAGTAGGTAATTGATGACATGAAGTGTAATTTCCATAATCTGCGTTTAAAAGTACGGCGGCTTATAGAACATTTAATAAAACGAATAATAAGGGTAAACATGTGGAATGCGCTGGACACGCTTATTTCGAATAGACAAAAAAGAAAAAAATATATGGCTGACCTGTCAAAAAACATGAAATTTTGAAAGTTTCCCGAATGGAAAATTCAAATTAAGTTTTTTCCACCTCAACCCGACGTAAATAGATGTATTTTGTGGTAATTAAGTTGAATCGAAGTGTTTGTTACTTATATTCGTATTAAGCGTGTTTAGCCACCCTAAATGATTACCAAACGCAGTTTAGAACCCTATTTTGTTTTTAAATTTATTTAACGTAAATCAAATCTAATAAATCATTGAAGAAGAAGATAACTCTAAACGAACATATGAAAGAGAACAAGGCACAGAAAAACATTAAAAAGATAATGGTCGCAACTAGGACTCGAACCCACAACCTTTTGTATAACTGGAACGTGCGAATTTACCAATTCCGCCATTACAACCCTCTATCATGCCGTCATATTAGTCAATCTCGTATTTCAAATTTTAGAATTAACAATATAATCTTCAAATATTTTTTTTCTTTATCATTGAAGCACCCCACAAAGAGGAGACCGATTATACTATCTAATTCTCTTCTCGCAGGTTAAATCTTATAGATTGTCTATTTTTAGTGCCACTATTTTTCGTTTCATTGAGTTTCAAATCACAACGGTGCTAAAGAAGATTTTCATTTAGAAAAAAAAACATTGAACAAGTTTTGCACTACATAGATATACGAAATGTGTAAATCGTAACATGTTGTTGCTTAAAAAAAGTTTCAAGGCGTCACGCGAGTGGACTGTGGATTGTGTGGGTTGGTTGAGAGCCGCCTCCGCAGTCCGCTGTTAATCGGTGGAAATGAAATTGACATGCGAATGATTTAGCCGGCGGATTAATGTATTCGTAATGTATTGGCATGCGAAGTGATTTCCTTAACAAGCGCCCATCTTACTTTATGTGTGTGTTTAAGTTAGAAAGTTGTTCATCGTTCTAAACGGTACTGTACACTTTCAGGCAGCGATACGTTCAACGGCCACCACCTGAAAATTACTGAAAACTATAATATTTATATTCGTATAAACTATAATATTATATATTCGTGTCATTTTTGGACATTGAAAATAAGTTGTGAAAAACGTTAAGTAGATAACAAAATTCCCAGTACTATTCAACCGGCATTTTACATGATTAATAAATTAAAGAAATACATCCTTAACAACAAAGATAACGACATTAAAACAAAAAAAATCAGGTGTTTATAAACTCAATTGTAGGGAATGTAATTGCTTTTACGTAGGTAAAACCTAACAGAAATTTTGAGGTAAGAGTAAAAGAACATCTTAGTGCTTTAAAATAATAATGAATCTGTTAATAGTGAATCTGAGTCCATTTATTAAAAAATGATCATACATTTGATACAAACTTAGGACTTAAAATACTACATACGCGGCACAGCGCCTTTGAGGTGATTTTTCACAAAACGGCGCTATATAAACCATCTAAATATTATAAGGCATCGCAGACAAATAGTTTTGAAATAAGGAAAAATGTTAATATCAAAACAGATATAATTAATAAGCAAAAAAAAAAAATTAAGAACCCTCTTTTGAATATTTTCCCACGCTAACGATATTGTAATCCCTAATTCCAATAAACTCCCCCCTTACCCCTCCCCCTTACTTCTACCCCTTCCCCTGTTATTTAATCTGTAATCTGTATCTATTTAATTTGTAACTTCATGTACATTTACTCCAGATGATGTGAACATTGTTCACGAAACATGTAGATTGTGCATTTACACTTTATTTTATGCACAATCTACATGTTTCGTGAACAATGTTCACATCATCTGGAGTAAATGTACATGATTGATGAGAATTACAAGATATGATAATGTATATAAATATTTCATCTGTTTGTTCTTAGTCAACCTCACTAGATGGTCCTGTGCTGAGGCGGACTGGTAGATTTGTCTTTCAATAAAATAAATAATGCCATCACAAAGTGAAAACCTGTAAAAAAATACGTTAAATTTACTTTTTACGTTCGTTATAAAATAAAACAAGTGTGCAGTTCATACGGGATAGAAGTGAAACCTTCAGAAAACTGGGGTAGACAAGAGTGGGGAGGCTGCGAAGCACCTCACAAAGAGGAGATCAATTAATCTATCTCATTCTCTCGTAGGCTAAATCCTATAGATGTATGTGTTTGCCTCTTTTAAGTGTCGCTTTTTTGTTTAATCGCGTTTCAAATCACAATGGTGCTAAAGAAATTTCAATTAAAAAATATTTATATTTATAACGTCAAATAGCAAGCGCCTATGACACAAAAGTTAAGTGAAATTGACAGTGAATAAATAACTACAGAAAACGATAAACATTTATAGTTTTTCCAAACAAAATGTTCTCACTGTCATATTCTACCAACATTGAAAGGTAGTCAAATATTTTATCTATTTACCTACACAACCTGAATACGATTCAAAAAGGAATCATAAAGACCATATTGAAAGTACCAATTAGAACGCCTTCAATTGAAATTTTTAATAGCTTTGACGTACCAATGTACAGCAAATATATGCCAAAAATATATTATTGAAGCTATTCAAAAATAATGAATCCTCTACCAGACCACGTATGCATAACACTAGATCGAATAAAAATGATATAAAAAATATTCCAAGTTATAAAACCACATTCGGACAAAGAAACTATACATACTTTGCAACGAAACTCCATAACATCCTTTCCCAAGACATAAAACTAATAAAAAATCCTAATAAATACAAATCAAGAATAAAAATATGGCTAAAAGAGGTCAATGAAAAAACCCTAATGAAGACACTAAAACGACATAGAAGACAAATAAACCATTTTTAAATAACTTTAGTCCGCCTCGGTACAGGACCCCCTAGTGAGGAGGACTAAGAAATACAATATTTTATACTTAATTTCACCATTATATTTTGTATGTAACAATTATTTTATATAGTCGCTAAAATAAAAAAATAAAATATTTGCTTTGGACATTGGATAATAAATAAAAAGAAGTGCAGATAAGATAATATAATGTAATCGTTAATGCTACAGTAAGAGACATTGACATTCTCTTCCAAAGTTCTGAAAATTGCGAAAAATTTAGGCTAGAAACAATCGTGTCAGAAAAGACGACATATTCGATACAACAAAGGAAACCAGCTGTCGGCTCTGTCGACTATTGGTTCAGTTGCTTCAATTTCTAAAGTGCAAATACAAATGAATATGACGTATAGGCCACGGTTTAGGTGTTGACATTAGCGAACGGTGCACCGCGTGAGGTGTGGATTCATTAACATAATATGAATGAGAAACGAAGACAGGACACAATATCACGGGCACTCGTGTTACTTAACTAAGTAGTTAACGTTTTATTTTCAGGGTGAATATTTCAAGAACGTAAGTAAATTTTCATGAGGGTATTAACGTAAAACAAATAGCAGATGATAAAATGATAGGATACCGACGATCAATCCCTTTTTTACATTAGTTCCACACAGGACGACGGCCGGCGTGGTCTAGCGGTAAGGCTCTTGACTCGCAATCCGAAGGTCGAGGGATCGAATCCCGCCGTGGCAAATAAATTTTATTTCATTAATTTGTGTTATTTCACAATTAATTCATTTCAAATAATATTTAATATATATATATATATTTTTTTTAAAGAAAGACAAACATTCCCGGGTTACGAATAACCCAACAATGTTTGAAAATCTCCTACTACCACCACAGAAAGCCAAAAATGTTGCTTGTGTTATGATGGAGGACTTAGCCAGCCGAGGAATCAAACCTGCGACGCCCGGGTGGGACCCAAGCGCTATGCCCACTCAACCACTGACCGGTCATAATATATACGAGTAGTATATTTGCGGCACGTTCCAGAGTGGAAGATTCTCTCAGTATCGCCCTGGTGTAAGACCACCATTCAGAATTGAAATGTTGCTTGAAATGGCTTTTTGCCGTGTTTGGTGACCAGATCTGAATAGCCAGGTACTCCCCCCCTTTCCCATCTTCTTCCCCTCCCCACTATCTTACTGGCTCAAGACGGGAGCAGTTGGGACTGGATGGGGCTGGTTGTGAGGTAATCATATGAAAAAGGAGGCGCCGAGGAAAATAATTTCCCTCGGGGTCATCTTTGGGGGATGATGTGTGGAGGGTCTTTTGAGAAAAGGAAAGAGATGAAATTTTGGGAAATAAAAAGGTATGAAGGGGTGGATAGGAATCTGGGGGTCAGTGTCTCCAGGAGTGACGGACGTTTGAATCCATCCCTCCCACTGCGGTGCAAGGGGATGTTCAGAGTCCTTTTTTTACAAGAGCTCCATACAGGAGGCCCTGAGGAAAATAATTTCCTTCCGGGCCTATGTCATCTTTGAGGATGCTGTGTGGAGGGTTTTTTTAAGGAAAGGGAGAAGAGGAGAGTTCTGGGAAGGAAAAAGGTTAAAGGGGTGGGTAGGAATCTGGGGTTCAGTGTGTTCTGGTCATCCGCCTCCAAGACCTAGACAAACCTCACCTCACGAACCCTGCTGGATAGGTCAATAGATCTCCCTCGACCAGTCTCTCCCGATCCGGCGTGCCTCATAGCCACGTAGTTGGTTGGCAGATGCATCCACCGCCAAGTACCTACAAACCTCACCCTATGAACCCGGGCACCCCTGCTAAGTCACCAAACGTAGCTAACCACCTGGGGTGAACTATGGCAGAGGTGTTGGCTATCCAATAAATAGTTCCCGGGGCAGCGGTACCCATACCCGCCTCCCAAGTTGAAAGAAAAAGAGAGGCAGACAGAGGGAAGAGGTGAACTTACTGCGTTGAACAGGATTAGAACAGGACGGAAAGGCTTAATGACTGGGATGAATAGGCCACTTGCATGGATTACATAACGACTTAGAAAAAATCGTGTGGATAGATTTTTTTACTAAGATTACGAAAATGTTAGTAAAATTATTTAGAAATGTATAGTTTTTTTTATTTTTAAATGAATAAATCCATTATTTGATCTCGTGACGTCACTACATGAAAATGTCCCGTCTTCGATAATGTTCCCTTAATTTTGTAAAATTCCGCACTGATAATTTTTTTTATAAGGCAACACTTTGATTTCCGGCGAATTTTTGAATTTGCTTTTAACGTTCACTAGATTTATTGTTTGTTTATTGTTATTAAGTTTATTTTGTAGAACTCCATTTTAATTTTTATATATTTCGTTATAAATACATCGTCTTTAAGTGGTAACAACCACAGTTTGATAATGCCTTTAGAGGGCGAAACAGCTGTAACACATATTAATAATTACGAAGCAGAACTCGTTTATAATAAACTGTTTTTATACATAAAATAATAATATTATTGAATTTATAAAATAAATAAAAATTATTGTTTGTTCTATGCGAACTTATCCTTTGGTTTGATTTTTTGATAAAGATGGCGGTGTTTTTACAGATGTTACGAAGAGAACCCCGTACAATTTATTGCTATTCGTGTGGAAAACGTTCTTTTTTTTAAATGATTTTCGGGTATGTAATTATAGCTTTTTCGCGCCCATAAAATTATGTCCCGTCTTTCCGGTTTATAAAAAATGGTCTGATTTTTCGAATTGAAGTTTTCAAAAAATCCGCCAGGGTTTCAAAAATACGATAAAATAAAAATACAGAATGTCTTAGAATATTTGCCTGAACCGGATTTTTTTTTTTTTAAATGTGATGCAAGTGACCTATTGCTAGAGATTAATCGTGATTATGATGATAAATGCTGAACTCGAGCGTATTAGTCAATGGCGGAAAACCTAGTATAACGTGACAACATCTAATAAAATATCTGTAAACATGATGAACGCCCTTTTTTTCTATAAGCGCGCCAGTAGTGTCGTAAGTTATTGTCCATGTTTGGAGGATACACGACATCATATTTTTTCATAAAACTGTAATTTTCGGACGAAAACCCTTCTGAGTGAAGAAGAGAGGCTCCTTCTTAAGGTAGATGCAAAGTTGAGTGGCAATCGGCAATCGGTGAGACATGCCCATTGCCCATATCGTACAAGACCTCGCTGAGTGACACTCTGGGAGTGACCATTTCCTCGTAAACTCTGGTCCTCCACAAATTAGATAAGGTGCTCCCATAGCCGTTGTGCCCACATGACGCATATGTCGGGCCTTGGACTCGGTGATGTATGAAAGCGGTGCGGTGCAGACCACCAACACTAAAATATATTCAGAATATTAACGACGTAAGTAAAGAAGCCGTGTATACAAATTTCGACTCGCGACCCGTGTATTGGACGGATCTACTGTCGAATTTACCCTATCAAAGAAAAGAAGAAAAATACTGTGGCAATCTTAACGACGTAAGTGAAGAAAGCGTGTAAACAAATATGCACCCGCGGCACTGCGTATTGGACGGACGTGCGGTCGAATTCGCCCTAGCAGGCCTGGAGATTCGACCTTTCCGCCGGGTTCATTTTAATTAATTCTGAAGAACGTGTTACTAAATATTTAAGATGTTTCTAAATGAATAACTCCCGAAGTTATTAATTCATCGTCTAGAAAAATAAAATCTGGTGCTCACATCTTACTTTAGTTGAAGAACATATTACAATTTTTAAAGGCGTTGTACGTTAAAAAAATTATGGCAACGTACTGTTTTTATTAATCTAAAATATAAATAACTCGCATCCCTTACGGAAATAAAAATGATAATTCAATTATGAATTCGCCGAAATAAATTTAAATGTGAGCCTCAGGCAAACCACTGATAAACGTGGTTATGTCTCGCCCTAAGGCCCTAGATTGGCTCGCAAACCTGGGTTATGATTGTTTGTTCCTGTCAGAAACGCAATACTCGCAAAATTTTAGAGGCTTAATATTTAATTTCAAAGAAATACCAGCATTACTCAACACCAAGAGGTCATAACCTTTGGTGCTCTCCCACTAACTAGCAGGAAAGGAAACTGTTGGCAATCAAAATGACTAACCCCAAAACACCCACTAGTTTTACTACAGAATACTGTCAGAAATATAAATGTATTCTTATTCCTCGATACGACAACCTTGCTAACACGCATCGATGGGGGAATGACACCATTCGATACTTATTATCTGCCAAAGTGGGTACTAACAAATTGTTCGAGTTACGAAATAATTGCACATACACAAGTTGGATAGAGCTGTATCAACTTGCCAACTCGGGTTACATGTAAATACAGTAATAGTAGCATTGTTGGAAACGCCACCTGAAAATGTATATACAAGTTCGGAACATGGACAGATGGTAGGTGTGAATTGTAAAAAGAGTGAAGTGGCCAAATTGGGTGTTTGTTTAGGTGACCCAACAGTTGGTCCCGCGATAGTTGGCCCCCAAAATTATAATTATTATAATTTTTGTGCCGATTTTTACATCGATTCAAAAATGCCTTTAGTAATTTTTTTTTTTTTTTTTTTTTAAAAAGAAAGACAAACATTCCCGGGTTACGAATAACCCAACAACGTTTGAAAATCTCCTACTACCACCACAGAAAGCCGAAAATGTTGCTTGTGTTGTGATGGAGGACTTAGCCAGCACAGGAATCGAACATGCGACGCCCGGGTGGGACCCAAGCGCTATGCCCACTCAACCACTGACCGGTAATAAGTTGGTATGGATATCAACTGAGTTGGGCTGGGCATGTACAGAGAATGCCGGATACACGCATCCCAAACATTTTTTGACTTGACACCCCGGTGGAAAGAGAAAAGTGGGAAGACCCAGACTGAGGTGGTAAGACGAGGTAAGAGGAGATGCAGCACAGCTTCTCCAGGTACCAAACTGGAAGTCAGCCGTTGAGGACAGGAGGAGTTGAAGACGAATGTTGCAGGAGGCCAAAGCTCGATATTGGCTGTAGCGCCATCGAAGAAGAAGATATACGCTGGCATATACATACAGTATGTATAGGTTTCTAAAAATTTAAAACATAGCTTTACTAGATAAAAGAACAACAGTCTTTCGAAATCGATTTAAATTTTTTTTGTGGAAGAGTCAATACTGCCAGTTTTTTCTGGTTATTCCCTCTTTAAAACTGTGTCAAATGATTCGCTAATATGTATAGTAAGAATAGGTATACTATGCATGTATGACTAACAAGCAAAACCTACAGCAGTATTAGGTATGTACTTAGGCAGGCAGGTACTCTTATGGTGATTATACTTATTATGTTGGTATCCACCTACAATATGATTAGATTGCGTGGAAGATAATGGAAGTTCATGACACACCGAAAACAGATAAATCAATACTTCATAATTATTGCCTAATAATTCCATGGTGATAAAACATACCATACATACCATAAAACTGAAATAAAGTATCCACTGGATAAATAATAAAACGGAGTTTCAGGAATTCAATAGGAAGGGAACTGAGATTGAATATAACGTAATTTGAACGAAATTTTATATTCTTATGGCTGAACTGAAAAGATTGTGAGCATTTTTTTTCACCAACACATTAACGGTCCTTGTTCCCAACTTTTCGATCGATCAATCTGAGTCTCCGATCAACTAAGTGATTTGTTCAGCAACGCCCGATTCGCCTGTTGGTCGGAGAGTTGCGTTGGAAAGTGAGCATTTGTGCATTTGAGGGGTGTTGAGCGAAGAATTTCGGCTCAACATTTGATTAGTAGGATTGGGAACAGCGGTCGTAATAATAGTATATTATTGGCGTAATCCCTAAAAAGATATATAGAACAACTACATGGGGACATTCAACAAAAACAAATCCTAATTTAGTTCCAAATGTACATTGCTCCATAGTCAAAATACTCTTAAATTGGCTTAAAATTGTGAGTCAGCACACATATCAATCTGAATATAACAAAATATTTGAACATGCTCTCATTACAATATAACTGCAAACAATAAACTTGTACTTGGACGATCTAAATAAATACTGTCAAAGAACTTTCAATGTGACTAACATTAACAACATGTCAAGAAACTCAATAAAAACTGATTTTAAGATGGAGACGCATGCTGAAGAAAATGTGAACAAGATTTTTTTCTAGTGAGAATGTCTGTATGTGGTGGAGAGCGAGCTGGCAAGCGGGTGGTATAGATTTGATTTGTATGCAAATTAACAAATAGCGGTGGTTATAAAGGTTGGGTAACCATCCGGTAGATGGCATTGTGTTTCGTTAGCCAAAGCCACGCGTGGCCGGGTCAGTTAGTTGAATTTAAATATCTTATTTCTGTGATAAATAATAATGTAATTTAATATGCACAGATCCTAAATCGGGGTAAGAAGTTCCATTTCACGGAAATCACCCGCTACAAAATATTTGATAAATTGTTCACATTTTTTAAAACAACCCATCCATATTGTGCCTTATATCGCCATGAATGTAATATGTAATAGGAATAAAAATCGCCTGGGAAACGAATAACACGATTACGATTGAAAGCTATCACAGATAATTTTAGTGATAAAATCATGCGTTTTAAAAGTTGTTTCTTATATTATGCCTAATGCATTTCTAATGAAAAAATATTTGTTTTCGTAGTTCATGCTTAAATTTCTGAGTAATGAATAATTTTATTTTAATTCTACTCAAGGGGAACGATAGGAAAAGCTTCAATTTATCTGAAGCATTTGTTTTGCATTTGTAATAAAAACCAATTCATTCGCCTAAATATTATTTGATAATGCGCGTTTTCATCCGACGACAAAATATCCTCCGACAAAATAGCCTACGGACAAAACATCCCCCGACAAAATATCTACTAAAACTTAAACTAACCTAACCAAACAAAAAATGGGCCGACAAAAATAATACAGATATCCTGTAAAGACAATAAATTATTGTTCAAAAATAGTATAAACAAAAATTTTAACAAAACAAAAAACGACTTAAAAAAATGCACGAAAAATTAAAAAAATAATTTCGTACGATTGTTATTTTTGGAGTCGGTGTCAGCCAAGGTAACAACATACATAGGTAGTTATAGGTGAGATGTGGAGATCTTGGCTGACACCGACTCCAAAAATAACAATCGTATGAATTGTTATTTTTGGAGTCGGTGTCAGCCAAGATCTCCACATCTCACCTATAACTACCTATGTATGTTGTTACCTTGGCTGACACCGACTCCAAAAATAACAATTCATACGATTGTTATTTTTGGAGTCGGTGTCAGCCAAGGTAACTACATACATAGGTAGTTATAGGTGAGATGTGGAGATCTTGGCTGACACCGACTCCAAAAATAACAATCGTATGAATTGTTATTTTTGGAGTCGGTGTCAGCCAAGGTAACAACATACATAGGTAGTTATAGGTGAGATGTGGAGATCTTGGCTGACACCGACTCCAAAAATAACAATTCATACGATTGTTATTTTTGGAGTCGGTGTCAGCCAAGATCTCCACATCTCACCTATAACTACCTATGTATGTAGTTACCTTGGCTGACACCGACTCCAAAAATAACAATCGTACGAAATTGTTTTTTTTTACTTTTTAGTACATTTTTTAAGTCCTTTTTTGTTTTGTTAAAAGTTTTGTTTATTTTTTTTATTTTTAGTGACGAGCGTGCTTAAAGAAGTTTTACTTAAAAAAAAGAATCATCGAAATCTGTTGGAGTAATTGTGAGTTATTCGTCCATTTGTCGCGTACATACTTATTGCAAATTTAAGACATATATGGTTTTCTCGTGGATACCATTGTCAGAACTGGACCAAAATAAAATGGGACCACACGGGAAGCACCAGCTTTCTAATAAAAAAAGAATCATCAATATCGGTTCACCCAATCGAAAGTTCTGAGGTAACAAAAATAAAAAAAAACGTCGAATTGATAACCTTCTCCTTTTCGAAGTCGTTTAAAAATAGGACAAAAATAATAATTGATTGTCTTTACATGACGTCTGTATTATTTTTGTTAGGTTAGGTAAGGTTTAGTTTTAGTAGATATTTTGTAGGGGGATGTTTTGTCGGAACCATATTATATACCCAATGCACTGATTCATGTCGACTTTCAAATACGAGCTCCACCTGGGACTATGTAGGTAATATAATATGTCAGAATATGAATTCATAACTCATGAAATAAGAGTGAAAGTTGTTCTGCATTTTGCATGCATATCAAAATAAAAATCGAAAGGACATTATTTCCAGAGTAATAAAAATACGAGGTAATTCCCAGATGCCGAAGTCGAGTTTCGCCTACACAAGAGAACATAAAATATGGTCCGTTGTTGTTTTATTTATCGCTGAATCCGAGTGTGGGATTTCACGTTGCATGAAAGTAAATTGATTTCATTATAAAACGTCAAAATTAGGTTCCAATATGCGAAAAGAACGGCAGCTGTAGCAATGAAGTACAAGTAAGCAAAATTGGCGTTACTTCTGACACGAAATATAAATATGTAACTATTTGGATTACAATGTTAATGTGACGTATTTGCAGTGGCGGTTCGTTACATGTTCGAAGGATACATTTATCTCTGATATATTATATATATTTATATCCATCGACCCCTGACTAAAACTTGTTGAATGCTTAGACGAGAGCACCTTGAGAATGACATCATCCGGCAGTGGATAAGACGGTGGCTGATGATTTTATTTTTTATTAATATTAAGTTAGCTCACAGTATTGTGGGTGATAATAATTTTAGAAACATGTACATATATAAAAATATATATATTTCAATGTCGGAAATATTTATACACAAAAATTGTGTATTATTATATAACAGAAGTTTAAGAGAAAACGCGGACTGACTCCCCTATTCCTCGCTGGATTTTGACACAGATGCAAATATTTTTTTAACTATAATATAAATATAAAGCACCGGCATGTCCCTACGTTTTGCTTTATTTTGATAAGTTACTTCTTATTGGAGTTAGGACCCTCGAAAAAATCTTTAAAATTGCCTAGTTTGAACGCCATCAACAGACGTTCATTTATTGGAGGAAACAACGGGAACACAAAACCTCGATTTTGACGATTTTATTTAGGTATAATCAGTCTGAGGGGTCTCTTTCGCTCAATATTCGAAGGGGAGTGTGGGGAGAGGGAGAAGAGGGGTAACACTGACAGTTTTGTAAAATACCTAGGTATTATTCAAATTTCTCGGCGACCGCGTTTCCTCTGAAACTGATTATTTAATAATACAACAATTATTGTGTATAAGTATTTTCGACACTGAAAAAACTGTAGAGAAGAGTACGTGAGCCCTATTTGATCGAATTCTTGTTAAAAATACTAGCGAATGGCTTGTCGGATACAATCTAAATCAACGCGCAGCTCCTTTCTGCAATTCCATCAGCTGACTGAAGGTTATGTTGAAACTGTAATAATTTCACAACGCGCGCCGGTATAAAAAAATAATACCTCAGATTATAATCACATATCGCAGCTTGGTTATTGAAGCGGTATATAATTAATGTTACAGTACACACACCTACCAATGCAATTAGCTTTAGATGAGTCAGAAAGGATATATTTTTAATTACAGATACCATTAAATAATTATATTCTAGACATTCTGCTTGTCTTATGTCTAGCATTTCATTTAAATTTTCTCTAGTTTATGGTGGCTGAGAGATTTGTCAATTTTCGACCCCTTTAGAGTTAGGGTTAGCTTTTCAAACTGTGACTTTTCAAAGAAGTGTTGTAGTTGACTTGATTCTGAATTGGCATGGAACCTAATCGAAACTACCATGTACCAGTCTGCAGATGGCTTTAAACTGAAACCGGTTAAGGTCAAATGAATTAAAGTGGAAAAAACATATTTATTTTTTAATAATATATTAACCACAGAAAATTCAACAGCCGCACGGACAAATAGCTAAAACATTATTGGGATCACACACAAAGCTCATTGCAAACTTGATTTTAAGATTGCATTGGCAATAATATTTTTTATAAAGATGTCGACCATTTTTAATAAATCTTTTGTTGGCACAAGAGTCCTAACTGCTCCCGTCTGAAGCCAGCGAGACTGGCATCTCCAATTGGGGTATGGAAGTGGAAGGTGAGGAGGTACCTGGCTGATTAGATCTGGTCACCAAATGCAGCTAAATCCATTTCAAGCAACGTTTCAATTCTGAATGATGGCCTTCAACCAGGGTGATACTAAAAATACTTCCACTCTGTAACGTGCCGCAAATATACTATATATTATTTTTAATTAATTAATAATTGTGAAATAACACAATTAATCAAATAAATGTGTCTAAATCTTAAGAATATGTTTGCGGCAAGGGTAAGGGTTCGCAGCGACTATGAGATTTGTATACCAAATTGGTATGGAATAGTTTCGCAAGAATCATTGATTTTTTCTGTGATTATTGTGTTTTAAGTTGTTATTTAAATAAGTTATTAAAATGTTACTTTTTACATTAACATATTAGTTTTAGAGTTAATTGTGATTTTCAAGTTTAAAACAACTTTTTGTAACCCTTAGGTTATAAAACTTACTGTACCAAATCATTATCAAGAATATACAAGAAACATGTTTGTTCCAGTGGCGGCCCGTGAATTTTTTGTGAGCTAGAGTGCTAAGATTGAAAAATACGAAATATAGGATGTTGTAGCTGAAAATGATTTTTTTTTCAAAATTTTAACTTTTTGTATGAAGCTATACTGAAATGCAGATGCGGCGCATCCATTGACTGAAAGAATCCTGAAGATCTTCATACCAAAAGTTGAAATCTTAATAAATAAACAAAAATTTTAACAAAACAAAAAACGACTTCAAAAAATGCACTAAAAAGTAAAAATTTTTTTTCGTAAGATTGTTATTTTTGGAGTCGGTGTCAGCCAAGATAACTACATACATAGGTTATAGGTGAGATAACTACATACATAGGTAGTTATAGGTGAGATAACTACATACATAGGTAGTTATAGGTGAGATAACTACATAAATAGGTAGTTATAGGTGAGATAACTACATACATAGGTAGTTATAGGTGAGATGTGGAGATCTTGGCTGACGCCGACTCCAAAAATAACAATCGTACGAAATTATTTTTTTACTTTTTAGTGCATTTTTTGAAGTGGTTTTTTGTTTTGTTAAAATTTTTGTTTATTTTTTGATTTTTATTGACGAGCGTCCGTAAAGAAGTTTTACTTCAAAAAAAGAATCATCGAAATCTGTTGGCGTAATATTGAGTTATTCGTCCATTTGTCGCGCACATACTTATTACAAATTTAAGACATTTATGGTTTTCTCATGGATCCCATAGTCAGAACTGGACCAAATTAAAATGGGACCACACGGGAAGCACCAGCTTTCTTATAAAAAAATAATCATCAATATCGGTTCACCCAATCGAAAGTTCTAAGGTAACAAACATTAAAAAAAAAAAAAAAAACCGTCGAATTGATAACCTCCTCCTTTTCGAAGTCGTTTAAGAATAAAATTCATTTTCAGCTGCAACAACATCAATGATCAATGACGTCGTATTTTTCAATCTTAGCGCTCTAGCTCACCGAAAAACTCATGGACCGCCACTGGTTTGTTCTTCTTTTTATACTGAGCTTGGATACCATCATGATTTTTTACTGTAACTAGTGCGAAGTTTTCTTGAAATATTTATTTATAAGTAGGCATTTAATCAAATCATAATTGGAAAATAAGTTTAGAATATTCCCACCACACCGTTAAAATTATTATAGCATTGTTTAGGGAGAATGATTGCCGCCATTTTAATAATAAGTTAAGTGTTTTCATACGAAACCATCACCGGCATGATGTCACCCCTAGCAGGTCTCTCGATTGTTTTCTAGAAAAATGACAACGCCATTAAAAACCGAGCCTTCTTAGGTCATCGTGATGTCTAAACCGCTATATACAAGACATACATCAGGAACATGTAATCATAAAATGTGTTTTTCCTTCGTTCCTTAATTTAATTAAAATATAATAGGTGTATCAAAGACAGAACAGGAATATTAATTTTACAATAAAATGTATTTTTGTTTCTTATTTGAAATGTTTTATTAAAAATACGAAATATTGTCCTAGACATAAATTAAGAATATTTTGAATGGCGGAATGGATTTTCCTTCCAAATTTGAAAATGGTAAAGAAAAGTCGATTATTATTTTATTCATATACGTAAATCAGGAATATTTATAAATCAGGATATATAATGAATTTTTCGTTCGATATTTGAAAATTGTAATTAAAATTCAATATACTCAATATTAAAAGATCCTTATATTTGAAATTCGCAATTAAAAGACAACACCATTTAATGGCGCGTTCTCAGCTGATGTATTCATTAATCTAATTCATAGAATCTATGGAACAGATCAGTGAGAACAGGCTTTTCCATAGAATATAAACTCAATGCTTCAACATTCGTTCCATAAATTGACCATAGAGACTCAAAGAAAACCATAGAATGTATTTTCCTTCGATATTTGAAATTTGCAATTAAAAGAATAAGAGATCATTGAATTGAGTTTCGCATAAGGCGACTAACGAGGAAAAGAGAGAGAAAACACTGATGGAAAACGTTAATTAGCTGTGTATAATTAATATTAACGCATTAATAACTACAATTTAACACATTGTAAAATAAGTGGTAGCAGCAGTCTGTCATTCAGAGGTTGGATTGCGAGATATCGCTCATTATAGTGTGTGTAACCTGCTAATGTTATTTAAAACATAGATTACAACAAGCGATTAAGGTTTTATTTCATAAGAATACACACACACAAGAGTGCGAACTGCTCTAAGGTAGTGGGACTAAAGTAGTGCCAATATTGGGGTTAGTTTGGAAGGTATAAAGATGGCGGATAGGCGGAAAATAATATTTTATATTGAGGTTATTACAACGGCTTTGTAAGTGATTTTTTTACATAATAGCGGAATACAAATTATGAAATTATTATTGTTATAATTTATAGGGTGACCCGACAGTTGATCAGCCGAAAACTGGTCCCCTGAAATGATATTTACTATAAAATCATTATTTTTCGTGCATATTTACCAATTTCAAACATAAAATGGACTTCATAAATACCCTTTAATAATAAGTTGGTATGAATATCAAACGAATTTATAGTGAAAAAGATGGCGCTCAAAAGGAATTGAGAGGGTATAATGCCATCCCAAACCCCATGTATCATCAAATCTTGGAACCATAAAGAGTCGAAATTAAAAAACTTTTTCACTTTGTTCCACTTATTTATTATTACCAGGACCGGTTTCATCCTACTACAGACATTTTCAGACTGGTAGTTGAAACTCTTATGCTATTGATTTTAAACAAACTTAGGCAGGGGTACACAACATTGTCTATATATAATGAATGATTCTATTTTGTTAATGTAAGGTATTATAAGTTATTTTGTTAATTTAGGGTACATAGGTTACAACATTAGGGGACATTTAACAAAATAACTTGTTATACCTTAAATTAACAAAATAGAATCATTCATTATATTTAGACAATGTTGTGTACCCCTGCCTAAGTTTGTATAAAATCAATAGCATAAGAGTTTCAACTACCAGTCTGAAAATGTCCGTAGTAGGATTAAACCGGTCCTGGTAATAATAAATAAGTGGAACAAAGTGAAAAAGTTTTTTAATTTCAATTCTATTACAATGGAATTCCACCACGAATTAACAGTTCAAAAACTAGACTCATAAAGAGTCATTCTCTATCCACAGTCACCTTCATCCAGCAGTGTACAAAGAAGGACTGATGATGATTTTGGAAAAAGATTTATAATAATGCTAATTAATAGTATAATACTTTTTTTCATCTTTGTTCTTTTAAATTAATAGAGGAATTATATCGATAACGGAAATTTTAAATGCTGTAAAGGACCAAATGTTAATTGTTGAGGAGAGCGAAAATAAAGTTTAAAAATAAAATCGTATCTCCTGTTTTTGTAGCCAACAATTATGATTGTTTTGTTATAAAATAACATTGAATAGATATTTCAGAATACTTAAAATAATTTGTAACTTTTTTTTCTGTATTCATTGCTTTGATGGATAAATAATTTGTACATTTTTCGACCAACACGCTAGGCTCAGGCCTGTTTTCTTTAAAAGCAGTATTTAATTTTTTCCGAAAAATGCTCTTAAAATGTACGTAAAAGTTTAAAAAAATGTCGTAAAAGACGCATTTATTTTCCAAGAAATATTTCGACGAAGCAGATCGAAAAATATTATCGAGAAAAAAATGAAATATTTAACTAATTTTTGGATTTATTGTCTTCCTATTTGTCACATTTTTTTCTCTTTTAATCTTTGTCCTTTTTAAATTAATAGCATAATATAATTATTTCAAATCAGATCTCAACACAGGGTCACCCTACATGTTTACATTAGTTTCCTTCAGCTTAGTAGGTAATCATTTTCCGTAAGAAACTAAAATATCTATTGGTCTTTCAATACCTATATTGTTATTTTTATAACTAGCTTTATAATATTTTTTAACCTCAACACAGGCTTTTCGTAGTGAGGTTAAAAATTGAAATGTAAACGATAATACCTACCATGTAAAGAAACAATAAAAAAATGATGGCACAACACAGGACAGGATGCCCAGAGTAGCACGGGCTTTCTCGAGAGCACAAAAAACCGCACCATGCCAGAATGCAGGAATGCGAGCTGTGAAGGAAGTACTCACCCATTTTTGCGGTATTTGTACATGTCCTTTCCTGTGCTCACAAAAACTCCGACATCGCTAGAACAAACCAGTTTCTATCACACACGCATCACTATTTTATCGATTTCCGATACAAACATTTTGCATAAAACATAAATTCAAAATTCTAACATAAACACTTAACATACATAAATCGGTCTCAGATGTATAAATTTCCCACAAAAACCGCTGAAACTGCACGATAAAATTATTATTTCACAGCACTTATTTGACAGTCGCTGTCATTTTTAACGTTTCACAACACGCTTTTGACGTACAGTGTCACAACACGACCTAATAAACGTCAAATAACACAACATACAACATGCCACAACACACAAAAACACCGCAGGTACACAAAACCGAATGAAAACGTACAAACGAACACTAGTTTTTAAATTTCGAACAAAGAACGACTATTCTTATTATGTTCGCAACAATAGGCTATTAAGTACTCCTAAAAAAACAAGTGAGGAATTTGAATTAGGAATAAATGACAACCGTTTTATAAACAGACGTTCATCTGTCATTTGTAGAAAAAAATTATTCAAATTAAAAAAGATGGAATTACATTTCCGAACTATAAACAATTACAAACTGTTTAAAATCCGAAGACTAATGACTTGTAATGGATTTTTAAATACAGATACAATAATATTTTACGAGGCACTTCAATTTTTTTTAAAGTTTCTGACTAGTTACACATGCCAGAACTAGATCACGGCGAAAAGCTAAAAAATATTCAAGAACAACAAATTCCATTCTGTATAAAATAAATGTCATTGTACGTGATTTATGCTAGAATAAAGTGATATTGAAAAATGAAACAAACATCTTAAAACGCATCTGACGTCATCTTATAACGATTGTGAACATTGCGGAGTAAAACGGAGAGAATGACAACTATTGTGACGTCATCTGATGCAAATCATAAAAAAACACTTCACTTTAAGTCGGCCCGTTTTTACACTTATAAAAAAAACAATTATTATATTAAAAACGATCCTTTAATAAGGAAATTACGAATGACATAGAACAACGCTCTTTGAGGAAAATTTATTATTCAAATGCGGAACCTCCACACAGCATCTTCAAAGATGATATCACAAAGATGTACCTCCACTTAACGCCTTCAAAGATGACATACCTAGACCCTGTAGGAAATTATTTTTCTCAGGGCCTTCTGTGTGGAATTAATGTAAAAAAGTTGTTTTTTTTTACGAGGCAGAATGACTTTGTTGCTTTTAAATACACTTGACACATTTATTTTGCAATCTGTGGGATGCCACAAATTCGTTCGTTAATTCTTCCTCTGATAGCCTGCACAGTTAAGTGCGATAGACTATTGGTACGTACGAGTACATGACTAGTAACAAAAGCTAGAAATTTATTAAAAACTAAACACTTTTTTACGCGGCAAACGAATTAAAAAAGAATAAATAAAAACAATGGGTACTTGGCTATCAACACTGTAGTAAGAGCACTTTTCTTACGCGAAAATGAATGCATAAAAAATAATTATGATAGGTAGGTACTTGGCTAATGGATAGCAACACTGGTACGATAAGTAGGAACTGAATGCATAGATAAAGCGCGAATGTAGTGCGTCCATCCGCACGCGCTAATTAACTGTTAGATTTCAGAATTCGAATAATGAAAATACATAATTTTCGCGTTTCGCCTCCCGCCATCATTACCGAGTTGGTCGGCTGCCTGACGTGACTATCGCGCGGCCAACGGATGACTGAATGGATATTTTATAATATGGCCGGCGAATCTACACCGACTACACCTGGGCCCGTTGTTGTGTGTGATGGTATTAATTGACGTTTACCTTGTGTCGCTGCGATGTGATGACACGACTATCGCCCGCCAAACCTAACGCCATCCTTATTTCATCGTTGTGGGCAAAGCGAAAGAAAATGTTCGGCAAAAACAGCGGGAAATTTAATAGAATGACGTTAATAACAATTATTGCACTTAAAAAAAAGTGTGTAAAGGGCAATAGAAACCACACAGCATTCCCAAAGATGAAATTGACCTCAAATGGTTTCCCTCTCCTGTGTGGGGTTGATTTTTTTCAAAATTATAAAACTGAGAACACGGGATCTTGTATTTTTAGGTATGTGGTAAAAGTGATATCCCAAATCTAAAAATAATGACTTTAATCTAGAAATATCAAACAGAAAAAGTACAAATTTCAAGTTGCAATAAATCACAGTTCGAGAGATTTTGATGTTTCAGAAAATATATTGCTTGTTTACAGACATGAAGAATTTTTTTACTGTCTAACTAGCTGGGTTACCCAGTTTCGTTCGAGAGTGTTCTGGTATGTTCTACAATGATGTTCCTGATTTCCTATTCCCGAACATTCCACGACATACTCCGCCACTCATTCCAGAACTTTCGAGAGCTATATCGAACCTTCTATAACTTTCCGGAAGACTGTTCTAGAAATTTCAAGAGTGCGAAACTTTCAGCCCTTATATCTTCAAAAGCACGCCCTTTAGGTAAAAACGGATACCCTTATTCCCTAGGGTGGATAGAGATCTAACACACCATATAACTTCTTTGATCGTACCGGGACTCGTTTCTGAGTTTTTGCGAGCCGCACGTTTTTTTGGACTTTCTTTTATAATATATATTGAATATTGATTATGAGATTTTAAGATGTATTTGTAAGATATAAGTATAGATAATTGGTAGTTACCAACAATTATAATAGCATTTCTTTTGGAAAGTGGTATAGAATGTGGAGCAGGACAAAGAAAGCGGAAAGACGTCCACGAAATTTGGTGCTGGAGAAAAATGCCCAGGATTACATGGACAGCCAGACGCACAAATGTGTCCATTCTGGAAGAGCTAGGGATTCACAATAGGCTCTCAACTATCTGCCTTCAACGTATCTTAAGATACTTTGAACGTGTTGGTCGCCAGGACTCCAACTTGGAGAAACTCGTAGTCACTGGCCGCAGTGTTTGGCAGAAGAAGCAGAGGAAGGTCACCAATGCACTGGAGTGACCATGTATCACTGGCGTCCGGTAATAGGGTGTCCGCAGCTCTTCACGCAGCACAGGACCGCGAGGAGTGTAAGAGCCTTGTCCACCATGGAAATTGGAGTAAGGGTCACGATTCACGATCCAAATAAAAATTTTATTTACCATTGCAACATTCTTCAAGATAATATCAACAAATTGTTGATTTGGTATAATGAAAATAGACTCTACTTAAATATCTCAAAATGTCAAGTAGTTAGATTTTCTCGAATAAAAAATCCAGTGATCTTTAATTACAACATTGATAACAATACTCTTGAGACATTAACACAAATTAAAGACTATAACATAAATTTCTAATAAGGGCTTAAAAATGTTGGGATTTATAACTAGGCTAACTAGAAATTTTAAAAATATAAAGTGTATTAAACTGTTATATTTTGCATTTGTTAGAAGTCAACTTGAGTACAATTCTCCCGTCTGGAACCCATATTATAATACACATGTACAAGCTGTTGAAAGAATACAAAATAAATTCTTACGTTTTCTAAATTTTAAAATGGGTATTCCAGCAATTATGTTGAACAACAACACTATTTTAAATGATATGAATATGCTCAAATTGTCAGACAGAAGAATTTTCACAGACTTGGTATTTCTTTATAAAATTCTAAATGATTTGGTTGATAGTCCATTATTGCTTGAATTAATAAGCTTCCGGATTCCTCTACGTAATACTAGAAGTCAGTATTTATTTCAGTGCAGAAATTCTGGAACTAACTACCATATGTATTCCTCTTTGCCCAGAATATTAATGGAGGGAAATAATTTTACCAAGTCTGTGGACATCTTCAATTTATCTTTAGACAAATACAAAATGCTGTTACTGAGGCAGTTCAGTTATGTAAAATAAATACTGTATATTTCTTAGTAAAAGAAATATATACCTTTTATATTTATTGGTAAAAGAAATATATAGTATTTATATTTTATTTATTCAAGTGTAATTTCTAAATTGTATATGTAAAAGCCCCGAAAAAGGGCGTAAATAAATAAATAAATAAAATAAATAAATAAGGAAGATTCATAGAAGAAGAATAGAATATGGAGTGAAATACCTATACCTTTGGTTGGTTACCGTATAAATAGATATGCCATACATCAGTGTTCATCAGATAATATTCGTGGTAGCATAAATAGCTTTGGTAGGTGATTCAACAGCAACAATAATCCATAAATTTGCACCTTAATTCGACTAAGTACCTTTCTAATCTGACCGATTAAGTGCCAATGTATACTTTGACTACATACAAAATATGACGCTTGCTTTTTTAATGTTTTTCGTTACATATAGATAGGAAAAGGCCTTGGTTGCTCTGAATTCCGATCAATTAAACTTAAATTTCCTAACCGGCATTAGAACACGTGTTCCTAACAGATCAGTACCTCTGCGTACCGGTCGCGCCGGGACATGAGTGCTCCTGGCTGGGGTGGTATATTCGTATCGTACATAGGTATCGATTGGGAAAGTCCAGAAGGAAAAACCCACATTTACAAAATTTAAAGACGACGAAAAACGAAACTTCTAGGTTTGCACAAATGACGGGTTTCTGTTAATAGCAAACTTGAGAATTTATACCGTGATTTATTTTTGGGATATTATGCCGTGTTGCAATACCTCCTTCTTCAGCCAACGTTTCGGACAGCAATATAGTATCCATCATTAGAGCAGATGAGATGATGATGATGACAATGTACGCTGTAATGTTGTCCGAAACGTTAGCTAAAGAAGAAAGTACCTAGCTCAAAAATAAAGCATGCTAATACTTTTGGCCGTGACAATCTTGTATTAAATGTATTTGAAATAAATATGTAACTCAATATCCGTTCTAGACATACATATAGAAACCATTGATTTTTACATCATTTTAAAGAGGATTTATTTGGGTCAGATTTGTCACGACAACGAAAACACCTATGTTTGGTATGTGTCATATATGCTGTGGTAGGTATAGTATATCTATCCCACACTCTTGTGTAGATACCTACATAAATGTCAAGCAAAAAATCGGTACCTGTTTAACTAACACCGACAAACCCCGGTACGCCAGTAATCCGAGGTTTAAATTGAGTCCATGTAAACACGGCCGCGTCCACGAAATATTCGTGGATTTAATTCGTAAGGCTTCCGCGCAAATTATATGAACAGGGTACAGACTAACCCAATTATTCACGAAGTAGGTACTTCTCACACACAGCATCATTCAATGCTGAACAACAACCCAGAATCCTACTTAAATCACTGGAAAATTAACGGATCAAATGGAAATAAAGAACGAAAAAAAATATAAAGTGATCCTATCTATGTATATTGGAAACAATTCGTTCTCGCTTTTGAAAGGGAATTTTAATAAATTTAATAAAGACGTTTTCTCTGTCTAGTCATAAATGTAGCTAACTGTGTTAAGGAAAAAATATAGCTAAAATATTCAAAACCCTTTGAAAATTTTGTCAAATTCGACAGACTCGTTATGAATGACTCTGTATTTTGTGAGAAGGGTGCGCATTGTTTCTGATAACCTTTCTTTTTGTCGCATCGGGAGAACATATTATTTCAATTTGGGAGGCAGATACGGGTACCGCTGCCCCCAGAACCATTTATTGGATAACCAACCCTTCTGCCGTAGGTCACCACAAGCGGTTCGCTATGTTTGGCGACTTAGCAGGGGTGCCCGGGTCCATGGGAGTGAGGTTTGTCCGGATGTTCGCGGCGCGTCTGCCCACCAACTGCGTAACAACCCGGATCGGGAGACTGGACGAAGGAGAACTTTTGACCACTCCAGGAGGAATTTTTTGGAACATCGCCTTGCACCGTGTTGGGAGGGATGGATTCATACTTCCGTCACTCCTGGACACACTGACCCCCAGATTCCTACCCACCTCTCATATCTTTTTCCTTACCAGAACTTCCACTCATTCCTTTTCTAAAAATACAGCCTCTTTGAAGATTACATAGACCCTGACTAATCTGAGTATTGTCCTACAAGATAGAGGGTACGCTTTTAAAGAAAACTGCATACTCAACCCAAATTTCGATTTTTCAGAGATGTCTGACTAATCAACTGGACGACCGATATATCAATTCAAAGGGGAATTAGTCTCAAAATTCCTCTAGAAACGTTAGAAAATGTTTTAAAATATTATTATTAATAAGTCCGACTTGTGTGCTATGGAGTTTGCCTATAATCAGGAGCACTTTAATTCCGCAACAAACAAACTAGCAAAACTTAATAACATTGACTAAATTAAATAGATAAAAGGAATAAAAAAATATATTTCACAATGTTTCAACCATACTATTTATAATCGTAGTTGATGAATATACCAAAACAGAGAATATGAAGCGATGGTTACTAAACAAAAGTTACTCAAATTTAAGAAATGAAAAACATTTGTAACGTGTGAAACACGAGATTTTATTACACTATAAAATACTTCTTACTTGTATGCAATTGCTTGGCACATAAAAATTGCAAATTTTTACTCAATCAACGCTTATTCAGCATTTTTATTTAAACGAACTTATATTGTGCTATAAAATGCTACGTATGTATTGGCAAATCAAGGACTAGCCCTCTTGCTAATAAATGATGTGTTATAAATTTTCACAACTGATAAACAGTAGTGGAATTGAGTTAGAACATTGTAATTTTAGTAGCGGTCAGTTAGACAAATTGGAAATCTTAGAAATTGATCGTAAATTAGAATTTAAATATTATAAATAATCAGAAAATATTTTTAAAAGACCCATTATTGAACTTATTCCCTTTGCAAATTGTACCCTATTGCCTCCCTTCCCCCTTCCTATTCCCACCTTACCATTGACACCGTTAAGAGGAATATAAACACCAGAAATATTTCGATTCTCACGCCTGCAAAATTTGAAATCGAGCGTCTTATTTGCGCGCGGCAAGTAATCGAAAAAGTGGTTTTTATTTATTTTGTGCATAATTTTATTAGGATGAAAAAAAGTAAGAACATAGAAAACCTCAAAAATAGTCTTAGCCATAAAGTGGTATTTTTTTAATTTGTTTCTTGTATCACTTCATAGTTAAGTCATGAAAAACTTTTTTTTTAGTGGTTTACGCTTATATTTTTTGTTATGAAAATAATAATTTTATTGTAATTCCAATACATAGAAAAGCTAGTTAAAGCAATAATTTATCCGTAGCATATTTTTTTATGTTCATACTGTAAGTCGATTCGTCTTAAAGATTAATCTAAATAGGATTTCACGTATAAGGTCATCTTAAGTCTTTTGTTGTAATTAGTATTAATTAATTCTGAGGAAGTGATGGTTGTTTTTCAGTTTAACAACCGTTGTGTAAAATTTAAAACTCTTTTATTAGTAGGGTCCTAAGTGTATTTTAATTTTGGGACCAATATATTTATGTCCCACTTGAATATACGAGTACTATATCATTCTATATCTTTATTACCGTGCTCTTATACATTTTTCTATTGCTGTTCTAATTACTAAATTGTAAAATCGTTTAATTTTATTTTAGCTTTAAATAAACCTTAAACAAGTCATAAATTTATCTAATTTTTACATATTATGTTAATTTCGTCTTCTATTTTTCATAATAAACAAATACATTTTTTACATTAACTCCACAGACGAGGCACTAAGAAAAATAGTTCCCTTCAGGGTCTCACGCGTCGGAAAACGTTCTGATTTATTCGTGCGCACCAGACGGAAAAACAAAAATATTTCGAATCCAAAAGCAATCAAATAAACAGAATTAAAACAGCAAGTTTTTTTGTGAGTGGCATTGCAATGCATGCCGAGTACTCGCTAGTTATAATTATAAATAAAAACGTCTCGTTACAAATGTGCACTTTTCCAGTACGAATAACCAATTATCGCGTGATAAGCACCCGCCGAGTATCATAAGCTAGTTAGTTGCTCAGTAGTTAAGTCGCAATGTTCCGAGAGCAAACTGCGCCTCGGAGCCATCCAATAATTATAAAACACACAATTACTATGTATCCAGCTCCGTGCATTCATAATTTTATTTTCTCGCCTTTAGGTGAAACTCCGCCATACATATTTGTCGGATTAACGCTTCGGCGAATGTAGAATCTACGTTTCGCATTCTTATGTTAGTTTTTCATTAACGTAATACAACGTGTTGGTTGCTTATAAATAAATGTGAATTCAGCACATGTAAGGTGAAATATACCGAAATTTGATGCATTTAGTCTCCAAATTTGTAATACAGATGTATGTATGTAGGACTCCAAATTTTAACTCTCATTGCTTATAAATCGAAAATTCTAAATATTTTTTTAACCTTTAGGGAGCAGCCCACGGTGAGCGGTGAAAGGGTGTAATTTTTGTGATTATATTTAAGCATGAATGGATTTTTTTTATTAACACTCATAGTCAATACATACACCTAGAAGACTGTATACAATTTTTTGTGCACGAATCTATAGTATGGTTTGCGGTGTACGCCGCTTTCAAACAGAACGAAATTGCTGCCCGCTGGTTGACAACGATTAAGCCACATGGTTAATCAGAAAACTAAAATAAAAATATATTTAGAAACTACACATACAGGTTTATTATCTATTATATTTATCCACGTGGGGGAATTTTGATATCTAAAAAAAATTGCGGACCAGCGAATTTTATTTCCCATTTTATGGAAAATTTTCATCGTTCGTGAAAAAAAAATAGAAGGGGGGCCCTTTATAAAAGAACAAAACATCGAAACAATGAATCTCCGAAGCATACTAGATGGAATTTTTTTTTTGTAGGGCATTGATGTAACAATTTATATACATTTTGTTTCGAAAAGTTTTATTTTAAATATATATTTGTTACTTAATTTATACCTATTTATGTTACTTTATTTTTATTGTACATTTGTTAATTAAAGTTTATTCACTGGCAATATTTGACATGAGAAAACAGAGTAAACGATACCTCAATCAACCTAGAAATATGTATTTTTCAAAAATTCTCCGGATTCGATCTCGATCTAGTCAGTAAATATGGCTAAAAGTCATTTCAAACAACACTTCGATTCTGAAAGGTGGTCTTTCACCATAGTGTGGTAACAGGACGAAGGATATTCTTTAGTTCAAGTTTATGTTTTCTGTGGAGATACATAGAAATAATAAGTAATAATCACATGCACTGTCTGCCAATCTATACTTCATTTAGAATCGTCGTATAAACCGAGAATAACTTGTAGGAGTCAGATACTGAATAAAAATTCTTTAGAAATATGATCTACAATACGAATTTGAAAGAAAATGGATGCCTACCCGGAACTCTTAAATTCTTATTGGCCATTTCCAATCAGGGTACCAGCCAAGTACCAGCACTCCATTGTGGACTGCCAGTTTTGTTTCTTTGGACGACTTTTGGTTAGCGCTGACAATTTCTTCAATACTAACCTGTACATATAAAGCACTTGCATACTGCTCGTTAACACCGTATGTGGGGACATTGGGGGTCTAGTTTTGTTTAATTAAATGTAGAGACGTTCAAATAAAAAAAATAGCTTCCTTGTGAGAGCCCTGAAGGAGTAACCATAAGTTACTTATACCGGGGCGGGTATGCGGTGGATAACCTCCAGTGACAATTTCTTCAAGAAAGAATTAGAACTTTTTGGACCAATGTCAACAAAAGTAACGATAAATTTAACTTAATACAGGTACGTAAACACGCCCAAAACGCAATTCTGTCTGGTTATTTATCTCTCCAGTGGTGTCAGCACTGTTAGCATTTCAGATTAGATTCTCTTGTGGCCGACTACGGAGAGATGTATTGTTCGATTCGATGGCTAAACATTGTCGGATAAACGGGTACAATTGAACATGTCGCATGTCGGGTTAACGACCACCATGGAATACATTATCGTCCTCTGCTGGCTGTTTGTCGCAATCCTTCGCTGTTTGGTCAACAATAAAGGCAGAGCCTTATACAACTGATGATATCAGCATCTAATCACTCAGACTCGGGTACCTGTCCTCCCCACAACATGCGCGGGATAGAAAATTCTCATACTCATGAGTCAAGGAAAACATATTAGAATAAAAAGGGTTTAGTAAATACCAATTTTTAACTTTTTTTTAAAATATCTAGTTGATTAGTCAGACATCTCCGAAAAATAGAAACTTTAGTTGAGTAAGCAGTCATACGTAAAAGTGTACTCTCTATTTGGTACAATACTCAGATTACTCATAAACGTCACCAAATCAATTACCTATAATGCAGAAAAAAATGTGATAATAAAACCAAATATTTTCCCTCGGGGCCTATGTCATCTTCGGGGATGCCGTGTGGAGGGTTTTTTAAAGGTAGGGAAGGAGAGGAAATTCTGGGAAGGAAAAGGGAATCACGGGGTGAGTAGGATTGGGGTGATAGTCCAGGAGTGACGCACGAATCCATCCTCCCAACTACCACTACGACGCAAGGCGTTGGGGTCCAGAAAGTCCGACTAGAGAGATCAAAGGGTGTCCCTCATCCGGTCACTCGCGATCCGGCCCACCGCGCAGTGCCACTCGCATCCGCCACCAAGACCTGAACAAACCTCACCCCCCCATGAAACCGGGCACCCCTGCTAAGTCACCAAACTTAGCGAACCACTTTAGGTGACCTATGACAGAGGTGTTAGTTACACACTGAATAGTACGCATACCCGGCCCACAAATTAAGACTTACATACAGTTCAGCGTCTATCTTTTGACACATATCACAAATAGGAAAACTTTGAGGAGATCTAATAGGAGACCTTTTTAATATTACATGTACCTCAAATTTGCAATCTTCTCCGTAGTATTTCGGTGCATAACCATTTTATGTAGAACGCGAAGAAATAAATAATAATAAAAGGGGGTATTGGCAAGTCACGCCCCTCTTAATTTCATTTCAGTTCGTCTGGAATCTATTTTAATTTTACAAATTCTTTCGAAAGAAACCGTTATTATTTCACGTAGTAAGACTCAGTAAACTAGATCTTGTAATCTGATTCTAATTGCGAGAAACCGCTTCGATCTTTCGTTGAAAGTTGAAATCCCATCTATTCCCAGAATCGTTAAGGCCACGATTTCATCATATTGCGTTGGAGCCCGCAGACGCACTATGGTTTTACCAGTATGGGAGCATTGGAAACAATTCAAAATTTCAAATTACAGGGACCACTAAATTTTTTTGCTATATCTTGACGACACATCCTAGCGCATCTTTCCCCCCACCACCGAACTCGGCAAAATGTTTCGTCGCTGCGTACCACGTAAGTAAAGATCGGCTTCCCGAGCAGGCAAGACGTTTGTGTGAAAGTGCAACATTTATAATACAATATATAGGGAGTGATAACTTTGTATAACGCTTGCTGGCATATTTTTTTCAACATGGATCCAATACCTTCAGGTATGTACTAAATACGGAATGTTTTTTTTTTTTTCATTTTCTAATGTGACAAATTTGCGATATATTTTTTAAAAATATCTGGTGAAATTTGAAAAAAAATACGATAAATTCTTAAACAGTTAAGGTTATAGTTACATATTTCCTAGAATTTCGTAAAAGTGCTGATACACTTTTGTAGCTAAACTATTTTAGAATCATGTTAAGAAAAAAAATCTTGCTACTTTTATGCCCCTTTTCGGTCCAGTAATTTTTCCATAATTTACTTACTATTAAATTTTTGTGCTTCATAAATATTATTTTTGTCACAGGTTCGGTTTCAAGGGATTTGTTCCTGAGACAAAGGGAGTTATTTGACATACTGGTGAATTCAAAGTGCCAACAGATGGACAGACGATTTTTATATTTGAAAAAAAAACTTATAAATCTCACCAATTGCCCTAAAGAAGGGTTGGATAAACTCGGTAAAAAGATCGCGGGCTTCAAATTTCGCTTTAAAACAAGATGGATAATTGCTCGTCGAATTAAGGCTAAATTTGTGATGCAAAATAAAAAATGGCTTGAGACGCCTATCAGTTTTACATTATATGGGAAACAACATAGAAGCGGTCGCCCGGAAATACAATTTGAACAGAGTTCTGACCGATCCAAACGCTTAAAAACTAAAGATCTTCGGAAAAATTCACCTCTTTCTCATTTGGCGTTTGCAACAAAAATGAATTTGAGAGCTTCTGGACAACCGGTTGCATCAAAATTATTAGAAGACATCATTCGTTCACCTAGGCGTGTATCTAAGTACAGACAAGCGTACGAGGTATTCGAAGATACTCACTCTAGAACTCTAGACGGATGTCTGGGGAGGAAGCCCTCTCAACCATGGTGGAAGCCAAGCTTACAAAGCACCAGTACAGTGTCATAAGATCCAAAGATCCTGAAAGGTTTCCACCATACAATATAGTACTTGAAGCATAAAAAGCGTGCTATCCAAAAAAAGAAGACATAACAATCACTGCTACATCTGCAGAAGTAGCTGAATCAGAAGGCTCAGGAAGCTCGGAACAAAGATTTTAAAAAATATCGCGAAAACTATTCTCGAAAATGTTCTCGAGAGAAATAAATTTTTAATTTAATGTTAGTAACATCTGACCCTGTCATAACTAGTTACAGGAAACTCCCAAAAAAACAGTTAAATCGTTTTCCTAAGGAAGTTTACGACTTAATAATTCCTCCGAATATTCAGTCTTCAAGTACTTTTAACACCGATGATGATGATGATGATTGTTCATCGTCTGCATCAGAATGTTAAAAAAGAAAAATTAAACATTACTCGGCCTGTATTTTCCAAGGATGTGGACTTTTATATTTTTAATTTAATTTTATCATTTTAAATTTTATATTTTTGTTAATAAAATGCAGAAATCACAGTAAAACTTACTAAAACCGAATATTTTTATTTTTTTTACCCATACTAAAAAATAATATCACCTTTTATTTCCTGTAAATCCGTCCTGTGAATTGTTTCCAAGTTTTGGGGTATTTGGAACCACTGTGAGACGGGGAAACGTGCCCAGAAACGGTTGAAAATGTCAAAGGGCTATGAGAATTCTATAAGGAAAAAGGTGAACGAGAACGGTGAACAGTTCGTTTCATTGGAACAACAGGGATCCATCTGCCATTTGTATGAAGCTGAGATATTGAGGTTCAAAGGTTGAATCCCGAATAAAATACTAAAAGTTTTCTAATAAAGAAAATATGAACATATTATTAATAATTGAAATTGCTTTATGCTTAGTAGAAAAAAGATGTAAAAACGCGACATACGGCGAAAAACTTAGTATCTAAAAAAAAATAGGACCTTGTTAATAATAATAATAATTGGATAATTTATAGAGCGCCGTTTTTGTGAAAAATCACCTCAAGGGCGCTGTACAATTTATTCATAATTCTTAGGTTCTATCTAATTTTAATATTTACAAATGGATACAGAAACATACTTACCTGCAGGTCACTTCCGATAAACACTTTAATTAGAAATTTTGTGCTTGGAAAAGATACGGCTTTGCACGCGGAGGGTATTATATTTAAAACACCGGACATTGCATTGCTACCCCCATCACTATAAGTATTATATTTTAAAAGATTAGTGGCAAAAGTGGAGTTGATAATATCAAAATTTGTATTTTAAAAGACTGGAGAATTTAGGACTCTTTAGGGCTGGAGAATGTTACTGAAATGACCTTTAAAAACGCTTACAAATAGTTATTTTTTTTTTTTTTTTTTTCTACATTTTTAGGTTAGTTATTTACAGTGTCGCGGGCATTGAATGTGAAGGTTAAAAAATTTGAGTTTATGGATACGACTGTCTGAAAAGGTGGGTTTTAAGTTTTGCTCTAAATTCTGCCGAGTCTGTGATCGTTCTTAAGTCATGTGGCAGTCCATTCCAGGCTTTAGGTCCCGACACTCCGAAAGCGCGCTCACCGAACTTAGTATCTGGTGTGCGCTTTGGTTCCTTTAACCTTCCAACAGCTGATGACGCTGCTGACCTTAGGGTTGACTGTCGAGAATTTGAATTTTCTGGAATACACAATTCCGATAAGTATGCCGGAGCCATTCCGTTAAGGGACTTAAATACCATCCAGCAGAGCTTGAACTGGATTCTTTCAGGACATTTGAGCCAGTAAAGATTTTTGAGATGCTCTGAAATATGGGAATATTTAGATACGCCGGTGATAAGTCTTGCCGCAGCGTTGAAAACGGATTGTAATTTGTTGATTTGATATTTTGGAAGACTTGCATATATTCCGTTGCAATAATCTAAACGTGAAACAACATACGAATTGACTAGTAATTTAGTCGCTTCTGTTGGTAGATTTCTCCTTACTGCTTTAATTTGCCTTAATTGAAAGAACCCCGTGCTTACGGTTCTGTTCACTTGAGTTTTAAGGGAAAAATCAGCGTCCAGATTGACACCCAGTAGTTTTATACACGTCTTTGGAGTGATGTCGCTTCCTGAAATGGTTATTGGGGAGTTATCAATGTTATGCTGACGTCTGCTTGTGGCGGTCCAGAGAAACTCAGTCTTTGACGGATTTAGTTTCAATCTATTTGAGGTCATCCAGCGGGTAATTGCTTCTAGACACTCAATTATGCGAGTTTTTAGACTGTCTACTTCCTCTGGTAAGCAGTAAAAGTAAACTTGTTGGTCATCAGCGTAGCAGTGAGATAAAAGGCCAAATGATTCGATTATTTTAGCGACATCATTTGTGAAGAGGATGAAAAGAAGTGGGCCCAGAACAGACCCCTGGGGTACTCCAGATGAAAGTGTTGCATATTTTGATTGGTTTTTACCTACCTTTACGGCTTGTAAACGGTTCCCCAGGTACGATGTTAGCCAGGTTTTAACGACGCCGTTTAAACCAAAGGATTCTTCTAATCGTTTAATAAGAAAATCATGGTCGATCGTGTCGAAAACGGCACTCATGTCCAAGACTGAAAGGAGTGCCAATTTTCCCGACTCGATAGCAAGAGTTATGTCTGACAAAACACGTAGTAATCCAGTTTCCGTTGAATGAAACCTTCTATATGCAGATTGGTATTTAGTGAGCAATTCATTTGAGTTTAAGTGACAGATTATCTGTGAAGCAGTGATTTTTTCTAAGATTTTGGAAATAAATGGAAGATTTGAAACGGGTCGGTAGTTTGAGAGATCTTCAGCGTCCAATTGCGGTTTTTTTATTAGTGGAGTTACAACAGCTAATTTAAGGGGTTTTGGGAAATCACCCATGCTGAGTGACTTATTGAAAAGATGAACTAGAAAGGGAGCTATTTCCTTGCAACACTTCTTCAGTAACCACGTTGGAATAGGATCGAGTGAACACTGCTTGTTCGGTGAAGTAAGTATTAACTTCGTTACTTCCTCGATGGTTGTAGGTTTGAAGGCAGAAAAGGTTCCGCTATTGCTTTTAGTAAACGATGGTGGTGGGGCGGAGGCTGTTAGGTCACGTATTGATTTGATTTTGTCAAGAAAAAATTTTGAGAAAATTTCCGGAGCTATGTCGGTTGTATTTTGTGCACGTACATCGGCAACGACTGTCTTAATAGAGTTCCACAGACTTCGTGGATTTTGACGCTCTGAATTGATCCTACTTGTCCAATATTCAGATTTTTTCGAGCGAATTAGTAAAGCGTACTCTTTTTGAGCCCGTATCCAATCGTCCCGCGAAGTAACGCCCGAGTGTCTGTAGGACCTCTCCAATTTACGCATTGATCTCTTCTGGCTCCGACATTCTTCGTCAAACCAGTCATCAGAATTTCGCTGTCGCCGAGTTTTTGTAGAAGTTGGAGCATATTTATTTAGAAGAGTTGAAAGAAAAGTGTTGTAATATTCTGTCAGTTTGGTTGTTGATTCTGTTTCCCAAACGCTTTGAGTACAAAGTGGAGAACTTTTTAGTTCAGACAGGAACTCATCAAAGTTAAAGCTACGCCATGCTATTGACGTGATAGTTACGTATGGTATTTTCGGAGGGTTAAAGTCGATTTCAGTGCGTATTAGCCTATGATCTGATAGCCCTACATCCACGCTAGCCGCTACAAGAGGCGGGCCGCTCGACTTTGAGACAAAAATATCCAAAGTTCCGCCTGCATCGTGAGTTGGAGCACTAACCCATTGATGGCATCCAAAGCAGTCTAATAAATCGCAAAACTTAACTGTGTTGGGTGAATCCGGACGCTCTAGGTGTATGTTAATATCGCCCGTTATAAAAATAGTATCGGAAAGTCCTACAACTCGCTCGAGAAAACACGACAGTTCATTGAAAAAGTCCGAGGTAATTTGCTTCGAGCCAGGTCGGTACAGGGTGCATAAAATGAATGATGCTCCTGCTGACGAAACTTGGCATCCCAGGTACTCAAAAGTTACGTACATACCTATTGACACCTTTGTCAAACGTAAGCCCTGGCGAGCTAAGATCGCTATTCCTCCGTGATTTACGCTAGAGATGCTATCATCCCCAGAAGTCGTGGCTTTAGGTCGGGCTTCTTCTAGTACCGCGTACCCTAGAGCTCGAAGTCTCTTTATCGAAAAGGAGTCGCCATTTTCATGCCAAGTCTCCGTTATGGCCAGGATATGCAAATTCTGTTCATTTAATACTTCTGCTACCTCCTCTACTTTATTATTAAGAGATCTGACATTCCAACATCCAATACCTAGTTGACGGCTCTTAAAGTTGGTATGCCGTTGTACACGCGGTTTAACAATATTATATTCTCTCTCAGGCTTTGAGAGGATTTGTGTTGGGACGTTTCCCTGTTCAGGTATTGGTGATGACGTAACTATTTCAATGCCCAGATGTTTTTTCCTGTTCCTCCCTCCACGACAGCCACGGAATCTAAATTTAATTTTATGGGTAGTGACATTACCGCGTTCAAGGTTATGCTGCAAAATCTTTGCACTTATTATTGGGTCCAAAACACTTTCACTATTGAGTTTAAGTAATGTGGCCCGGTCGTAAATAATTTTGTCCTCAAACACCATAGCTCGAAGTGTACCCCCCCGTAAATCACTCACATCACACTTGGCACATGCTATTCACTGTTGTCTGTAACATGTGTGGCTGGTTGCAGTCCCTTTTCGGCCGATGACCGATGACCGTATCCTTAGCGTTCTCACTCAGAGTTTTTAGAACAACGTGGCAGATTTGAAATTAAAATATTTTAACATTTATTATTACACTTGAATTAAGCCCGATAGAGCGACAATAAAATTATTTTATTTTTATACACTTGACGTAAAAACTACCGCAGTTATCATTATATAGTTATCATATTATAAATCACCTAAACTCATAGGAACAGGGTTGCTTAAAAGGGGGCATCCATTAATTACGTGAGCACAGACGAAGGGGGGGGGGGGGGTCCGGCAAAATCTCACGTTACTTGTAAAAAATATATAAATTGGCCCAAATTTATCTCACCGAGGGGGGGGGTCTAGATTGGAAGAAAAACTGCTAACGTAATTAATGGATGCCCCCTAACTTGAAACATAAGAATTTTGGAGCAAAAAGTCAATTTCGGATGAAATGTCAGATGTAACCTTGTTGTTCTAAGGGAACGAGTTAGTACCTCAGAGTAACAATATACTGGGCATTGCGAGAGCAGTGGCGGGCACGCGTCAGTGCCCCTGTCCAGGATTAGACCACAGATAATATGACGTAATTGTTTAGTATTCGTGCCCTTTAGAACAGCTCTTTTTTTCTACGATGAAGAGAACTAAATCCGTGTAAAAAGTTAAATATAACAGTATTTAGTAGGGAGGAACTAAAAACAAATTGCAAATATTGGTTGCATATTAGAAGGAAATAAACCTCAAAAGCCGCTTAAAAACGTTAACAAATTCTTAAAAATATTCGGACAGCTATGAAGATTGCCTATAATAAGGAGCGCAATTGATTTAGCCATTTATAGACAGTTATTTTTTTAATAGCCTTATGTGTATGTTATTAAATTTATTTCAAAAATGTATGACGTCCTCCGTGGTTGAGGGACAAGGTCTTCGACTATGAATCTGGAGGTAGCGGGTTCGAATCCCGGATATCATATTTGGTCACCACATATTTGGCCATATTTTGGTGACAAGATCTGAATAGCCAGATAATTCCCCACCTCTCTAATTCAAATCTCATTCCAATCCCCTTAACCTTCAACCTTACAGCGTACCCCAATTGGGGTTGCCATAATCATTCTGGCTCCGATTGGCAGGGAGCAGCTGTGACTCTTGTGCGGTATTAACATTAAAAAATAATGAAAATTAACCATCTAATTCTCAAATCAGTTATACATAATTTTATCCTGCGTATCTACGGGATCTTTGTACTGAAATTAGTATATCTTTATTTTTTTCAGAAAAAAATGCAATATTGGCCTATCACAAAACTAAACGCCAAACCACAATAATTTAACTACACAATTATTATACTGAAATACCGATCATAAGGATGCGTATACATGCATGTAAAGAAACTTGAACCGAACCACGAATAGGCCACTTGAATCACATTTTTAATTTTTTTCCGGTTTAGGCAAATATTCCAAGACATTCTGTATTTTTTATTATTTTTTAATGGTATTTTTGAAACCCTGGCGATTTTTTTAAAATTTCAAAACCGAAAAATCAGACCATTTTTTATAAACCGGAAAGACGGGGCATAATTTTATGGGTGCGAAAAAACGATAATTACATAGCCGAAAATCATTTAAAAAAAAGAGCGTTTTCCACACGAATAGTAATAAATTTTACGGGGTTCTCTTCGTAACATCTGTAAAAACACCGCCATCTTTATCAAAAAATCAAACCAAAGGATAAGTTCGCATAGAACAAACAATAAATCTAGTGAACGTTAAACGTAAATTCAAAAATTCGCCGGAAATCAAAGTATTGCCATATAAAAAAAATTAACCAGTGTGGAATTTTACAAAATTAAAGGAATATATAGGAGACGGGACATTTTCATGTAGTGACGTCACGAGCTCAAATAATGGATTTATTTATTTAAAAATAAAAAATAAAAAAATTTCGTAATCTTAGTAAAAAAATCTATCTTAGAAAGGAACGAAGTAACAGCAAGTGGCGTTTCGTGCCGTTTGCTGTTGCTTCATTCCCTTCCATAATTAATAAAATACGACATTACTTCTTCATACATAAACCCACATCAACACAATCTTCCTGATGGTGGAAACTGTAAAGCGGACCGAAATATTGTCTACAGGAGGAAGCGCAAAACGGCATAATAACCCAAAAAATAAACACAATAAATTAGTTAGATAAATAAATTTGTAAATGTTATCCTCTCTGGAAACTCGCTGACACCATTTGCAGTCAGCGGAACAATTGGAAAAATGCCAGCCCAGAATGGCAGGCGCACGTGGTGTTAGCGAGATAAGAGACTATTAGACGAACTATTTCAGAGATATTTTAAAACTAACGATTTTTATTCAAATAGGTACTTTTCTTTCATATAATGTAAACCATTAGTACAACTTCTCATAACGAAGACCAGGAACCACTCGGAACGTATTCGGTTTCGAATAATGATAAATTATGAAAATAATGATCAATCTGGGGGGCGTGTATGGATATCGCCGCCCCGGGAACCATTTATTTGATAACTAATACTACTGCAATAGGTCACTCCAAATGGTTAGCCACGTTTGGGAATTAGCAGAGGTGCCCGGGTCCCTGGGGTAGGGAGAGTCTTGGCAACGGATGCCAAGACCATCGTACCATTTTCCATTCCAGAGCTTTCTTTCCTTCCTTTCCTTAAAAATATCTTCCAGACAACATCCCTAAAGATGACAAAAGTCATGAGGTAAAATATTTTCCTATAGCTAATGTAAAAAAATACTGTACCTACTATAAAAATGTTCATCAAATATTTAATTAAATTTTTTTCACGTTTTGTGAAAGTTCTATATCTACAAGTTCTGTGATTATTTCAGTTTTATACAGCAACTGACCTGTAATAATATATTAACAGAACTTGAATAGAACCTCCATAGAACGTGAAAATTAACTTAAAATATTTGATGAATTCATCAATTTTTTTTAAACAATCCGTCCAAGTATTTTTTAGAAGTTAACGAGAATAGGAACTGCAAATTCACAGGTGCCCATGTACGTGGTTAATTAAATGCACTTATTTGAAATTGGAAAAAATGGTGTCGACTTACTAGATGTTGAGAAGGCCCTTAAATGTCTGACAAAACGTTCTTGGCGCTCGGCCAATTTTAGAACTTTACACGCATTTGACTTGGCGATAATGCTATCCCTAAATGCCACACGCCAAACAAATCATTTTGAAAAATAGCTAGTAATAAGAAAATGCAAAAGTTTAAAAGACTACGTTTCTCCATACCTTCCCGAATATTATTATTGTTAAAAACATGGTTAATATACTCGTACTAGGCTGCGTGCGTATCTGATTAAAAAATCTTAGTGCGATTGCCATATTGTCTAATTCAAAGACTAAAAATTAAGTCCCGAAAATTAATCTTCATGGAAGAAGAGGGGCTCCCCGGAGCTCTCAAACCACAAGATAAGTTGAAACTTGAGTGGCAATCGGCAGACGTGATAAATGCCCATCTCGTACATTACCCTACTGAGAGACAGCCTAGGTAAACTCTGGTCCTCCATCAATATGATGAGGTGCTTCTACTGCCGTTGTGCCCACATGATGGGGCCTTAAAGGTGCGGAGCATACCACCAAACATATGTTCAACGAATGCTCGCTCCATTCATTTTACACAGGGATCTATGAAGTCCACAAATCAAATAAAAAAAATTTCATTGTATAAATAAAAATACCAAAGTGTTAGCTTATGGGTAGCCCCCATTTCTTCCAGCTAACCACATACATGTTATATTATGTTTATACAAATAAGAAAAATACAAATATACCAATAAAGATACAAAAAAATAGGTGTTTCATTTATGTGAGGTATTCACTTAAGGTGTAATGACATTTGTTTATTAGGTGTGACGATTTGAATTTGTGTGTATCTTGCATTTGTTTAATATTATTTGGGAGGTTGTTGTATACTTTAACGGCCATGTACTATGGTCCTTTTTGAAATATTGTTTTGTTTGCACAGGGCGATGCCTGAGACCCTAGACTGGTTCTCAGACCTAGATGTCCCCCTCTGACCCTCCATACGAAAGAAGAAGAATGCAAAGACAACGTTAGGTACGCTGAATCCGTTTTAGAGGTATGGCAATAGAGTCTGCGACGGATGAACAGCATTGATCCCATGCGCAAACGTGACAGCGAGAAACTCAGCAGAAAAAGCGGAACTTTCGTTTGATTACTTCAAAACCTGGAATTTATCAAGCTCGTTCTGAATGTCCATTGATATCTCTCGCATGCCTTTGTTTGAAGATAATGCGAGATAGTCCAGTCATCTAGCTAGACCATAGATTCTCAACGTGGGCGATAACGCCCCCTTGGGGGCGTTTAAGACCTTCAGGGGGGCGGTAGAAGATCCAGAGGCAATTGGGGGGCGTTGAGATGGCACAGGGGGGCGTTGGCAAGTAAAAAAATATGGTCTAAAAAAGACAAACAAAACACGCTAATCACATACTAATAAAGCAAAGTAAACTTTAAAGGGTAATTTTTGTTATTGTGTGTATTTTAATCATTTTAATCATGTTTGCTAAAATTCATTCGAGGGTTCGGGAAGGAATGAAAATTGAACTGATAGATTCCGTTACATTCAGATCTACATTAAATTTTATGAATGAAAATTTTAATTTTTTGATTAGAATAAAATTTTTTTTAAATTTAAATCTTCATAGCTTGCATTATATTCTCAAAAGGTATGAAACTCATGGGTGAACTCAAACTACGTTGGATCATAAGTGCAGTTGCAGTACATTTTGACACATAATTAAAACTAGCAATACATATTTTGTCATTTACTGCATACTCCTTGCTTCAATGACATTCCTACATCGTTAAATTTATATACAAGTCCAAACCTACCAGTTCAGCCATCCCAACAGACTATAATACCGTCAGATAGTTAAACAGCAGGGGTAGGCAGAGATGGTCGATCGCCAAATAACTCGGTCACACTGCTTGCTTTAACCACATTTATACGTCGTCTTGTTTACTAGTCTTTATTATATACCCACCATTTATAAGTTAATCTTTTACTCACGTATCTCTAAATGTCGGAAGTAAAAAAGAAGATACGGCAATTTGGTGTGGATTATATTAAATACGGATTTATCGAAAATCCTACAAATCCATCATCGTCAATGTGCCTTATTTGTCGAAAAACATTTTAAAATGAAGCGATGAAGCCTAGAAGGCTAATAAAATCCACCCGGATAAGAAAGACAAAGATGTGACTTATTTTCAAGACATGAAAAAGAAGTACGAAATTCAGCCAACTATATCAAAACAATGTTCGACAGCTTCTAAGCAAGACGATGATGGACTTCGAGCTTCGTACAATATCTCATTATTGATTGCTAAAACAGGCAAACTACATACTATTGGGGAAGATTTAATTTTACCAGCAGTAAAATAAGTAATAACCACTGTGCTCCATAAACCAGCTGCAGATATTATCCGTAAAATTCCTTTGAGCAATAGTTCTGTGCAAAGACGAATTGATGAAATGGCTGAAAACATTGAAGAATTATTGTGCAATCATTTGCAGTCTTGTCTATTATACAAAAGAAATATCGGCAGACGGGAATTTAATAACTTCCCAAATTTATCAGCAGTATCATTCAAGAACGACGACTTGCTTGTTTATAGTCAACACTTGGAAAACCTCCAGAGTGATTTCAAGGAACGATTCCAGGATATTTTAAACATCGACATACCAGATTGGGTTTTGGATCCTTTTTCAAATGTCAACACAGCAGGATCATCCCAGTTAGAAGAAGAACTAATAGAACTGACGACAAATGAGGAATTAAAAATTAAATTTAAGAATGGCTACCAAGAGTTTTGGCTGCAGAAGCCGATTTCGCAACTGTACCCAGGATTATGGTCGATAGTTCAACGATTTTTAATAGCATTCCCATCGTCCTATTTAGCTGAACGTGGATTCAGTGCTGTAGCAACGTTGGTAACCAAAAAGAAAAATAAGCTCCATATTACTGAACGCGGCGACTTACGTTTGTTTTTAAGTAAAATCGAGCCTAATATAAACAAACTTCTTAAAACGCAACAAATTCAACCATCTCATTAAATAAGTTATAAATTCAATACCTTTTATATGTTAATAAAAATACTTCTTTATATAATTAAGTACGCGTTTTAATTAACAATCTTCTTCTCAGAAATAGGATAGGAGCCACAACCCATCGCCCCCCCCCCCCCCCCCCCCCCCAAGATGGTATGTAAAAGCAGTTGGGGGGCGCCAGAAAAAAAAATATTGTCAAAGGGGGCGGTGGGCAAAAAAAGGTTGAGAATCTATGAGCTAGACAGTACAGTGTGTGTCTAATTGGAGTAAAAAGACAATATCACTTGGATAGTAAACGACGGACTAGCACGCGATTCCGCGGTTACATATTTTCAGGAAATTGAGATTAATTCTCGATAATAATTGGTTTCATATGAAGAAACCTGTGATCAAGTCGAGTTAAATTAGTATTATTATTATAAAGAACAAATGAGAAAAATATGTCGAATGAGTTTCAGTTTAGTTAGTAGTTTTTATGCCCAGAAACAATAATTAAAATTTGTATAATAAAGTTTTGTTTAGTCTTTACGTGGATGTTTTTGAGCAGTTCGATGTCTACATCTCGAAAAACTTTATCAAATTATTACTGTTATCAGTAATCGTCCGAATAAACAAAACTGGAAAAAACTTGAGGCAGGACAAAGTAACCGAAAAATGAAAACGACTAAATTAGACCTTAATTCAGCAATGGTCGGTGATCATGAGGAATTACACAAACTAAATTTCAGCGAGACAGATATCCGAACTATAAAGCTGAAAATTTGTCCGTAGGTCCCACTAAAAAAAATTCAAACTCTGCCATAGGTCACCCCAAGTGGTTCGCTATGTTTGGTGACTTAGTCCGATATTCGAAAAGGTGAGGTTTTCAGTTCTTGGCGACGGATGCGCCTGCCCACCAGCTGCGTGGCAGGTCGGATCGGGAGAGGCCGGTGTGTGGAGACTTTTTGATCTTTCCGGATGGACTCTTTCAACCCATATATCGTCTTGCACCGTAGCGGGAGAGATGGATTCGCATGTCTGTGACTCTTGGACACACTGACCCCCAGATTCCTCTACCCACCCCTCATACCTTTTTTTCTTCCCAGAACTTTCTCTCCTTCCTTTTCTTAAAAAGTCCCTCCCCACAGCATCCCCAAATATGACATACGCTCTTAGGGAAATTATTTTTCTCACGAGCCTCCTTGAAACAGTGACCATTATAATTTTATAAGTATTATAAATTATAATCTACCACTTTCTAATTGTCGACTTTTTGCACTTAAAAATATTTGTCAAGGTGGCTTCAGTAATCCAATAAATTAGCTATACCCAAACCTGGATAAAACAGTTCCTACCAAATAAGGCTTCGATTCAATTCGAATTTATTCGTCTGCTTTTTATCAGGCTGTCTGAATCCGATATATTGAAACGCCACCGCTCCTAAATTTATCGTCAAATTGAAATATCGCCCCGCCCCATAATCAATACTGCCGTCTATACCAATCACTTTTTTCTAATCCACTCAACAGAACGAACCTTATACCAATGATAAGGATATACCTACTATATAATATAACATTTTTACACAATTGATTAGGGGGACAGCAAAGTAACTGAGTGAAAATGAATATCCAATAACGTAATCTCAGATGAATTCATACACTAAGGTACACGCTGACCCGGTGAGAAATATGTTCTAAACAATGTTAAACAGAGAAAACACCATGCTTTACATTCAACTCTAAAAGTTAACCACAAAGAAAGAACGTAAGGTGAGCCATTTTGAAAACTTTTGATGTTTGCATTAAAAAATTTTGCATTTCTGAAATTAAATGTTTATTTCTAATAATAAAATTTGAAAGCCTTAATCATCACAAATGTTTTTTTGTTTCCGGATATCTTCTGAAATATTCCATTTAAGTACTTGAATTTTATTGCAAAGCGAAATAATCTGTTTTTTTGACAGAATGTGCCCGGGCCTGAGGGGTTAATGACGAAGGAAAACTTAGCATTGCATTTTTCATTCATTGCCTATCCAGTGGGTCTTTTATACATTTTAAAATTTTATTTTCATGTAGGTTATATTATCGGCGGATTCCTTACCAGAAATGATAAATAAATAAAATATATACAAATATGCGACGTTCACAAGATTTTCACTCATTTAGCGAAAATATGCGTAGGAATTTGAAGAATGCGTGAAAATTAAAAGTATGACATTTTCGGTAAGGGTGATTAGTGACATTTCGAGCAGATAATTGCACTATGAGATATTTGTGGTAGAAATTTGAGAACCAAACTAACCTAGATATTAGATATTGGTTACTTTTCAATTTTCTTATATTCACTTTTATTTTAATATTAATTCCACAAGGGAGGCCCTGGGGAAAATAATTTCCTTCAGGAACCTGTGCTACATTTGGGTATGCTGTGTAGAGGGAATTTTTGTGTAAAGGAAGGAGTGAACACGGATCTTAAAAATACCCATTTTGTAGGAGGGTAAAAACTCGGAGGCTGACAAATCGTTCCACAGCCGAATGGTTGAACTCAAGAACAATTTTCTAAAAAATTGTAAAACAAAGAAGAAAAATAAAATAAATAAGAAGGAGTTGCAGAAATAACCCGTAATCATGTAACAAATTAATGTCAACTGTATACTCATGTATGGCGCATGTTTGGCTTGATTCCCGACTGAGCACCGGGGCTGAATGACGCTAGTTCCTCGGAGCATCTTCCATTTAAATACCGTTAGAATAAGGACAGTATTCCCGCCTGTGCTCTAAAGATTGCGATCCGTTTGTTATGTACTCGTTTCATATCAAACGGACTGCCCGCTTCTGCACAGAGATGAGGTTTTTAGGTATTTTGAGGCTCCAGACCAGAGGTGGCCGCCAAATTCAACCGTGGGGCGCAAATGCAATTTGTACAGGGTTAGCAGTTGTGTATCATTAATTAGTATTTGCGCCCCTTTACAGTACACACAGCTCCTGAGAGACGAATGAAAAATAGGTTTCAATATAACATATTTTTAACGGCACATTAGAGCTCAAACTAGAAAAAGGTTGCAACAAATGAATGATGTGCTTTTAAAACATTAACAGCTGATATTTTCCAACTCTGTAATATTTAGGTGTAGAGAAAAACAACTATTTCTTATTGGGTTACGAAATGAAGCACTAATCAGTTTACTAGCGAGGTGATTTGTATTAAATTAATATCATTAACGATTGTGAATTTGATTGTTTTTACCAGCTGGTGACTGGTACTTAATTAGGCGCTTACCGCCCGGTTGGTCACCAGGAATTATCGTTACCAAATAAATATACGCGAGTGATATTATTATTTATTTCTAAACACTACTGTTTCTTGACTGATTGATTGTACAATCCGTTTTCTTTGCGTTCTAGCGATAACTTTCGGATCAATGGCCGATTCGGTGAAAGACATCGGTGGCATTTTCATTAGATCAAATATTTCTTATATATTCACATGAGGCCCTGAGGAAAATTTTCCTCAGGATCTACGTCATCTTTGGAAATGCTGTATTGAGGGTCTTTTTGAGGAGAGGAAGGAGTAAACATGGGTCTTGAAGAGACACTATATCAAAACCTAATTCCGTTTTAAGCTTCCACAATGTAACTAGAAACGAATTTAGTCCAAAGTAGGACCTAAAGTAATTGTCATAATTGAAAATGATTTCCTACGCAGGTCACGAATTTCGAACCAAATCCGAACATTTTGAATTCCAAGCATTTTTCTTCATTTTATCCATAGACATACAAATAACTAGACGAGAACTTACAGATGAGGGGGAAAAAACAAATATGGCGGGGCGAAGAGAGGAAAGAGACTTGTGATTCGCCAATAAATCAATCTAACAGTATATAGGCACCTCGCACTATAATATCACTATTTAGTTCTTGATAGTAAAATCTGCTTTTGAATGAATAGACCTTTTTATATGGGAGCGCGAATTGCATGCCACGGTATGAACAGATGTGTAAAATCCAAATTCGCAAAGTAAGGTTCAGAGTATTTTCATAGTGGAATAATTTTGTTTCCGTAGACACTTTTACAAATGTTTCATGATTTACTTAACCCAGTAAACAGCGGCTTTGTGTTTCGCGTCGCTATGTATATCGATGTCTAAGTATGTGTTTCATAGACATACAGCGTCCGTGCGTAAAATGTACGATGAGAGCACGACACTGGTCCGGACACGCCCAGCCGGTTCCGAAAAATGGTTCCAATGGGAGGGGGAAATAACACGTTTTTTAACACGTAAGGGCATGTCCATATATTTTGTACGTCCGTGATTTTATCTCTACATAATAAATTAAAGTCCTCCGCTGCGTCTGTCTGTCTGTTCGCGATAAACTCAAAAACTACTGAACGGATTTTCACGCGGTTTTCACCAATAGATAGAGTGATTCATGGAAGGTTTAGGTATATAATTTGTCAATGCTTTGTGTAAATTGGCTGAAATATAAAGGAGAATGTCTGTATGTGGTGGAAGGTGGGCTGGTAAGAGGGCGATGTGGATTTGATTTGTATGCAAATTAACAGATGGCGGTGGTTATAACGGTTAAGTGACCATCCAGTAGGTGGCGTTGTGTTTCGTTAGCCACAGCAACGCGTTTCCGGGTCAGCTAGTTATTTTATAAAATGAACAGCTTATGTACCCGGCTTCACCCGTATTTTCTTCCCACTTCTATACCTTTTACACATATAGATGTAATGGATGCTCAGCTTGTGACATCATCAATTCATTCATTCAAACATACCAATTTCGGTTGTCTGTGAGCACTCTGATTTGTTTTGAATGTATGTGTCATTTTCAAAATTGGAACCGTGGGAAGAATTAAGATAAGCGATACAGTACCAAAATATAAAATTTTAATAAAAAAATAATTTAAATATGAAAATCACAATCACTCAAAAATATTATCATTCTGTTAATACGGTTCAATAAATAAATTTAAAGGAATACAAGGAAAACGCTGTTATTAGCGATAAAATGTTATTCAAAGGCGTTTTGCATAAAATGGCAAACGCAACAAACAATAAAATTACTATAATATTATATGTTGGGTTTTCTCATAGCCTTGCAAAAGACCTAGGAGCTGCCTACAACGAAAAGCTATTATTCTCACCTATTGTAGTGACTTCATCACCATAATAACCTGTTATTATTGTAGGTAACCATGAACCCTGCGGTGCTGAAAGGATAGACTGATTGATGAGCACGACCAAAACCAGGAAAATTTATTACATCTTTTGGTAAAAAGTATTTACCTAAGGGCCCCCTTTTAGAAAAATTGTTGTAATTATATATGTTACTGCAGAGCTATAATATGTGAGTTAATAGTTCCGCCTCTCGAAGAAACCCTAAGGGCCTACGGTGATCGAGGGATAAGGATCTCGACTACTAGCAATCCGAAGGTCGCGGGTTTAAATCCCGGAGTGCGCGCGTAAATTTTATTTTATTAAATTGTGTTATTTGAAAATGAGTTGAAGATACTCTCAGAATCATCCTGTGGCAAGTAAGACAAACCATATTTGAAAAGTTGCTTGAAATGGTTCTTAGCTGTCTTACTTTCCCACCTTCCCCTTCCCCATGTCCTTCCTCTCGCCGCTACCTTCAGCCTCACAACATACCCAATTGGGGATTCCATAATCTCACTCAACCCGTTGAAAGTAATCGGGACTCTTGTGCTATAAATAATCACGTATATTTACAGTAATTCGTGTTTTAAACACTCTAGTACATAGGTTCTCAACGTGGGCGATAACGCCCCCTTGGGGACGTTTCAGACCTTCAGGGGGGCGGTAGAAGACAATAAGAAAATTGGGGGGCCTTCAGACTTTTAGGGGGGCGGTAGGAGACCCAGAGAAACCCATCCCACCCCATCCTATCTTGCCCCATCTCATCCCATTAGAGGCCATTCCATAAATTAAGTCACACCTTAAAATATTTTCCCTATCCCATTACGCCCCCTCCTTTGTGGCAAATGTAACTCCGTCGTGGTATCCCGTTACGCCCCTACGTTGTGGCAAATTTAACCCCTTGTGATATCCCATTACGCCCCCTCCGTTTAGATTCACGAGTTAGGGTGAAAAAAAGGTTGAGAATGTATGCTCTAACATCTGACATCGGCCAAAGTCACCCATAGAAAAAGCAATAGAAAGCCATAGAAAATCACCCAAATTTGACAGTCGATTCCGTATGGATTGTATGGAATCTTTTCCGTGTCCAAAAGATATAAAATCGCCCCTCGCGAGAATTTCTATTGCTGGTAACTAATAACATGCAACATGGTCATTTTTAAAAAAATGATGTCAAAAACGAATTACCTACAGCATGGTCGGCTGACATTCGTTAAACGGAAGCAAAATTTCCACCAGCCTACTAAAAACTAAAACGTCGCAGTGCAATATACAGCTTGGGTATTTTATTACTACCGTAAGTTTATTTCCCTCAAACGTCGTGATTGTTGATACTAATAATAACAATAAATAAAAGCGATTGTACACATTAAACTGCATCGTAAATGCAACCAAATCACAATGGCCATTTAAAAGTGAAGTCAATAAAACGGCTTTATTATTTAATAATAATATATCGCGCCGAGTCCACGATCGCGCGGTGTTCTTGTACTGAAATAACAAGGAAAGCGGAATAAATTCGTAATAACGGCGTGCAATTTTGATTAAGGAACTCCTGGGGTTTGTAATGAAATACTGACCTCAAGGTGACTTAGCTTTGAACCTTACCATCACACAATACACAACCCTAATAATGTAAAATTAAATATAATAAAATCAAAATATTGTAAATTCGGTGTTGCGAACTTCTAAGTCTAGTCAACATAAGAGGACCAACTCGACACAGTGACACACTAAGCAGTTCTTGGAACACTTATTTCCTATGAAAAAAGTAGTTTCCATTACTGTTAGTTAGCCATTAATATGGAAGAAAAAAATTAATCGAAAATAATATTGTTAATTCTAAAATTTGAAATATGAAATTAATAAATATAACGGTCAAATAAGAGGTGTGACAGTGGCCGAATTGGTAAGGCGTTTGTCCCGGTAAGATGAGAGGTTCTGGGTTAGAGTCTCAGTTGCGACCGCTATCTTTTAATTTTGTTCTATTTCATATTTTAGTTAAGATTATTAGTGCTATCTTCTTCATCGATGATATATGACATTGGTGGGAATAACCTTCAAAATTTATGTAAAAAGAGAGATGTTCTAATAAAAAATCTAATCATTTTAACCACTTTATGTACCCATTGTTCGTGTAAAAGAGTAAAATAAGTAAATAATAAAAATACAACGATATAACCATAATGCACAAACACACCCTTAATAATAAAATAAAAATAAAACACTTTTCCACTTCTAGTTTGACAATAAGAAAAACCGTTTAAAAATATTGCCATATGATGTGGACTGTAAGGACAATTGGAACTCTTGTGCGAAATTTACATAAAGGAGACAGGTACACCTACCTCTTCATAAATTATTTTATTTATTATTATTTATTTATTAAAAGTATACAATACAGAATATAGTATATTATATAAAGCATTGTGAGTGTCTTACCAGCTAATCATTATTCTGATTCCTGCGCCAGCGCTCTCATATCAGAGCTTGTTAGCGGAAGTTTTTGGAATTAGATAACGTTCCGCTGTAAACTGGCTTTTGTGTATCGCGCGGAGCTAGGGCGGCTACATTGCTACGGTATGCTTATATTCTAGCGTCCAGAATTTTAATTAGTAGTAGTTATTTGTAATTTGTATATCGAAGTGCATAAACATAAATAGATACAAGTAAAATGCGTAAACACAGTAGGTATTAAATAGATACCTACATGAATAAACAATGTGTTAAATTCTTTTTAATATTTTGGTTTTTTGTTTTTTAATTTTATTTTACGGCCATTAGAGCGAAAGATATCTCAGTATCGCCCTGGTGTAAGACCACCATTAAGATTTGAAACGTTGCTTGAAATGTCTTTAGCCGTGTTTGGTGACCAGATCTGAATAGCCAGGTACTTCCCCACCTTCCTCTTCCCTATATTTTTACCCTCCCCACTACCTTCAGTCTTACAACATACCCCAATTGGGGATGCCATAGTCCCACTGGCTCCAGACAGAAGCAGTTGGGACTCTTGTGCGGTATACTTATGAAAAAAGTGTAATATTCAGTTGGATTGTAAAAAATGTCTCATTTTGAAATATTTATTCGTATGCACAATTTTTTATTTTATATTTATCTGAATACCGCACAAGAGACTTAAATGCTCCTACTGGAGCCAGTGAGACTATGACGTGACTATGGGGTATATTGCGAGGCTGAAGGTGGTGGGGGAAGAGGAAGGCGAGGAATTACCTGGCTATTCAGATCTGGTCACTAAACAACATTTCAATTCTGAATGGTGGTCTTACACCAGGGCGATACTGAAAGTATCTTTTACTCTAAAACGTGACGCAAATATATTATTTTTAAATTAAATAATTGTGAAATAACCCAAATTAGTCAAATAAAATTTATTTGCCTATGCCGGGATTCGATCCCACTACCTTCAGATTGCTAGTCAAGAGCCTTACCCCTTGACCACGCCGGCCGTCAATAGGTAGTATCAGTAATTTGGAAGGTACATCCACCAACTACATGGAAGGCCGGATCGGGAGAGACCGTTTTTTTTACACTCGCTCGACACACTGCTTATCTCTTCTTTGGGAATGCTGTGTGGAGGGTCGTTTTAGGGAAAGGAAGAAGAGGAAATTCGGAGAAGGAAAGGGATATTAGGGGTGAGTAGAAATCTGGGGGTCAGCGTGTCCAGGAGTGCGGATGTATGAATCCATCCCTCCCACTGCGGTGCAAGGCGATGTTCCGAGAGAGTAAGGCTGGAGAAGTCAAAGGGACTCCCTTAACTTTTCCAGATCCGACCTGCCATGCAGCTGGTGGGCAGACGCATCCGCCGCCAAGACCTAAACAAACCTCACCCCCTTGAACCTAGGCACCCCTGCTAGTCACCAAATGTTATGAACCACTTGGGATGACCTATGGCAGACGTGTTGGTTATCTAATAATTGGTTCCCGGGGCGGTGGTACCCATACCCGATTCTCGTGTTTATTATTTTTCCATCAAAATTATTTATGATTTGTCAATAATGTCTTAGTAAAATAAGTATGTAATAAAATCTGAAATATATTAGTTTGTAAGTGTGCAAATAAATAAACAAACGGACCAATTTTCGTCAAGAAACACATGTACGTATATATTTTTAAATAATTCAATTTATCTATTTATTTACGCAAAAATAGTCTATTAACAATAAAACAATAACACGAATAACAAGCGTGCATAAAGGCACGACCCACCTAGCAATCGATCACCGTTCGCATCGATTACCGTTCGAAGGAAATTTTTCGTAACAATCACCACTTTTCGTAACACATTTACCAGCTTACCCCCCAAGTGTCGAGCGTGCGTAAAGAAGTTTTACTTGAAAATAAATATTTTGGAGCAGTTGGGACTCTTGTGCGGTATTCACATAAAAATAATTTACAATAAAAAAAATTGCAAAATTATAAAAATTTTATCATAAAAATATTCAATGAACATGAAATTTTGCGTTGGGGCAACCCTATAAATTTTACAAACATGAAATCCTATTTATTTTGCTTCGTTATTCGTTTGAAAATGTTGCGATGTAGAGCGCCGCGAAGACAACCGCCAGTGGCCGCAGTTGCGGTCTGAATGAGCGCTCTCGATTCGTGTTTTCGTTGATAAGAAAAATTGTGAAACGCGAAGCTGTAAATTAATTAATATTAAATACACCCTAAAATTATTTTTCCATTAAAATTATTTATGATTTGTCAATAATGTCTTAGCAAAATAAGTATGTAAAAAAATCTGAAATATATTAGTTAGTAAGTGCGCAAATAAATAAACAAACGGACCAATTTTCGTCAAGAAACACATGTACGTATATATTTTTTAATAATTTTATTTAAACTTAAATTAAAATTCTGACAAATAATTTTACCAGATAATGTATTGATTTATTTTACTGCATGATTATATGATTTGAAATTGGTGTTGTATAATACATGTACTTTTTTGAAAATATAACAAATCTGCCAACGACCCATAGTATAACCTTATTATACTTAAAATAAACATTTTTTCTCAAAATTTTATCCATACCTTTACTAGATAAAAGAACAATATTTCAAAATCAATTTATAATTTTTTGTGGAAACGAGTCAATAAGTCTAAACACTGATTTAAAAATGACATATTTCTGGTTTCTCTGGTAATGTCCTCTTAATAAACTCATTGCGGGAATGATACGCATTACATGAAACATATAGCTGTATGTATTAAATGGACATATCATAGGACATACACAACATTATTATTTCAGATAGTCATTCATAAAATGAAGTTTAAAATAGATGACTCACATGATTCATTATTGTCATTTCAGATAAATATTTTCCGCAAAACACAGACATTATTGTGTGCTAAAGCGCCACCTGTGTGATTGCAACCGTAGCAAATCTCTTTTACCTGTGATTTGCGTAGTTTCGACTTCAGCCGCCAGAGCAATGCATGTTGAAAAATGGTTTGCAAATCGTCCGCTATGTTAGCAAAAAGGCGCCACTTCTTTGCTTACATCAAATAATAAACGTAGATTTTCCCATCACAGAGTAAATAATTCAATGTTGACTTGAAAATGTCCACAACCGACATGTTATTTATTATTTTTCATGCAGTTAGCCATAAAAATGATTTATTTAAGCCTTCGATTGTTATTTGTTATGATGCTTACAAAAAACGATAATATGCACAAAACACATGCAAGTCACATATTATAAACCATATTTTTAACTGCGCATCAAAGATAGTTCATAAAATTACGACGAGGAACACCATTCTTTCATAGTGCCTGCCTAACCGAAAACAATTATAATCTATGAATTTTGTAAAATGAGATAATTTTTTTCATTACTGTGGCAAAACAAATTTAAGAATAAAATTAATTTATGATTCAAATGTGAGGTTATGTTAGACTTCTAAATCTGGCAAGTCATGATCGCCCCGAATGCAAATAGTTGTATTTTATAGTAATTAAGGTGAATAAAAAGGTTTTTCTTAAAAAATATTTGTACTAAGTCCAGTCATCTTGAAAGTTTACCGCAAGCGCTTCTTCCACGTAGTATTTATTATTTTATTTAATAAATGGGCTTATTTGATATGTAAAAAATGAAAACGAGTTTAAATGTTCATTCCTTCCTTTCCTCAAAAAGACCCTCCACACAGTATCTCAGATGACATTCCTGTGTGGAGTTAATGTAAAAAAAAAATTGGTTTTGACATTTAAAACCATTTAAACGGTGGTAGCGCGTCCATTTTTAAATACGTGCATCTATTATTATTTATTATTTGTTTTCGTTAATTAATAAATGCAAATCTCGGAAGTGGAAATTAATCTATTTCCCGACATAGTAATTTTTATCATAATAATTATTACAGGATTTTTGATGCCTAAAACGAGTGTGACAAATTTGTGCATATTAATATTATTATTTACAAAAGAATAAGTGACGTAGTATGGGCAGAGAGAAAGGGTGCAAAAATATAATGAAGCCAGGCTTACTGTCGCATTGACCCCCAGCGGCGGTGTGGCAGATTCTCTTGGTGACTACGAACAAAATCATAAACAAATGTAGCCAACAACAAACAATGCTAAACAAATTTAATGAGGAATGGTATCTTCTGTGCCTCAATTCATAGTATTTCATAGGACTCAATTTTATTTTTATTAATTTTTTTTGTGTACTGTAGAATTTTCGTTATGCCAAATAGTTATCTTCTAAAAACATACAGCTGAAGGGCCGTTGAAAACTTTCTTTCTCATAAACGACTAATGTAATAAAAATAGAGTTTAAAGTGAAGCTCGCAATAGCAGCATACGCATCTACAATCTACACAATTGTGTGGAAAAGGTCTAAATTGTTTCAACGAATTATTATGCATAAGTTGTTATGTATAAATTTTAACCAAAGGGGGGACAGGACAACACACAATGCAAAAACAAATATTAAAAAAACAACTTATTAAAATAAAACAATAAACAAAGAACAGGCCAAACAAAGCAGAGGAATGATGGAATAAAATAATTAAGAGGGTTAAATGCTTACCTAGGAGGAGTTCTTCGGAGACTGGTTCTGGTCCAGGAGTGCCGGTTGATGAGGCCGTTGGGACTCCGCTGCCCCGCTTCACTGAAATATTCAAAATAGTTTTTCGTTAGTTGTTATAATGGAATTTCCAATACTGTATAAGGAAAACCACACATACTCCCCTATTTACTCTTTGAATTTTGACACTAGTGCAAATATATTTTATTAATATAATAAATTAATATAGATAGAAAACACTGACGTTCTGCTTTTTTTGGAATTAAATTTTTATAGTTCAAACGCCATCAATAGACGTTCATTATACAAATTTGACAAGTATTTTTATAAAATCTAAACGCACGGGCATATAATATTATCCTCCAATACAGTTGGTGTATAAAATCTTAAAAATCGGTCCATTTTTGGATAGGAAAACAGGGGAATATAATACCTCGATTTAGATGATTATATTCAGATATAGTCAGTCTGAGGTGCTCCTTTCCCTTTGAGGGGGGGGGGGTGAGGAATGGGAAAGGGGTGACAGTGACAGCAACAGTTATTTAACAGTTATTATTAAAATTTCCCGGCGCACGCGTTCTTCTTAGGGCATGCTCCAGATTGCTGGGTCTCCTCCAAGAACATTGAAAGGATGTTAAATACTTTGAGAGGAAGAGTGAGACGAATCTTTGAAGCAATAGAAGACTATGTTTTCTAGCGTATGGGGTATAATCAGGAGTCATATCATTGTTTGAACATTTTTCAATTTGACAAACAATTAAGTAAAACAGCTAAGTGGTACAGTTCCGATGCGCACATAGCAAGAAAGATAGCCGACCACAAAATAAGTTTTGCTATAGTAAATCCTGCAGGATGAAGGAGTGTTGGGGGTTTTAATATACTTAAATATAAACAAGCTACAAGGGGTATTCAGCAGGACACCAACAAAGGGGAGGGGTGTCCAATAAACTGTGATGTAAAGTTTAATGTTATTTTAAAGTCAAAGTCGTGCCTGATCCTGCGAATCTTTGGGAAGCCAAAATATGCGTCATACGCAATGATGTATATTTGAAAAATTAAGTAAACCCATGCTTCCGGAAAATATTATAGGTATAATAATTACATATATCATATCTCCCGGAACTATCACTTTCCACGCAGCTAATAGCCCATACATATATTACGTTATTCAAGCGATCGTGCAATTCACTATTTCGTACTAATTTTACTAAGTAAAAATGTTGTATTCGACAGTTTGCACGCCATAGAAGAAAAAACCATAATCAATTTGTTGCTTAGCTTCCTTTCCCAGTAGAACATGCACATCTCAGAAAAATCATTTTTATTAATGATTTTAAGGGTATAATAATCGTTTCAACTTAAACCAACGATTCGGAGAGCCTTACATAGTCCATCATCAAACAAAGAGGCCAAAAATGCACAAAAATTTACACACTTTAATAGCACAAAAATCACATACCAACATTTCCGTTGAAAAACACATGATTTTATACTGTCCTGTTTCGTGCATCTAATATTCGTAAATTAGGTACGCCTACTCGGAAACCAATTACTTACAGAAGTCGAATTTGTTACGGATTTAATTTATATCTGTTTAGAAAATAAAATAAATTGGTAGAGTTGCGTGCTTTTCTTGCCATCATTCAGCGCAGAGAACGGCGCGTGGAACAAGCAAGAGAAACAGCAGAAGAAACGTGATACAATCCGTGTGGGAATATTTGATTGGCCAAAATCCAATTACACGAGTCGAGGGAATGCCGAATGGGTCGATCTTACCAAGAAATTGAACTACCTAGCGAAGTAGGGCTCAGAACAAAACTCTCAAGAATGTGGCCCGAGTTAATTCTTTGACGGAGTCGACCAAGACAAACAAAACAACTTTATTATTTCGTTGATGGTTTTACATTGTAGTTTTTTTGGGTTCAAGAGGTTTGTTACTTTATTTGACGTCGTGCTTCTTCTACAAAATTGTTGTGCGACTTTGTTATATTCACGTTATAATTTTTTTTTTAATTTTCTAAAACCAATTTTTCGTACAACGTGTTTTTCTACTACCACACTAGTCACATGTCTGTATTACGGTAATCAAAATTGGTTTATTAGTAGTTTTATTAAAACATATTTTTAATTTTAGAAAGATTGTTAATTTTTGTGGGCGTACAAGTATCTCGTTAACATTTAGGTACAGCACAGAATCTAAATCTGAACATACGCTGGTGTTTGCTAAAAAAACAAATATGACGATGAATATGATATCTTGCTAAGGAACTCGATCTCTGTACTAAATCTAGGCCAAGCAAAATAATAACAAAAATCATTTAATATCAATGTACGCCTATCTCAACATAGGTATATCGCATAAAAAGCCAATATAAATATACTTTTTTTATAGATAAATAAATAAAAAAAATTAAATTAAATATAAAAATTTTAAATAGTCCGGATGACCCAAGACAAGAAAAAAACCAATTCGAAAATTTTTTAATCAAAATTTTTACTTTTTTATTGCTATAGTGTAATTCGTGTAGGTCGTTTATTTTAATTATATTATTTTGTTCTGCAAGTATTTTAGTTTTTGTTATTGAGACAGCTGTTTCGGAGTTTGATAATGGCCTTGAACGGCATTGAACGCCGAACATAACAATAACAAACATATAAAATACACAGAACTTAATAAAAACACTATTAAATTTGATTTACACTAAAAAACATTAACATTTCATCGCCAAAGACTGACAGCACCTTAACCGACAATTATTACAGCAAAAATATACACATTTCAGGGAGTATTTCTAATAGTGAATGTTTTTTTCTAAAAAATTGTGAAACAAAAAAAAATAGGCTCACTGTATCCTTTCTATGCCACTGCATAAAATAATACATTGTATGCTTTCAACGTCGCCTCTGTAGGGAGGTGCTCTATCGCTTTTGAATTAGAATTTTGCGTGTTCAATTCCTACAACAGCAAAAATTATTGCCGTTGATTGTTCAACTAACTCTAGCAGAGAAAACTACGAATAAAACAAAAATTTCAAATTTTCTTGAATTTCGAAATTGTACCGGAAAATGCGCCATTTAACAAATTTTGTAAGCGTTCATATCATAAAGATATTTTTATGTGGTACAACCAACAAACACATTTACCTTAGAAATAAAGATAAACATTGGGTAAAGTGGGGCGAGGACGTCCTCTATTGTTGAACAGACGAAACGATAAACTTGTGTTATGGATCTGAATATTTCTCGGTGGCGGTGGCAGTGAAGATAGTGGCGCTATAAGTGCGGAACACGCGATCTGTCCATTGACCAAAATCTTTTCACAATTCGTTTCTGAATGATTGATAAGTCTTTTGCCACAGTAAGATGATTGATATTTTTTGTTGGAAAACCATTACAAACGCATTAAGAATACAAAAGGAAGACCCTTATATAATTTCGGAATGAAAGTTTAGAATCGTCGCATCGTTGGGATTTTTGTGGCACGTTTACAAAGCGTGGAGTTCTGCCGGATGTCGTCTCAGCGGAATATTAATTCATATTTAACTCATGGATTATTCGTCTATTGTCTCATCATTGATTGGTTGCTAGTTGGATGTTATTGTGGAAGTAGAGTCTCTGTTAGGGACCTAAGGACTTACTAAAAAAACATCGGGAGTATTTTATTCAATTGGTAAACGACCGTGCATTGGAAAACCTTACTAATTAGAAACTAACAAAAAATAATTAATGGAAAGACATTGCATATACAGCCAATACGATTATTGTATGATAACTTGAGTAAAACTGACGAAGAATAACACAAATAAGTTGAAAGCATATCGAATTATCGGAACATAAGAGAAAATTGATAATTTTAAGAACAAAACAAGCGATTTATGTAGAGATTTTTAGACTTTGCAGTGTGTTAACACAACACACTGCAAAGCGTTCAGCGCGGCAAAAATAATCGCAATCAGCGCATGCGTGATTCAGTGTTGCCTCATATGAAAAATAGAGTTGCAGATTTTGATTAGATTTTATAAATCGAGTTTAAAAATGTACGGTGTTTGTCCAATGTGTCATGAAGTGTTTTTTAGTAAGGCAGTAAAAGTCTACGCAGTCTAGGTAAGGACTTATCAGGTTCTCGCAAGAGTTAATATTATTTAGACATTGAGGGGAGACTTTCTCAGACATCAAAGTTTCAAAGACTCGGGCATAGCAACAACACTTGCCAAGCAATCACAATATCGGTAGATGTCCGCAATTGGTGTCCAATGTCTTCATCAATGGAACGATTAAAGCTGAACTAATTTGAGCCCAGATGTGAAAAGAACTTTCAATATCGCCCTGGGCCAAAGTTTCTATATTGATTCGAATATATCCGCGCATTAGCGAGGGTACCGTGAAATTTTAACCACATATTCCTACAGTTCTATTCGTTGTGGCTGTTGGCGGATCGAAACGTGAGAGATCAATTTTTTTGCTTATCACATGTTACCAGTTACGAACTTACACACGCCACTACGCGAGGAAGAGGCGTTAGTCATTTTGTATATGAACTTATCGCGATAGAAAGAATTATAACTACCAAAATAAGGTAAAAGTTTGTATAGTTCATCGAGCGCGGTTGTTTTGTTGTCGTGCTGTTTGTACTGTTTGTTATCTTTATTTAAATTTAACATTTTTCCAATCCTCCAATGTTTTTATCTCCCAGTCCACTATTTGAGACTTTCCCTTTATAGACCATCTAAAGCTGGGTTCCCACCGATTTCAACTATGATGATCAGCGAGAACAGGCTTTCTATGCGATAGAAACCCAAAGTTGAATCGACTTCAACCTTCATTCCATAAAATAAATTCCCAGTAGGCAACCCAGCATAAGTCACAAACTTATAAAATATCTCTACAGCAACATGAATGCATCCCCTTTAAAGTCACCAAAAACAATAAACATCTTCATTTTGGGAGGCAGATACGGGTACCATCGCCCCGGGGACCATTGATAGCCAACACCTCTGCCATAGGACACCCCAAGTGGTTTGCTACATTTGATAACCGAGCAGAGGCGCCCGGATTATTGGTGTGAGGTTTGTTCAGGTCTTGACGTTGAATGCATCTGCCCACCAACTGTGTGGCGAGTCGGATGGGAAGAGGTCTGTTGAGGGAGGCCCTTTCACCTCCCGGCCGGAATCGCTCGACCCATCGACTTGCCTTGGGAGGATGGATTTATACGTCTGTCACCCCTAGACGCACTGACCCCCGGCTATTTTGCTCAAGGCCTCCTGTGTGAGGTTAATATAAAAACAAAAAAGCACCCCTGACCGGTGATACTATAATGATGCCTTGGTAATCTCGCAACTTACTATAGTTATAAACTAGTCTATTTGTCTAGTCTTTTATTTACCTTTATTATAAGGTCTATTTGCAGAACGTTCCAAAATTGAAGATACTCTCAATACCTGGTGTAAGACCATCATTCAGAATTTAAATGTTCCTTAGAATGGCTTTAGCCGTGTTTGGTGCCTAGATTTGAAGAGCCAGATACTTCTCCACCTTCCTTTTCCCCACCTCCTTCCCTTCCCCACTTAGCTTCACCCTCACAACATACCCAAATTGGGAATGCCATAGTCTCACTCTCAATCCACCTAAAAAGAATAATACGGATGTATTTCCCAGTGCTTTCTTACCCGTTATTGTTGTCCTGCTCGCCCTCCCCGAGGCATTCGAAGCTCTCGGGCCCCGACACAGAAGGGGGTGAGGGCGTGGAAGAGCCTCGGCTGCGCTGATCGCGGCCCCCAGCCAGCTCTCCGCTGAGGCTGTTGTGACTGCTGTCGGCCACCAGGAATCGAGGAGCCTGCAATACAGAGGGAGGCAAAACCATTAATAATATAACAATCCAATATTACGGATTGGATCATCTCAATCCCACTATGGAATGTAGCGCCGTAATGATGATGATGATGGACCAAACAAACAAAAAGAGACAAATATATAGCAATGATAAAAAAAACAAAGAGGAAATTGAATTATATCTTGGAGTAAATTTTTTTTATACATTACAGAAAGTTACAGAAATATAAACGTAAATGTAAACGGAATAATCAATAACATTTATAAATAAAGAAATAATGATAATATAATAACACAAAACCAGCTGGTTATCTATAACTTACATAGAATATTATGATTGTGTGTATTGTAACACATTTTTTTGCAAATATTAATTAGCGAATAAAAAAAATGCGTTAAGAAAATAAAGATAATGTTGGTAGTTCTTAGTCGAAGTATGATGCAGTTAAATATGACCCAATCGGATGGGACACATCAGTTGGTAGAGCTCCTCTCGGGCAAAGCGTGGGTCCTGGGTTCGTGTCCTATATGTCACAGTATCCTTTTCTGATTTTTTATTTTCAGATTTTCGATTGAGTTTCGCTAGTATCGTCTTCATTTAATTAAAATATTACAATTTGAGGTTTAAATCTTCAAGTTATAAATAAAAATAAACAATATTTGATTAGTTATCGAATATTGCTTTCCTCATTATCTCAAAACTAAGTATTTGGAAAAGTCTGACTAATCAACTAGACGATCGATAGATTTTCTAAAAATGTAAAAAATATAATACAATAATTTTTATTTATTTACATAGAAGAAAATCACAATGGGACAGCTTATTACTGAAACCACTGAACTATCGAGTGATCAATTTGAACACTCATGTAAAATCTGACGTTATTATTACGCCAACGTCCGTATGGTTGAAATTTAAGAATTCTATCCTATGAGTACAACTTTGACTCCGCGCCTTATGCAAAACCGTGTTCGTAGGTGGAGTTTGTTTAAAATCTACATTCGTAATAGAACAGAATTAAAGCAATGCCAAAATATGGCGCCACTTGCGTTAACAGCTAGCGTGAGGAACGTCGGCTGGCATGCGTAAGTACTATTCGATTCGTACTTTCGTGAATCTCTCCGGGTATCGAGAGATGGATGGTATGATTATTATTGTAACTGGCAGTTGTGAATAAAAACACCACGATGTGATTTCCACCACGCGTTTATGTATTATATATGACGTCATTGCCTGTCGCGGTTAATTAGTCCCGGTGACTAGCTGTCACTACCGAGGGACCGGCTATTTTTGGATATCGGATTTATGAAATGGTCACTAACACTTAAACTGTGCGAAGCCGAGCCAAATGCCGCCTACAGGGCCTAGAGCAAGAACCTGCGGAGCGGGCTTTTAACTGCTAGTATATAATATTCTAAAAGTCAATCAGATGATAGCAAAAATAAGATGAAAAATATTAAATGGGATTTTCAATCCGTTTTAAGTCAACTCAAAGGAAAATTCTATCAAAGGAAAAGTTATCAAATACCTTTAGATCACACAAAGATATTAAAGCTTCTAAAGCAATCTCTCAAAATCAGAAGGATCAAAGTAGGCTTTAAATATTGAGCAGGACTCAACAAGTCCAAAGACCCAAAAAAAAGGTGTTTCCGAATTCTTTAAGACCACCCAATAAAAGGGTGGGTGACTTATATACAAAACACCTCAATCACAGCAGGAAGATGTGGTAAGAAGTGGGGTCGAACCTAAGTACCTAACCTAATAAATCAGTATCGTAATACGGGGCGACTTTTAAATTGGGGGCTACTTTGTATATCGGGGATATATATGTTTTTTAAGTTAACACCATATGAAGGCTCTGAGGAGAATAATTTACCTTGGGGACTGTCTTTTTTGTAGATGCTGTTTGGAGGGTCGTTTTGAGGAGTGGAAGGAGTGAACATGGGTCTAGAAGAGGCCCATGTTGTAGGAGGAAGGAAACACAGATACCGCATAATTCTCGCTACCACTCAGAAATTACTATCCATTATCTAAAACGACGTTTCGAAAATAAATGCCAAATTAGTTGCTTTCTAGTTATATTATATTCAAACATATTGATGATTGAATTGTAAAGCTGGTTTTTTTTAAAGATGTTTTCGGACTGAGAAATAAATAAATACATTTTATAAATTCCTCAACGATTATATTACGTGGTTTCGTGTCATTATCTATTGTAAATTTTGTCAGTGTCGCCCCACTCCGAAAGGTGACTTTGATCGCCATTTATTTTAAATCTCCAGTCATATATACATTTATTTTAGACGTATGCAATTCAATACTTCGTTTGTGTGAAAGCACTACGAAACAATTTAAACATGTGCAATAAATATTACAAATACACTTTTCCGAAACAAACGATATTATAAAAATAAAAAATAGTTTCGAAGTTGGAAACGAATCAAAGTCACCCCCATTTTATGGTAATCATCAGGTTGATGGGAGGAATATCATTAAATTATCAGTCACTGCATAACCCGGCAGTTCTCGGACATCCTCGGTCGAAGACATAAAAACGCTTGGTCATGGCAGCCACGGTGAACGCTTGGCTTTAAAACCATAGATTCAGAACCCCGTGACAAACCTTGAAAGAAATAATATCAAAAACAATCTGGGAAATTGTTAAAAATATCTTCAAATGGTTTTCCCAGGCTACATATTTTTTGTGATTTTCATGGCCAGTTGAGTAATAATTTGGTATTTTAGGGATTTCCTGCATAAAAAATAACAGCAAAAAAGTTTTTAACGAAAGCTTTGATCGTTAAAAATTTAAATAATTAATAATGATGACCTTGAAAAGCCTGATCAGATTTTGATAAAATGTAGCCAAGAACCATCTCGATCACATCAGCTTTCAAACAACAAAACCGCATCATAATCGGTCCATTCCTTTAGGACTTAGGTTCTCAACGTGAGCAATAACGCCTCCCGTGGGCGTTTCAGACCTTCAGGGGGCGGTAGAACACAGAGAGAAAATTGGGGGGGGTGTTTCAGACTTTCAGGGGGGCGGTAGGAGACTCAGAGACACCCGTCCCACCACATCCCATCTCACCCATCCCGTCCTATTACGCCCCCACCCCGTTGTGGTAAATATAATCGTAAAAATAGCTGTTTCAGATTCACGGCGACAGCTGATGGCAAGTAAAATTAGTTAGGGGCGCTAGAAAAAAATAAAAACTCAAAGTGGGCGGTGGGCAAAAAAGGTTGAGAATCTACGGTTTAGGAGATACGACGCCACATACAGACACACAGACACACACACCGTCAAACTTATAACACCCCTATTTTTACGTCGGGGGTTAAAAATATGTAGTGAATGAGATAGTGTGTGTGTAGAGTGGATTTGATATTTGCGAAGATTGACTGACGAAGGACCTTGAATTTTGTGTTACTGTTTACTGCTTGGAACGAGGAAAAACATATGCTGCATATAAAGGAAAGGACTCACCGAAACAGGATAAAGAACTTGTATGCTGGCAATTTTGTCTTCTTTCTCCCCGTCCAATTGGCACTGAAAACAGCAATAGGCGTGCGTTTCGTGTACACGGAGAACACGGCGGAATTAGATTAACAGATAGCGGGAGCACGGGGGCTATAGGGTATGTTGCGGCGCGGGCTGTTGATTGCAGACTGACGTGGTGAAGGTAGTTATAGGTGCGGATTTTGGGAACAAGGTAGGACAGGATTTGCAACAATATTAATACCAATCCCAAGCAGTAACAGTATGTATGTGTGCTATGTAGGTGTGTGTATGTGTAGGTATATGTATTGGCGTAACCATGCCCCCCGCCTGGAAGGGGATGAAAGAATCCACTTCCATAAACCAAAAGAGTGCCAATACGTTTCAATGCGCAAACAAAATTATAATGACACGCGGTAGAGTGTAATAAATTATGTAAAAGTTAAGAAATTATTATGTAAGTTATATAAATGCTTTTACCAAATGGTCAAAATGACTGATATAGCAAGGAAATAAAAAAAATAAAAAACATTGAAACGAAAAATATGACTTGAAAGGATTCAATAAATAATACTGAACCTGCGGTAGATAAAACTAGTAGGGTTTGGTACCTATTTAACAATGAAACTAATCTAATTGATTTTTAAAAATTAAAGTATTATGAACTAACTTCTAAGATGTCGTTAAATCTATTGTGACGGTAAGGGACAGAGTTTAACGACTGCCCTGCGGTATGTTCCGGAGTTAGTTTTAACTTCCGCAACCCGGATCACCCCATCTGCCCCGGGGTAGACATTGACTATTACCCCAATAGGCCATTGAAGGGGCGCGATGTTGTCACTCTTAATCATTACTACCGTGCCTGTCTTTACCGAATTAGCATTTGTATTCCATTTCTGGCGAGCTTGCAAAGTATTTAAATACTCAATTCGCCATCGGTTCCAGAACGTCTGAACAAGACGATCCACGAGATGTTTGCGTTGTATCAAGTTGACTGGCTCGTCTGACAAATCAGCAGCGGGTAAAGATTTTAAGGGAGTGAGCGTTAAAAAATGCGCGGGGGTTAGCGGCAATGGAGCCGAAACATCGTTAACGCTAAGTACAGATAGCGGGCGTGAATTTAGAATTGCTTCAATCTGAGAAAGCACTGTTTGCATCTCTTCATAAGTCAGTAGAGAGGTGCCTACTATTTTATTTAAATAACCTTTCAGACATTTAATGTTACTTTCCCAGATCCCACCAAAGTGAGGAGCTTGCGGTGGATTCATCTTCCATTCGATTCGATTCTCCAACAGATTGTCTGAGAATTCCTTTTTGTAATTGGGTGACTCTATAAGTGCAAATAAAGACCTTAAATGGGATTTGGCTCCCACAAAGTTCGTCCCATTGTCGGAGTACATTATACTCACAGGACCTCGACGAGAAAGGAAACGCTTGAAAGCGTTGAGGAAGACTTCGGTGGAAAGATCCGAAGCGAGTTCAATATGAACTGCTCGGGTCACCAAGCAAATAAATAAGCAAATGTATGCCTTTTGACTTCGCACCCCCCGACGTCTATAAGGGATTATTTGAAGCGGGCCAGCGTAGTCAACCCCCGTGTGAAGAAAAGCCTTAGCTTCGCGGACGCGGCATGCGGGTAAATCTCCCATTAATGGGAATTGTGGTTTAGGATTGACTTTGAAGCACGTATTGCACTGATGCACACGTTTCCGAACCAAATTGCGCGAAGAAAGTATCCAAAATCTTTGTCTTAGCAGCGACATCAGTAACGTAGGACCCGTATGTAGGTTCTTAATATGATAGTAGTCTATTATTAAATTGACTACATTATCACGAGCGGGTAATAGAATGGGATGACGACTGTCAAATTCTGTTTCAGCATTACTCAATCTGCCTCCTACCCTTAGAATTCCGTCATAAAGAAACGGATTCAATTTTGCAATCGCTCGCCGAACCTTCTTCCCATCTTTGACTGCCTTTATATCTTCGGAGAAATGTTCTTGCTGTATAGAATTTATAACAGCGATTTCTGCAACTAAGATATGGCTTAATTCGAATGCTCGTGGTAATTTCTTAATGAAACGAAAAACATAAATTACTATTCGAATTAATTTCGGCCATGAACTAACACGAGAAGCTAGTGCACACAATAACGGTGGAGCAATTGTTTTGGGGCGGTTATTGTCTTGAACGGACATCAAAATTTTTGTTTTTAATTCGGGTGGATCAGATATCGATTTCGTATCAAAACGTTGTAAAGGCCAATCACTTTTAGGTAATTGGGCAAATACGGGACCGTTAAACCATAACGGATGGTCTATTAGCTGAGCGGGAGTAAGACCCCGCGATAAGCAGTCGGCGGGATTGTCTTGACCTCTTATATAATGGAAGCATTCAGCCCCAAGATGGTTTTGTATTTGTGAGACACGGTTGGCAACGAAGGTCTGCCATTTTGCAGGCGGTGAATTTATCCAAGCTAGTGCAACCGTGCTGTCGCAAAAAGCTAAAGTCGTATGAGCTTTTGAATTTGATGTGTAGGTATTACTGACCGTATGCATTAATCGTGCAAGTACTAGCGCTCCACATAGTTCTAATCGCGCAAGTGAAATCGTCTTAGCCGGAGCGACCTTGGATTTAGCGCATAATAAATTAATTGTGGTTTTATCGGTATTCGGACAGTAAACATGTAAGTAAATAACACCTCCATATGCGCGTTCGCTTGCGTCTGAAAACCCGATAAGCGTTAATACACATTGGGGTTCGATTCCTAAAAAACGAGGAATTTTAATAGATTGCAGTAATGGCAATTCCTTTTTAAACTGTCGCCAAAGTGTGACAACTGTTTCAGGAGGAGTATCGTCCCAATTCAGGTTATACTCCCATAGAGATTTAATTATCAGCTTAGCCAATAATACAACTGGTGCGGCGAAACCCATCAAATCCCAAAGACGAGCAATCGTCGAGAGAATATTTCGTTTAGTACACGTTCTTTCGTCGGTGTGTACGACAAATACAAAATGATCAGAAGCGGGTATCCAATGAAGCCCTAGTATTTTTAGGTTTTCATCGGGATTAAATTCCACATGTTCCTTAACACGACGAGCTGTAGGAATCGTGGATAAAAACTTTGGAGAATTAGAAGAGAATTTTACAAGGTCGAATCCTCCGGCAGCGAATAACTGAATTAATTCCGTCGACAACTCGGTAGCTTCCTCGACTGATGAGCAACTGGTGACAAAATCATCCATGTAGAATGAGCCATTTTCCACCAAGTTTGCCGCGAGTGGGAAACGAGGTTTTTCATGCGTTGCGAGTTGACGCAGTGAACGCATGGCCAAAAATGGGCTACAAGACATGCCGAAAGTGACGCGATTAAATTCAAACAATTGTAAAGGGTCACTATTGTTAAATCTATACAGCATGCGCTGATAACGACGGCATTCTTCTTGCACTACGATTTGTAGGTACATTTGTTTTATGTCAGCGGTTATAGCTATTGCGAACAATCGGAAATTGAGGATAATGCGAAACAAATCACCTTGTAAATTCTTTCCGGTATGTAGGATGTCATTAAGCGAATAACCCGAATCGGATTTCATACTCGCATCTAGCACCATGCGAATTTTAGTAGTAAGTTTATCTTCACGAACTACAATATGATGCGGTATAACGTAATGAGGTAAGTCAGAATTGTCGACCGGCGAAATGTACCCTTTCTGTAGGTATTCGCGTAATATTTTGTCATATTCTAACTTTATTGCGGGTTGAGATATCAAGCGGCGTTCGAGAGATCGAAACCTGCGTTCGGCGGCGGGTAACGATTCACCGAGAACAGAGGGACTGTTTCGAAACGGCAACGCGACGATATAACGACCTGCCGTGTCACGAGAGGTAGTGAGTTTAAAAATGTCCTCACACTCTTGTTCATCAGGCGTTAAAAACTTCTCATCTGGAATGTCTTCCAATTCGAAGAAGCGCGACAGGCAAAAATCATTATTTTGCGTGAACGTACAAAATGATTGCGTGGCGTTTATACTTGGGTTTTCAATCATCGTTGGGGCAGTACCCAAGATGAGATATCCCAAAGTGGTTTCAATAGCAAATGGCTGGCCGAGAGAACCTGATATTTTGTTTGCCTTTAGAATGCGAGCAAATATGTCACATCCTAAGATAATATCAATCTCACCGGGCGTACAGAATGTTGTGTCTGCTAAGGGCAAATTGTCAAGATACGACAAAGAGGAACGGTTAATGTTAACAGTAGGCAACTCACTGGTTATAGTTTCTACTACATATGGTTTAATCGTATACGACTGAGTGATGTCATAGCGGGAATGTAACTTTAAGCAAGTTACGCCATTTGTCACATTTCTTACGTCACCTATTCCCGTGACGTAAGTACTTGGAGATGACCGCACCGTAAGATTCAAGCGTGAACAGCATTTGCGCGTAATTATGTCCCTTTGGGAGCCGCTATCTATTAGAGCCCGTAACGTCTGTACCTGGCCCTTAGCGTCTCTGGTAGTGCAAACAGCCGTTCCTAAGAGTGCAGTAGTATTTGCACTAGGGCATGAATTTGTTACACATAGCGAAACCGGATTCAAAGAATTTAAGTTATCATTATCGGCATCTGCTTGTAACGCGGGAGATGGTATTGGGTCTGTTTGTGACTTTCGCCCATCAGTTTGTTTGAAATGCAATAAACTATGATGGTTGAGCGCACATGTTTTGCATGTACTCTTTGATTTACAAGCTTTTGTGATGTGCCTAGTACTGAGGCAGTTCACACAAACTCGAATATTCGATGACTTAATAAAGTTAAATCGATCGCGTGGTTCTAGACTTGTGAATTTAGAACATTGGTATAAAGGGTGCGATCCCTTTTGACAACAAAAACAAATTTCGATGGAGTGATTATCGATTTTTTCGACATTAATAAATGCCTTTGCGGAATTAGTTTTTTGCGGTTTAGCGGTATAATTAATGTTTGAGCCAACGCGGCTCGAGGTCGGTTGCGTGAATTGCGCGCGGTTGAGAATTCGTTGCTGTTGTCTTACAAAGTCGATTAGTTCCGCGCTGGAAGGTAAATTTTCATTATTTTTAATAGAAGATTCGAAAGCCTTTACAGTCTCTATGTCAAGCCGTTTAAGACCCAGTTGTAGCAATATGAATTCTGCGAGGTCTTTTATTTTTAATTGCTTCAGCGCGGCGATGTTAGCGGAGTATGCATCTGCGAAATTCTCTAAAGAAGCGGGCGTGGCCGAGTTAACTGGAGGCAATTTCAGCAATCGGTCAAAGTATGATTCAGCAAGAACGCGTTGATCATTATACTTAGTACACAATGCGTCCCAAATAACTTGATAATTTGTACCAGTAGGCGTAATAGTTTTGCAAATATTTAATGCTTTTCCGGTTAATTTAGACATCAGATACTGCATCTTTTCAGCATTATCCAGAGAATCATTCAAATGTATAACCGAATTATATGTTTCATAGAAAAGAGGCCAATTATCTAATTTTCCGTCAAAGCACGCTATTTCCAAAGGCGGTAACTTAATTTGACGGCGAGGTTTCGCAACTGGATTGGACAGCATATTTGCTTCGGTATATTTAATAACCCCGAAGAGTTCTTCAAATGCATTTAATTGAGAGTATTCAGCAATTGCTTCCGGATTCAATTCCAGTTCGCAATCCACTTTTTCATCTAAAATTGTTATAAATTCAGAACGAATTTTTTCAACAGTAGTTGCGCCTGACAAAAAAGATTGGCGATTGCTAATGCTTTCCGAAGCTTTCCTTATCTTGTCATACACCGACTGTAAGCTTGCAAAGCTAGCTGATAGTTTAGCATTTAAACGTTTGAGACGTCTTTCGTCCCGAGACGACCCGGATGACGCGCTTGTAGCCATTTTATTTATTCCGGTTATATTTTACAAAATATGAGACGATAAACAACTAAAACTGCGGTTAAAATAATGTGTCTGTATTATTTATGCGGAATTAATTAATTAATATTTAATAAATATTTAATTACTTCACAGTGATAACCGCACGGGGTTAAATTGACTGGTGAGCTGTGAAAGGTTAACAGATGCGCCGTGCACTACGTCGGTAAATCATTAACAAATTATACATATTACGATCGTATTATTCTATTTGTAATGTAATCCAATAATATAAACAATACGAATATTAGGAAATAATCGTATTATTTATAAGGTAGGTAATGCGATTTGATTAGCAAGATATAATTACATGAGTTATCAGAAATAAATATCAAAGCAGTGTCTTGTATCTATTTATTCTAATAGCGGGTAAATATGTTATTTCCAACCATAATACGATAGGTATAAAGAAACAAAATTACTCATGTAGGTATATCAAACTGCGGGAATGCGGGTAATTATTTATATGCGGTATTGTAAAAACGTATTCACACTCTGCTGGATTATTATCTACTAATATTATGGTTCAAAAATGTCCGGCTCGTTTGGATCAAGATGAATGAGATAGTGTGTGTGTAGAGTGGATTTGATATTTGCGAAGATTGACTGACGAAGGACCTTGAATTTTGTGTTACTGTTTACTGCTTGGAACGAGGAAAAACATATGCTGCATATAAAGGAAAGGACTCACCGAAACAGGATAAAGAACTTGTATGCTGGCAATTTTGTCTTCTTTCTCCCCGTCCAATTGGCACTGAAAACAGCAATAGGCGTGCGTTTCGTGTACACGGAGAACACGGCGGAATTAGGTTAACAGATAGCGGGAGCACGGGGGCTATAGGGTATGTTGCGGCGCGGGCTGTTGATTGCAGACTGACGTGGTGAAGGTAGTTATAGGTGCGGATTTTGGGAACAAGGTAGGACAGGATTTGCAACAATATTAATACCAATCCCAAGCAGTAACAGTATGTATGTGTGCTATGTAGGTGTGTGTATGTGTAGGTATATGTATTGGCGTAACCATGTAGTTTTGGAGTTTTCGCTAGTTTAAATTAAATTTCTACACTAAGTCGTACCATAAAATGGAAATGTTGGGTTAAGAAAATAATGGTAAAGAAAATAACTGTAAATTCTTCATCAATCTAGATTTTTAGGTGTTTAATTAGGAAAACAGATTACTGGTTAAGGTGGTTAAGATGATTTCAAAGACAAAGTTTCCTGATTTAATAATAAATGCATTATGCCCTCCATAACAGATGTGATTTCCTAGCGTGGAGGACAATATACTATCACAATAATAAACATGATTGGTTGTAATAAAAAATATAATTATAAGGGTACCTGTAGTTTGTGTGAGACTGGAGATTGGCGGGGAGATTTGGTCCTCTGGAACACACTGGGCGCCATCATGACAGGGGGACGGGGAAATTAATCTGGAAACAAGAAAATCAAACATAAATCACGTGCAAAAGGAGAAAACGTGACATAAGCAAACCAATGCTTCCAAGATGCTAAGATCCAAACCTTCGACGTATATATTCATAAACACGGTGTCCGGAAACGCGTTACAAAAAAAAAATTAATTCAGTGTAGTGTAATATTCTCACACAAATCATATATTTTTTACAAATACAGCACATATCCTACGAAATAATATAAACTTTTTGTCCTTTATAAAAACACGTGTTGTTTTCTGTGCACGTAAGTTTAGTTTTAAGAAGCCTAAAATTTTGACAACTTCTCGTGGGATAATAGTGTACAAGCAGGAAACTGATGAATCTACGTCATATTATTTATAAGAGAATACAGAGTTTAGAAATAATTTTCTGTACAAAATAACTGATTTAATACGAACACGATTCAAGTAACAATAAATAGTTATTATGACTGGTGTCAAAGCTATCGTAGATCCGGGATCAAAGTTTTTCCGATTTGAGCTCGCATCTTCTTTAAAATTAATAAAAAAAAATCGTAAAGGAGTAACCTGTTTAATGTCTTTTAAAATATGGTAAAGCGTAGACCTGATTACAAAAGTTTTAGACTTTTTATTTGCCGAAGAAAATGGAATAATGTGTGTTTTTAAATCTGTGCTCAGATCGCATTTTTAATTTTTTTTTCTTTATGTATTGTGGATTCAACAGTTTCCGTTTGTACTACGAGTTTATATAATACATACCTCAAAATGGTTCCATGCCAACTCAGAATGAAACCAACTCAGAACCACCTCAGAAAGGTCATAAAAAGCTATGAAAAAATAATTTAAAAATAGCCGGTAATCCTAACCTAACTTAACCTATTTAACCATTTTTCAAATTTGTTTATCATCACTCTTAATGACCTTTCTGAGGTGGTTCTGAGTTGGTATCATTCTGAGTTGGCCGGTCACCCTCAAAATATAGCATAAAAACAAACAACATTCAACAACAGACATATTATATTGATTACCTTACAATATAGATTATAAATATATCTTTTACACTTTATTTACTTCTTAAAACAACACGACTCCTGAAAGAAACAGAGTTGTAGCTAGAGCACTTCACACGGGGCACGTCGTTATTGTGTATATAATGAGTTAACAATGTGGACGATAATTTATTGTCGATAATACATTAAAATCGTGAGGATTAATGTTGACTCATCGTGTTTTGTGTCGCTCGTCATTGATCATGATTACCTTTGATATATTGATTATAAAACGGTAAATAAGTCATGAAGAACGTGCAGTATGTCCAATTAACACCTAATATTAAAAGTGTGCAAGGCGTTTATTCAGCACCGGGCTTTAAACAGAGATTTTCAAATTCAGACTTAAACAGTTACACTTTTTTTTTACATTGGCTCTACATTGGAAGCTCTGGGGAAAATAATATCACCGTGTCCCCGGCGTTGTCCAGACTTTATGTAGAGTTTTTTGAAATCAAATGAAGACAGTAATTTTCCTCTTATTTTGAACGTCGTTTATCAAAATAATGCTTTAAGGGGTATGAAATGGGGATGGGGGTGGTTTTTCGAAATCTCATGTAGACAGCGACCTTACAATTGTTTTGTAAGTAAAGTGTGCAAAATTTCATCAACCTCGGAATAAAACTTTAGAACTTGTTAAAGATACCACACAGCAGAGCAGATGTTCTAGCACAGCATTGCTAATAAAAGAAATTTCTAAAACATTAAATATCGCACATTCCATAGAAAAGTAAGTAAGAATTTTGTATTTATATTTTACGCTTTAAAATGTTCATAATAAAAAAAATAATAAATGGATGATTAATCTTTCGAAAATAAATATGATTTTAGATGTTCTATTGTTATTGCTAATCACCATGATTTATGTAAATAATGATAATAAAATCGACTTAAAATATTTCTAAACAAACAAAGTTATTTGTCATGAGAAGCGCAAGTATCAAAGCATAAACATTTCATAAAGCTAAAAATAAAAATAAATATTTATATCACACTTGCAGAAAAGTCAGTAGATGTCACATATTAAAAATAAAATGGATACAAATTTATCCAGACACTATCTAGATAGCATTTAGTTCGGGTTTGAATTTTGCAATCATATATAAATATAGGAGCCAATAATATGTGCGTTAAGAAAATGAAGGTAATGTTGGTAATTATTATTCGAAGTATGATACAGTTAAAAGTGACCGAATTGGATATAGACACCTTAGCTCAGTTGGTAGAGCTGTTGCCATGCAAGCAGAAGGTCCTGGGTTCGAATCCCAGATGTGCCAATATATTTTTCTGATTTTTCTGTCTTCATTTAATTAAATAAACATTTCAATTGAAAAATATTTCTCGATCCAAATAAAAGTCTAATTAATATAGCTGAAATATCATTTTGGCAGAAAAGCGTTATCTAGTACCTACCCAATAATAACTTCTCTGCAGGCATTATTACAAAAACTCAAATATCCGTATAAAAGAATCGTTCCGCACGAAGGGCTTTTCAACACAGGCAAAATGCAGATAATTATTGTGTGCAGTTTTTACCTCGAATCGAAAGTGCCCATAAATTAAAGCAAAAAGAGACTACCATTGCATCATGGAAACCAATATCGATGATTTTCATGCTAATGGTTCAGCGGAGTAATAGAAAAACTCTGAAACACACGGTAAGACGGTAAACTATGGACAATTCTGGATACAAATAATTGAATTTCTCCAAAATTGTTTACTTTACTTAAATTTATTTTTATACCGAAGATCCCCTTATGGAAATAACATCGGAACCCATCTGATTTTTTTTATGCTTTACATGACAATTTTTTTAATACACTTAGATTTCGTACATACAGTTGCCTTTAGAGAAGATGTAATATTTTGGGACCGTACTAAATCAACAAAGCAGCATCAACTTGAACATATTCAAAGACTGCTTTAAGCATCTGTCGTCTTTGCCGCTGTCGGGAAATAATCATAAAAATACAAGCGATATTCACAATACCAAACAGTAATATATGTTCACAATCAGTATAACATTAAATCAAAACACAGAATGTTGTAGTCATTTTTATTAATATTTTAAATACAAAACGAAATTACCATGCAACATTTCCTCATAATATAATTACGTAAAACAATGACAGAAGAAAGATGTCATGTAATGTTTGCCATCTTAAACTGGACGAAAAATAGAATACGTCTAATACTAAAATAGAATCTGTCTTATTATTTTTAATTGATAAACTAACGTTTAAACAAGATTTTTATCCATAGCACAAAGGGTAGATAACAAATATTATAATCAATAATTATCAGCCTGAAACACTCATCTACATTGAAAAAATCTTCCGAGAAAAGATACTGGCCGCCAACGGGAATTGAACCCGTGACCATCTGATTTCCGGTCAGCAGCTCTGACCACTGAGCTTTGGCGGCTTATCTAATACCCGCCAAATAATTCAATATATACTAGTGCTTCATTCAACAATTACTTATTATTACATTTTTCCAACTGAAAACAACCAACTTTATTTTTGTGAGAGAGGTATTTTTAATACTAAATCTCCCGCTAGGTGGCGTCGAGACTAATTATGTCTGCATTTTTTGCTGGAATACTTTAACTTGTCAAATATTAATTATTATTTTAAATTGATAAACTAACGTTTAAACAAGATTTTTATGCATAGAGATTTTTTCAATGTAGATGAGTGTTTCAGGCTGATAATTATTGATTATAATATTTGTTAGAATCTGTCTTTTTTAAACCCGAATCCATGTTATGAAAAGACGACCCATATATGGGAACTGGAGAAAAAAACATTGTCGTAACTAAAACGACCGTTATTGTCAGTTTTTTTCGTACAAGTTCAGGTTTCGCGGTCTTAAGATCAAATCTTTGATCAGACGATGATGAAGAAGAAGAATAAGAAGAAATTTGATAAAACAATAAAATTCATTTAGCCGGGAGATTCAACAAGTACAGTCCTGCGGTGAAGAAGCAACTATTCCAGATAATATACTCCATGAGCATTCGCAATAGCGAACTTTAGACAAGGTACACGCAAGGCGTCATGAACAAACCCCGAGTGCAATATAACCACGCATACAGGGCGTTGTTCGGCCTGCCTTGGCGATGCAGCGCCTCGCAGGTTTTCGCAGAGGGGTGAAAAAAAAGGGTGCATGGGTTCGCTGTTGTAATGCGCCACAGATAAGTAGTAGTTGTATTCAATTTCATATCATGTAACTTATATTATAGGTCGTTTTTGGTCATGTATACCCTATCGGAAAAGAGGAGCTCTTGTGCCTGAAGCATTTAGAATATTTAGATGTATGCTTTTGTATGATAGAATACTGCACTCACCGCTCAACATTATTTTTGTTATTATTATGTGTAATAGCGTTACTCACGTAATGATTTGATATCTACATATTATAAAAAAATTATGTATTACTAACAAATAATGTATACGAGATAAAAAAAATTACTACGTTTCAATCAGTTTGTGCAGTATTTTGTACAATGCTATCAAATTGCTAATGATCAATCAACAATTTACTAAATCACATAAACCAACGACAGTATAATATCTTGGATATAGATCCGATGAAGATTGATGACAAACCAATTAGATTCAGTATTATAACATATTTTGGTGATGTGTAGTAACAAGGTGCAGTAGATAACCAAATATTAATTAGAAAATAAATGGAATCAGAACGTTTTACTTCTAATGAACAATTATTATGAAGATAATCGTATTTGACAAAGAGCATTTTTTATTAAAAAATCTAATTTTTTTTCTCATTCTAAACAAGTGTTGTTATGTCATATTGTAATGATATCTTGTATAGTATTCGTGTACTTGTGACGTTTTTACAAATGTTGTGTGCGTGTGCATAAGTTGTAAAGTTGTCTTGTATAGTATTCGTGTATTTGTGACATTTTTTACAAATTTGTTCGTGTGTACAAATTCATTTTGTATTTTGTAGATTAAAAAGCAAATTCGTACAATTTTTAAATTTTGATTAAGTTTATTTCTTGGTACTTATATAATAGTTAAAATTTATAATTTTTAAAAATTTAATTCATAATCTTACTATTTTATGACAGCTAAAGAATGTGGTTGCCGTTTGTTTTTAACAGAGGAAAACAACTAGATAAATTTAGAAGAAATTCTCAATGAATGGTAAATAATTTTAGACCAATAGTCCCAACTTTCACCTTTCAAGAAAAGCCTCACGTTTCTTTTCTTCTTACTGAACCTTATTTTACATAATAAAGGGTCCGCCAAATAACTTTTTTTTTTTGAAAATGCTATAAAAAAAAAACTACTGAATATTTTCTCAAATTTCTTTTTTTATTTATAAGTACAATCCTTCCGGTTAATAATGAAAAATAATTTCATTCAAATGGCTGCCTCGGCTGGCCATGCAGTAGCCTACACGATCGGTCCAATTTTTAAGCACATTATCGATTGTGTGCAGCTGTATTTCACCAATGGCTTCACGAATATTGTCCTTTAAAGCGTCAATTGTCTCTGGCTTGTCGGCGTAACATTTATCTTTGAGGGCACCCCACAAATAATAGTCCAACGGTGTCAAATCGCAGCTCCAAGGTGGCCAAACGACATCAGCTCTGCGGCTGATAATGCGATCTTCAAAAACAGGGCGCAAAACATCGAGTGTAGCTTCGGCTGTGTGGCACGTAGCGCCGTCCTGTTGAAACCAAATGTTGCCAATATCCTCCTCTTCAATTTTTGTGAACAAAAATTCGTTCAACATGGCCCGATAACGATCGCCATTGACTGTAACGGCCACTCCTTGCTCATTTTCAAAGAAAAATGGCCCAATTATGCCTCTGGACCAAAATCCGCACCAAACAGTGACTCGTTTTGGGTGTACCGGCTTTTGACGCTTTAAAAGACAATATTCGTGAAGTGGGCCAATTGACGCTTTAAAGGACAATATTCGTGAAGCCATTGGTGAAATACAGCTGCACACAATCGATAATGTGCTTAAAAATTGGACCGATCGTGTAGGCTACTGCATGGCCAGCCGAGGCAGCCATTTGAATGAAATTATTTTCCATTATTAACCGGAAGGATTGTACTTATAAATAAAAAAAGAAATTTGAGAAAATATTCAGTAGTTTTTTTTTTATAGCATTTTCAAAAAAAAAAAGTTATTTGGCGGACCCTTTACAATACAAGAGTTGCCAACTAACTACGCGGAGCCAGTGGAACTATGAAATCCTCATTTGGAGAATGTTGAGAAGGGAGAAAGAGGAGGGCGAAGAAAAGCAGAAAAAGAGGAAGGAATGATTTGAGATTTTCACGGCCAAAAGTATTACCGTGATTAAGTTTTGGGTTGTTACGCCGTGTTGCGCTTGAAATGCACAAACACCTCAGTAATATTAATAGACAAGGTGAGACAAAGCTTAATAGTTGGTGTCCCGTACTTGAAGGCAACAACAAAACTAAAAGCCTAAAACCACATTAATTGTACTAATCGTTATACGGAAAGACCGACTCTACGACACACATTTCATCACAATCTACACATCTGCCCTGATGATGGACAGTATAACGCTGACTGAAACGTTGAATAAATTAGGAGGAAGCGCTACATGGCCTAATAACCCAAAAATGATCACTACAAGTTGAAGATGAAGGTCGAACCTACATAAACATGTATAAAAAAAACATGAAATGTTTTTATTATTATTTCTACATGTAGATAGTTAGTTATATTTCGGTGACGAAGACACATTTTGTCCGATACTAGTTGGTCATCTCGACGTCAAAGTTCGTTGTGAATGGATTCTTTAATTTTTTTTCCTTTGCAGAAAGTTCGTAGCAAAAGGTCGGCAAAGTTTAAAAAGAATATTCTATGATGCAGAGCCAAACACAGCCAACACGCTCCAAACACTAAGTACCGGTTTTGGCGTAAAATCGATTTGAGAATAAGGTCACGAAACCGAAATCGGATGAGAGAAACTAAAAGTGGCTTGTTTACGTTGTTATTATTATTGGTTTTAAATCAATTATTCCAAATGTTTCTTTTCTACCTTCTTTGATATTATTTCCTTTATCAATAAATAAGTAAATAATTATGCAATACGCAACATCAAACGAGAATGAGCAAAGGGGAACATACATTAAGATGAATTAATTGTTTGCGCCTGTACGTACATACGACACGAATAGATAATTTTGTCCATAAACAAATTCAAATCTTTCAAGAAAGGCTAACAAATACAATATTGGATTGAATCACCGACAAAATATTGTATTTGTTAACCTTTCTTGAAAGATTTGATATTGAAGTGAAAACTTCTTTAGCACCGTTGTGATTTGAAACTCTATGTAACGGAAACGAGCGACACTAAAGAGAGACAAACACATACATCTGTAGGATTTAGCCTGCGAGATAATGAGGTAGAATAGAATATTTATTTACTTCACTCCAATATAATACAATAAATCCAAAGTCCCACGCAAGTCTCCTTTGGTCTGGTGGTATAATGCACCTGATGAATCTCAACGGTCAGACATTCAGAGGACCAAGGATCGGATCTTATGAAATCTTGTAACTCTTCAAACCACTTCAAAATGACCAGGCAAAAGAAGCGACTCCGAAGAAGAAAACACAAATACTAATAAGATGACCAAATATATAGGAAAAGGTGCACTGAAATTCAACGTCAAAAATATGGAATAAATCATCCTTCACATCGATCAAAAAATTGCTTCGCAGTCTCCTCACTCTTGTCTACTTTAGTTTTCTGAAGGTCTCACTTCTACCACGCGTGAATTGCACAATCCGTTTTTTTTTTATGGATAAAACTACTTATTTATATTTATAATGCGTAAGTACGGGCGCAAACAATTAATTTATCTTAATATATAAAATCATAACTTTTAAAGGGCGTTTTTTCCCTAAAATAATTAAACTCACGACGTCTATGAATGAGTAGATTATGCATTCTTTTAAGTATCGCCTTAATAATAAATTGTGAAATAACACAAATTAAATTATAAGGCCAAACTCGTTCATTAATTTTTATTAAAAAAATCTTGTAAAAAAATAATTGCATACAGCAGTAAATTCAGTGGTGTTATTTTAATTGCAGTCTAGCAGGGCGCTCGTCAAATTGACCATTATTACGGTTGTTTCTTTGAATTTACCGAAATGATTTCACTCATTCAGCTGGAGTGATGTAAAGATGAAGGATTGAATCGATTCGCTGCGCCATATTAGGTTTCACAAGTTACCAAATCTCTTTCGTGGGATAATAATGATTTAATGACCATTCAAATTGATAAGGAGAATGGAAAAATGCGTGGGTACTAAGTTAAAGTGTGGTTTAAACCGTGAATTCATAGCGTACATTTCGTATATTAAACAGGTTATATTCCGCAAACTTGGATTCATCTTCTTGGAAGTAATAAAACGGATTATAGGAAAGGTAAACAAAGGTCACATTGATACCGCAATGAACATATTCAAGGTAGCTAGGAGTCAGCCATTTCACATCAAGGACCAAAGTACTGAAGACACAATTAATAATAATAATTATTAATTGATGTTAATGTAAGGTGGGTATTTAGCAAAATTAGTACACGTATATCGATTATTTTTAAAATTTATTTTATGGTAGAAGGGCCGTATTTTAGATTTGTGACATTTTACATTCTAAATCTTCCATTGAACCAGATTTGCCAACATTATTTTTACGCGTTTGTGGTAATGCGGAGCTAAGATAAGCTAAGGTAAGTTAAGCGGAATAATATTATTTTTAATTCTAAAGATATACATAGTATCAATACATATTAAGTACTCTGTAATTAAGTACCTACCTACGTAATTAATATTATTTAAAAAAAAAACTTTGCTAAACAAAGAACAGTCACTTTGTTTTAATCTTTTATTTTTGTTTTGTTCTTTTATATTATTTACAGACAATGTTCCGTATGTTAATACGCATTTCGAATTTTGTTTAAGGAATTTGGAAGAAAATCATAACTTCGCTTTTTATCTCATTTATACAATAAAAATTTAAGAAATTTAAGTTACGCCGAATGTTGTGTTCGGCGCCAATTGTTAATTTTTCACTTCGACTATTTTTGGATTTTATTCGTGGCATCCAGTTTACATATAATATTTGAGAGAAACTGAGAACTATGTTATTATTTCACTATGTAAAGCGGAAAAACGTATTTCCGTATGGAAAAAAAAATAATACTGACGACGGGCCATATTTGGCAAAAAGAACTCGAGGGGGTGACTGCTTAATTTGGTAATAGTATAAAATTATATCTAAGTCAACATCACTAATCACTAATGCTGTCATTAGTGATGTTGACTTATTACAAAATTACATAAAATAGCGCGGAAAAGTAGTAAAACTCGTTACAACATTCCTATAAACAACTCCAACTTCTTTAACTTTAGACATAATTGAGCCATTAGAAATCTGGCGAAGAGCATACATCTTGTAGCAGTTTACGTAACTTGGCTTATTTCCTCTATAGCTGGTGGGTGTAACGCTTAGAACTTTTCGCTTTACTTGGGGAAAGCCGATTTAGTCGATGCTATCAGTTCTAACCAGAAGAACGAGGAGAAGTAGTTAATGTGGCAAGTAGGCGGTGTGACGATTCACACGATAAGTGAGATGTTTCCAATGATTGTTATTCTATACCTAATGAACTAGATTCAGCAAATGATGTGTGGGGATGCTGTGAATATATCAGCTTTCTAAGTTTCTTACACACAATGAGCACTTAAGGTTTTATGTGAGAAGAAGATATTCATGTTGATGAGATAAGCGACGATATTCAAAAGCGTCTTCAATATTTGAAACACATGGCTTTTGGAAGGGCATCGGATCATTTAATACGTTATACATTTAGATAATGTAGCATTTTATGAACAAAGATTATTATTAGGTTGTAAGCTGTAAGGCTCAATAAAAAGAGAAAGGGGAGGTATTCAATTCTGCACATTAAACACAGCTAAAATCAAGCAATTTGGAATACATCTCTTTGTGATATTGAGAGTAACTTATCTACCGTTCTTAAATTAAGTGAAATATAAATGAAACAAAGTTAATAATCAGAAAAAAATTGTAAACAATCTTCTATGGAACGTTTTCGCCTTAAAACGACGATTCCGTAATCAACTCCCACCACCCCTACGCCTTCCACACCTTCATCAGTTCTTCTCTAGGTTTGCCTCTCCCCCTGCTCCCGCCCTGCAACCACTCACCCAATGTTTATTAACTTTAATAAATATTAATTTTAATAAACATATCGACCACATAGTCACTAATGCATCTTCTATGCATGGTTTCATAATCCGCTCATGTAAACAATTCAAAGACCTTACTACTTTCAAAACACTTTATTTCTCATATGTTCGTAGTATTCTTGAATACGCATCTCAAGTATGGAACCCAAGCTATGCAGTACACAAAAATAGAATTGAAAGTATTCAAAATAGATTTTTAAGGTATCTCAATTTCCGCTCTTTTCGATCTCATGTTAGTAATGAAGACTCTGCCAAATTCTTCAAAATACAGACGCTAACTTGTCGAAGAAATGTAGCAAATTCGGTAATGTTATTTAAAATTACACATAACTTAATCGATAGTCCTGATCTTCTTCAACGCCTATCATTCCACGTTCCTAATCGCAACAGTAGACAGTCGCTTACTTTTAATCTTCCTCTTTGCAAGACTAACTACAAACATAACTCATTTATCTACAGATCCACACATTCATTCAACTTAAATTATTACCACATTGACATTTTTAACTCGGCGTTACATGACATAAAACAAAATCTCACTAAACAACATGACTCAAACTAGGAAGTTCAATCTACCCCTCCCCCTATATATTCGCGTCCTTAGCCTTTTAATCCTTATCCTATATTTCTCCTCCCCCCCTCACATAATGTAACTAAAAATGAACTAATTAAGTAAACACCTTTATAATGTCACACATTAATTTACTATTATTATCTGTGGAAAGTTTATAATTGGTATAATTTGCTGTCAACTTTCCCAAATATAAATAAAATAAAATAAAAAATAAACTTTAGATTAACAAGCTTAGTGTCTATTGTATCTAATAAAGTGCCGTAAAAAAGTAATAAAGTGGTTTTTGAAAAAAATCTAAAATCTGTACAAATCAAACAAATAAAAAATTAATACATCTTTATCCGAACTCACAATAACGGTATCGGCCGTTGTTCCAATCCTACGAGTCGAAAGTTTGGCTCAACACTCCACAAATGCACAAATACGCTCTTCCCAACGCAAGTCTTCAACCATCAAGCGAATTGAGAGTTAGATACTAAACAAATCACTTAGCTGATCGGAGACTCAGATTGATCGATTGAAAACTTGGGAACAACGGCCGAGAGTCTTAAAACTTACCGCTCTGACACTGAGGTCGCTGGTAGATGCAAATTATTCAACAAAAAGCATCGCCATTGGTTAAATGTATACGTTGTAACATACATAACTAGGAATAAGAAGTGTGGGCGAAACCTGGTAGGAAAGCTGATGTGAAATAAATCCAATTGTTTATTTGCCAGGGTGACCTCATTAAAGGTTAGGAGGGGAAGTGAAGGGTACCTAAACTCAGAGAGTGGCGGCTATCGAGTATCGTGCGACCATACTGGACAGCGAACACCTATCTACCAGTACACACTTACCTGTCTCTTGCAAACATGGCGACACCTTTCTACATACTAAAGTGTCTAATATCGCCTGTACGTAAAATATAATCTAATATTTCTGTGGCTTGCTTCTAAAAGGGACAAAGTCAGTTTCAAATTTCACAAGGCCTACGTAGAATTTGCTCTTTTTACCAAGTTTTAATATTTTCTAGTTTAACATTGGCTCTCGAAAATCGTAAAATCCTATGAAATAGAAACGTTATTATAAAACCAGAAAGATTATCTAATTTTGAAACGAAATTATGAAAAAATATACAGGTATATCGAAAAATTGGCATTTGGCCATGTTAAAAGCAAGCCACAGATATTCAGAAAACAAAAATAATTCAATCATCTGTGCAGGTAATTTTATTTCAGAAAAATCAACACACGTGCACTATACACATTTTTTTAAAGGTGACATAGTTGCATGGTTTTAAGTTGTCCACGACAACTCAGAGCTATGCAAAGGATCGCCCAATCAGGAACTGGACAACTTAAATTTAAAACTAATACATTTTTAGTAAACTTCGTAATAAGCGGCAGTGGAATGGCACTGGCAAGAGCACCAATCAGAAACATCTTTATTTACCAGATCAAAATAAACGGAAAACTCAGAAAGAGATACGGTCACATGTAGAAATAGAACCCAGCACCTTAGCCTTGGCTGTACGGTGCTCTACCACTTAGCTACCCCACCCCCTTCGGTCGTATTTAACGTGATCAAACTTCGACTAAGAACTACCAACATTATCTTTATTTTATTAACGCATGTTTTTATTGTCTGCTATCTTTACGTAAAAAAATATGAAGACAATGTTGGTAGTTTGACCGGTCAGTGGTTGAGTGGGCATAGCGCTTGGGTCCCACCCGAGCGTCGCGTGTTCGATTCTTCGGCTGGCTAAGTCCTCCATCACAACACAAGCAATATTTTCGGCTTTCTGTGGTGGTAGTAGGAGATTTTCAAACATTGTCGGGTTATTCGTAACCCGGGAATATTTGTCTTTCTTTAAAAAAAAAGTTCTTAGTCGAAGTATGACACAGTTAAATATGACCGAAGGGGATAGAATCCCATTAGCTCGGTGGTGGAGCACCGCCCCCCGATTCCAAGATGTGACCGTGCCTTTTTCTGAGTTTATTGGCTTTATTAATTAAATATTACAAATTGAGGTTTTACTCATCAAGTTAAAATAAAAATAAATAAAATTACTAGGTTAAGTTCCATTTTTTATAACAGGTTGTGTTTTTATTTTTACGTATTTCATTTTTCATTGTATCGCAACTCATTCGTGCTTTCTCATGCACACGCATGAACATTAAAAATTAAGTAATTCAACAATATTACATACTTACATTCCTAAAACAAGAGAATGCTCATAATTAGATAAACAAAACAATGCAATGTTTAAATGAAGTTTCCGACAAAAATGGCGAATTCCAAAAAACCGGTACATACTGCAACAATGAGGAAAGAAGACTAACAAAGTATGAAGTAAGCCGTACAGGCAGGTACCTATCCAATAAGTAACTTAAGAAACGCAATCTGCAAATATGTGTTGTGTAAATACTACATAACAAAATCCATTATTATATTATTTTTACAAAGTAAACTATTCCTCAGTCAGTGGCGTGTCACGAAGGTCATGGCGGCCTGGGCTGTCCCCAGGGGACCCGGAAGGGGCTCAGGCAAGGAATTAGATATAATTTTTTTATATGTAGGTACATTACACAGGCAAGGAATTAGATATAATTCCTTGCCCCTAATAATAGCCCCTAATATGCCCGGAAAACATTAAAATCATGTGATAAATACGCAAATTTTCCTCGATTTAAACAGGCATCACTGAAGCTTTGTTCCATTAACTCTCCTCTTGGTTAGTAGTATTATTTTGTTGAGGAAAATTAATCTCCCAGGGCCCACGTCACCTTTGGGGATGCTATGTGCCATATGGAGGGTCATTTTAGGAAAGGAATAAAGTTCTGGGAAGGAATAAGGAATGAGCGGTTGATAGGCATCTGGGGTCAGTGGATCCAGGAGGAATGGTCGTAAGAATTCAACCTTCTCACTGCGGGGCAAGGTGATGTCCCGAAAGGGTCCTGCTAGAGAGATTAAAATGTCTCCCTCGACCAGTCTCTCCCGATCCGGCCTGTCAACTAAACGTAGCGAACCACTTGAGGTGACCTGTGACAGAGGTTTTGGTTAAACAATAAATGGTTCACGGGGCGGTGGCACCCATACCCGCCTCCCAAGTACTAAATATAAACTAAGGTCATGGCGGCCACGCTTTCCCCAGGAGATTCGGAAAATTATGTGATAAATACACATTATTCTATATTCTCGATTTAAACAAGCTTTGCTGGCGCGAAATCGTAATGCTTTTCGTCTGTGGCACATATTTTTTTTACTCTCCCTTTCCGCTACATGCGACGTTTGTGAGAAAGGGGCAGAGATTACAACGGAGCTATCACCGGTATGTTTTTAACTTGATTACGCCTAATGGCTTCCGCGATAAGTGTCGACGCTGTGTAATGTACCTACATATAAGAAAAAGAGAATGGAAAATTTACAAAAAAGGGAGCGGGAAAACGTTAATAATGATGATGGCCGTTCGTCGACCGTTTTGCGATGAGCCTCGATTGTCTTTGGATACATTGTTACTCCGATCTGTGTTAGTTTACCGGTAAGCCATTGTTAATTGAAAATCTTATTCTTCTCGTATCGGAATTCGTTACAAGGATGCGGGTCGCAGAAGTTGAAAGCGATGTGTGGATTTGGGTTAGAATTGTTGAACTAGAGAGAGATGATAATTGAGACAATGATGAATGGGGCTGTACGGAATCGGCACATATCTCCTTGCAGTTATCGACTCTTGGTACAGCATTAAAATTAGGACACTAACCTATCACCCAATTCAAAAATATAAAATGCTCTTGAAGTGATATTTATCAAAAATTTACAAAAATTCTATTGAGATATTATCATGCATTGGAATGGCCACGTTTGCATGACGTAAGTTAAGTTGAACCTAGATTCCTAGAAAAACAGTGACTGACACGCATCACAGAAGCCGTTCAAGTCGAGTTTAAGGTTACAATACAAACTAAATTACTCGCAACTAAGTAGGTACCTTAGAGTTAGAGAACTGGAAACTTTTCATCGGCAGACGGAATAACTGGAAATATAGCGACGCTATAATGAGCCAAGGAATTTGCTTGTGAGGTGTGTTCTATGTAGTTAGAAACAGAGAAAAAGATGTTCCTAGTGAAGTGAATTAGAGTAATTAGACAATTTGAGGGACGAGATATGTGACACCAGGCGATTCTTGGCCAAAACGTATCCGATAACATTAATACTATGTGTGCATGTTTGTAGTTTAACATGTGTGTGCGCGAATTATTTGTTTTTATTGATCTTTTCAAAAAATTTAAAAGCGAAAATTTGCAAAAACTTAATGTACGTTGTTGCGAGTATTCACCTTTCCATTTTACAGTTTCATTGAATCTCTGAAAGAATCTCTTCTTGTTTTAGTCGACACATTTTATCTGATGACAATATCATGTCATCAGATCTACGAAATACATTAGCTTCATCAACAATGGGAGGTTTTGCAGTGGGAGCGAAAGTTCCGCGTTCCAAACTCAGTCACACAAATTCTTTCTTCCTTTGATCAAGCATTCGCGTCTTCAGACGACAGGAAGAACAAAATTAGCAAGACATTTTATAACTAAGTACTTACTTTATTATTTACGGCATTGCCAGAAGAGTTCCAAAAGCCAGGACTCAGTGAACCGGAGATTAGAGAGTGGAGAGCGGAATATTGCATGGATTGGAAGGAGAAACGAAATATAAACGTTGCAAAAACTGGACCTGTTTACAAAAATAATGAAAACGTCTATTACCTTTCAATTAAGTTTGTTGGTAATTCATTTTAAGATTAATATCAAGGCGATGTTGAAAGCTTTTTCAGTTTGGACGATTGGTGTGTGGAATTAATTCACCTGTCAGTTTTTATAGCGCCGTTAAGTAAATAATATTGGAGTGTGAATAAAATTCTGTTGAAGAACTCTGGATCTGCTAACCCGAGTCAGTTATACTATGGAATCCCCAATACGGGTATGTTGTGAGACTAAAGGATATGAGGAGGGGAAGAAGATGGATAAAGAAACGTGGGGAAGTAATTGGCTATATGGATCTGGCTACCAAACCCGGCTACAGTCATTTCAACAACGTTTCTTTTTCGAATGGTGGTCTTTCAGCAGGGCGATCCTAGGGGTATCTACCACTCTAGTTTTGCAAGCGTGGCATAGAATGGACATATTTGAAATGTTTTTAAGGTTCTGATTTCATTGTATGACAGTTGATTAAATAATTCTGTAACCAAGCTACCTTATACAAAATAATACTAAGAACTAATAATTCTGGTTTCTATGTTAGAATCACAATTAAATTGTCAATTTTTTAGCCAGCTGGCGACCCAGACCTTTACAAAAAACACCACGAGAGCTCAATATTAGAAGAAACAATTTATTAAAACTAGAATTAAAAGTTTAAGACTATTAAAAAAAACTACAACAGTAATACAATAATAATAATGAATTTTTAATAGCAATACTATTAAAGAATAATGAGAATGGGGAAAGGGTTTAAAATTTTAGAAAATTAAAAAAAGTCCAATTAACTGTAAAACCGGGGTAGGTACTTGTACTGAACAAAATAATCAATTTCAGGAACGGCCTTGAGGTCCCCTTTCCACAGTTGTACGGTTTTCCAACATTTTCGGGACACCCTGGATGTAAGCGTCGCGTCGTACCTATTCTTAAACTTCGCATTCGCTTGGTAAGACTTGCATATTCACTGTAGTTTTTACTTTACGACGATGTAACATTCGAAGTCGGTTCGATCCCGTAACAGCCTGGAATGTCTGGAATGTTCCAAAGACGAGACGAACGAACCTGGGACTCAATTCTCCAATCGAGGCCGGTCGCCGTCGCAGTCGAAAGTGCATACATTGGTCGACTTTGTTATTCTCGAGTCTCGTCGAAGGTACTTACTTAAAACGTCAAAAGTCATTCCACTCGAACAACTAGTGGGTCGAACAAGCCGACACCGATACAACTGTCAAAATCTAGTATATTGTATCCTAAACAAAGATCGTTTTCCGCGCGCTCTGAGAAAAACAGGCATCGCATGTTTTCACAAAGTTGTTTTAAGGTTCCATAATACAATGGCTGATTTACCGATGATGTTGGCTGCAATACGTAATGAAGAGCACACTGAAGCAGATTCTTTGAAGCCAACAAGAAAGTTTCGCCGGAGGGTTGATAAAAAAAAATTAGCCAGTTGTTTTTAGTTTCCAGTAATATTTCGAGCCAGCCATTTCGAAGAAACGTCAAAAAATCAGAAACATAGACAACATTCACAGGGCTGCCAATAAAATCATCTCTTCAAACATTTTACATTCAAGAATACATATAAAAGAATCATTCAACAAAGGTCGTTAAGACGACGCACGGGTAATTTTTGGTTCGCAGATGGCGCAACGAATAACTCTTGATCGCTATTGGAGAATTGACCCCCAGACGAACGGGTATGGAGATGGGATGCCATACCGGGGTGCTGAATGCTGTCCATAAACAGTAAACAGTCACCAAGCCCTATTTGCCTGGGGAATCAGGAATACGAGTCGATATCACGTTTTATTACAATTACCGAAGTATGGTCATTTCATACGATGTTTTTTTTCATATCGATACCAATATGGAAACTATACTGAGACCCATATTAAAAATATTTTCTTTACACGATTATTATTTTCATATCTACGATTTCATACAGATAGTTGCCATTAGAGAAGAAAAAGTATTTTGGAAAAGTACTAGATTATCAAAGAATGGCAAAACCTTGAATATAATAACATCAAAAATTTTTAAAAATTGAAAAAGTACGAGTAGTTGGTAGAAATCTGAGTGTGTGTCCAGGATTAACGGACGTACGAATCCATCCCTCGCACTGCGGTGCAAGGCGATGTTGTCGACAGAGTCCGGCTGGAGAGGTATAAGCTAGGTCTCCCTCAACCGGTCTCTCCAGATCCGGCCCGCCACGCCGTAGGTGGGCAAACGCATTCGCCGCCAAGACATAGACAAACCACACCCATAAACCCGGGCACGTTAGTGGTAGTTAGTTAAGTTGACTTAATTAATAATAACCCACCAAAGGTTAACTCTTTTAGCACTTTAGTTAATTAATTCAGACCATGTAACTCTTCTGTGGCAATATTGCATGAGATATTTAATAGTTCTGTAAATCAGTAAGGGCGAAGGCCAAATAAATTTTATAAAATATATTGTTTGTAGATTCTGTAACGTTATATACTATACTACTCATTAGCCATGTAAAATACGACTGGAGAAATTGGAGCACTTTCTTATTACCTATACTCTATAATATAATGGACAGGTAGACATATCGCAGTATTAAAAAAGCCATGTGAAATATATACCTGGAAACTTGTATACGCATAAATCACTGCTGTTTAATTTCTCTCGAGAGATCACAATCATCATCAGAAATCTAAAGACAAGCTCTGCGACCGATCCAGATTTCATAAATATAAGAGAGTAGATTTACCAATCGAAGACGAGCAGGTATCAGAAAAGGCTACAATGGATTTAGAAAAAAAATATTACAAGGTAAAAGCATCTCTGATACGAACAACCAACAACTATTATTGAGAGATCTAAATGATGGGCAATGTTCAGGAATGCATTGGGTCCATCACTTTAGCAACAAAGGAACCACAACTGTGGCTATTAGTGGGAATGAGTCACGATTTGTGACCTTTCACTTCAGGCTTCAGATCAACGACTGACTTACAAATCGCAGCCTCCCATTGTGTGGCACGAACCGGTTTGGCTAATATCTATATGGCACGATTATGTGTACAGCCTGAAGGTATATGGACTTAATTCTACAAAATGATGCATCTACTCTGTGGAGATGAGATGAGATTTGGATTCAAGGCTACAAAACTTGTGCTCTAACCTTCACAAAACGAGATACATTTTTGTACTTTACTGTACTTATTTAAACACTTTAGTAGTGCATTTAAGGCCACTTTATAACAGGTTTTTTGTTTTTATTTTCTTCTTCATTGATGTCACTTTGTACTAACGTATAATATTTTGTTTTGTTTACTTATATAATTCAATAATCTTATTTTTTTTCTTTCTATATTTTATATTATTTATAACGTGACTCATTGACTGTCATGTATGTAAATGGCATTAATTCTAAATAACTACCTAATTACGTTATACATCACTTCAAGAATGAGCACTTTCTTCGAGCATTTTTCTATATATTCATATTATATCAAATATGGCCAGTTTTAGGGTGGTAAGTGGTAACATTCGTCAAGGTTTACGTTTCTACGCAGCAGAATAAATAATAGCACAAAGCCTAAAACTAGGCAGTCCTCAAATCCCAAAGGACACATTGTGGAATAACAAATGGCGAAGATCTTTTCATGAAAACAACGTGTGTTTTTATCATGCCATAAATCAAGCAGAATGTTTTAATATTATAATATAATTTATTCGCGATATTAGACCCCGGAGGAAATTCCAAAAAAGCGGTTTCCTTCACCCATAAACATTATACATAAATTCACATGATTCATACAAGGCTTGAAATACCAAACCCACCCGAACGTGGTGTTAAGATTTAAAACATATTTTGATATAATAAAATTGTCTTGGCATTGTTTTAATTGCGAATTCCATTGTATAATTCTGCTTAATGAATCCACAAAGAGGGGCCCCTAAATCTAATGAATTAGTGGTAATGAGTTTCCGGATTACGTTACCTTATGACAGCCTGCTTATGACGTCACACGGCGTGGTCAACAGCCTTCGTTGATCTCATTCTACAAACATGTTTCGCTGCATTAGCATACGGATCATGATTAACTTTTTTCTGAGAACTAGATTTAAAAAGCAACTCTTTCGTTTTTTTTAATGCAGGGAAATCAGATTGGTCACCTCTCACATTGAATGTTGACCAACTTCGACTATATTATCTACTCTCTCTCTCGGAGAATGAAATAAACCAGCACTTAAGAAATCGTTGTTCGTAACACTTTGTTTCTAATGTTAAAGTCTTTTTTTCAAAGCCCTACGTCACTCTAACTGCAAACGAAACGAAAAATTGGCAAAGACCATGTGTTATCAACTGAAGAAAATTATTAGTCCAAATCCAACGACCAAGTATAAAACAAAGTAGCTGGGGTTTAATATGCGGTTAGTGGACACTGTAATCTGCGTTAAATAAAAATGTGAATTAAGCCCCTGATATAAAAATCATTCAGTATTTTCCGGTCTTTCGGCGCTAGTGTTAGGAGCGTTGTAGGTCAAATTGGACTAATTTGAGGTAAAAAAGTGGAGCCAATTGTTTCGCTTTGTGTCTCATCTAAGGCTAGTCTGAATTATAGATTTTATTGAACCGGAATTACTGACAGAGGCACAACCGAAATTAGTATTTTTAATAACAGGTAATTATAGCTTCTCGGGCAATTAAAAATTAGGAAAATAAGAAAAAATAAACACAACTTTTATACAACACAATATATCTAAGTGTATGGTTTATAACTAAATTTTCATCACTATACAGATAGCAGAAATGTGAAATGCTTTAAAGGACAAAAAGTCCAAAAATGAGAGTCCAAAAATGAGTCAAGTAAGCAATTTTTTTCCGTTTTTTTGTTCTATTTTGCGTTGATTTGCGTTGTCGAAATATTTCTAAGAAAATATGTGTGTCCTTTACGACGTGCATTTTAGTAGGATTTTTTTGTGAAAAAATATAAATAAAACGAGTGTGCTTTAGACCACACAACTGAAGTAAAACTTCTGCTCTCTATTGCTCCTACAGTGTAATACAGACAATATGACTGCACTGTGAGAGAAAGAGAGAAAGAAAATTTGTGCTCGCACCTCTATCTTGCCCCTACAGTAATATACGAAGCGTTCGCCTCACTTTTCGTCACGCTCTCGTCACGCATTCGCCAGCTTACCCCCACCCCCAAGTCAAGCGTGCGTAAAGAAGTTTTACTTCAATTAAATTCTAATATTAAGGAAATTTACAAAAAATATTAAATATTCTGAAAGATCTATTCAAAGTAATTTTATTAAAAAAAAATCATAATTATATCCAAAATAAGGAGAGCTTTTTTGAAAAAAAAATTATCGCTCTCCTGCATAAATAAAATTTTTTTTCCTTTACATCATTTGAAAACAAACTAAGTAAGAGTTTTCCTCTATTTTTGTAGTACTGACATTATGAAACCAGTGTCAAACAGTTGAGTAAATTAATTAACAAAATATTATGTTTTTGGTTCTTTCGCCAGAGGTTTGGAAAACCAGTGACCTAAAATATTGATAGCGTAAGTATCAATAAATTATTCCTATGGAATAACAATCGTCGTGCTCGCTAATCATTTACGTTTTTCTTGAAAACATTGATTTTTTAAAGTTGAAGGCAATCTATCAAATTCAACAAGACGTGAAATGTAAGTAAAATTGCGCCGAAAAATAACAGTGAAACATGAAGAAAACGTACAAATCCTTTTGTAATGGTTTCTTTCAATCTAATACAAATAACACTCAAACTTCAAGTGAATGCGGCCGAGTCATGCAATTCGTCGATAGTTATTTATTATTTATGTCTGACATATATTTCTATCATGACCTTCATTGGGACACTTTCTGAAATAGGTACATTGCCTGTATTCAACTCAATTGTAACGAAGTTTATCATGCTCAAAGTCACTGCGAGGTGTGCTGTTTACGCTGGAGGAGTCAGTCATCGGGCCATTTTTTGCGAACGCCGCGGGCCAGACGACTGTGGATGGCGCGCACTAACCGATTACCGATTTTTTTCTTCCTCAATTGGAAGAATTGGGACTGGAGAACATGTCGTTCCAACAGGACGGTGCAAGGGCGCACACTGCTCGAGCCACAACCGATATTCTGAAGGAAGTCGCTTAATCTCTCGTTTTGGTGATTTGCACTGGCCGGCCAGATCACCCGATTTAACCGTTCCAGACTTCTTTTATGGGGTTTTTTGAAGTCGCGGGTTTACGTCAACAAGCCTCAGACTCTTGAAGCCCTTAAGGAGAATATTCCCCAGGAATGCGAGAACCTGTCAAAAGTTTTTCATTTAAAAAAAAATTACAGCAAAAGAACATCGGATGATTACTTCTGACCCACCTTGTAATATGATCAGAAATGTAACTATGTGGAACCCAATATTAAAACCAAATATATTAAAATAAAATGGATATAGCTTGTACTTATTTATTACATACATTAGAAAAACATTTTTGAAACGATTATTATTATCACCTTCATTTTATCGTGACAAAGAAATATTGGTTTCGAACATGTTGATAATTTTGATTAAATAAGTGGTGCATACAAAGTGATTTGTTTACAATTAATTCAGTTCAAACTGAATTATTCCAACAAAGGCAAGTAAGTTGGATTGATTCACTGATACAATATTGTATTTGCATGCCTTTCTTGGAAGAATTGAGATTTTTTACGGACAAAACTATGTATCCATATTAATATTTTAATCTGGCAACAGTATTTAAAGTATTCTTCTTTTTCGCTAACTTATATTAACTTGTCGTTCTATAAGTATAAAAAAAATGTCAGAGTTTTCACAAACCTCCTCACTAGGGTTTCCTGTTCCGAGGTGGCGTAGTTTTTTTAATATTAAATAAACTGTATTTAGTCAGTTTATACCTACAACATTAATATGGCAATCGAATGCAATGCACAAGAGAGTAGAAAGTGAATAAGGAAAGGAGATGAGGAAAAGTAAGATTATAAAATCGCAAACGTCAAAATTAAAATCGTAGCATCACTATCTAGTCTTGTTTAGGTGTTGCATTTAGTTCCGTATACAGAAGATCTAAATATTTACAATGAAGTTTCCATCAAAGTCCATTAACTCTGCTTTAAACTACCGAGATTAGGTTTTACGAGACTTGCTCAGTGAGAAAACAATCGATGCAGTTGTTACAACAGTTAAGGTTCGTGCCCTACTTTCAGTTCAAAACGCGCATCAAAACAACGAAATCGTAACTAACTCCTTTTATATCACCAAGGCACAGCATAATAATTTGTTGTAAAATTTTCTAAGGTTGGGTTTCTTCAGAAACTCAAATGTAACATTGTCATCAAATGGTCATTCAGTGCAATTTTGTTTAGGTCCCAGTTAAATGTCGAATCCCGTTTAAGATTTGACGAGGAGACCTATCATGTTGTTAAGATTGTCAGCTTATTATAATTCGATAGAAAGTTGAAACGCACCTAGAAAAAAGTTGAATGTTTATTTATTGACGATTTTACATTTGAATTTCTGAGAAAATTGGGCCTAAGAAATGAGGAAATACTTCAAAACATTTTAATAACTTTGTATTTGATAAGTTTTTAGATTTTCACGGCCAAAAGCATTTTCGTTGTTAGTTTTTGGGGTGTTATGCCGTGTTGCGCTACCTCCTACTATAGCCGACGTTTCGGACAGCGTTGCAGTGTCCATCATCAGGGCAGATCCGGTAGATCCGACGATGTGGATCCACATCGTCGGATCTACCGGATCTGCCCTGATGATGGACACTGCAACGCTGTCCGAAACGTCGGCTATAGTAGGAGGTAGCGCAACACGGCATAACACCCCAAAAACTAACAACGAAAAAAACTTTGTATTTAGTTAGTATTGCTCATAATAAACGTTCTTTGAATGAATAGCAGAACAAAAAAGGTCCTTATAGCCTGCACAATATGATTATGAGAAACGTTCGGCCGTGGAATAACCTTAAGTTTAAGTGTGCAAGGATTCTTTCTTACCATCGTGATATCCTATTCATACAAAGGGTAAAAAACTCCCGGCATCTTTAAACATTAATAAATTCTTTAATATATTTTAACTTTACCATAATTTTTTTTACATTACCTAACCAGAAACAAAATTTCTCTATAAAATAACTCATGAAGCTTTTTGATTCCGAATACGAACAGAACAAGAGATACGTGACTTAGGAATGTTATGAAATTTCAACAATATTTTGTAAGTATTTACGTAGATTTGAGTGATTTCACCTAACGTTTACATATACGGTTGAATAGGTTTTCCGATACAAGGCTCGTCATGTTAATAGTTCTTGCTGTTAACAAGAAACTCCAGTCGTTGGTTCATGTCATATTGTTATTGTTCGCAGTTGACAAATAATGACAACTTCCGCCATTGTGGAAAAAACAACAATGACGGCAAAAAAGCACAATGCAAGAAACACACTGACACAAAGAAGCGATGTGCTAACAATGTGCAGATGGTATCGCCAAGAAGAAAGAGTTGAATCTCAGGCTTTATAAAACTTAATTAATTAAAGAATATTATTAGACGGTTTGCCATACGTCACAACAAGTGATTTGCTACGTCTGGTGACTTAGCAAGAGTGCCCGGGTTCATGGGGTGAGATTTGTTTAGGTCTTGGCGGCGAATGCTTTTACCCATCTTCTGCTTAGCGGGCAGGATCGGGGAGAGACTGATTAAACCTAACCTAGACCTCTCCAGCCGAACTCTCTCGACCCAATGCCTTACACCGCAGTGGGAGCGATGGTTTCATAGGTACGTCACTCCTGGACTCGTCTTCGGAATATTCTCCGGTCAGTGGCTGAGTTGCCATCGCGTTTGGGTCCCACCCAGGCGTCACGAACGACGTGTTCGATTCCTTGGCTGGCTAAGTCCTCCATCAGGACACAAGCAATCTTTTCCGAATATTGTGGTGGTACTAGGAGATTTTCAAATATTGTCAGTTATTCGGAACCCGGGAATGTTTGTCTTTCTTTAAAAAAAATTTTCAAAAAATAAAAACTGACGTCAGCATACTCTAATGAACATGGTACATTTAAAAATAACATTAAATTTCGCTGTAGGTGATGGACCTCATAGGCTAGTCTGGAGATTTCACCATTTATGTGAAAACTCCCACAATATTCCCCAAAAATAAATTCCTGGGAATTTTCCCATGCATCACCTCTTCAGTAGGTAATATTACGAATTGTTTTAGATATACTAAAAAAACGAACATCATACCTAAAAAATCCACAAAATTATCAGAACTTAAAATTTTTACTACAAATTATAAAATAACCATTTAGAAACCATAAAGGACAATTCCTTGAAATTTGTAGTAAAGTGAAACTGTACAATCACGTTCCAAATGCCAAGTCTTGATTCATCGTCATAAAAAGGTATTAGCATACCGAAATCTAGCTATTATAACTTCGCGCTTGGAGTCACGCAACCTTCCCAACAGCACCACAGACGATAAACCATACAGCACACAGCTGGTCTGCCGCTAGTCGATAGCTCCGTCATCAATTCCTAATGGCCAGGGTGAGTGACCAACAGAACACTCGACCAGTGGTCAGTGGTGGCCTTATCGGAAAAACCAGTACAAAAATATCGATTGTTTCATACGTGTCCAGCAAAATATTACAGTGGATGTTTTCCACGACATTAATAATTTATAGACGTTTAGGAGCTTACAGTATTATTTATGTATATCTTTATTAAAAAGCAATTCCATTCTTTAATTATTTTGGCATTTGGTTTATCATAACTTTATGCTTAAAAATTATCTCACAGCAATCTCTTTTTATTGGAGTCCAATTTAGCTCCTCTCTTATTTGATTAACCTTTGCGTATTTGGCTTTCCCCAGTACCCAGTATACATTTCACAGTTCTGTTCTGTATAACTTCTAGCTTGTTGAAATTTTCTTCATTGGCCAAATTAACATCAAGGACCAGTAATCTAAATGTGGAGCATCTATAGTTTTATAAATGAGCTCTGTAGTCTTTCCATTTAATTTATTTCCTAGTATTCTAAAAAAATTTACTTTTTTGCCTTATTTATCACATATTAAAAATTTGCTGTGAAAGTTAGTTTTATTACGCCGCGCCGTATTACTTCCTCATTATTTGGGCAAAGTTTCGGACGGCCGCGCCGCGGCGCTACGGTGTCTATTGCACAGTGTATATCTGACCTAATGATGGACACTGAAACGCTGTGTGAAATATTGGCTAAAAAACGAGAATCGCAACACGGTATACAACCCAAAAAAATGACGATAACTTTTTGTGTGCTAGAAGCATCAAACTAACAAATAATGACAGATCGATTGTAACAAAAAGCGACTAGGGCTTGTTTGCGTTGTGTAATGTCACAGCCGTTCTTTACTGAAGTAATACTGTAAAGGTGTCTATGGTAATGTGCGTTATGGTGTGTCAATGATTTCAACTTTTGAATTCAGAAATATCTGATATCTCAAAAGTTGGGTCTTACAAAAAAATGTGAACTGCATTTAATTTTTTTTAAATGATTGTTTATTGGCTCGCTAAAATGAATTGAAAATAAGAAAAAAAAAACTAAATCATGTATTTTTAAATAATGGTAATACTTTTTTTTTTTAATATTTAACCTTTTAATATTTTTTTTTTATTAAAAACTCCGTATTGCTGACAAAAATGAAAAAAAAAAACGAGTTTATGAATACAAGTAAGTCTACAAGGATACTGATGTTATCCAGAAAAAAAGTAATTTTCCCCTTTAATATTTTTAACAAATTCACATCACATACGTTCAAAATTTTTTTTTCGTTCTTTTACTGCAGTTACGGAATAAAAATTAAGTTTGCTACAAAATATGTACCCTTTCTTTAATTTTTTTCCCAAAACACAAATACTTTTTTTTTTCAAAACTTCCGGCTATTTTAGCAAGCGAAGTGAACACCATTTTCATTTATTTTTACAGCTACAGATCATTCGCAACTTTTGAGACACCAGGCGTTTAAAAATAAGTATTTTTTTTTTCTCTCCATGGAAAACGACACAAGCTAATGTGCATGACCATTCATTCATCATTGGAAAGGTTACTGTAACTGACATAGTTATTCTTGTAAATGCAGCCACACCCGATAAGCATAGATTACGTCAGTTTTTATACAGAAACATTCATGGATTAATCCGTTTATCGAGGCAATCGATCGTGCTAGTCATTCGGAGCACAATGGCGGTAGAATATACCTACACAGCATTCCCAATAGACGTCTTTGTTCAAAACGTTGCATTACAATTTGGGTGGCGGGTATGGGTACCGCCGTAAAGGGAACCATTTGTTGTATAATCTACACCCCTGCCATAGGTCATCCCAAGTGGTTCACTACGTTCGGTGACTTAGCAGGGGTGCCCGGGTTCATGGGGTGCTGTTGGCAACCTTCTGCTTGGCGGGCGGGTCCGGAAGACTTACATTCGTCACTCCTACATTAATCCCAGATTCCTACCCACCACTCATTCCTTTTCCTTTCCAGAACTTCCTCTTCTTCCTTTCCCTAAAAATTACCTCCACACTTCACAAAATCACTTAAGGATATGCCATTCTGACATACAATGTTAGAAAAATCGATTAAACTAGTCCTTCTGAGCACCTTACATTAAGATGGTCGTAGAATATAAACAGATCCCCAACAGACGTCTATGTTCTAAATATTGCAATATGGCTCTTTTTTAGTCAAGCATTTTCAGGTTTGATAATAATTCTGCATAGAAGATTTAAAAAAAGTTCACGGGCCAGTGATGGTTAGAAATAAAAACTAGTTTGTCTGCTTCGTTTTTTTTTAAATACTGAGGCTGATAGCATTGATCTCCCGTTAATGTTACATGCTGCTACATTTCGAGTAGGTATAACCGACTATTTTCAAGACAGAAAGATTATTCTTTGAAATCAAAGAAGTCGTGTAATTGGAGACACCGTTTCATGCTAACGGTCTCAGTGCGGTGGGACCACATTCGTACACAAGTCATGGAGACTCATTCTGACATAGAATATACATTTATCGTCTACCTAGAGTAAAACTACCTCAACGACAACCAAAAAATTGTCTAGGAAAGCATTTTTTTATAAGGTTGACCTAAAAGTGCGAATTCAAAGAGAGATTATAAATAAATAAAGATTTATTTCGTCTAACGTTTATTTTATCTACTACACTATATAAAGAGGTAAGATTTGTTTGTTTGTTTGCATTGAATAGGCTCCGAAACTACTGAACCGATTTGAAAAATTCTTTCGCTGTTGAGAAGCTACACTATCCCTGGGTAACATAGGCTATATTATATTTTCAAAAAAAATAGGCATCCTTACTAAAACTTCAATAATGTAACCCAAGGTGTAAAAAAATTACCTAAAATATTCTTTACATCGCGTGCGCTGCGAAAACTATTGATGATAGAATAAAATAATGTAGTACGACTTTGTAGAACACATCATTATTTACAAAAAAGGTAGCGACAGTATATGTCTACCGATTATGTTTATGCCACAATAAGTATTCTTTTATTTTAAAAATTTAATTAAAATGTCGCCGCTTGAAAAGGTTCTTTATTTGTATCTTGGTTTTAATCTTTATCAAAATAAATTACTTCATATTCAAGACAGCTTCAATACCTTTATTTAACTTTTTGAATTTTTCAATTCGGATATTTAATTAGAAAGATATCACGAGTTTAAAAATGTTAGTATTAGAAAAAATGAACGAGTTTAAAAATGTTAGTGTACAAGAAATGAAGTGCCAGGGGGGTTGGCGAGACTGGGGAGCGAGAGAGCGGTGGCGGGGAAGGTGGAAGTGGAACGCTGGAGGGGAACGCACGGGAAAGGACATGCAAGGAGTAACATTTTATTTATTTGAATATGGCATTGCAACGCATGCCGGGAAACAGCTATATATTATAAAAAAAAGTAAAAAAAAACGTGCGAACCGTAAAAACTCAGAAACGAATCCCGGTACGATCAAGGGAGTTATACGGTGTGGTAGATCTCTATCCCCCCTAGAGAATAAGGGTAACCGATTTTACCTAAAGGGCAAGCTTTTAAAGATATAAGGGGTGGAAGTTTCGCCCTCTTGAAATTTCGAGAACAATCTTCCGGAAAGTTCTAGAAGGTTCCATAGAGCTCTAGAAAATTCTGGTAGGAGTGGCAGAGTATGTCGTGGAATTTTCGTGAATAGGGAATCGGGAACATCAGTGTGGAACATCCAGAACACTCTCGAATGTTGTCCTGAACGAAGCCGGGTAACCCAGCTAGTATCTACATAAATATACTGGATGTAACGCACGTACCCGAAGGATTTTAACCACATTTGGAGTAAAAATGATGTATTTGGATGAGATGATTTTTTTCAATTAAAAACAATAAAAAAAATTCCATCACACGTCGCAACTGAGTAGTCGGGATTAGCCTAGCGAGTCACGTGATAAACACTCCTCCAACGTCTCGTTCCAACAACACGGTAACACACGAAATAGCGCCTTTATCACGTGATCCCGGTGCGATGCAAGATTGAAAAATATATATTTTGTTTTTAGTAGGAAAATTACATCTGTATCAAAATGACGTGCTGTAACATTCTCCATTGAGATATTTATTTTATCAGTATTTAAAAGGCATTTAGGACTGTTCACTGGCTTGTGCTGATCACGGAAACATCATTCTTGTGCAAGGTAATCCTAACCGACATTGTGACGTTTGGATTTGTTTTACACGCGAAATTTAGAGAATTACTTCAAAATAAAAGAAATTGTCTTTTATAATCGATCGAGAACCGAAAACAATTTAGAATGTAAAGAGCTGTATCAAATACATACATAGGTTAGCTTTACACAAAAAAAGGTAGAAATATAATATTTATGCGAATGTAAAACTGTGCTACATGCTTAGAACAGTTTTACACTTATAAAATTATTCGGTTTGGCGTTTAGGGCTAATTTATATTGTCAAATAAACTTGGAAATATATATTTTTAAATATTCTGAGTGTATGGAAAGATTGTTACGACCGATAAAATGAAATTAAAATAAATTTATACTAGATAGAAGATATATCTCATAATTAGAGTTATAATGCCACGTAACAGATATTCCTCGAAGTGAGATCTAATCCGATTTCAAAGAAAACTGTGTCTTTAATTCTCATATTGTACGTGCACTTAGAGGTAAAACTCATTAAGTGCCGTAGTGACTTTTACCTCCAATGGGACGATAAGATCTTTCGAATCCTAGGCTCCAGCCCATGAAATCTTACCTATCTTCTTATAAAATCTTTCATATAAAATATGAAGAATATAATATGTATGTATAAAATCTCTCGCAGCCGCAGACTCGCATCAATAACTCACTTCTATGTTACATGTTTGTATCTATAGCTACACATATTTGTTTGTGTACGCGGGAGATATAGACCACCACCCTCTAATAACAAGAAGAAACAAAACACTCAATATTGCAACCTTAAGTACGAGAGCCCTTAGAACCAAAGAAATAAAGAAAAAAGAATAAAGAAAAAACTACTTGAGCTTGAAAAAGCTCTCGAAGAAATAATGTTAGAGGAGGCCTATGCCAAGAGGCAAACTGAGCTTCGAAATATTATAATAAACATGTCTAGTATTTGTACCTACCTATCAGAAGTTCAGAATAAAAGGCTTATTATTATTATATATATTTTTTATTGTACAGAGCTTTTGAGGTAATTTTTCACAAAAACAGAGCTATACAAATCAGCCAAATATAAAAATTATTGTTAATACACCTTCTCGTTACACCTCTGTGTAATAGAGATTCCTTATATTATTCAGCATTTTTCAAACATATCAAATTCACCGTTATCAGTCAACGAGATCCACGTGAGAGATCCACAAAGCAAAACAACAGAAAGCCGGAAACGAAACCCTGAAACAAGATATTATATTTTTCGCTACAAAGAAACTTAGTGAAAGCTAAAAGAAAACTTTACCACCTATTGTTTGAAACACGTTTTTTGCACGAAATATCACAAAAGAGGTATATCAGTTTTCGTTGAAACCACGTCCGCCGTACTGGATACATACATGTACCCTATAAAAATAATACAATACATACTGTGTAGTAACCCGGCTTCTCCAGACATATTAATCCTGTTTAAAAAAAAAATCATGTTAACTTGTAATGTTGTAATGAGGTCGTTTCCTACAAAGAAATTTCATGTTTTTTACAAATCGTCAATTTGGTTTTGGTTTATTTATAAAAAAACAATTTTTCAAAAGTTATTCCTTTAACTTTGTACTTATAAGATGAAAGTTGTATTACTGTAATACATGAAAATTTCAGTGCACTTTTTCACTGTTTTAAATGGTGGCGTACGTTTGTTTTGCATTTTTTTACATTAGCTCCACACAGAAGGCCCTCTTTCTTCCCTCAAAAAATTCCTTTGGGGCTTATGTCATCTTTGGGGAGACTGTGTGGAGGGTATTTTCAGGATAAGGAAGGTGAGGCAGTTCTGGGAAGGAAAAATGAGGAGTTGGTAGGATTTTTTTTTTTTACATGAATACCACACAAGAGTCCCAACTGCTCCCGTCTGAAGCCAGTGAGACTATGGAATCCCCAATTGGGGTATGTTGTGAGGCTGACGGTAGTAGGGAGGGGAAGGAGATAGGGAAGAGGAAGGTGGGGAAGTACACACGGCTAATGCCATTTCAAGCAACGTTTCAATTCTGAATGGTGGTCTTACACCAGGGCGATACACTGGAACGTGCCGCAAATATACTATATATTATTTTAAATGAATAAATTGTGAAATAACACAAATTAATCAAATAAAATTTATTTGCCACGCCGGGATTCGATCCCGCGACCTTCGGTGTGCGAGTCAAGTGCCTTACCGCTGTGCTACGCCGGCCGTCAAACTGGGTCTCAATGTTTGTTCAAGAGTGACGGACGTATGAATTCATCCCTCCAACGGTGCAAAGCAATGGATCAAGACAGTCTGGCTGGAGAGGTCTAGGCTAGGTCTTCCTAAACCAGTCTCTCCCAATCCGGCCCGCCACGCAGTAGGTGGGCAAACGCATTCGTCGCCAAGGCCTAGACAAACCTCAACCCATGAATCCGGGCACCACTGATAAATCATCAAACTTAGCGAACCACTTGGAGTGACCATTGGCAGTATTGGTTATCCAATAAATGGTTTCCTCGGCGGCGGTACCCAAACGTCCCAAACCCGTCTTCCAAAATATTTATTTTAATAGAATTTTTCTTTTTCATATTGGCTTTCTTTATTTCTGTATGAATGCCGGTTCAAGAGAAAATTGTATAAAGTAATCGAAAGGGAAATGTACCATCGATGGACGACGCGGAGGATATTATTATTTAATTCAATTGGATGCAGTTTAAACAGTTAACACTGTTTATCAATAGCAACACGCACAACGGAACAGGGCTGTCAAAACACTGCATCATTTTCAAAATATTTAATATTTATGCAGAAAAAAAATAATGTGGAATATTTTCCAAACACAATGCAACATAGAACAGACATTGTGCAGTACAAGTGAGAATTAAGAGGAATGAGAGGCCCTGAGGAAAATATTTCCCATCAGGGCCAATGTTATCTTTCGGGATGCTGTGTGGAGGGTCTTTTTAGGAAAGGTAGGAGAGGAAGTTGTGACCACGAGTAATTAAATTAGTGTAATGACATAAGCGTGTAAGGCGGCAGGCGTGTCAAAATCAAATGACTACCTAGCACGTGGTGCATATTTAGAAAATATTGCCGTCTAAAACCAGACAACTTAATTCCGGTCTGTGTTGCAAGAATGTTTTCAAAGCATGTTGCACTTACTACGTTCATAAAAAACCTTTAGTTGCTAATGTTTGCCCTTTCAACCCAAGAATATAAGTATCTCTTTGTGTTACGACATTTATCAATTAGTGTATTTTGAAAGTGTGACCTTACAACCCAAAGCACTCACGAATTCCTTTGTGACTGGAAACCAATGATTCCTAAAGTGGGCAATTATATCTTCCCGGAGGGCAACAGAGGGCACTGAAGGGCAGTAAGGGGAAACGTGGGAAATAAAAGGCCTGTAAGCATGTTATAGAGCCCTCTTCTATTCTAAACGTCAGTCAAGTATTTTCATTGTTAGTTTTTGGGATGTTATGCCGTGTTGCGCTATCTCCTTCTTTAGCCGACGTTTCGGACAGCGTTGCAGTGTCCATCATCAGGGCAGATCCGGTAGATCCGACGATGTGCATTACATCCCAAAAACTAACAATGAAAATGCTTTTGGCCGTGAAAATCTAAAAACTTATCTGTCAGTCAAGTAGTACCTTAAATATATTAGACTTTCTATCGAAGTTTTATATTATTGTACCAGTACATTATAATAAGTGAAAAATATATTTATTTATACTTTTTTTAATCTTTATGAGTAAAATCTCAAATAATAATATTTAATTAAATGAAAACAATATTAGCGAAACTCAATCGAAAATCTGGAGAAAGAAAAATCAGAAAAAGATATTGGTTCCACTGGGACTCTGGGATAATAATAATAATAATTATTATTATTATTGGATGATTTTTATAGCGCCATTTTCGTGAGAAAATCACCTCAAGGGCGCTTCTAGATAGTGGTAGGGCACTTGCCATGTAAGCAAAGGATCCTGGGTTCGATTCCCAGTGGAGAAAGATTATTTTTCTGGTTTTTCTGTATCCAGATTTTCGATTGAGTTTCGCTACATTGTCTTCAATTAATCAAAAAATTGAAAAATAATTTTACAGTGCTAACTTTTTTCGCAATATACCTAATAGGTTTATATGTGTATTTGTGTATGTTGTTGGTACGCTAACGCGTTTATGATTATTTTATTTGTAGTTGTAACTCATCTCCGGAACTAATCTCCCGCTGACAAGCTACTTGCAGTAGCTTAGCGGGTAAGAAATTCCAATTGTATGCAATTCTTTATACAATAATAAAAAATGAAAAGTCAATTTTATCATTCATAAAAAAAACGTTGAGAGATTTTTTGGAAGGGAAGGGAGCGCTTAATAAAAATGTCTTTAAAAAGGAGGCGGTGAATCAAATGTTTGAGAAACTGCTCTAAAGAGAAGGCAGATACACACCCTGATGTAGTCAGGAAGTAGAATCGGTTCACTTGACAATAAAGGTACATTTAGTGGCACTCTTTTAATGTAGGTTATCTAATCTATGAGACGGACCAGTATAGCTTGTTGCTGGTTGTTGGAGCGTTGCACGCTTGACTTCCATTGCATTGTTTAGTATTTGTGATTTTACAGTAAAGCTGATTGGACATCAAAATATGGTTAAAAAATCGTTGATTTACTAAATACTAAACATTGTGGGAACTATAAGGCAATTTTGCCAGGTCATGTGATGTTGTTTAAATATTTATTACAAATTTTAATGTCAAATTGGAAATTTTAAAGAGGGACGATATTACAAATTTTATAATATCGGATATATAGATGTATTGGGAATAACTTAAATCAACCATCAATCGGGGAATCAACAATCATATTATTAATTTTCAGCAGCTGAAATAACTGTTGACATTCAAATTAGTGTTCATTACAAAGAACATTTCGATTGTAATGGTTTTTTTTAACATATTTTTATTGGTTTTACATTAGTTCCACACAGGAGGCCCTGAGGAAACAATTTCCCTCAGGGCCTATATCATCTTTGGGGATGCTGTGTGGATTGTCTATTTAGGGAAAGGATGTTCTGGGAAGGAAAAAGGAATGAGGGATGGTTAGGAGTCCGACTGGAGAGATAAAAAATAGTCTCCCTCAACCAGTCTATCTGGTCCGCCACGTTTGTGCCGCCCAGGCCTAGAGAAAAACCTTACCCATTGAACCCGGATACTTCTGCTAAGTCACCAAACGTAGCGAACCACTTGGGGTGACCTATGGCCTACACGGGGTGTTGGTTAACAAATAAATAGTTTCCGGATCGGCGAAACCTATACCCGCCTCCCAAATTGAGAATTGCTAATTTGTATTGGAGGTAAAAACAGGGAACCGATTAGAACCCTTAAGTAAATGCGGCGTGTTTCTTTCTGCATTACGGTAAGCAAAATACATGATGCGTTCGACTATCATAACAAATCATTTACCGGAAAATTCGCTTCAAGCGGTTACATTCCTACTAAGTACATAAACACAGCTATAAAGGTAAAAGTTAAACATTACAAGTAATTTTAATCATAAACTTATTTCCTTTAGCCAAGATAATTAATATGCCAATTAAAAAAAGTGTTGTTGTTTTGTGAGAAAAGAGTGTTATATATTTCCTTTTACCATTCTACGGCCGATATGTATTCAGAAAGTGAGAAAAATACGCAAAACAAGCCTAAGCGAAAAACCATTCTATTGAAACGGTGTAAAAAGTACCTCGCATGAGTGGTCACGCAGGTAGTCTCCGTTATTATCCGCCGAAGCGATGCAAAACGCCACCGTACCCTGTGTACGGGTACGGTGTACAACGATGAAGATTTAATTCGCGCGTTTCATTTGCATACCGCACGCATCTTCAGGTCTGCCCTAGCCCGGGAGTACACGGCGGCCTACATTCCACGGCTGGTTGCGTGATCTCTCTCTCGTCCGCTCCCATGAGAGGAAAGGTGCGAATTCAAGACCAAGCCATTCCTCAACTCCATCTCGAACTAAAGTCACGTGATCAAGTTAGTGCCATCCAACTACGTCAGTTCGCAAATGGCGGAGAGTGTTGTTGATACTCGTTGTTACTGCTGATTTGTGTGTCGTTTTACCGCCAACACAGTAATTAAACATATTAATTAGACTATTTAAGTCAAAAGGAGAGTTGTGACAGGCTGTCACAACTCTCTTAAGTGGTCAAAATTACGACTTGGTCCGAATAATGATTCATATTTTCGAAACACTATGTAAACACAAAAGATCAATGCAACGCTTTGAGACTTAAATAACCATACAACTTAAGAAAAAATAACAGAAAAACGCACATGTAATAAGACATGATATAAATTCAATCAAAATTTCGAAGAAAAACTTACTGTTCGCATTTTTTTGCACGCATACGTCGTAATTACGCAACCTCTCCTGCTCCGCCGGCGCACAGTGGACGAAATGGAGAAAAAAACCGAATTAAGTGGTTTTTGCAAACGTAATTGTTTTAAACATATATATTTTTTTTAGTGTAGCACAATAGTTTCTGCACTTTATGTGTTAATTTAAATATGTCATTAGCGCTTGATGGAAGTTTGACAAGGCCGCAAAGTGCGCCGTAAATTTGATGTTCGGCATCGCGTTTTTCCGCTCTCTCCTACGCGTGAGCAGAGACGGTTGTGTATTACGCGACCTTTAGATATATATACAAAAATTTGATATGAATGACATTCTTCAAGGTATTCTCTATTTAATTTATTAAATTATATATCAATATCAAATGGGTGTGAGATTTGAACTAACTTCTAATATTCCACAATTTTTGTATTTTTTGACTGTTAAAATGCTTATTTCAATTAGCATTTAGAAACAAAACATCGTTTGCTCCCAGTTATGAATATATACATATTGTAGACTGAAGTTTCACCTTTTATGTCATATATAAATTGTGTTCCTCTTTTCTCCTCCCTTGAACAATGTTTTTTATTTTCAGGAAGGCCTATATGCATTCCCCGGTGAGAACTATTCGAGGTATTAAATGTACGGGGTATATTAATTGCCACTTCTGTGAAATGAAAGAAGTTTTTAATTAATTATCTAACATAAAAATACCACAAAGTGGCAGGTTCGAACATTTCAAGCCCTACATTTTACAAAACTGTTAAGTATTTTTCACTATAATCAATGAAGAAATGGAGAAAAAGCCGCAGATCTGTTAGAGTCTCGCACTCTTGATGAACTCCAGTTAGCAGCAGAAATGAGTTTGTACAAATGTACAAGTGGGGCTGTGATGGTTATGGTAGTCACAGTCACTACAAGCAAAGGTATAGTAATGGAAAATATCATGATCTCTCTAATCTCCCTACAACGTCGTTGGTGCCACTTCAACTCTACAGGGAAGGAAACTCAAAAATCATGACTATTATATGGCAAAACCCACGGCCTTCATCTACAAGGTACTGCAGACCAATCAGATTACAATTTAAAAAAGAAACTCCAAAGATAATAAGAAATAAATTTGCAATTTGCGACCACTTCCTAAAAAAATGTTTCTGTTTACCTACTTAAGTTTTAAGTCCGCTAAGAATTCGTCCAATGGTTCTGGAAATTTGAGCGATGATTTAGACTCCAATGACAACGGATACACCTTTAGCGCTTAGATGTTCTACCATTTTCGATTAAAATATGAATGAACCTAATTGTTGTCCATCTTTTTGTGTTCATAGATGTGAAATGTAAAATTTAAAATTAATATGTTTTATTTGCCTAGATATTTGTATATCGTCAGTATACTGGTAAAACCAGCTAAATGACAAAACTTGCCGAAATGAGTTAAAAATGCCGTTTTGTTCAGTTTTATGAGCTCTATCGACTGTTAAAACCCACAACATCCTACGATGGTTCGTTTGAAAGTTAGAATTTTCTAAAAACCTCTAACCCTCTTGTTACTTGTTACCCAAAAATGTATTCCGTTGAAAACAATTAAATCCCTTTAGTGGAAACTTTTTTCAAATATCTTCTTTGAAAACAATTTATAACACTTTAATTTTTTTTATGGGTTTGTTTCACTTTGCCGAACGAATAATATTATATCACGTAAAACCATTTAAATGACTTTAGCGTTATTTATTTATTCATTACATGCACGATCACAGGAAATAATTTCAATTAAAAAACCCTAAATTACTATAACCGGTATGATTTGTTAACACGGATAAACGAAATGATTTTTTGTTAACAGTTGAAACCAGTTAAAGTCTTATAAGTGTTTTGAACTGACGCGTTAAAATTAAAACAGGGTATTATTTATTTATGCAGCTTAATATTAATTTTCAGATGGAGATCAGACAATTCCAAATCACAGCTATTCATACGACAGTGTCTCTTCAGAACTTAATGACGAACAAAAATTGATTGCTGAAGAACTTGAATCACTCTTTGGAGACGATTTTTCAGATGACGACCCATCCTTCCAACCTCATGACTCCTCCACAATTGCTGATAGTTCTGAAGACAGTATAATTACTTTGGGGGACTTTGGAGTACTACCGGAACGTGAAAAACAACCGCTCATGGATGAAGTTAATATACTGGATACTCTGAATACTAAACAAATAGTTGGTGATGTTTTAAAAGACCTCCTGGATCGAGTATTAACGGATGTTGGGAAATTAAAGAGGTGGCGTGATGCGGACCCTCGTGAATGGGCTGTGAATAGAGCTAAAATGAGAAGGGCTGAAGGTTTAACATATGTAACACAAAAAAATTAAGACCTTCTAAGGTGCCCAAGCCAGCTAATTGTGATAAATGCCAGTACAGATGCAACACGAACTTTACTTCGGATGAACGTAATATACTTTGTAGACACTACTGGCAGCTTGACTTCAAAGGCAAGAAAAATTTCTTGTTAACAAATTTGCATATTCAAGAACTAAAGCGCATTCTGGCTATCAGACCCAAAAAACAAAGATCGTATGCAAAAAAATGTTTTTTTCCCAAAGCGAATGACAAGATAGCAGTTTGCCAAAATTTCATGACGAAAACTCTCTGCATATCACCAGACGTTATAAAACTTGCAATCAAGAATAAAAATGCACAGGGGTTTTACACTCAAGATGACAAGAGAGGCCAAAAAGAGCCTCCACATAAAACTAAGGCGGACATCTTTAATCATGTGAAATCACACATTGAATCATTTCCAAGCATGGAGTCTCACTACGTGAGAAAATCGTCACATCGTAAGTATTTGGACAGCCCTCTGTCCATAAGAAAAATGCATGTTTTATACTTGGAGCATTGCAAAGAAACGGATATTACCGAACCTGTTACAGAAATAACATACCGACGAATATTTTCAAAGAATTATAATCTAAGTTTCTTCGTACCAAAGAAGGATCAGTGCCTAATTTGTACAAACTATGCAAAGGCTAGTGATAAAGGCAAATTAGAAGAAAACTACAAAGAACACATGAAAAGAAAAGATATTTGCAATACGGAGAAGGAAAAAGATAAAGAGAGGTCTAACAATGAAAACAACTTCATGACGCTAACATTCGATCTACAGGCAGTTTTACAAATCCCAAGCGGAAAAGTTGGCTTTCTCTACTATGTAAGAAAATTATGTGTGTATAATCTTACATTATATGAGGCACCTGCCCCCAACAATGCGTACTGTTTTCCATGGTCCGAAATAAACGGAAAGCGTGGGAGTTGCGAAATCGGCTCTATCCTGTACTACTACCTCAAAAATTACTTACCGGACAACATTAATGAAATAAGCTTGTTCTCCGACACATGCGGAGGGCAGAATCGAAACCAATATGTAGCAGTAATACTACTTTGGGCCGTTCAACACATTGAGCACATCAACATAATTGAGCAGAAATTTCTAGAATCTGGTCACACATATATGGAAGTAGATTCAATGCATAGTAGCATAGAACATGTTAAGAAAAACTCTTCTGTGTATACTATGCATGATTGGGTTAATATCTTCGAACGAGCTAGATCACAAAAAAAGCGCAAAATAGACCAAAAAATAGTTACCGTCAAGCTATACAAAGTTAAAGAGTTCTAACATGATGAATTCATCGACTTGAAAGACCTCGCTGACAAGGTTATGATAAACAGAACGAAGGATGACCAAGGCAACCAAGTTAGATGGTTAAAAATAAAAAGATTGAGGTATGTGAAAGGAGAAACGGAAAAAATCTTCTTCAATTATGACATGTCTGACACATTTCATCACATAAATATTGCAGAAATTTTTAAAGCACCTAACAGAAAATTAATTACAAGATCTTCTCTTAATTCACCTGGCCCACAAATAAATAATGTTTCCAAAGTTATTCTCCGAGACTTAAAACAACTCTATGCTGAACCACTGGCGATAAGTCAGGCCAAGAAAAATGACTTACTGAAACTATGTCAAAATGGAATTATCCCTGAAGAATTACATGGATGGTACAATGGACTCCGCACTAATATCGATCTGAAGGATCGAGTTCCGGAGCCCGCTGATGATGAATGTGAGCTTGAAGATAATGGTACTCAAGAATAATGCATTCTTGCCTTAATTAATGTTACCTTTAAATATCGAAATAGTTTCATTATTTTATTTTTTCTTTGAACGCTTTTTATGATTTAGGTACATAAGTAGAAATGTCATTTTGTATTTTTTTTAACATTTGGTTTTAATAAACAATAAAATTCTCTGAATAATGGTTTAATTCCTCTCCAAATTAAATCCTCTGAAGGTATTTAACGTTTTCTTGAGCATTAAATTCAAAGTACTGGCTTATATTGTGTACTGATAAAACCAGTTAAAATCCCACCATTTTATCTTTAGAATTTTTTTTTGGGGTTAAACATTTTATTAAGTTGAAATGATTTATGAAAATTATAAGTTAATTAAACTATAAATATAATAGCATTTTACAGAATTGAAAATTTAGAATGCGAACATGACTTTTACACAGTCAAACTTTCAAATTGATTTTTCTCAAAATCGTCATTCATGCACTTAGTGGGTTTTATCAGTACACCGACGATATCTTCAAAATGTATTATTTCATTGTTGTAAATTTCTACGAAAGAGTAAATTAATATTTTTTTGTTCAAAATCAAACAGTATTAATAGGCTTGCGTCTGCGTAGCAGTTTTTATCGGATTTATTAAATGGTTACCTACACCCAAACCCTTCGCCCAGGCGAAGCCGAAGTAAAGGCCACCCGCAGGGCCTAGCAGAAAAAACCTGCTAAGCGGATTTTTAACTGCTAGTAATTATAATTCATTAATAAGATCAAAAAAAATATATTGCATTAATATTTAGTCAGCAAAGAATTGATTCGTGTTTTTTCTTCATTCCGTCCACTGTGCGGCGGGTACTGAGTGACGTAGCGCGTCTCTAAAGCGACAAACGAGCGTTGTTACAATATCGCTTACTATTATAGGTCGGGAGAAATCGTCTTTGTCACAACTCTCCTCTGTCACAACTCTCCTAGGTCTCCCCCACAGGCCTGTAATCCAGTTGGCCTAATTAGAAGTAATTACATCAAGTCAGTGCCATCGAGCAACGTCAGTTTGCAAATAGCTGCGATTGTTGTTGATAAAATCGTTGTTGTTGCTGATTTGTGCATTGTTTTACCAACAAAACATAGGAAATATACTATTTTGAACAGTGAAGTTTACTACGTTTAGCGATAACTTCGTAGTTTTGCGGTCGCACGTCCAGGCCTGTAATCTAGTCGTCCTTGCCTCATTGTTGATACAAATTACCCGAAGTAATTTAAGTACCCAATAAAATTAAATTGGGTACGTTGATCTTACGTTTAGGAGCAATGAAAAGTGATACCGTCTTTAGTCCAATGCTACGTGCGTCGCATCGGTGAAACTGATAATGCGGCGTATGTTTTATCAACAAAACACCGGCGCATCCGTCAGGTGAAAAGCTACAGGAAAGGCTGAAATCTGAGATTCATATTTATTTATTATTATTTTTATTAATATACCTTGTCTATTTGTAAGCGATTATGATGTTCACTTGACTGGTACAATACGATACGGCTTTGACGGCCTCCGCTGTTGAGTGGTTACGATCATTGACTACGAATCCGGATGTAGCGGATTCAAATCCCGCCTTGATTCATTTGTGTTATTTTACAATTTTTGAATTACGTATTACAGATTTAGTAATCCTATTATTATAAACAAGAAATAATTAACAATAATATATTTTACAGTTCTTGCCTAAAATGACTCTTGAAACCTACGAGGCCAATGATGAAAATATAAGAGACCTAGAGAGATTTAAAATGATATATTTGCGGCACGCTTCAGAGTGGTAGATACTTTTACTATCGCCCCGGTGAAAGACCACCATTCATAATCGAAGCGTTGCTTGAAATGGCTTTAAACGTGATTGGTGACCAGATCTGAATAGCCCGATGCTTTACCACCTTCCTCTATCCAATCTCCTTTCATGCAGGGAAAAGGCGGCGTTTTAATATCAAATGTGCACTTTGCATTGTTAATCAACAATAAAATAATCATTAATGTTTTGTATGTTAGTAAACGGAACATTATTTAATTTGTTGCAAATGAATAGTATTTCATTCAGTGCATCATAAAGTTGATAAAAATATTATAAATCATTTTAATTTGGCGAATGGTAGTTAACTGGTGTGATTTCAATAATTTAAATCATTATTAGGTATACTACAATTACAAAAAATTAAATCAAATTTATTCAGGAATTATTTTACTGATAACATTTTTACTATATTTTCTAAATGTATGTAAAATTGTTTAATTACATTGTAATTCCCGATATCTGATAGTTAATCTGTGCCTAATTACCTCTGCCTCTGGCCATCTAACCAAATTCGTCTAGTTTTTGGTGTAAAGAGACGGCCTCTTTTTTGGTTATTCAGAGTGGAACGACAGTGTGTTCATCGTGATTCTCTCGTTTCTTTTGAGATAATCATCAGCAAAAATTAACCATCGATCGTTGACGTGTTATATGAAAGATGGTTATGTATTCCTTTCAGGATATTATTAGCATTAAACGGTTCTCATTGGCCTTTAATTTCGCTGTGTATTTTAAGTTCCAAAATCTCCATTCCGAAGAAAGAAGAGCCGTTTAATAGCGATCGTTCATTATCAAATCCTTTTTGAATACCTATGCATGTATTTTTTAATGTTTATCCATACTGGGTTTTACAGATGCTTTCACTTACATGAGAACAATCCAGTTATAAAAACTCAGTTAATATACAAATAGGAACATAAAATACAAAATTAAATAAAAACTCACTTAAATGAAAAATAATACAAAGAGAAGCAAGAGGCACATAGAGACACGAATGATACAAAATATAATTAGTTCAAAAAATTTGTATAAATTATCGACGAAAATGTATCCTTCGGCACACTCTATCTTTTTATATACTTAATCGAAACATTAGGGTCAGAGGACTAAAATAAGCTTTTTTTATGTATTCAGAACACTTATTTCAATATTGCTAAGGACTGTAAATTAGTTTGTGTTGATTCTACAATGTTTTCATATTTGCAGTAATTTGGATTCCAAATATTCATGTTTGTCATAGTATTCAGACTTCTTCGTTATTACGGTGAAGATTTTGAAGACAATGGCATTTTTGAGAGCGGATAAAGCAAGAGAATGCAGGCAGCGTAAGACGACGCGGTAAGCTCATTGTCATACATACAATGAAACGACGTAGATGTAGAAACAACCGCCCGGATCGGCAAACCTGGAGAAATTTCAGGGAAGCCTGTTACAATCAAAATTGGACGCCAGAGGGCTTTTGAAGAAGAAGAATAAGTCATTTAGAATACCACAAATGTCAAATGCAAACCTTGCGAATAATACAATAATTGTACTCGTATCAATGCCACGTTTATTGTCTTTACGAGTCCAGGAAACTGTTTTCGCGTCTCATCCGTGAGAGGCATACGATGATACGATAATAACTCGAAACAGACGAAAAGACACGTACGCACAAGATATAGGTGTGCAGGTAATGGTTTTGATTAGACATTAGTAATGATATTGCCAAGTTAATAAAGTTTTAGTACATTTGAATGTGTAGTAATGAAAACATTTTCCAATTAAGGGTGAGAGATAATAGACCTTTAGCTAATAATTGACAATCGCATTCTTCAAATGCTGCGCTGAAAGAATAGTTTGACAGGGTCAACTGGTGCCAGTAGTTTTGGCCAGATGGAGGACAGGATAGATGGAAGATAATCAGTGCCGATAAGATGTTATTGAATTTTGTGCGTGTTCTTCTAAAAATGAATGTCATGTTTTTTTTACATTTACTCCACACCGGAGACCTTGAGGAAAATAATTTCCCTATGTCATCTAGGTGGATGCTGTGTGGAGGCTCTTTTAAAGGAGAGGAAGGGGTGAACATGGGTCTTGAGGGGACCCATGTTGTAGGAGGGATGAAACACAGAGGCTGGTAAATCGTTCCACAACCGAGCTGTTGAACTAGACAACGAGTCATAGAAACGACCCGTTCTCGAGTGAATGTCAACCGTGTGCATATGTTGGGCGCGTGTTTGGCGTGTTTCCCGACTTTGCATCGGTGCTGAGGGGATCAATGACGCTAGTTCCTTGGAACATGGAACAAGGACCACCCACCCTATACTCTGAGAATTGCAATCCATCTGTTAAGATAGGAGAATCTATCAACTAACCGCCCGTTTCTGCATAAAGTACTGGGTTTTTTCAGGTATTTTGGGGCTCCAGACTCCAGACCAGAAGTGGCTGCCAAATTCTACCGTGGGGCGCACTTGCGATTTGTACAGGGTTAGCAGTTGTGTACTATTAAAGCATCTTTGGGCCCTGTACGGTATGCCCAGTTTCTGAGAAGCTAATCGAGGGAGCCCCCAGTGCCCGAGCTGGTCACTTAGAGTTACACCAAGTAAATCAATGGAGGGACTGTTCGGAAGATAGCTTCCGTTGAAGGAGACGTTTTCGTTTCGATCCCCGATGTGAACCTAATTCGTTAATGAGTGTGAAATGTGTAATGGTTCTAATTTGAATTATTTTACCTTTAAAATCAAATCGTCGGACCATTAGGTCCAATAAACAGTAATCAACTAAGAAAGACGTGTTTTTTTTTTCATTATTATCATTACACAACAATATAACGACTGTACTTAAAAAAATCTGGCGGTTAATTGAATTTTACCATTACAGAACAGTTCGGGTGATTAAATTGCCAAAACAATGACACCAAAGACCTTGGGTAATCGTTAAGTTATTTAAAAGAAATACGCTTATTTAAAACAAAAAACTTCCGCCAATTTCAATGGAGTGGAGATCATGATAGACCACTGACAGTTAAAACGATGTTTCGATTCAATCAATAATAAAAATGCAACGTAAGATGATGGTCGGTTTCCCGTTAAAAGACTATAAAATTATGTACATCATTACTCATTACAACAATGGTAAACAATGCATAAAAACTTTTTAGTTAAACGATACAAAAATAAAACTGATTAGATCCGCGTGTCATTATGGGTAGCTAAGTAAATCAGTCAGTCACCGGTCGTGGGAGAAAATTATTTCTATAACCAATATTATTCATCAAATCATGCCCATACTGCAGATGGAGGATATATCTATCATGTCAAATCATCGATGAAGCCATATGCACGTCATCAGCGGTTGCACTCATATTATTTAGAATTAAAAAGAAAGCTAATAAAAATAACATTAGTAAAAACTTTTCAATTCAATCCAAAGGAAATTATTATTAATCATCGTCATCAGTTTTTCAGCCAATTCGGGAGGTGTATATGGGTACCGCCACCCCGAGAACCATTTATTGGATAACCAACATCCCTGCCATAGGTTACCCCAAGTGGATCGCTGCGTTTGGTGACAATTATTTCAATTATTATTAATCATCGTCATCAGTTTTTTAGTCAATTTTGAAGGTGTATATGGGTACCGTCGACCCGAGAATCATTTATTGGATAACCAACATCCCTGCCATAGGTCATCCCAAGTGGATCGCTGCATTTGGTGACTTAGCAGGGGTTAATGGGGTGAGGTTTGTCTAGGACTTGGCGGCAGATGCGCTTGTCCATTGAAGACTGGTTACTTTATGACCTCTCAAGCCGGACTCTCTTCGACTCTCCGTCACTCCTGGACACATTGACCCCAGATATCTACCCATAGCTCATACATTTTCCTTTCCAGAACTTCCTAACTCTAAAAAGACCCTACACACAGCATCCCCAAAGATGGCATAGGCCCTGAGAGATTTTTTCCTTGAGGCCTCCTGTGTGTGGAGTTATGAAAAAAAAGGTAATCGATAAAATAATTTGAAACGTGTAAATTATTTTCCTCAGGGCTTACTGCAAAAATAAAAGCTTCAGAATCTGTAAAAAAAATATATTATTTTGCAATGATAACGGGAGGGAGCTATATAGCCCGATTTAAATTATTAAGGCAGCGAAGAAAGCGGTTAAAAAATAACAGCCGCACTGTTAGAAGACGACATTGTCACTTCTTGTTATTGTGGTCTTGATAGTTTAAAAATGCTTCCGTAATAAGACAAAAAAACTGCTGTGCAAAACTTATGACAATTATTATATTACTTTCATACCACACGTTATTATTCGTAAAACGCATAGTTACCAAACAAAACCCACAATATTATAAAGAAATGAGAAAGTCTGGATATATGTAAAGTCTAAACCCTAAGCCATGTTTTATCCGCAACACGTGATTAAATGATTATAACGCGATAAAATTACAAAGCCTGGGCGTGATGATTCTCTTCCGTCAGGGGTTAATTATGCCGCGAGCCGTGAGAATATGTCTGGTGGGTTTACTGCTATCTTCCCAGGGCTTTAGAAGTTAAAGCCTACAAGTCTGGTGTTAAACGCACAATGATACAAACGATAAATACTGCGAAATGTACTAGGAAATAGGCATTTCCAACGGGATTACATCCTGCTTCAATCAATTCAATACCATAAAGTTACACGAGTGTTAAACAAAGAATTTTCATAACGTTGTTACGATACGCCCTTGAAGCAAGTAGTTTCGAGAACGCAGCTGTCCTCACGGCTCGGCCGCCGCCTCCCCGCGCCGTATCCTGTTTCTCCTTGCCTCGCCCCGTACCCTGCCACTCTCGGCATCCCGCGGCCACTCCGCTCCACAGAAACAATCTGAGCGCCTTTGCGAACACACGCTAGCGGCTCACTAGTAGCCAGCGGACCCAATTCAATGGGGCCGCGAGTTATTATTGAAGTACCTTTGTGTAGAATCAGCCTTTTTGCCACTATAGTTCGGTCTATTTAGACTATGAAAGTGCCTGATGAAGCTGCCACATGAGACGAGGTTCCTGCCCACCTACATGTAAGCTGTATCATGATTTCCCCTTTAAATGTTGTCCGTAATTCAGTGAAATATAGGGCCCCCGCGGAAACCACGACTCGGAGAGTTTCGTTTTGAGAGAAATTCAGAGAGAGTTAAACACTTTAGCTAGGTTTGTGTAATTTGCATTTCTTGTAATTGAATTGTACTGTAGAAACCTATGTATGTGTTTGAGTTTACAATACATGTCTAAATGATTTAACTTGTTATTATTCTGCTTCGGCGGGAGGATTTGTTGGCCAGTGTGGATCCCGTGGGACGCCGGAGGACGGAGAGGAATTCCATAGCTTTGAGCGGCTCACCCCTGAATAGAGAGTACCCTTGTCCCGCTGAGAGCTAGCCAGGGACGAGTTGGTGTGCTGATGTTGGTTTAAAAGCCGACATCGGGGTACCCTAACAATTGTCGCCCGATCGTGGGGCTGGAATTTTTTCTCTGTATCCCGGTCGCTTTGCGGGACCCTTGTTTGTCGAAATCCTCCCCGCATAACAACTGTTTTGTAAACATTAATTATGCCTTGTTATTCTACAGTGAATCCTGTGAAAAAACCACAGAAACCAATATGTAAATTAGATCCATAACGGATCTGACTGGAATTATAAATTGCATCGCAAGTTGAAACAACGGCCATTTTGAGCACCCGAAGCGCCGCGAATCTGATTGCGCACGCGTCTCCAAACGGCGGGCGCACAGCAACAGTTATTCGCGCCCAAAATCCAACGGCCTTTGTTTCACGCGATATTCCGGATTGCGCGCAAATGCTTTGTTCCCGCCTAACCGACTGTTGCTAGGCTGCGTTTTAAATCCAAACCGTTTTTTATGACTGAACTGGGATACCAACGGAAATCATTATTATAAATTTGATTCTGGAACCCCAGTTATTTTGCGAATTCCTTAATGAAAATTTCGGACTTACGTATTTTTATTATTTCTGCACAATATACCAATTGGCCCACTTGTGTCTGTCAAATTAGTACAACTTAATATTTCTCCAAATGGACAAAATAATGACTTTCTTTCCCCATTGTACATTATAGGTACTGTTTTTTTTTCAGCATAAGTGAAAGTGAATTGTGTTTTTTTCCTTACATAAGTGAAAAGTGGAATAATAATAAAACCAATGACTGATTCCATGAATAAATAAAATAATTTTAATATGGTTGGATGCAATAAACCCCATATTCAGTCATTTTCATTCGGAAGTTTGTCCTTTATTTGCCAGAAATGTGCCGTTTGTTAACTTTAGTGCCTTTCTCAGTGCAAAGTGTTTTGTAAAAATAAAAAACCTGTTTTCTAAAGGTCAATCCTGGCAAAATTTTTCTAAAATAAATAAATACTTGTGAATTTCACAGTTTTCTCAAAAGTGGTCAGTGAAATACAAAAACCTTTACCACTAAGGTCTTTCCACGCAAAATTTTTTCTCGCCTTCCTTCCTTTGACAAGAATTCTGGTGTCATGTATACAAAACACATTTGGAAGTGCCAACAGTGATCACCAAGTGAAAAGTGCCTCACAAAAATTAATTTTGCGCTTTCTAAAGGAAACCCCTGGCCAATTTTTTTTCTTCTCCTAACCACCCAGGAAACTCGCAATGGAGGACAAGCAAGCTATTACACCATCCAACTTGGGTACCATTCCCAATGTGCATAGTTTATCCAAAGCCCACTTACAAGCTGCTTTAAGGGATAGAGGACTCTCGCCATCAAGCAAATCTAAATCTACATTGAAGGCATATGCACTTTTATTCAACAAAAAGTACATTAGGAGAATAAACCTCGCCCCCTCCAACGAAAATAATTCATGTTCGGCTACGCAAGTTTTGGATAATCTTGACAAAGAACCTACGCCGCATGTAATGATAAAACAGGACGTCGCACCCATCTTGACACAAGATAAAACTTACGATTTATCCTCTTGGAAAGTCAAATATAATGGCGTCTCCGACGTGCTGGATTTCATTGACCGTATTGAAGAAACGGCTACAATCAAAAATATCCCATTCGAGATTCTACGGAGAAACTTTATAGAACTCATCTCCCCAGAATTAATTCCGTGGCACCGCATCCAAAAGACTAAATGCAAAGATTGGAATAAACTCAGAGCTGCCCTAATCTCTAGCTTTGAAAAAAAGGAGGCCCAGCACCGGATCAAACTATCTCTACTATCTATTAAACAACTAGTAGATGAACCTGTGGCTACATTCATAGAAAGGGCTGAATCCATCAACATCAAGCTTTCACATCCTGTTCCGGAAGCTGAACTATTACCAGTCATAACTGATGGCCTTTTAAGCAAATACGAGAACATCATCACCTCACAGAAAATTGCATCCCTGGCCCAGCTAAACGAAGTCTGCCTCCTCCTGGAATCGTACCAGGATAGGAAAAACATAAAGAATGTGTCGAATAATGTGGTTGTGCCAAGCCGTTCGTCTGGTTTAAAGCCAGAATTCGACAACAAAAAAGTGTGCTCCTTTTGCAAAAAAGTAGGCCACCTGGCCGCTACTTGTTTCAAGCAAGCAAGACTTCTGGAATCCAAGGAACCCCGAACATCCAAGAGACACCACTCTAGGGACCGCTCTCCTCCATGCGACGAACTGCGCAACATTTTTAAGAAATCAAGGCACAATGCAGAAAGGTTACAAAACCCAAGCGATGTCAGACCTCAGGTGGATTTCTCCAAGCCCCCACCAAATTTCTACATGAAGAGGCCAAAAAACTAAATAATAACCTCTCAGGTACCCATTCTGAACCAAGGTCTAAAGAATGGACTGATTGGTTATCACACATTAAGTATTTTAACCAGACCTTAAATGTTTCCTCGGTTTGTTGCAAACAAGCTAAAGATGGGAGACCCTATGCTCTTTTCTCTGTTAACAATGTGCCCTTTTCCGGATTACTTGATAGCGGTGCATCTGTCAGCTGTCTTGGCAACAATGCTCACCTGCCTTTTGTTAACAGTGATTTTAAAATTTCGCCACAAACAACACACCTGACGACTGCGGATAATGTTTCCCAGCCGGTCATCGGTACCCTTGCACTGCCAATTAATTGTAACAATAAAATAATTACAATCAATTTTCTAATAGTGCCCTCTATATCCCAGAATTTCATCCTTGGCGTTGACTTCTGGAAGGCTTTTAACGTTGCTCCCCAAGTATTTAATACTCTTGGCGAAACCTCCACTGCTGCTCAAATTAGTGAGATCCGCACAATAATACCTCACGAAAATTTAAGCACGGACCAAGCTCTCCAACTAAAGGAAATGGTCAATAAATTCGAATCAATATCTTTCGAAAAATGTGGATTGGGTTTGACAAATTTGGTAGAACACCACATTAAAACCAATGGCCCACCCATAAAGCAACGTTATTACAACTTAGCCCCCCAAAAGCTTAAACTTTTGGAAAAAGAACTTGATGAAATGTTAAAAATGGGTGTGGTGGTTCCCAGCAGAAGTGCATGGACCAACCCAACTCTTTTGGTTTCTAAAAAAGATGGCTCCGCACGTTTCTGTCTTGACAGTAGACGTTTAAATTCTTGTACGGAAGCTGACGCATACCCCTTACCTTACGTCCACGCGACCTTAGACAAACTGCGCAACGCCAAGTTCATCTCCTCTGTTGACCTAAGCAAAGCTTTTTGGCAAATACCTTTGGACGCAGAATCGTGTGAAAAAACTGCTTTCGTTGTACCTGGTAGGGGAATGTTCCATTTTAAAAGATTACCCTTTGGTCTAAAGAACAGCCCCGCCGAATTACAAAGACTGATGGACAAACTCTTCGGTCCTGAAGTCGATAACAGCCTGTTTTGTTACCTTGACGACCTCATCATCGTCAGCAACACCTTTGAAAAACACCTATTAATGTTGGAAAAGGTTTTTCAACAACTCAAGTTCGCTGGTTTAACCATCAACTTGAAGAAGTCTGAATTCTGTAAGTCCCGTTTACGTTATTTGGGATTCATTGTCGACGAAAAAGGTCTAAGAACAGACCCCGCTAAGGTGGAAGCCATGGCAAATTTTCCCCGACCCAAAAACGCGAAGGAAGTCAAAGGTTTCCTTGGACTTGCAGGTTACTACAGAAGATTCATCAAAGACTTTTCCACAATTGCAGCCCCCTTAAATAAAATCACCGGCACCCGTAAAGGTGTCAGCAACTTCCGATGGTCTGCTGAAACTGAAGAAGCGTTTACAACTTTAAAAAATGCCCTTCAAAAAGCCCCCGTTCTGAATTGCCCGGATTTTACACTCTCTTTTACCCTCCACACGGATGCCTCCAACGTAGGAATCGGTGGAGTCCTAACTCAAGAGTTCCCAGATGGCGAACACCCTGTAGCGTATTTTTCCCGTACATTAAATAAACACGAGAAAAACTACGGAATTACCGAAAAGGAGTTACTGGCTGTATTGGATTCTGTTCACCATTTCCGCGGTTACATAGACGGTAGCAAATTTACTGTAGTCACAGACCATAGTAGTTTGAAATGGCTGATCTCTTTAAGTAATCCCTCCGGTAGACTCGCTCGTTGGGCCTCCCGTTTGTCTCAATTCAATTTTGATGTTGTACACCGTAAAGGCGCGGACAATATTGTTCCTGACGCTCTTTCAAGAATTGAATTGGCTTCATTAAATGTTGACACAATTGCCCCCCCTCCATCCACAAAAGATGAATGGTACTTGAAAATCTTCGAAGGTTGTAAAAATAATCAACAAAAGTTTCCTAATTTTATCATAAAAGAAGGACAACTATACCGTAATTGCAAGGCACCACTATCCATCCTCGAAGATTACTCTTGGAAACTTGTCGTTCCCCTCGAAGGAAGAGAACAAATAATAATTGACAATCATAGTGCTCCCGACTCTATACACCCAGGAACTTTCAAGACGTATAAAAAGATTTCCTTGAAGTATTACTGGCCTGGTCTTTTCAAACAAATTCGCAATTACATCTCTAAATGTGAAACTTGTAAAGCTTATAAACATAGCACGGCAGCACCTGCCGGCCTAATGGGTAACCCCAAACGTGCCGACAGACCCCTACAGTCATTGTCAATGGACCTCGTCGGACCTTTTCCTCGAAGTTATGCCGGACACATGCACATACTTAGTGTAGTGGATGTTTTCACCAAATTCTGTTGGATCTTCCCTTTAAAAAGAGCCAATGCGTCCGCCATCATCAAACTTCTGGAAAAACACATTTTTATACCTTACGGAACACCCAGAACCGTAATTGTTGATAACGGAAAACAGTTTATTGCCCAAGAATTCAAAGAATTTCTTGCCAAATACGGAATCAAGGACATTTATTATAACACCTTGTACACTCCCCAAAATAACACTGTCGAACGTTACAACCAAACAATCAACACAGCTCTAGCTATTCTAGTTGATAAAGATCAACGCACTTGGTGTAAAAACCTAGATAAAATTCAGGCCGCTATGAACAACACTGTTAATCTGGCCACTGGTTACACACCTTTCTTCTTAAAACACGGTATGGAACAAGTCGTCCATGGTTCTCTACATAGGGACACAAACTTTCCTACGTCATCTGCCACCACAAGCAACCCTACCGCAGATTATGCCCATCGCTTGGAAGAACTGTCGGCCATTTACAGTGAAGTCACTGATGCTTTGCTCCTGGCTCACCAAAAGAGTGCGGACAGATATAACTTACGTAGAAAACATGTCACCTTCAATACAGGAGACATAGTTTGGAGAAAGAACAACACACTTTCCCAAGGAGCCATGTACTTCTCTGCTAAGCTGGCACCACGTTTCGTGAAGGCCAAAGTCCTAAGGAAAATATCAGACCTAGTGTACTCCTTGTCTGACTCATCTGGAAAGCACATTGGTAATTACCACATTAAGGACATTGTAAAGTCTGGAAGTGAGGAGTCAAGTAAAACTGCCCCCACTATCTCAGCAAACGTAAAATGATCCAGTATGCATCACCTTTTTGTAAGCTTACAGAGTCTTACTACGTCAGGCGTGTATTGTGTCAATCACATGCCCATCGTTTCGTAAATGAAACAAGTTGTAAATTATTTTGTAAATTAATGCGTACTCTCCTTGAAGTTACTTTCAAATGTTGTTTTTGCACTGTTTTTTCTTTCCCTCACGACAATTTTTTTTCTTTTATTTTTTTTTCACCTGTTCTAAAACTGATCACTTTGGAACGGAGACACTTTTCGAGTTTCAATGTTTGGGAAGTCGCGAGCCCATTTATTGTCTCAACACGTACACTACGCAATGTTCATGCCACGTCATACCCTGCCTTGTCATGTAATTTTGTAATTTTTCTCCTATTTTTTGTTGCATTTTTGTCGTGTGGAAAGGAACTTTCTCACCTATTTATTTTGTTCATGTAAAGTAGTTGACAATTGCCCATCGGCGTGTCGTTCTAGAAGTCGGGTTTTGTAAATTCCAAAGTGTTAAATTCCGACTCAGAACCAGTTAACTATCTTTACAATTTGTCCTTTTATTTTGTTCATCATGAGTTGTAAAACCTTCCGAGGTATCTCTAGCATGAAAATCAAACAGTGGTTACTTACATAGTCGCCCCTCGTGTATATAAGTTTTTTTCAATTTTTTCCTCTTAAATTAAAAATTGATGGCGTCCTACCCAAATTCATGCTCTTGTACCAAAATTGGATATCGACACGTCCATTTTGGAACTTGTATTTATAAAACCAATGATTGGTCTTTATAACCCTGTATATAAATCAATTTGGCTCGTTTCAACTAAAGTACGTAAAACCGAATCATCCGGTCTTTGGTTGTTATAACAAAGCCACTGCTTTATTGTTATTTTGTTTTTGCTTGTACGTTACGTATGTCTTATATGACACGTTTCAACCCTACGAGACAGGTTAATAAAACCTTATGGTCATCCTGATTTTGGAATTCACAACTTTTAGGTGTTCATTTAACCAAGTATTTGCAACCCAAATTGCACATAACCTGGTATGTTTGTAACTGCACAAAGGGTATGTAAAACCGTAATTGGTCCCTTTTCTTTGGTCTTCCTCACTGCAGGTTGCCACAACAGACAGTATGTAAAACCATTATAGGTCTGTCTTTGTTTTAAATACTTGGTGTAAGTAGAATTATACTCTGCCATCACCCTTGTATTTTGTAACACATGAAGTAGCATCAAATTGTCTATCTTCTCTGTCGTACGCTCTTGGGCTACGGAGTTAGTTAATCTAACGAATCTTTATAAAATGTGTTAAAATCAAGCATCGTTAACGTTTATTGTGTTGTATTTAAACGTAACCCTGTTACATTATAGGAGAGATCCTTAGAACATCCACCGTCATAGGAGAGATCCTTAGAACATCCACCGTCATAGGAGAGATCCTTAGAACATCCACCGTCATAGGAGAGATCCTTAGAACATCCACCGTTATAGGAGGGATCCTTAAAATACCTGCCACGATACGAGAAGTTCGTCATAATCACTTTTGCTCATAGCTAAATGTTATTGAGTTGGTCGTGTGACATATTTGTCATGAGTACCACCCTTTCTGTACAATCTATTTTGGTCGTGTGTCATTCATTTGTCATGAGTACCGCTTTTGTATTTTGGTCGTGTGTCATTAATTTGTCATGAGTACCACTTGTATGTATAATTGTGTACAACCCTTGTACACGAGACGTGGAGACGTAATAACAACACTTACCGTGATTCGTGCGAACGACATAATATCGGCCTTGCCATCTTCTTTAAGAGCCATTGTATAAACTCTTGACTTCTGTCTATAATTGAGTTTTATCTTGTATGTACTTACATGTTTTTATACACTATACGTGGAGACGTTAAAACACTTACCATGAGTCGTGCGAACGAAATAATATCAAACCTTTTGTGTGCGATCTACGAAATGTAGTCCACAACCCTTTGTTGTCATTCAACGCCAATGCCCGTGGACCTCCTGTTTTTTTACTTCTTTGCAAAAAGGAAAGAAGCCCAGGAATATCTACTATCCCAAAAGGACTAGTTTGTAGCTTCACTGCTAACTATGGGGCATAGTGCTGTGGGAGTTAATCGATTGAGCACAAAAACCACCCAACTCGTTGTCTGGGGAACGGATAAGAAAACCCCCCAGGTTTGTGAAATTGGAGCAAGGGTCTGTCTTTTCTCACAATCACGCAGGAGTTTTTAAAATGACCCCTAATCTTTTGCCCAATACACGCAAAAGATTAGTCTTTTTGTTAATGTGTATTCAAATTTCTCCTCATCCTTTTAACAATTGTAAAGAGTCAGGAAATCTGCTGGTTGATCATGTTTCATTCTCACATGGAGTTTGAAGTGGAAATTAGTCCAGTCTCTAGCAAGTTTCGTCACTCAACTCCTTTCCTTTTCCTTTCCTTTCTCCTCACCATCATGTTCTCAGGTATATGTTATGAAGAGGAAAATCTGTTGTTAACCATAATTCGCCCTCACTGGGAGTGCGAATCGGTAAATTAACCAATTATCAGCAGGCTTTCTCCCTCACTCTCTGCATATGTCTCACCTTTTGTTCTTTTTCTCAATTTCACGAAACACATTCATGAATGTTGGATATGTACGATATGCACTTGGCGTACCGTCTGTCTCCTTTTGACAACCTTTATTCATGAATTGGTTTCTCTGCTTTTACCGTGACTCATTCACGACTTCTTTGTCTTGTTCTTTGAAATTCTACAAAAAATGTTACCACCTTTATGTTAACATAGGCCATGGAAGGCCGGTTGTTTTTTAACCAAGACATATTGTCACTCGGCAAACGCCAAGTCATCCTGGTAAAGGAAAATGTTCATGTAATCACAATTTAGTTAGAAAACTCTCTCTTCGTCACTCTCTGGGTCGGTGGTTAAAACTTCGTTTATTTCATAATCTGGACACATTTTGTTTCTCTCCAAACCTTTTCTTCATTGGTCCCTAGGCAGGTAAACTTCAAGAATTTTGCTCTAATAATAATTTCTCCCGGATTAAAAAGAAGCCCAGGCGGATGTCATCACCAACAGCCAAGCTGAGCTCCACTTCCTGACAGCACGCGCTGTGGTTACTAGGTCCCTCCTGCTGCCATTTTTCTACGCATTTGTTCCTGAAAGCACAGACCATACCGCCCATATGTATGTTGTTTTGTCATGCCACAGCAAGTTGAGTTGTCCCACTATACATTATGACACTCTGAACCACCTTTTGGGCACGCTAGCTCCTAGGTTTGTTCTTACTCTTGCTATCAATGCCAACCATGTCGTCTCTTGCGCCGTCATGCAGAGACGCAAATCGTCATGTGTAAACCATCATTACCTTGACCTCCAGTATTCGCTGAATGCGTACCAATACAAGTTATGATTGAGCTACATTATGCCTCAATAACCATTATATACGATCCGTGTTTACCTTAATAACACTTTAGGATTCGTACTGGCATGTCTGCAGACACTGGATTCTCCTCTTCAATGACCTCTGTAACCATAGTCGCGGCACAGCAACCACAGTCCCCACTTCATGAACTTCGACGTTTTCGACGAAACCAAGTGTTTTCTAAGGCCCAAGTGTACTTCTGAGTGTTATCTCAAAGGGGTCTGATTACAGTGATAATGTAATCCTTAGAATCTGTGAAACCACGTCCTCCTCTTCGAAATTCTCCGAAACCAAACAAATCCACGCTTCGCAAACTTAGCTCCCAGACCAATGAAACCTTAGAATCACACAGGCATTTTTTGTTCTTGTTTTTTGTTCTTCGATTGTACAAATATGAATTGTTATTTTTCAATTGCATAACCATGTATTGTTATTTTGTTCAATTGCATAACCATGTATTGTCATCTTTCAATTGCATAATCTTGTATGTTGTTTCACACCATGTACTTTCACCAAAACTGTTCTTTTCCAAACATTGTATGTACCCCTCACCCATTCCCTACAAACATTGTGACCTAAACTATAACATAAATTGCATGTTCTAGCTAGGCATCTCTCAAGCAACGAATCTCTCAAAAACCCCTATGGAAGTTTAAGAGGATTTTTTTTCCTACAGCTCCATTGCCACGTCGCTTTTTTTCCAAGCGCGGGGGGAAGTGTTACGATACGCCCTTGAAGCAAGTAGTTTCGAGAACGCAGCTGTCCTCACGGCTCGGCCGCCGCCTCCCCGCGCCGTATCCTGTTTCTCCTTGCCTCGCCCCGTACCCTGCCACTCTCGGCATCCCGCGGCCACTCCGCTCCACAGAAACAATCTGAGCGCCTTTGCGAACACACGCTAGCGGCTCACTAGTAGCCAGCGGACCCAATTCAATGGGGCCGCGAGTTATTATTGAAGTACCTTTGTGTAGAATCAGCCTTTTTGCCACTATAGTTCGGTCTATTTAGACTATGAAAGTGCCTGATGAAGCTGCCACATGAGACGAGGTTCCTGCCCACCTACATGTAAGCTGTATCATGATTTCCCCTTTAAATGTTGTCCGTAATTCAGTGAAATATAGGGCCCCCGCGGAAACCACGACTCGGAGAGTTTCGTTTTGAGAGAAATTCAGAGAGAGTTAAACACTTTAGCTAGGTTTGTGTAATTTGCATTTCTTGTAATTGAATTGTACTGTAGAAACCTATGTATGTGTTTGAGTTTACAATACATGTCTAAATGATTTAACTTGTTATTATTCTGCTTCGGCGGGAGGATTTGTTGGCCAGTGTGGATCCCGTGGGACGCCGGAGGACGGAGAGGAATTCCATAGCTTTGAGCGGCTCACCCCTGAATAGAGAGTACCCTTGTCCCGCTGAGAGCTAGCCAGGGACGAGTTGGTGTGCTGATGTTGGTTTAAAAGCCGACATCGGGGTACCCTAACAACGTTTTAATATTTATATAAAAAGTTTTTAACAATTTACTACCAACTTACTTAAGAGACAAACTACTTTACACAGGGGTGCCCGGGTTCATGGGGTGAAGTTTGTTTAGGTCTTGGAGACGGATGACCAGGACATACTGAACCCCAGATTCTTACCCACCCCTTAAACCCTTTTCCTTCCCAGAACTCTCCTCTCCTTCCTTTCCTTAAAAAAACCCTCCACACAGCATCCTTAAAGATGACATAGGCCCTGAGGAAAATTATTTTCATCCTGTGTGGAGCTCATGTAAAAAAAATCAAAATAAACATGTGCATAGCTTAGTTTCCAATAAAATTTAAAATGTAACTAGATTAAGCATATTTAAAGAAAAATGTTAACATTAGGTACGTAATAAGAATTATAAATAAGCTAACAAAGTTTAACCAATAAAATAAATAAAATAAAAATCTATATTTTTTCTATTTCTAAGGTGAGCTATGGCGTTATGTAATTATTTCCTAAACCATTTATCCAATTTCGATGTAACATGGGTGATTTGTTGTGCGCGCGCCCGCGAAGGTTTCTGTATGTATATATAATCGTGAGCTCTGGCGTAGTTCAGTCATGAAAAGGGAATTGGTATATTATCGTTATTTTTACGTGATTTGTTAAACAGAATGTCCACAGAGGACAGATAAAAAAAGATAGGTTCCCGAGTTTCCGATACAATTTTCACTGATGAATAAGTACTCTGAAAGAAATATATCACTCATGAAATTCAAAAGAAACTTATCTGCATTTCTCATGTTTTGAGAAAACGGGGTGGTGATTATTATTCTACTTATTTCGACATATTTGTCTAAAATCAAAAAGGAGTTAAAAAACAAGTAGATATATTGAATAAATAAATAGAATTTTTCAGAGGCTGGAAAATCGTTCCACAGCCGAGCTGTTCAACTCGAGAAAGAGTCGTAGAAGCGACCCGTTCTCATGTGACAAATGTCAACCGTGTACATATGGTTAAGCGCGTGTTCGGCGTGTTTCCCGACTACCGGTGCAGAAGGGATCAATGACGCTAGTTACTTAGAGCGTCTTCCATTATAATACCGGTAGAACAAGGACAGCATACCTACCTGAAGCCTGTGCTCTAAAGATTGTAATCCGATTGTTAAGATAGGGGAATCTATCAAATGTCTGCATAGAGTCAATGGTAAATAAACACGTAACTCTAAACGTTTACAGAAATACTTATAAATTTAACTTAAGGTGAGTTAACAGAATGTTTTGTAGCACAAACAAAAAATTATATCGATAAAATGAAAATTTTACATTGACCGGTGACCGCCAAAAATAGGAATGAAGAAATGGGCTTTCATGCTAATCAGGTAGACTGTTTCCTCAAATAATTTTAATGTATTTACAAAGGTCAATTGATTAATGAAATAGTCTAAAAATAAGGCACAATAAATTCATAATCATTTATCATTCGATTAGATTGAAGTTTCAAGGCCGATGTCACAAATCGACCGATACAAATGCCGAATATTATAGATAGACTAGTATATAGTACCTATTCAAGTGTAACTGAGGTGGATCAATATTCGAACTGTGTGAGAAAATAACAAATGGAATCGTTTATTTATAAGTGGTCAAACAAATAACGTCTAAATTTAGAAACATTTCCTACAAGCATAATATTGATTTTCCTTTTCAAATGTAATTTATTCAAAAGCCAAGGCCTAATAATTGATTCTAACCAGTCGGGATAGTTATCTTGACTCAATAATATTGGGTACAGTTTGAACTTTACATGCCATAATACGATTTGATCTCAAAATTAGGTTAGTTGCGCACAAGTTGTTTCATGACATTAGTTGCACTGCTAGTTTCACATGTAAACATATAGTTTCATCATGCACGTATTAGTTGCGTACCACAAAATTAGAATTGCGCTAGCGCTAAATAACGGCACCACTCGTGGTATGCAACTAATTGAGTAAAGTGTAAAAACGTGATGAAACAAGTGTCGCGAAACCAATTTAATTGAGCGGATTGTTGTGTGTTCCTTGTAAATGTGTCAGAGTTAGGTCCAACAATATTGTGCGTTGCAGAAAAAAACTTGATGGTGCCATGGTTGCCCATGATACTGAAGGTTGCACGACACTGAATTTGCGTAATTTACACCAACTTTTTGATGCCGTGCAATTATTTGGAACATGTATGCAACTAGATGCGTAATGTAAATATGTAGTTAATTTAAAATCAAATCAATAAGTCAAGTAGGTAAGTCCTTTAACACCCCGAATAAGATTTATGAAGTTTGCGCAGTTAACCTTAAAAACATGAGAAAGTGGACTGGGTACATTAGATCTCACCATTTTAAGCCTTGTCCTCGTCCATTAAAGCCGAATTTTGATACTTTTTGATGAAATTTTACACACTTGACGTTAAAAAGAGGAAAATTTACTGTCTACAGGGCAGCTCCGGGGACTTCAGTTAATATTTCATAAAACGGAAAGTTTGATCCAGTCAAAATTTTGTACTTGGTTACAAGAGTTTATAATTTAATAAATGGATGAAACAAGCTTACCTCTAATACTGTCGTTTTGGATGGATTCTTCCAATCTGAAACAATTAAAAAATCAATGTTAGTTTAAAATAATATTCGCAAACAAACGCCTAATGTCATTAATTCACAAAATTGGCTCAGTGGTTAGAGCAAAACCCCGGCAAGGTAAATGTCTTGGGTTCAATTCCTAGATGCGACCGTATCTTTTATGTTTCAAATTTTCAATTAAATGAAGACAATATTAGGGAAACTCACAGGACAGGACTCTTCGCTTACATGGCAAGTGCTCCACCAACTGAGCTAAGGTGTCTATATTCAATTCGGTCACGTTTTACTATATCATACTTCGACTAAGAACTACCAACATTATCTTCATTTTCTTAACGCGCATATTATTGGCTGCTATCTTTATGTATGATTGCAAGATTTAACTCGAACTAAATGCTATCTAGATAGTATCTGGATAAATTTTTATGCATTTTATTTTTAATACGCGACATCTATTGGCTTTTCTGTAAGTCAAGGATGAATATTTATTTTAATATTAATGTTTCAATATTAATTAAATTTTGTAAAATAATTTGAGATTTTACTCATAAAGTTAAAAATTTCAAATTTCCTTCCTATCTTAAATTTTGTCACTAATATTACAACTTACAGATACAGCAAATTATTCCTCCAAATTTTATACGATTTGAGTCATATTATATTATTTTAGGAAGTGTCACCTAGAATTTAAAAATCCAAACGGTGCTCTTAAAACGATATTTCTTTCAGCTGCCATAACACTTTAAACTAACGAGTACTTGTACTTACCTTGATGAGATATTGAGCACGCGTTCTCGAAATACTTCACAAGTACATCAGTTCCCAGCTTCCCTAACTTCCCTTAGTCGCAGCTGGGTGCTTTAAAATTAGACCAGTCACGGCAGCTGCTTCTCTTTTATTAAAACCGGATAGACAATCGGAAGGAAGTCCGGAAGCTGCGATGACGTGGATTGGGTAACAACCTAACTACTCAAAATTCAGCGAGAGTTTTTTGAATTAAGAACACCCGCAACATCCCCGAAGGAAAGGGCCGCCATCTGCCGGAAAAGGGAACAACGAATCAACTGCACATGGCGGATTTTGATGTTAAAAAAACACAATAAAAATCTGTCTCGGTTTGGTGGTCTGTTCTCGTAAACAACACATAATAATAACGGTGAATTTTGAAGATTTTAGTGACTTTGAAATAAATAATGATAGCACAAGAGGAAATGTCTGCCCGGTACAAAACTTAAATTTGGATTTGACGCTAAAATATCTAACCAATCTGAGTAGTTATTTTTTTAATCGGAAGGTATAGAACAACTATCTTGTACCTGCGGATATATGCTACTTTATTGAGTACAATTTATAAAATGAAGGCCATTTTTTATGATTTTAGATATTTTAGATATTCATGATTTTAGACAATTTCAAATTTTAGTTCTTATTTTAGACAATTTTGCCGTTTATTTGTGAGTTTATGATGTATATATTTTTAAAAGTGTTCTATTAACCAAATAAATATGGTGAAATGTAAAATAAAAAATAAAAAAAATGATTTAAAAAAAAACATTTGACAGGCGTAAATTTAAATTAAAAACGATTAATTTACGTTATAACACAAATTTGTCGAATATCATTTTTTTTTAAACTTTATTTTTCATTATATTAACACAGTAGATAGGGCAAGATGATTTTTATGATAATTTTCATCAACTCACAAAAAATATCTTTAAAATAAGGCAAAATCGAATTCTTCAAGAACCTATTTATCATATTTAAAATTCAAAATAAATAATGCAGCATATATCTGTACCTACTAGATATTTTCTATAACTCTTGATTTAAAAGAATAATTATTTAGTTTAATAGGGTATTTTACCCTCAAATTCAAGAATTAGTTTTTGTATGAAAAAGTCGCAGCCGTTCCTCATAAGGAGACGGCCGTATGTTCTGACAACTGACGCGATATTTATATATTACATCTACCGCAAAAAGTTAATTACTATTCAAAACTGTCAAGACAGATGGGCGGATTACTGATATTGCCGGCAATATATAAAATTGATGTTAATTTAAAAAATAAAGTAGAAAAATTGATGGATTCGATAAATGTCGACATATTTTTCAAAATTGTGAATTCGGAGATCGACTGTTGCAAACTCCTGAGTCTCGTCAACATAAGAGTACAAACACTAGGCATAATGACTCTTAATAATGTGAATACCGCACAAGAGTCCCAACTGCCCCCAAACCGCCCAGAAGCAGTGAGACCATGGCATTTCCAATTGTGGTATATTGTGAGGCTGGAGGTAGTGGGGAGGGGAAGGAATTGGGGAAGAAGAAGGTGAGGAAGCACCTAGCTATTCAGATCTGGTCATCAAATACGGCTAAAGCCATTTCAAGCAAAGTTTCAATTCTGAATAGTGGTCTTACACCAGGGTATCTGAGTGTCTTTCACTCTGGAACGTGCCGCAAATATAAAGTATATTATTTAAAATGATTAAATTACGAAATAACACAATTTTATCAAATAAAATTTACTTGCGCACGCAAGGATCGCTAGTCGAGGGCTTTACCCGTAGAATACCAAGGCTGTTACAATGTTATCATTCAGCAAGTATGAAGTAAACTCGCCAATTCTTCGCCTATGTACCAAACCTAAACCCCCCTCTCAAATTTGTAATTTGGGAAGCGGGTATGGGTACCGCAGCCCCGGGAGCCATTTATTGAATAACAAACACCTCTGCCATAAGACACCCCAAGTGGTTCGCTACGTTTGGTGACTTAACTGGGGTGGCCGGGTTCATGGGGTGAGGGTTTGTCTGGGTCTTGGCGGCGGATGCGTGGCAGGCCGGATGGGTAGAGAGTGGTTGAATGAGTCCCTTTGACTTCTCCAGCCGTAGGTACTCTCTCGGAACATCGCCTTGTACCACAGTAGGAAGGATGGATACATACCTTCGTCACTCTTGGACACACTGACCCCAGATTCCTTCCCACCCCTAATACCTTTTCCCTTCTCAGAACTTATCTCCTTCCTTTGCTAAAAATACCCTTCACAAAGCATCCCCAAAGATGACAGAGGCCCTGAGGGGAATTATTTTCCTCAGGGCCTCCTGTGTGGAGATAATGTAAAAAAACCTAATTTATCCAAAAATGATATCGACATTTTTAACATGACAAAAAAACACCTAAACAATTTTATCGTGTCATAATACTATTTCTGACAATTATTTAATCTAATCGTAAACCATTGTAACATAAGTAATTATCGTATGCAATCTATGCAACCATTGTTTATATCTAACACGTGTATGAAAATTGTAACCATTTTATGAAATTTAAAAACCCAAAATAGTAAAATAAATAAATATATACCCACATCTACATGATATACCTAGATATTATTTTCTAGCCAATATCAAAAATGTATAAATCAGGAAATGGAGCTCACAATCATTTCTTATGTAAAGTACACTGAATTTATGTAAGAATTTTTTAAATTTATTAATGTGAACAATGCACGTGAACCACACACCGTGAAGCTTTTCCGAACGCCAGCACATTTCTATGAGCACTCAGTCAACCAGCCAACAACTACTAACTAACCAAAACGACAGCACTAGGCGTGAGAAACTACAAAGTCTAGAGAAATTGTCTTAAAACTTTAATGATTTATACATTATGAATTATTATTTAAGTGCTATCATCTAATCTAGAAGAGAGCTAAGGCATAACGACCAAAGAGATTGATGGGCGAGAGATGAGAGTGTTTTGGTGAGAAATTGTTGAAATGAAGGAAACCATCATTTATCTGTGAAACTGGCCCAGGACGGGTAAAGATATTTTTATCAAACACTAGCTAACCCGGCAAACTTCGTACTGCCTCAGAACCAAGAACTATTGTGTTAACTTATTAGCTGAATTTAGTTAAGAATTGAAGTTAAAAATTTCACAGTGAAGCAATTATCGATGCGCAACTGTCTGTGTTTTTTTTGTCAGTTTTTTACACAACGTCATCAGAGATGGCGTTGTGTACAAATTTTTCTTACTTTTTCACTTACTTACGGGAATTGCGTTTAATTTTTTTATACGTGTGAGGGAGATTTATTAAATTTATAGTATTTTTCCTTTGGAGGGGTGTAGACATACGTTCACCGTTGGTCCCATTTTCAAAAAGAGGAGCAGCATTATATGTTTTAGAAAAAAATCAAAACAATCAGCGCATTGACATTTGACGTTTTTGAAATTTTTGGAATTCACTCGCTACATAATATTATACTTATCGCAATATTCCTACAGTTCTTTCAAAAGATGATAATTCGATCCATACAAAATGTATGAGGAAAAGAATATTCTTCATAATTATTTTTTTTTTTTAATTTTTTCAGATATTTTAATAGCTATTCTGCTATTCGGGGCGGACACAAAAAATCAAAGATCTAAAAAATCGGTCCAGTTATAAACGTTCTCGAGTCATAAATGGTGGAACTAACCCGACTTTGTTTTATATATGTATATCACTATCATAAGCAAAAACCAACTAATAATCGCGGGGTAGGCAGAGAAGAAACATTGCTATTTTATATTCACACGTCGCGTCGGCACATACATTTCGTATACCTAGTAATACATCGTGGATCGTATTATCAATCATTCCCTATTCCTACTCGAAATATGCATAAACACGGCACGGTCTCCGTGTTTTATCCCTTCCTATAACATGGGTCTCTTCAATACCAATGTTCATTCTTTCCTCTCCTCAAAAAGACCCTTCACACATAGGCCCTGAGGGAAATAATTTTCCTCTGGGCCTGCTGTAAAAAAAAATCGGGTTAAATTAACAATGTACATAGTCTCAACGATAAACTTGCAAAACGGTATTTTTTCTAAAATAATTATGTAACCGCCATCTATGAAGATATAATGAATTATTGTAAGTTTATCCTTAAACTCCAACCCTTGAATATGTTCGCAATGGAATTCTCAAGTGCATAACTTCACCCCACAATCGCAAGACGAAGTTGCCACGACCCTTTCGGAGAGTTCGACACATGCCCGCAAATTAAACACGGGGAATGCAGGCAAGGCGCCTGGGGCAATCAGGACTTCCAGAATGTACATGGTAATGTAATACAGGATTCAACCAAGTACTTGAGCATTCACATTTACATTGTAATGTTACCATGGGGAAACCGAGAGATAATCAAGCAACCAATTAAATATTATTTTATTAAACAGGTAAACAAAATAATATTAGGAAGGAATACTATCTATCTATGGACATTTTCTAAAAAGAAAGACATGCAATCCCGGGTTACAAATAACCTGACAATATTTAAAAAACCTTCTACTACAATCACAGTAAGCGGAAAATGTTGCTTGTTTCGTTTTTTTTTTATTTTAGCTCCACACGGGAGGAAAAATCCCCCCTAGGGCCTATGTCATCTTTGGGGGTGCTGTGGGGAGGTTCTTTTTAGGGAAAGGAAGTAGAGGAAGTTCTTAGAAGGAAAAAGGTATGAGTGGGTAATCTGGGGTCAATGTGTTTAGGAATGACACACAATTGCGGTGCAAGGCCAGGGGTCCAGAGTTCACCTGGAGAGATCTTGCTTTGAGGTCTCCCTTAACCAATCTCTCCCGATCCAGCCCGACATGCAGTATGCATAAGGTATCTTTCAAAATATAAAAATGGCTACCGTCTGAAGTAGTTGTTGAAACGCAATAAAAATAGCGTGTAAATCCAGTAATACCAGCAACTGACAACTTTTATCATCTCTAAATACACTAAATAGTGAGGAAAAAATCTAAAATCTGTGTATTTTCAAATAAACACACCATTCGGAAGGGTTCAAAAAAACTTATTTACTATTAATTCACGTAAGCGAACGATTTTTTTAAAAATATACGTATTTTTAATTTCGCTTTGAAATCTACTAAATTGTATTTGAAGATTACATCTTATCTTATCTTAATATATAAAACAAAGTCGGGTTAGTTACACCATTTATAAGTCAAGAACGGCTGGACCGATTTTTATGATCTTTGATTTGTTGGATTTGTCTCCGCCCGAATAGCTATTACAATATCGGATAAATTCACGAAAAAAATATTATAAATACAATTCTTTTCCTCATACATTTTGTATGGAACGAATTCTCAACTTTTGAAAGCAGCAATATTGTTGATAAGTATAATATTGAATAGTAAGAGAATTCCAAAAATTCAAAAACGTCAAATGTCAATGCGCTGATTATTTTGCTTTTGTTCTCAAACATATAATGCTGCCCCTCTTTCTTACACACTAAATGTTAAGAGTCGAAAATGAGATAAACGGTGAACATATGTCTGCACCCCTCCAAAGGAAAAAAAACATAATTATAATAAATCTCCTCCACACATATACAAGAAAAATGAAACGCAATTCCCGTAAGTAGAAAAGTAAGAAAATCACAATCCGTAGACAACTTCATCTCTGATACTGACAAAAACCAAAGACGGACAGTTGCGTATCGATAAAATTGCTCTTCAGCTAATAAGTTAAAACAACAGTTATTGATGCTGAGGCGGTACGAAGTTCCCCGGGTCAGCTAGTAATATATAAAAATGACGAACTTTAAAAATTTGCATAAAAATAAATTAGGGGTTAACGATCTCAAAAATATGCACAATATTCCTCGGTTTCCATGCTCTTGTGCCATATTTACACAACTAAATTGGCAATGGTGTTCTATTTGTCAAAAATAAAATATTTCACTGTTGCAGAGTTGGAAGACACCGCGGCACAGAAGGAAGGTATGCAAAAAGACAGCGCATAACTCTTCGTGTCGCATTATTTGGCAACAGCTGGTCCATTCTACTTTGTCAACGAGGATGGGGAGAAGATTTAAAACGAGATAAATCTTGTGTAAATGCGTGGGACGGAGGTTTGTGACATTGCTGTTTTGTATGTCATGGTTATGTATTTATTGTTTGAAACATTTTTTTATTACGTCAATAAAATTGCCATTGGAATGCGCATAGAATTAACACTTCGATTAAAAGTTTCAAATCAAGATTTATTTGTAACTAGGAGGAGATGTCACTAGTGAAATAACAAAAATAAAAATAAGCAATATAAAACACAGTAAGTACATAGTTTTTTTACATTAGCTCCACACAGAAGGCCCTGAGAAAAATAATTTCTCTTAGGGCCTACGTCATCTTAGAAGATGCTGTGTGGCGGGATTTTTTCAAAGGAGGTGATGAAGTTGCATGCTGTTTAGTTGTTCGATCACCGAGCCTGAGACTTAAAAAAAAATACATACATAATAATATTTGTATAATCTGAATAGTATCGTTTTGAGAAATCACTTCAAGAGCGTGTTAGAAATGTGTGAAAAAAGAAAAAATAATAATAATTCTTGTCTCGATAAAATTAATTCATGATTGACGGTGCATTTACTAACTAAAATATTATAAAAGGTGATGAAAGAGAAGATAATTTTTATGAACAGTAGTAAACTAGGCAACACATTATTATTGCATGAATTAAAAAGATTTCTCACGTTTAAATCGAAAATTTTGCATTAACAAATTAGGTTAACGGAGGCTGTATTTCTTCACAGCGGATTTTCGACACAAAAATCACGATAATCTAACTAATCTATGAAACGGCAGAACGTTATGTCGTGTGAGTCAAAATTGTGTGAGATATCAACTTAAGCGGGTAATTACTCTATGGATTTAAGTTTTTTCATTCTCATCGCCAATTATCTCAAGCAAAATAAAAACATTTTGTGAGAAATTTCGACGAGAGGTTTGCACCATCATTGACAGTGATGAAATGTTGAAATCAGAATCAAGATTAATTTAAAATGAAGACAATAAGTCGTCGAAATACAGTTAAGTCACGCCATTATTATCCTCGCACCAGACTCAACCGCAAACCAGGTCACTTGGTGTGAAAATTATAATCAGATAGTAAAACCAATTTTCATCTATAAAGCAGAAAATCTGTTTAATTTGAAGCAGAAAAAGTTTCTGAACGGTGAGCTATGGTGTCTTGAAATTTGTCAATTTTTGCTGTGTGTAATTTCTCAATCAACAGAAAAAATCAACATGATGAACAATGGGGTTTTGAAAAATACAATTAAGGGTTAAAATTTTCTTATTGTTTGAAATGCAAAGGAAAATATTTATAAGGTAACAAAGAATAAAGAAGAGTCAATCAAAGAATAAAGAAGACTCAATCAGGATAAAGTTTCGGTACAATAATGGAATAAAGAATAAAACACTAGCAGTGCCTTTCATACAAATGATGATGAATGGAAACAAATGTTCCATTTAGCCCAACCCCCAGCGTTTCACTCGCCTAAAATCGTAGATCTCTATCCCATTTGAATTTCATGTTTCCGGCAATTTCCAAGGACACCAGGATTCCAGCTGATTTGGTCGGATCCTAAATACATATATAGATATTCAAATCAAATTTTCAATAGTGTTTTTTTCTTCTTCAAATTTGCCTTTATATGCAACAAAAGTTTTGCGAAATAAAATAAATTTTATTCTCGAAAAATCGCTTTGAAAACAAAACTCGGCTGGACTAGACTAGAAAAAAAGATATTTTTTCTTTATATTTCGATAGATTAGATATTCAAGAATATATTCTTGAAAGGATTTTTCAAAATTCAATTATTTTAAAAGTTATAGACATTTTAGTTCGACCTGTTTAGATGTAATCTAACTAGAATCTAAATAGAGCAAAACTTTAGGCGCGTTTTTCTCAAAACTACTTTTTTCGTTGTCACAAAATCTCAAGTTCTAATTGACCGATTTTCTTGAAAATTGGCATGCATTTTCTTTATATATTCACTATATGGTTTTTAGCCATTTTTAAAAATTCGGAAAAGTTAAAAAATAAATGAAAGAATCATTTTTTTAGTAGCTGCAATTTTTGCGAGAATTTTTTTTTTGTATTTTTTTTTCCTACCATAATGAAATTTGTACTGATAAAGAATCTACCTTTTTTATTTTTCAGATGACCAGAAGGGTATAAATCGTGACAAGATGGACACGCTCTTTTTCCCTCAACAGCGTGTAACTTCGTGAAATATACTTATGTTTTTTTTTTTGTGAATAAACCCGGGCAACTAAGCTAGTTATTCGTAAATAGTGATTTATAAACAATGCTAAGTACTTGGTTTATAAATTAATTTCTTTGAATTAAACTACATATTATGAAATGTAATTTTATTATTATGTAGTTATACGTTGTACATATACTAATATTATAAAGGGCCCTTGAGGCTATGTTCCACAACAATACAAGGCAATAGAAATAATTCTAGTAATATTAATTATTAACAAAATGTAGCTCCACAGGCGAATTTATTTCTACCTATGATTGTCTCGCACTAAAGCAAAAACATCCGTAAAAAATATATTTTATTAGGTATTAAAACTTGTATGAGTCATTCTCCGCAACAGTGAGTGAAGTCCATTAGTGATTTGTGCAGAAGCGATAAGTCCATTGTATGTGATGCAATACATGGAGCGCTTATCACACTTGCTAGGACGGCGAGTAAGTAACTTGATTACAATCTAGTTTGAATTATGTGATTTCTATGCGTCTGTATACGTGCATGTGGAACATTACATGTATTACAAAAAAGTGTTATTTAAAAAAAGTGTAAGTTGTTACATCCAAAACTGCTTAAGAATTAAAACTTCAGATGCACTTGTCTTGTAAATAATAATAACTTGACTGTAAATAATAATATGAAAAGAAACGAAACGGTGTTTGCTGGAATTGGGTGATAATGTGTGTAGGAAAAACAAGGTATGGAAGGAAAAGGAGTAACCAATCACTTACCATTGTATCCCTGCAAAGGAGCAGAAACAAAATATAAGCTAAATATCGCCACAACAAAATGAATGAATACAAAACGATATTATGTACTTTTGAGATGGTCAAATGTCAAATTCCATTATTTTACTTAAAAACGAGATTGTGCACACGAAAAACCCACTACTTGTCTACAAGGTGATTCCATTGATGTATTATTCTATGGGTATTTCTTAATCTTTTTCTTTCAAAATAAATGCACTCGAATTTTCACCATTTTTCCTGCCATTGTTTTATATTTCAATTTTCCAGCAAGGCGATGGTTAGGATGGGTTGTTACAAAAAAATTGATGGATTCATCAAATATTTAAAGTTAATTTTCACGTTCTGCGTAAGTTCTATTCAAGTTCTGTGATTATTTCAGTTTAAGAGCATTTGACCGGAAATCAGAAGGACGAGGGTTCGAGTCCCGTCGGCGGCATGTATCTTTTCTCGATAGATTTTTTCAATGTAGACGAGTGTTTCAGGCTAATAATGATTGCTTATAATAATTGTTACCCTTTGTGCTATGCATAAAAATCTTGTCTTAAACATTAGTTTATCAATTAAAAATAATAATTCAAATCCGAGTTCATTGAACCAGAGTGAATGTGAGATTGTAGAATTTGTGCCAGACTGTTAAGTAAAGATTAAAAAAGTGGGACCTACTTCGTGGAAAATAAGAATCCAGAAAATGAAAATCGAGGACAAAGGAGATAAGCCCCTAAAATTTTGTTACAAGCGACACCACAACATCAGTGAGAAGAAAGGTGAACCAAAATTCATTCTTCAAATAAGGTAATGTTCCCAAATAAATCTTCTCATAAGAAGGGTTTTCACGAAGAATGGAGGTTCATTAAAGGCAGACGGATCGGCTAAACCTACATACATAAATATACGTCGATTTTGTCCCAAATAAGCCAGGTCTAAGGAAGGTAAAGAAATTGTTATTTATTGAGCTTTTTATTTATTCATATAAGTAAGTACTCTCGAAAGTGTTTTAAATAATTGAACTAAACATTTTAATACAGAAAAATAGTTATGTAATATATATAAGTACACATACCGTCGCTGGATGCATAAGATCTCTAATGTGAAAAAAAAATACAGGAGTGAAAAAACACATTTAAAACTGAAACAAGGGGCCATCAAGAGTTAATAAAGCTTTGTAGGGCGGTAGGGGGCATACTTTGTGCACTAACTTTATAATAAATAGTGTAGATAATTTCGCATATTAGTTGATATCTACATACATTTGATGCAACTGAAAGATTTCTGTTTCATAAAAATCAAAAAGATATAAACTCAAACGATGACGTTGACAAAAATTTTCTTCGAAATCTAACTTTCCGAACGATAAGAATCAAAAGCATTTATCTGTTTATCCTTAGCCCTAGTTTAGTTCCTGCGGCGTTTTTCATAGGAACTTGGGTTAGGTGATCTAAAAAAACAGATGATAACCAAATTCAAGAAGTGATAAACCGACCGACAGTAAAGCTTGAGAATGTAAAGGAGGGTCAGTCTTTTTGTACTTGTGGTTACGTCGTGTTTATAAAGGAAGACACAGGGAAATTCCCACGGTAGAGCCAGGGGTGCAGAACGGGTGGGAGAAATGATTAACGGAAGTTAGCCGCTCTAGTGCATTAGCAGTAAAGGAAGAGATACATGTATTACAAGGTAATTAGTTGGTTTTAATGAAGCATTGTTAGTTGTGACTGAAAGGTTTTGTTTTGACACTTGATGATGCCCAACAAACAATATGCGAAGAAAGAAGACGCTTTAGTTTGAAGAAACTTGGTGTATGCATTAGTTACGGCCGTCGCGTGTCGTTCCCAATCCTACTGATCAACTTTTGAGAGGAAATTTTAGGCTCAACGCTCCTCAAATGCACAATCATACGCTCTTACCAATGCAACTCTCCGACCAACATGCGAATCGAGCGATACTAAACAAAGTGCTTAGCTGATCGGCGACTCAGATTGATCAATAAAAAAATTGGTAACAACAGCTGTTAGTATTGTTAGCAAAATGTATCTACACAATAAAAAATTACACGAGTCATCACCGCATGTAATAATAATCATTTAGATATATGTACCAACGAATTGTTGAAAACTCATCAAATATATGACATTATCCCAACACGAGTCACATGTATACATTTCTAATCGAAATTCTTGCATTTTTATTTAAGGCGATCCAATAGTCCAGGAAAAAATCGAAATCGGATTTCACGCCCTTTATGGGAGGAGTTTGAAAATACTTGAGAAAAAGCCCTCGGAAAGGTTGGAATAGGTATTTGAGTGTTTTTTTACAGGTTGATTTCGTAAAGGCCTGTAAAAAACATTAATTCCTTTTTACGCATTGTTTATTGTAATAAAATGAAAATTTAAAATTGATTTCACGAAAACAAGCGGCGCGGAGCCACACGTTTATTTCTCGCTACGGCCGGGACGTGACTGATACGAAATGGGTGTGCCCAGTGCATGGTTCTTGTGCCCATGCCATAAGGGTCACTTCAAGATCCAAATTCTTAGAGTGCGGGCCGTACATTGACGTCCAAAATAACAACAAGAAAATCCATGTTTTTTTTATTTTGTGAAGTTCGGGCGTAAATATTTTTTTTTTGCGATTACTAAAAGAAACTGAATTTGCCACATTATACAATAAAACCATGCCCGAAAAGGGGTTTATAAGTAGAAGAGTTTGCACTTGAAAGTACTTTTTATAGACCTAATACTTTTTTTTAGGCTTATGAATCATATGATTTTGCATTATTTAGTATGACTACATCTTAAATGGAATTTTGTAAGATGATTTTGCACGATAAGAAATTTCGAAGCAATGAATCCACAACCATACACAATAAGAAAATAAAACAGCGTGATTGTATTAATTATTGGAATCAAATGCGTTTAAAACATTGATATTGTATAGAAACGAGATTTCGAACCACCAATAGGTACGAGCGATTACGTAGCTGGAAATTTTCTAAAACGAAATTGTTTAAGTTAGAGTCGTCGCATCACTAGCATTATGAAATTGTTACAAAAAAACTAAGGATTCATTAAAAAAATCATATTAAAATGGAATTCCACCATGAATTTCTGGTGTCAAAATTATAATAAAGAAATTAGTATTTTATCAGGCTAAGTTAATTTTAAGGATTAGTACAGGATCCTAAGGTGCAGGACCACTTCCACCCTCGTAAGAGCCCGTTCACACTTCCGTCGGAATAACGGAGGTGGGTTCCGTCGTAATGACGGAAGCCCTAGGCCCCTGTTCACACTTCCGTTTTCAAGACGGATCCTACTCTACGAAAACAACGACCAAAACATTTTATCATTCTTCAGTAGACGGTCGTGCGCACTGCGCAATGCGCAATGCAAATATTGCAAATTTTACTATTATAAAAGTTCCTCTTAGTTTGGGCCGTAAAAGGCCGACAGCAAAAACTTTCCCTTGGGGCTGCCATAAATAGTTATAGGTGCTATTTGAAATGTACACATACCTACTTAAAAATAAAACAATTTAAATAATAAACTTTTTCTTCAAATCGGGAATGTATTGATGTAATACCAGCCATAAAATTACTTCAGGGGTCGGACCTTATTTGTTCAAACCGTGGGAGAATATTTTGTTTGCATACTTGAAAAGGAGAAAGTACGCGAAAATCATCCAGCAATTATTATAACTAAAATGACTAAAAAACATGAATGATATGACTAAATATTTTCTTGAGATTAAATAGAAAAAATCGCATTCTGGAACGAACATGTATATTATATAATAATATTATAAACGCCAAACGCGCGCCCCATAAAAACACAATTTGCCTGCTCGCTTGCGTCTGGGAGCGGGCGGTGGTGAAGTGTGAAGCGGGGTGTGGCGGGTTCAAAACGGATCCGTCGTCCCGCCGTATAGTGTGAACAGCTCCATTGAAATGTATGAGCCAGCGCGTTCCTTTCCGGCTTCACGACGGACGCTCTGCGTAGGCGAACTCTCCGGCAAAAAATGACGGATCCGTCTTCACGCCGGATCCGGCAAGTGTGAACAGCTCCATAGAGCCACTACAGCGGCTAGGGCCTCCGTCGTAATGACGGAACCCACCTCCGTTATTACGACGGAAGTGTGAACGGGCTCTAACAAGGAACAGGTACCACTAGCTTATCAGGTGGTTGATTGTTGCCAGTTGCCAAGGGCATACAATTAGGGGGGGCTCCACAGACCGTGACCTTCCTCGAAGGGTAGCGGGGAATGTACACGCTTGGGGTAGTGCGACTAGAAACTAGGGAGTACACAACAATACAGGTCTTATTAAGGGTAAACATAAAATAATTCATAATCTGCTCGTTCGTAAATGGCGATTTTTGAAGTGAAACTTCTTTAGCACCGTACTGATTTGAAACTCGATGAAAAAAAAGCGACACTAAAAAGAGACAATACATCCATAAGATTTAACCTAACTAACAAATTTATAACTAACCATCACGCCGTTTCTCCGCAGGGCTAGGCAGAGAGGACGGTCCCGTCACCGCCAAACAACTCGGTCTTGGCACACTCCTTGCCTTTTATTATATGAATACCGCGCAATAGTCCCAACTACTCCCGTCTGGAGCCAGTGAGACTATGGCATCCCCAATCGGGGTATGTTGTGAGGCTGAAGGTAATGGGGAGGGGAAGGAGATAGGGAAGAGAAAAGTGGCGAAGTACCTGGCTATTCAGATCTGGTCACCAAATACGGCTAAAGCCATTGAAAGCAACGTTTCAATTCTGAATGGTGGTCTTACGCCTATCTTCCACTCTGGAACGTGCCGCAAATATACTATTCATTATTTTAAATGAATAAATTGTGAAATAACACAAATTGATCAAATAAAATTTATATGCCACGCCGGGATTCGATCCCGCAACCATCGGATTGCGAGTCAAGAGCCTTACCGCTGGACTACGCCAGCCGTCAAATGTCTATTTCACATTAGTCATATTCATATTGCGTATTTACGGGCGCCAACCAATAATTCATCAATGTCTTACAGCATAACTTGTAAAAAGGGTTTTTTCCTAAAATAATCAAATCACCGCCATCTATGAACGAGCAGATCATGAATTATTAAGTTTACCCATAGACAAATGAATATTAGTAGACCTGCTCAAGTGATAAAAGCGTATTATTTCCCCCTCCCATTGGAACCATTCCATTGGAACCCGCTGGGATCGAGTATGGGTTCGCGTTAATCTAAAAAATGTGACGTCATCATTCTTGTGCGAGCCAGCGTCGAGCACTCATCGGTACATTTTACGAAATAACACGGTAAAAACAGTGCCTTGTGTTTTGAAAACGTGAAAAATAGAAGTGAAAAAGAGAATAAACCCAATTGTCGTATTACATTCCATAGGCAAGCATTATTTTAGACTATTTTATGCTAATTCAGATCACATAATATGATCGTTTTTCAAAATCCACTATCACTCGAGATACATGGCGTGTGCCAGTCGTTTTTTACTGGGGTAAGTAAATTATGAAACATTTGTTAAAGTGTCTTAACTGAGTACCTCAGCAAAATATTGAACTCGACCTTATAGGCGACCTTTCTTTGCTTATTTGGACTTCGCAAAATTGTTCATTGCGCGGCGTGCAATTCGCGCTCCCATGTAAAAAGGTCTATTCATTCAAAAGCAGAGTTTACTTTTAAGAACTAAATGATGATATTATAGTGCGAGATGCCTTTATACTGTCAGATTGAGTTTTGACGAATCACATATCACCAAAGCCACCTTTCCGCTCTTCGTCCCGCTGCAGTTGGTTTCTACCCCTCACCTTTCTGTTCTGGTCTATTAATATTCATATGTCTATGAGTTTACCCTTAATGAGGTAACCTTTTCATGGTGTATTGGGCTCTAGGGAAGAACCGTGGGTATATTTTAATGAAGCCACAAGGAATGCAGCGAGGTAGGTAGGTACCGCAGGTTCACTAACCGCTTTTTACCTTGTTTATTTTACGGACAACGACCCTTATCGGCTTTGGGGTTTGTATTTTAAAGTATAATGGAAACGAATGAAGGTATTTTTAACCACAAACGATGGCGTATCTTGACTTCTTGGAAAGAAAGTAATCAGGTTATATGTAGCTTGTACCGAAAATAAACCTGTTTTGTATGCTTGAACATAATAATTTTATTTTATCTTTGAATTCTCATATTTGGCAATGAAACCACTAACTATCACGAAAAAAAAAATAAAAAAAATTATTAAAAATAAAGAAAGACAAACCGCAGGGGTGGGCAGAAAGGACGGACCGCCAAACAACTCGGTCTTGGCACACACACCTTGCCTCGTTCATATTTATACATCGTCTCATACATGCTCTTTTATTATTCTGACTCTTGACATGGCCCGACTCAAGTATCTGATTTACTTGGTGGTGCCATGTCTTTCTCGGGCGTCCCCGACATCTTCTACCATTCAATATTTGCTATTAAGAAACATAAAATACTTTGAAATTTAATAAAAAAAAAAATAAATAAAAAAAAAAAAAAAAAAAAACAGTATAAGGACATAGCTAACATCTAAGTCGAGGGGTAAGGCTCTCAATTAGCAATCCGAAGGTCGCGGGTTCAAATCCCGGCGTGCGCAAACAAATTTAATTTCATTTAATAAATTAAAAAATAATGTATAGTAAATTTGCGGCCCGTTCCAGAGTGGAAGACATTCTCGGTATCGCTCTGGTGTAAGACCACTATTAAGAATTGAAACGTTGCTTGAAATGGCTTTAGCCGTGTCTGATGATCAGATCTGAATAGCCAGTTACTTCCTCACCTTCCTCTCTCCCATCTCCTTACCCTCTCGACTACCTTCAGCCTCACAACATACCCAATACCCATAGCTCCATTCGAGAGCAGTTGGGACACCCATATAAAAAAATCTTCTTATATAAAAGCCTCTTACACGAACGACAATAAATTTCTTTTTTTTTTATAAAGAAAGACAACCATTCCCGCTTTACGAGTAACCCAACAATGTTTGAAAATCTCCTACTACCACAACAGAAAGCCGAAAAAGTTACTTGTGTTGTGATGGAAGACTTAGCCAGCCGAGGAATCGAGCACGGGACGCCCGGGTGGGACCCAAACGCGATGCCCACTCAACCACTGACCGGTCGAATTGAAAAACATTATTTATTGAATTAAACAAAGTCAAATTAAAAATTTAATTTGACTTTAATTTAATAATTACATCATCACAAAGAAAAATCCACCTTTAGAAGAACTATGCTTCGAAAAATTCATTGTTTATTGCCTTGCTGCATATCCGGAGAAACGATTACTTAACGCGAAGAAGGAATAGGTATAATATCCGTACTAAACTGCAACAGAGCACTCCAGCGGTCAGAACGGTCTTTATCATTCATTTTGAGATTATTTTGTTTTCAAAAAGTTTCGTTAAAATCCGAAAGATGCAACTAGAAAAATAAATATTATTTATTTTATTATTCAACATGTCGCATCTGGTTGCATCAAATAATTCGGGCGGCTAGCCGGCCAAAGGTACTATGCACGTGTCAATACAGTAAAGTTTTGAGAAAAAACTACCTGAAGTCATTATGGCAACGTCGCGTCGCAAGTCAGCTGTAGCTAGTGACATTTCTGACGCTTGGCCAATTTATCGTCACCCAAAATCTCAAGATCACGTGGATCACAGAATGATTTGTGCTTGTTCCTTTTTTGCATTATCTCGATACAGGAGGCCTCAGGAAAAAAATGCTCTTAGGGCCTATGTCATCTTGAGGGTGCCGTGAATAGGGTATTTTTAGGGAAAGGAAGGAGGGGACGTTCTGGGGGGATTAGGAGTGACGAACGTGCGAATCCATCCCTTTCACTGCGGTGCAAGGCGACGGGTCAAAAGGTCTCCCTCAACCTGTCTCTCCCAATCCGGCCCGCCATGCAGTGGGTGGGCTAAAGCCTTCGCCGCCAAGACTTAAACAAACCTCACCCCAAGAACCCGTGCACTCCTGCTCACCAAACCTTTGTTGTTGGTTATCCAATAAATTTGGGAGGCGGGTGTGGCTGCCGCGCCCCGGGAACCATTTATTGGATAACCAAAACCTCTGCCATAAGTCACCCCAAGTGTTACGCTACGTTTGGTGACTCAGCAGGGGTGCCCGGGTTCCTGGGGTGCGGTTTGTCGGGTGTTGGCGACGGATGTGTCTGCTCACCTATTGCATGGCAGGCCGGATCGGGAGAGAATGATTTTTTTTTTTTAATGTTCTTTATTCAGTAAAGTTTATATATTACAGTAAATGGGTAATTTTTTGGCCATCACACTAGGCACATGCCCGTGTTGTAGTGGTGTTGTTGAGGGAGATCTTTTATCCTCTCGAGTCGGAATCTCTCGGAACATCGCCATGCACCGTAGTAGGATACGTCCATCGCTCCTGGACACACTACCCCCAGATTCCTACCCACCCCACGTACCTTTTTCCTTCCCAGAACCTCCTCTCCTTCCTTTCCTGTATAGAGTACCGGGCTATTCAGATCTGGTCAAACACGGCTGAAGCAATTTCAAGTAAAATTGAACTATTTCTCAAAGGAATGTATTTAAAAAATAATCGGAACGTAGCTTCGACCAAGTATACCGTGAATGGAACGTAGCCATCTATTTTAGTTTTTAAATTGAAAAAAAAAAAAAAAAAAAAACTTGGTTTGACCAAGGCTCGAACCTTACCTCCCAGTGACCGAAATCAAACGCTTTACCGCTAAGCTAACTCGAAAGTCGTTCCAGTGTTACTCATAATCACAAAATAAGATACAACCACGAGAGCAAGGCCGGGGTAGGTGATATTGTTACTCAACATAGCGCGCATCCGTGTTTTCTTACCCGCGTCGCTGTACGGGGAGTTGTAGTAGCTGTCAGAATTTAAACCGACCGGTCACCAGGGTTAACTCAGTACCACGGCGTTGTAACTTTCGAAATGGCGAACTTTTACGAGAATCTTGACGTTTTGAATGGAGCATTGGCAAATATTGACCGTATTCGCGGCATTCGTGTACCACGGCTACCGAAAAGGTACAAAAAAAGGTACGATCCATTTGTGGCACTTACGGAAGGAGATTTTAGGTCTAAATATAGATTTACAAAGGTTAATATGAGACGTTTGATTGATTTGGTGCGGCCGTATTTGGATGTGAACAATAAACGGGGTGGCAAAATATCTACCGATCTCCAAGTTCTTTGTGCCATACGATACTGGGGTAGAAACGAGGTGAGACAGTGTTTATAATTACCTACGTTCTTGTGAAACAAATCAACGAAATCGTTAACCAAACAGGCTTTATTGTTATTATTTTTTTAAAACATTTTTTTTTTGCAGATACAGAATGATTATGCCGACATACACGGATTTAGCCAACAAACAATGTCCCGTATAGCTAAAAGGGTTGCAACTGCATTTGCCCGCCTTGCTCCACAGTACCTACATTAAAATGCCACAAAGTATTGAAGAACAACAAGCAACAGTTGCAAATTTCCAAGCAATAAAACGTTTTCCCGGAATAATAGGTGCCATCGACTGCACACATATTAAAATAAGGAATTCGAATATGTTGACGCTTGACGCTGTTCTGTTCTGTTGACGTATGAATAAACGTGAAGTTGGCAACACGCCGCGAAATGCCAAATTTACCGCGTTTTTCAGCTTTGGAACAGAGTGTTGCTACCGCAAAAAATCATAACAGCTGTCGAGTAACATTATGAAGATGAGTAAAGATTTTTACTCTGAGAGGTGTAGTGTACCCCCCTGTGTAGTTACCGCGACTCGGTAGAGTCGTGGTAGGGTTTCATTATGAGTAAGGCTGGAAGAGTCCGACATTATTTATAATATAAGACTAAACTCATGGACAGAAGGGAAGGCGATGATTTTATTAATTGGCAACAGTGTATTGTATCGCTTTCCGTATCCTGTTGCCAAAAAATAAAAGCTTTTGGTTCAAGTTTGGGCCACGGGCATGATAAAGCGCCATGTTACGGTAATGTAATTCATTATTTTAAAAGTCCCGAAAACCTCTTTCAATACAAAATTTAAAAATATGAAAATTATTTTAAAAAATGGAGAAAGATTTTAAAATGATGTTGTCGTTTCGTTTTTTCTAATAAACTTAACCTAAGTTTTGTAATTTGAATTTCAAAAAACATTGAATTTAGGGTTTATGAAAAAAGTTAACCAAAACCCTATTCTTGATTTTTTTTAAATTTACGTATGTCGCTTTAAAGAAAAATCTCCAGAGTATTTTTAAGGGTCTTCATAATTTGAAAATATTTTGTAAAACATATGTAAGGGCGGTCAGAAAAGGGTCTGATTTCTGATTTATATTTGATAAATGCTAACCCCCTGTAAATTAAAAAAATACGAAATTATTTTTTTTCCCACTAAAAAAATTATTTTTATCGTATTGCGAAATAAAATTTTCGTTATTTCGAAATAATTTATGATTACATTCCACCTTAAGTATCTATTTTACACTGCAATCAATGTTAATTTATTTTGAAAAAAGTTAATAGAGTATACCAACGACGGTGGAGTGGAGTATATAAAATAAGCACCTGATTAATTGATATGGTTGACAGGCTCGCTGGACAATGGACGCTTCTTGGTAACCGACTCCAATGTATTTCCAAGAAGAGACCGTTGTCTGTAGATTGTAGACCACATCAAGGGGGATTCAAAGTGACACGGTATCAGCGAACTTACTAACTAACCATCACGTCGTTTCTCGCAGGGGTGGGCAGAGAGGACGGACCGCCAAACAACACGGTCTTAGCACACAATCCTTGTCGCATTAAAATTCATACATCGTCTCATTCACACTCTTCTATTATTCCGACTCTTGACATGGCCCGACTCTAGTATCTGATTCACTTGATCCATGTCTTCCTGGAGCGTTCCCGACTATCATTCACATTTGCGTCATATATTCTGCTTACACTCCTTTCTTCGTTCATTCGCTCTACACACCCAACCAATTTGAGCGTCTCAATCTTACTCACTACGTTTACATCAGCCTTGCATTCTTTGCGGATCTCCACATTTCTCACACGATCATACATGGTTTTACCACACATACGCTCCAAGGATCTCATTTACACAGCATTCACTCTATTTTCATCCTTCCTCTACCAGTTCCATGCCTCACTGCCATACATTGTGGAGTGCTAACTTCGTTTCTTTGACTTTGAACAGTTAGCGCCAACGGCTGCAATGGAGTTATCTGCATTTACACTCATTGCAAGATCTCACTTCCCAAATCAACAAGTAATCAACCGGTAATACTGAAGTATTTTATAATTACCTTCATGTTTTACAAAACTATGCACATTATAAGAGAATACCAAAAACTTATCAGAAATGAAAGTATCATTCTTGTTTTGCCTATGATATACCTTAATCACACTTTTGGATAAATATTATTCGATCCCTTACACACCAATCTTTCTCTTACCAAGGAGCGAATCACATTTGGGAGGATAGATGTTCTGATAAAGTCCTTGTACTATTATACCGCCAATCATAAAGTTTTGCTTTGTTGTCAAAATACGCTAATTACAGAACATATTATATAATATTATAGTTCCCAATTATGTCCTCTGCGGGCGAACTCTACCTAAGTTTCTCTAAATAAACAATCACAGTGTTAATCTCTAGTGATCTTCCAGGTAAGTATGGTCCTGTATATGTTTTCTGCCCGTACAGTACATTTTTACAGCAGCATCGCGTACATTGGTCAAATCATTGGTAGCTACATATAGTTTCGTATCGGTGATCTACGAACCTGTGGATGCAATTTTTAGCCATAAGTTGTTGTGGTGGTTTGTCTAGTTTGTAGTTAGAAGTAAGATTGTATAAATGTATTATACGTTTGTACAGCCTCCTTGAGGTGATTTTTCACAAAACGGCGCTATACAAGTCATCCAAATTATTATTATTATTATTACATGCACTAAAAACATATACACCCCAAATAACGAACAGCATGGTACAAAAGCGATAAATACAAGTGGCATGTTCCCTAGGCAGTAGGCACTGATCACTGGGCAGTTCAGTGGGCAGTGGTCAGTCTCGAATATGGGCAGGAATTCAGGTAGGCTCTGAGCCTCTGAGCTCTGGTGCCTGGTGGTTGTCTGGTTGTCTCACGGCCGGGGAATGCTGGACCCGGAGTTGTGACGTCACGACTTGGAATAAATGTTCGATGACGGAACTCGATTCCCATCGTACTAGCCGGCATGAGCAGTCGGGAGGATGGAATACCGATACAACAGGGTGCTCAGAACAAATAATAATAACAACCCATAACCAATCATCATCAATGAACTTATAGATTATGACCGTTTAAAATATATTTGCCATACGATCGTTCTTCATTGTGTATTCATATGGAAGAAATGGGGAACATCCCAGAAAGACGTGGTGCGATCGAATGAATTAAATATTTGAACAGGTTCTTGTCAAAAGTGGAAATAACAAAACAATTCGTATGAGAAAAATGGTATGAAATTTTTTAAGTGAATACCTCACAAGAGTCCCAACTGCTCCCGTCTGCAGCCAGTGAGACTATGGCATCCCCAATTGGGGTATGTTGTGAGGCTGGAGGTAGTGGGGAGTAAGAGATGATATTTTCCACTCTAAAGCATGCCAAACAACAAAATTGTGAAATAACACAAATTAATGAAATAAAATGCATTTACGCACGCCGGGATTTTGGACTGTCAGTGTTGTTGAGGTCGTTTGAGATCGTCTGTGTTGGAGATTTGTTCTATTCTCTCATTACTGACTAACGAAGGAAAATGCCTGACAGTTTCTCAATTAGTTAAACACGGTTCCATGACAACTCAAAAAAGTGGCATTTCAACATCCCTTTGAAAAGTAATTAAAAGTGATGTTTTTTTTAAATAGCACACAACCTAACATTACATAACGTAACCTATTAAACTAAATATTTTTCTTCTTCAATCTTTGCAAAATAACTTTGTGGCATTATTTATTTAATAACAGATAACTTTGTATAAACCACTTTTTAATAAAATATATAATATAATATATCGACATGTTTCAATAACATTGTTATTTAAATAAATCAAATAAATCTTTTTTTATCATTTTTAATTACTTTTCAGAGGAGTGATGAAGTTGCACACTTTGGAGTTGTCCGGTCACCCTCCATAGGGAATCCTGAAGCCCTGGGCCCCACCATACGAAAGAATAAGAAAACAAGAAAAGCGCACATGAATAAATCCACAACTCAGATTACAATTAGAGTAAATTGCAATTATTACGGCAATAAATCGTGCTATATAATTTATTTGCAATTTAATAACTGCACCCTGTTGAATATATATTAATTTTAATTAATAACTTCACTTACATAATTAGTCACTTATTCAGTCGCTGATATCTGCGCGAATAAGGAACTCGAGAACGAGTGTATTTAGTTTGGCAATATAATTTTTATTTTATTTTTGACGACAGGGGTATTTCGTAGTTGTTTGTATTGACCCTGTACATTCCGACGGATGAGGAAAGTTAAATATCGAATGTTCGAAATGAAAGTCTTTGGTTTAAAGGTATTTATTTAAGTAACAAGGGAAGAATGCATCGCTGTATAAGTCACATTATAGGTATACAAATATGTACGCATTAATTTGTAGTTTAAACTTTGCTCGAAGTAAATCTTAGTAACTGTTTCGATAGTTAGCAGACCGTCATAAAAAAAACACAATTTATTAATAAAGCTGCATTCGATTTATTTTTTTAGCGTATTTCTCAACCATAATATTTATGGTTCAACCACATATATTTGAAGTGATTAAATTAATCTTAACATAGAGCCGAAATTCACATTTTTGCAGTTCCTTGGCGGCGATGAATGCCTTACAATTTTTATTATAGGGATAAATAAATAAAAATGCAGGATAAAGTGCATTGTCGATCGCATGCGTTCATTCTCGGATTATAACACGTAATATATTATCGTCTACAGGCTGTTGAGAGGTAACGCTCTTGGCTATGAATTGTTCTATTGGTCGCGGGTTCAAATCCCGGCGTGCTCAACTAAATTATGTATGGGAACTAGGTGTAGGTATGAATTAGGAAACGGACAGGAATACTGCCTAACATTTACTGCATTAAAAAACTTACCTGCGACCAATTGAACAATTCATAGTAGCATATAATTCATATATAACGTATTACGAGAATGTTTTCGTAATCGGAGAATGAATGCATGCGATAGAGCCATGCACTTTATCACTGCATATACTCGCATCAATAAATTGCATAATCGGTATCACTGATACGAAACGCCAACTTTCCGCAGTACCTTTACCTTTATCTAGGTACCTCTAGCGGTTTGCAGAGAAAGCTAAACCTATCAGCTATCAGCGTCCGCTAAATGTCTGATAGGACACGAATATGTAATGTGTACGGGGACGGGCAATGCGATAGGAAGTTGCGCCTCAACGTGGTATCGTTGTGGTTTCTATCTTTATCTAGGAAATAAACTTATAATATTGCATGAACATAACAACAATCATAATTATTGATTGAACGTAGTGAAGTCCTTTTTAAATCGACCGTTTTGCATTTGGTCTGTCTGTAAATTTGTTGGTACCCTCCGGTTCCGGTTGAAGATGATGGTGTCCGTTTTAATGGTTCAGTAAAAATTATTTTTTCAAATGTTAAATCGTTGTGTTTATTTGGACTTATTCGCATTTTTTTCAATATCCGCCTCAAGATCGTTTGAAAAAAGAATTTCACTGACGTGGTGACGTTTATTTGAACAAATTGTTTCAATTTTTATTTGATTTTTTTAAATGTACGGTTTATGTTAGATATATTATTATTACTTACAAAACTTATGTTTACAGACGAAGTTTTTATTTTGATTTATAAGAAAAAATTGGAAACATATTATTGGACGCGAGGTTCGTAGAACTACTAGTATGCTGTTCCTTATATATGTAATTAATTAGTAAATAATTTTATTAACCAGGGTTTAGCCCGTCCAAAGGCTTTAACAAAAACAAACTATTCGCTATTTTATTTCACAAACTATGAATACCATTAAAAATGTGTTGAAGATTTAAAGAGTAAGATTCAATACAGTTCAGGAGCTCTGGGAGATCAAAACTAGCCTTTCGCGTAAAAGGATGTTTGTCCTGAGAAGTATTATTATAATTACAATACAATAAATATAACTATGTATACAATAAATCTATATCATCAATATATATAAAAATTTAGGTTCCGTATGTTTGCGTTCGCAAATCTCGGAAAGTAATTGATGGATTGAGTCAAAAATTTTACAGAACATTTAATTTTAGCCGAAGAGTGTTTCTATTTACAATGGTAAGCTCTGGCATTATGAAATTGGTATAAATAAATACAAATTTAAGTTCCTCATGTTTTGGTCGGTAAATCTCGGAAAGTAATCGATGTATTGACTTAAAATTTTGGGAAGGGTGACGAGGGTGGGGAAAGGTTAAAGGGGAACGTAGAGGGAAAGGAGGCGCGGGAGGGGAACGGGGACGCGTGAGAATGGACATTCAGGGAGAAACAATTTATTTCTTTGAATGTGTGGCGACCAGAACGGTCGTCCCCTTTTGCCACAATCCTTGCGCCGCCACTGATATAGCAAACACATTCTCGAAATGTACATACTACCTACAGTTGTAGTGTTTCACGCCGCTCACGGCTAAACATTTCGGGAAGCGCAGCGAAAGGCCTCGACTAACAGCCGTCACATTCTTACGGCCGCGGAATGTTCCAGAGGCTTCTCCGCTTTGCGCGGTGGCTCAACATTACTTACGTTCCGGGTACTCGCACGGTCGGCTATATAAAGCGCAGCGACACCGCGCTAGTCAGTCAGTCAGTTCCAGTCATTAGTGCAAGTAACGTCACTAACACACATAGACAGTGCATCGAGTGATAACGATTCCAGTGCGGTACCGGCCAGACTCTCGGCGACCCACTGCCGACTGTGCCGGTGCATCATTAACCTTTGAGGACGCAACAAGCGACACAATTGTCCACGACAAGTCCCACGGCGGGCCTTCTTGTCACGCAGGCAGCAACCTCTCAGCCACTGAGATTTCATTCTCCTCAGGTTCACCGCAGCCATCTCCGCGACACCGCGTCGAGCATCCATCCTGGACGTCAAGGTCTTCTCCACCACCACGGTGCAGAACAACATGCTGGCGACATGCAGACACGAGTTCTGCTACACCACTGCATCACCGACCTTCATCACTGCAACAACATAGAGCCACATCATCATCGCTCCTGTCTACACCGTTACTTTACTCCAAACTAACCATCGCTACGTAGCAGCAATAAAGACTGACTCATACATCGACTGACGCCTTTTCATTCAACCGTCCTCGTCTCTGCCGATCCGCGCGTCCGCCCCCTCACTGGTGACCCCGACGTGATTTGAAACACGCAACCTTCTGCAACGAGCAACGTGCAACAAGCCACAAGCAACAAGCTTCCCTCACTGGTGACCCCGACGTGATAAGAAGGCCCTCAAATGGCATAGCAACGCATGCCGGGAACCAGCTAGTATTCTATAAATATATACAATAATTAGTCACTGTGCTATAAAGAACCAAAGTCTTTCAATATACAGTTACTGGAGTATACAGGTACATAACTATATTACGAATGTTTTTGGAGAGAACAATAAAAGAGAGACATTACATTTTCTAAAATAAAAATAAATTTGGTGCCTTTAAAGTTGATTAGAAGTCCATTGTCTATATATTATTAATTAATAAATCATTTTTAATTGCATTTCTGCACGTGAAAGCCTGTAATTTGTTGCTAGAATGTATAAAAAATTATTATTCACTCAGTTTAATGCAGGTACCTAGTTTTGTCGATTTGCGTGCGTTGAAAAACAATTAAGAGCTAATTTAGCAGGAGTAAACGAGATCTATTGTTCGTAGTTATGTTAATAATGGTAGGTAGTTGTTTTGCGATATATTATTATGCTAATATGCGTTTATATTAATTATAATCGGATAATTTGCACAGCACCGTTTTTGTAAAAAATCTCAAAGACGCTGTAAAAATATGCCTTCCTAGGCTCTATTATCTAATTAAGTATGTAGAAACAGAAACGCTCTACAAAACATAATATTTGCCTGGCAGATCACTTCAGATAGTTGATCCCCCGAAATGATAAATATCATAAAATTATATTTTTTGGCGCATTATTTAACAATTTCAAACCTAAAAAATACCTTTAATAAGTTGGTGTGAATATCAAACGAATTTATTAACAGTGTCGATTTTTTGTACTTAAACGCTGGTATATACGGTATTTAAGTAAACAAGTAGTTTTATCATTAAGATGAAGCCATACTAAATAATGCAAAATCATACGTTTTTGTTTTGAAAATTTGATCGCTTAGAAGTATTATAGATGCTTCAATTAAATACTGCGTGTAGAACATACCTTTGCCCTTAAAAATATCGGTCATTTTAAAATCTTTTAATAAGCCTATAAAAAAAATAAGTATAAGGTCTATAAAAAACACTTTCAAGTCCAAACTCTCCTATTTATAAACCGCTTTTCAGATATGGTTTTATTGTATAATGTGGCAAATTCGGTTTCTTTTATAATTATCGCAAAAAAAATTGATATTCACGCCCGAACTTTCCAAATTAATTAACAATGCATAAAAAAGAAGTTTATGTTTTTTACAGGTTTTTACGAAACACCTGTAATTTTTTTTCTCGAATACCTTTTCCAACCTTTCCAAAAGCTTTTTCTCAAGTATTTTCAAACTTCTCCCTTAAAAGAGCGTGAATTCCGATTTCGATTTTTTCGTGGACTATTGGATCGCCTTAATGCATTTGAAAGAAAACATGTTTTATACTTTTGTTATTCGGCGGTAGATCCTTGGCATACACCCTTCGCGGACACTTTGTTATATTTTGTGTATATAAGTAATTAATATCTAATAAATAAATAATTGTATATAGTAATATAAGTATGTAGGAGGGTTTAACTGTCGGTGGATCAACTGTCATGGAACCATAATGAAGATACACTACACACGTACCCACGAATGAACTGTTAAAAACATAAGTTTCTTTTTTTAATAATTATGGTTGTAACATAATACAGCCGTGATATTGTGTTGTACCAATCTTCTCCTCGTGAGCTCACGAGATGGTTGCCAGTTGCCAGGCTTTATGGTTGCTTGCACGAGTTATAAATGTAATCGTGTTATTTACTACTTGAAATGGTCCGTCAATAATGAAGGGGAAAATAACTAATTTATTCACGTAATATAATATGGCTTGGCATAAAAGTTTACTTCAAATTTGAATCTCGAAATACGTAGCTAAATATTTTTCAATCTGTGTGTACCGGCTTTTATACGTGTTGCCAGAACAATTTAGAAATTTTAAAATTCACACCATTAAGAGACACGTTATTTTTTATCACAGAAGATTATTTTTAATCGAAATTTGTGTGCTTTAAAGCCATTCATACACGGAGATACTTAAGGCTCCGCAACCGGAATCGAAAAGAAGATGGAGAGATACGAAATACCGAATGTTAGAGGAGCGCGCTAACATTTACAGCGACAAAACCGGTGCGAAAATAGCGAAAATGTTTAATAAAACACGACTCGTTTAAAATAGAGCAAAAATCTCGTGGATTGCATCTTAAGTATCATTTAAAGAAACACTGTGAATTTTTTCACAAATATTATTTATAAGATAATAGAAACAGACTTGTTTTTAATAATTTTTTAAACATATTTTGCGATTTTTTTCGATCGAGGGAATTTCATGTAATTTGCGTTTCGACGTGGTCAGCATCTAGCTAGACATTATCTTCAAAAATAACATATATTTTTTAAGAGCTTAAAAACTTCAAATTTTTAAGGGAGATATGAAAGAAATCAGTAGAAATTCGGGTTGCCGAGGCTTAAAAGCGACTCGAGTTATGCGCGTAGAATATGCGCCGCTCGTGTTATCCGCCATACTATCTTGCTAGTGTTAGTACGCGACGCGTCCACCGCGGGTTTGACGTCAGTTGCACGCTACTAACAGGGCTGGTTTTCCGCTACGCGAGTTGCATTCGCATCTACTACTCGTTTGACAGAAAGGGCGACCGTACTTGATTTGAATGTTAAATTTGTTCCGGACGTGGTATTCCTTGAAAATGTATAAATAAAATAAAATAAATTACAGAAACCATTCAAAATCTACAATAAATACTGTATAATTTTTACTATTCATATAATACAGAGCCCCTGAAGCCCTTAACAAAAAAAAAATGACTATTATTATAACCATCTTGTATTTCATTCCGAAGGACATATTGGTTTTTTCGCATCGCATCGGTTGGAAGTTGCGTGTCGGATGTCGTGGCGAAGCCAAATAATAATATAAGTTCGATACTACAAAAAGTAAGAAAAAACGTGACCCAAAAACTAAACCGGTTGGATGCATTCGTATTAGAACTCAACACAATAATAATATTAAATAGGTATTCTTAACAACCTTATTTATGCATATTGTGTAGTTGTCTCAATGTTAAAAGAATTTGTTTCTTTGTATGGATTCTGTTGTTGACGGAAAAACGTGACTGGTTTACAGATATTCCGTGAATAATGTTTGTGCTCAAACGACAGTTGTACGTATTATGTTTTTTTCTTTATTTTTTTAATCTGTACTAAAAATACCAACTTGACGACAAAACAAAAACCGCTATTGGAATAGTAACTCTGTAGGTAAAATATATATTTTTTTTAATTTACATCATTTAAAAAAAACTTTGTGGATCACATCGCGTTAACCTTACTGTCTAACTACTCTTTATGGTTTGACCGTTTAAAACTGATGAAAATATGAAAGAGTTGCCTTAGTTTTCATGCATGGGTCACCAGGTCAACAAATAAAGAAGTTAACGGACAGAATTCCGCAATAATTGATTATTGATTAGTCATCTTTTGAGCGACTAATTGTCTAGAAACTTTAGTTACTGCTGATCACCCTCGAAATGGAAGAAAAGTAGCTACTCAAAAAGTGAAACCGATCCATATTCATCGACAATATTCATTACACAGATATTCATTACACAGCAATCCAAAAATATCAAAACTCCGTGTCAATGTGTGTTCTCTTTAGAAATGCCTTCTGCATTTTGCACAGTCTCTCCACTATCAGCAGCGCCGCAAATCGTCAAGATTTTTGTAAATGTTTGCGATAAATAAATCAATGCATCTTCTCAAGTGATGTGCTGATTTTTTAATAGAAGTCGCCACGCCAACAGACACAACTGTTGTCATTAGGTCAACTGTCACTGTCACCAATGGGTGAATGGGTCACTCAGAACGTAATCCACATGCTTCGATGGAGGCTACTCAAGCGCGAAATTATACTGGGATTATAGAACATAAAGTGGGCTGAATAACGGGCGAAAATTGTGTTGACATTTTTTTTTCTTCGAAAATTGTGTTGAAAATTTGTTCTGGAGGCTATCGCTGAAAATATGTCCGGAATCTTGCCACGGGTGGTACCATCGTCGACACATTCACACAAGTTGTTTCTTTGGAAAGGAAAATGGAAAGTTTCAAGATTTCTTAGTAGACGGTGATTGATATTGATTTTGTTCAAACGGGAAGATTCCACATGGTTAATTATTATAACTTATAACTACTGTTATAGTATTTTTTAATAAATTCACTGGAGTCAGATGGTATTCCAATAAGTCGTTACGCCAATGCAGTATGCGTTTTACAAATAAACAAAAAATTTAACAAATCAAAAAACTACTTCAAAAAGTGCACTAAAAAGTAAAAAAATAATTTCGTACGATTGTTATTTTTGGAGTCGGTGTCAGCCAAGGCAACTAAATACATAGGTGAGATGTGGAGATCTTGGATGACACCGACTCCAAAAATAACAATCGTACGAAATTATTTTTTTACTTTTTAGTGCATTTTTTTAAGTCGTTTTTGTTTTGTTAAATTTTTGTTAATTTTTTAATTTTTAGTGACGAGCTTAAGCGTTTTAGTGAGTAACGTTTTACTTCAAAAAAAGAATCATCGAAATCTGTTGGCGTAATATTGAGTAATTCGTCCATTTGTCGCGCACATACTTAAGATATATATGGTTTTCTCATGGATCCCATTGTTAGAACTGGACTAAATTAAAATGGGACCACACAGGAAGCACCAGCTTTCTAATAAAAAGATCATTAATATCGGTTCACCCAATCAAAAGTTCTGAGGTAACAAACATTAAAAAAAATATTTTAAAAAATACCGTCGAATGGATAACCTCCTCCTTTTCGAAGTCGTTTAAAAAGAACTTTGTTTGGCGTAAATAAATCATAAAACATGTATTGGACGAATGAAATGAACTGTTGAACGGCCACCCAGTTTGCCAGACCTCACACACCTTTCATTTGCGGTCATTTGAAGTTTGTTGTTTACCACAAGCGCCCAAGAAGCATTCAAAACTTATAAATAAAACCGGAAAGCAGTCGAATTGCAAAAGAAACACTCCACCGTGTCCAGGATATCCAGAGATGAAAATTGGTGGTACTTAGTTCGTTCAATAACTTTTTTTTCTCTCATTCCCCTTACTCGTTTTCTTCGGCCGCATAACATTTCCAAATTTAGGGATGCCATAGTTCCACTGGATCTAAACAGTTGGAACTAAATTGGGACTTGTCATATCAAAATGGACACACGTGCCAACAGTGTCTTGAGTTAAATTGAACTGACAAAATGTTTGATTTATTCAATGCAAATTAATCATTCCACTCTCACAAGTCATAACCATGTTTAGGGGGCCTAGTCTCTATCTTTTATTAACCTCAGTTAGCGCGTTAATTACGTCACAAACACGTATTTTGACAGAACCAAAATTAGCGTAACTGTCAAAATAGTGTTTATGACGTAATTAACGCGCTAACTGGGGTTAATAAAAGATAGAGACTAGGCCCCTAGATTGGTTCTATTTGAATACCTTCTTTGGGTCGCCTTTCTAACAGTTCTAGCAAGAGTGAGAATTAAGAATACGTCGAATATTATGATATTAACGACGTTTGATCATTTGACATCGTCTAAAGCAGATTATGAACCGGAACTCATTCACAACCTTGAAACGAGTTGACAATTTGATTTCCGCAGAAGGCCAACGATATAAACTTTTGAATGGCGTGCTGTTACTCTTCCTGGTAAATGATTACGACGTATTGTACAATTATTTTCAACATTTTAATACCAAAGTACAGGTTTCAGTCATTTTCCATCTATGACAACTGCACGCCAATTCGAATGAAGCTACCGTGCCAAAGCATTTAAAACTTTTATTTGAATATATATTATCAACAACGATTTGGAAAGTTGCCCTAGTTTTTTGGCGACATAAAAAAAACTTTGAAGATAATGTTGGACTGTTGAAACGTTTAATTGGAAATCCTGCTTAATAAATGCATTTTAAATATGTTTTAGGATATAAGATGGCAGAGCGCGTACAGATGGTATATGACGATAACTATGTATTCAGTAGTTCCTAAACCTCTTCAACTCACTGTTCATATTATATGTAGAAAAGAGAATGTACCCACCCTTTAATATGCCCACCTTCGTAATCAATTTCAAAATCCATCAAGTATACCTATTCAGGCAATATAAATCGGGCGACGTCCAATTTATTTATAAGTATTCAATATTTTCTAAACCTTTTCAAATTCACTGTTCATCGTTTATAAGACACATGTACGTACAAATCTATTTCATTTGCTCACCTGCGAACTAAATTTCCAAATCTGTTAAGTTACCTTTATAGATAATATAAATCGGGTGAGTAGCAAGTATTATGGACAATATAGAGATTTGAAGCTCGATCCATGTCGAGTTTTTTTTTTCCAAATTTTTATTACGATTTTCCAAATCTGTTATTATACTAGTAGACAATATCAGAGACACTAGTGCAAACCCGTGAAAAATCACGGGATATTATGTTATTATATTGATATTATTAGAAAATCTAGTTAGTAACTAACGCTTTCTTGACAATTTAAAAAGCTCAATCACTTGAAAATCGCAAAATCTGAGGGGATAACCAGACACAACCGAAAATATGTCATTTTTAAATCAAATTCTAGACGTATCGACTCTTTTCTACAAAAATACATATACATTGATTTCGAAAGATTGTTATTTTATCTAGCAAAGCGATGTTTTTATTTTGAAAAAATATGTTTATTTTTTTACAATAAGATTATAACGATGGCCGTTGGCGTATTTGATAAAATTTTCCAACAAAATGTTAAATTATACAATACACATTTCAAGTCATATACACAGTATATATATCTTCAGTAAAATAAACCAATAAATTTATCTAAGAAAGCTACTTTTCAGATTTTAAATTTTAGTTCAAATAAGTAAAATCATTTTAAAATATCCGCGCACGTGTTTTGTGACAACTTCACTTCAGTTTGTCCATTTATTTACGGTCTTACATACTAATATATTTCCGATTTTGTACACATTTACTTTGCTTATACACTATTGAAAAATTATAAGTATGCACTTATAATCAATAAATAAATACAAAAGTACTTACATAATTTTGTCATCACGCGATAAGGACTTTTACGCTAACTGAATCATTTATTGAATATATTGAAATGTACATTTTTATTGTTTCAATTTCTTAACAGAATTTTGGCTTAGAATTAAAATTTCGTAGAAAGATGGTCTTGCGATCTATGGGGTGGTAGATTAATTATTTTTAATTAATACCTACTATAGGTATATATTTGATAAGAAATAAAATCGATATTGAGCTATTAATTAAAAATAATTAATCTACCACCCCATAGATCGCAAGACCATCTTTCTACGAAATTTTAATTCTAAGCCAAAATTCTGTTAAGAAATTGAAACAATAAAAATGTACATTTCAATAAATGATTCACTTACACTTGAATTCGATTCAAGCCGAGTTTCACAAAGCCACGTGACATAATAACGAATCGTTCCAACTAAAACGCCACCAAGGCATTGATCACATAATAAAACACGCCAAAATAGGCAATGGCATTTACACCTAGCTGGCCATGGCATAGAACATTATATAATAATAATATATTAAGTTTATTAAACAAACTGGTTAGTACTCACACAAATACTGGAGAGGTTTTACCTTTACCATTTTGCATACACCGTTATTTGACCGATAGACGGATATTCTAAAAAGTGACGAACTTCGGTATGTTTTGCATCCATACAAGAGGTTTCCAGTCGAATCAGACTCACCGCCCACTTTCCAAATATTTTCTTTAATAATAATAATAATAATTGGACAATTTGTAGAGCGCCGTTTTTGTGAAAAATTACCTCAAGGGCGCTTTACAATTCATTATGTTATTATTCTTTGTATATGAATACCGCACAACAGTCCCAACTGCTCCCAAGCATCTGGAGAAAGTGAGACCATGGCATCCCCTTACCCCTCTACTGCGGAGGTCTTCAAAGAATATTTTTCTTCGACCTCCGCCCTCCCATTAAGCCGCCGCTACCCGAATTTCTACCGATTTCTTACATATCTCCATTAAACATTTGAAGTTCTTAAGCTCTTAAAAAAATATATACTAACATGTTATTTTTGAAGATAAAATCTAGACGCGTTCCACGCCGAAACGCAAATAAAATGAAATTGCCTCAATAGAAAAAAAACGGGAAGTACGGCTCCGAAAATTATTATAAACACGTTTGTTTCAGTTATTTTACAAGTTACAGTTGTGAAAAAATTCAGTGTTTCTTTAAATGATACTTACGACGCCTCCCACGAGATTTTTGCTCTATTTTAAACGAGTCGTGTTTTATTAAACATTTTCACAATTTTCGCATCGATTTTAACGTTTTAAATATTAGCACGCTCCTCTAACATTCATAATTACATATCTCTTCATCTTCTTCTTTTCGAGCGCGGATGCGGCGCCTTAACAGTAGTAGGTTAGTATAAACAGAAAAGCGCCTTTTTTGTAAGTTAATTTTGAAATAAGTTCCATGACGTTTGCAAGGGGTAGCTCACCACGACGAGTTTTGCACTATCACGACCAACACAAGCGTTACAGCCTCGATCCTCTACTTGTTTAGTAGGTACTCCATCATTAAAATAAGTAAATTTTCTACATTCGAAGATTATTTGTAAACAGGAAATGCCGTGTATCAAAAAATACTATAATTCCAGTGATTTACAAATTATTTTGTGTTTTTTTGAAAAAAATATCAAAACAAAAAAAAAATGAAATCATCAATAATATCTACATAATTCTTGGAATTATGTACGAGTACCTACGACTTATTTGAATTCAATACGAAAATATATCATAATATAATATTATCATTCTTTCACCTCCCCCTCGAAGTCTTTCACCGCCCACCATATGCCCTCGAGGCCACCACCGCCCTACTGGATCTCACCAACGTCCCCGTGGGGATCACTGATCAATACTATATCTACTATAGACATAATATGGAGATAGATAGTATAAATACCTATCTACAATGTTTTTGTAACCACCAATCATACATGGTTTGGTGCATCTCGTAGCTAGTTTTAGAAAAGTAATTATTGGGCTTAAAGCTGAGTAAAAATCTGTTTAATGAACATGCTCGATGCTTTTGTATTAACCGAGATAAGAAATCGTCAAAATAATGTGAAAGCGGGGGGCGTTTAACAACGGAGTAAGTATCTGTTGCATGAAATTACGCCCATATTTTGTATTTTATCTCCCGCACCAAACAGACATCGATTAAATTGATTTGTAATGAATTATTCATACATTATGTTGATGCAGTAATAAATTAAATGCACGGAGAAATCTATTTTAGTGTCAATAACAACGTTTCGAAGGCTGCATTTACTCTAATAGTCTAATAGATGATTTATTTTTTAAAAAATATAGAGGGATTCCTTATTGAGTGAAACCTTTAATTGTTCAAACCATGACCACTGAGCTAATCCGACCCTATCCCCTTTGGACATTTATGAATAAATCATACTTCGGTCAAGAAATACCAACAGTATCTTCTTTTAGTATGCTGTCTTTATACGTGATTGCAAGATTCTACCTGAATTAAATAGCAATCTAGATAGAGTCTTGGATAAATACATCCATTTTTATTTATAATGTGCGGCATCTGTTGACTTTGATAATTTTTCTCTTTCACACTTTTATTTTATTTATCAACCTATAATACGTATTATTTTATATGAAAAAACGGAATACTCGTAGATGATTTTAAGGGCCAGGTATCAAACCGCGCTAACGCTGCAGTTAGGTATTTCTTGTACTTGTAGACAAACACGGCCGCAGCTGGCCGCCTGCGTCTGACTAGAGGAGATGTGGGTATACTAGACACTACGGACTTACGAAATAAAAATATACTTGCCTTATAAAATTAAAATTTAGTTTCTACTATAATGGATACAGCTTAACATACTAAGAATCATATTGTGGAATAGCGTGGATAGCTCATAGCGCCTGGGTCAAACTGCCCATTCACTGCAGTTAGGTATTTTTGGTAGTTGCAAACAAGCTCGGCCGCCGCGAGCCGCGAGCCAGCCGCTCGATCTACTGTGTATTTCGGTTAGATTCAGGCACAACTGGTCAGCATTTAGATAAAATACGGAATAAAAATACACTTGCTTTATAAAAAAATTAATTTATTTGCAACATAATTGATACAGATCGACAGACTATAAATCATATTATGCAAGGACAAGGATACATAGACTTTTTTTAGCCCCTGGACCTTTACAGACGTCTTAGTTTTTGACTCAATGTGACATAGAATCTCATGGTGTTTTGATGTGGAAAAAATTTCTGGTTCATATATGGTTTGTTTTCAATTGCAGCCAACACTTTCCTAAAAAAACATTTAAAATAAATTTATTTGAATAATACAACCCAGAATTTACCCAACATCGAAATTCATTCGATTTTTCAATGGATCTGACAGCTGTTGTTTTCAATAAAACTTAGTGACTATTTTAACGGAATCGGTAGAGAACTCAAAATGGTCGTCGAAATTATGCATTTTGACATTAAATTCGAGTTCAGTGCACTTCCGAACGTCCGAATCCTGATATTGAACCAAATCGGTAGATAACTAGAGAAATTCAAGATGGTTGCCGAAATTTTGCATTTTGACATTAGATCCGAGTTCAGTGCACTTCCAAACGCCCGAATCCTGATATTGAACCAAATCGGTAGATAACTAGAGAAATTCAAGATGGATGCCGAAATTTTGCATTTTGACATTAGATCCGAGTTCAGTGCACTTCCAAACGCCCGAATCCTGATATTGAACCAAATCGGTAGATAACTAGAGAAATTCAAGATGGATGCCGAAATTTTGCATTTTGACATTAGATCCGAGTTCAGTGCACTTCCAAACGCCCGAATCCTGATATTGAACCAAATCGGTAGATAACTAGAGAAATTCAAGATGGATGCCGAAATTTTCCATTTTGACATTAGATCCGAGTTCAGTGCACGTCCAAACGCCCTAATCCTGATTTTGAACCAAATAGGTAGATAACTAGAGAAATTCAAGATGGATGCCGAAATTTTGCATTTTGACATTAGATCCGAGTTCAGTGCACTTCCAAACGCCCGAATCCTGATATTGAACCAAATCGGTAGATAACTAGAGAAATTCAAGATGGATGCCGAAATTTTGCATTTTGACATTAGATCCGAGTTCAGTGCACTTCCAAACGCCCGAATCCTGATATTGAACCAAATCGGTAGATAACTAGAGAAATTCAAGATGGATGCCGAAATTTTGCATTTTGACATTAGATCCGAGTTCAGTGCACTTCCAAACGCCCGAATCCTGATATTGAACCAAATCGGTAGATAACTAGAGAAATTCAAGATGGATGCCGAAATTTTCCATTTTGACATTAGATCCGAGTTCAGTGCACGTCCAAACGCCCTAATCCTGATTTTGAACCAAATAGGTAGATAACTAGAGAAATTTAAGATGGATGCCGAAATGTTGCATTTTGACATTAGATCAGAGTTCAGTGCACCTCCAAACGCCCTTATCCTGATTTTGAACCAAATAGGTAGATAACTAGAGAAATTCAAGATGAATGCCGAAATTTTACATTTGGACATTAGATCCGAGTTCAGTGCTCGCCAATACTCCCTAATACTGATTTTGAACCAGATCGGTAGAGAACACGAGAAATTCAAGATGGATGCCGAAATTTTGCATTTTGACATTAGATTCGAGTTCAGTGCACTTCTAAACGCCAGAATTCTGATATTGAACCAAATCGGTAGATAACTAGAGAAATTCAAGATGCCGAAATTTTTAGATGTCAAAATCAAAATGACTTCAGTCCACCTTCAAACTACCTTTGATAGAAATCAGTAAAAAATTTAAATGTTGACATTATTACCTTATTCTCCTTTTCTTCCAGTGGGTGGGTCTATTTTTATGGCACGGTAAGCAAGGCTTCCTTTATTTTTACCCATTTTGAAGGTACCTGAAGTTTAAAAAAAAAATAATAAATAAAATCTGTAAAACTGTAAATCAAGTTAAAAATAATTTATTAGATAATAATAAATATATTTTATTTCTACTTACCCGGTTTCTGTAACACCTATCTCCTCAATGATTCCTTCAAAAATCAAAGACACAGCGAACAAAATTGCCGCGAAAAAAATATGCGTGCTCCCACCGTGACCGCTTTCTCACAACTGAATGAATTCTGTGAAATTCAATAGACATTTAGACAGCGCGCGGCGCATAATTCCGCCATACATTTTTGTATGGCGGAGGATAGTTGAAAAATTCAGAAAGTTTAGGCGAATTACAATAAAAATCTAGAAACACTGAAGTGCTTTAAATTTAATAGCGTGTTTTAACATAATGTTTACTCTGAGATTACGGAAGGATTTTTGTTAAAAACGTTTACAACAGGTTCAGGAGAGATAATCGCGAAGGCCTTTTTCAACGTTTTAACTAAAGTTGCAGCATGTATAACTTATAGAATTTGTAAGATTACAGTAAAAAAAGTTTAATCACTAGTAACTTTACACATTTTTCTAACTACCCCTATATAATTTTCTAGTATTGCTGCTACTAGATGCGGATGCTACTGATAATGCGGAGCGATGTTTTCCAAACCCTACCCTTAATGATGAAATAGTAAAATCTCACTCAAACGGTGATCTGTGACGCCATGAAATTTGCATGACATCGACGCAACTATTAAATTTATCCATCGTAATTTCTATCCAGAATTATGGGTCATTTAAACATGCCTTAACTGAGAAAAATGTAAGTATTTTATTGTTTGTGCAATAATGGTTCAATTCTTTAACAATAATAATCGGATAATTTGTATAGCGTGAAAAATCAAAGAAGCTGTAAAAATGTGGCTTCCTAGGCATAACCAACACCCCTGACATAGGTCTCAGCACGGAGGAAGGAATAGGATCCATTCCTTCCTCCGTGGGTCTCACCGAGTGTTTCGCTACGTTTGGTGACTTAGCAGGGCTGCCTGGGGGTGAGGTTTGTCTAGGTCATGAAGGCGAATGCGTTTGCCCTACTACTGCATAGCGGGCCGGATAGGGAGAGTCTGGAGGTAGACCTAACCTAGAACTCTCCAGCAGGACTTTCTGGACCCTTCGCCTTGCACCGCAGTGGGGGGATTGATTCATACGCCCGCACTCCTGGACATATTGACCCTCAGATGACCCACCCCTCACACCATTTTCCTACCCAGAACTTCCTCTCCTACTTTCCCCAAAAAACCCTCCACACAGCATTCCCAAAGATGATATAGGCCCCGAGGAAAATTGTTTTCCTAGTGGCCTCCTGTATGGAGCTAATGTAAAAAAAGAAATAAGAAAGAAGAGGGCTGAAACACGGGCGAAGATGGGTCGTAATTCTATAAGGTTCTATTGAATGAGTTGACTTTACGACAGCTTCTTCCGCCGACGAAGGCATACAGTAACACTTCCGTCGGTAATATTAGCTCAATGACCAAACCACAGAGTACCGTTATATTATATTGTCGACAATATTAATAATATGTGACAAGAATTAATTATTGTCATCGAGTGTATTGAAGTGAGTGGTTTTGCTTCAGGCGACAACACAAACTAAATGAGAAGATTCGAAAGTTCATCTCTGCATAAAAATGGCGACACGACGGAATTGAAGTATTCCAACGTATTTATGAATGTTGCTGTCGTTTAAAAACCCATTAAAAATATGTTATTTTTGAAGTGAAACTTCTTTAGCCCCGTTAGTGATTTGAAATTTGGATGGAACGGAAATGACGCATTAGCACCTGCGATCACACTGCGCTCATTTTTTCTTTAAAATATGATTTTTATTCTTTACTTTTATGTATTTCTTAATTTTTATTTAGTATGGTAATTATCTGTTTCAATAAAATAGTATTTAATTCCTATTAAAATATTTAATGTATGACTACCACAACACGGGCATTAGCCTAGTGTGGTAGCCAAAAAAAAAACAAAAATCTGTAACCAATAAAATTTCATGAAATAAAAAATAAAAAAATTAAATTGGATGCTTTGATTATGATGTAACTTTTAAAGGCTCCTATTGGTTGAGATATTAAACGGAAATGACCCCAGGTCTGCGCTAATAGGCCGCTTTGATTATGACCTCACTTTTCAAGGCTTGAGATTGTTTTGGCAAATTTCGCTTCTACCGTATGTGAACTGCACTCGATGTTTTTTTTCTTATTGTCAATATCACAGACTAGTTTGGGAGGCGGTTATGGGTACCGCCAACCCGGGAACCATTTATTGATATAGCAACACCCCTGCCATAGATCACCCCAAGTGGTTCGCTATGCAGGGGTGCTCGGATTCATAGAGTGAGGATTGTCTAGGTCTCGGCGGCGGATGCGTCTGCCCACTTACTGGGGCGGGCCGATCGGGAAAGACTTGTTGAGGGAGACCATTTGGCCTCTCCAGCAGGACTATCTCCACCAATTGCCTTGCGCTGCTGTGGGAGGGATGAATTCATACGTCGGTCACTCTTGGACCCACTAAACCCCGATTTCCTACACAATCCTCATACTTCTTTCCTTCCCAGAACTCCCTCTCCTTTTTTTCCATTAAAAACCCTCCACACAGCATCCCCAAAGATGATGTAGTGAAATGAGGGAAATTGAGGGAAATTATTTTTCTCTAGGCCTTCTGTGTAGAGCTACTTATTGTAAAAAAAAAGTCATACCTTACTAGGGTACGTATCACAAAAAGGAGACAATTTAATTTTAACATTTGTATAGGGAGCTCATTATACGACAGTATAACAGCAACTATACAGGTGAGGATGGAAACGTGACAAAACACAAGCCGAAAGAAAAGATGTAAAATTATGTAATCTACTATTATTTGCGAATTTCGTCCGAAATTGTTACTTCATAAAACGGTAAATAATATAACAAAAATGGTGAAGGTTGCCCAGAGATACGAGACTATAATAGTTGCGAGATTAATCAAATATTGGTATCAATAAACGGTCCAGGTGACGCTGAAACATGGCGAAGATGTGTAGGAGTCAGAATCTTGTGGCTCTGACGGACTGAGAATCGTGGTGACGTCACTAGCTGGCTAGAGCTACGCGCGCACCTTTCCGAGGAGTAAAGAAATGACAACACGTCGATTTCGTATTGACTAAATAAATTCAATTAAACTAAGCACAAAATTACACGTTATATAGCAAAAAAAAACCTGTCCCATTACCATCGCTGATGAGTTTTAACCCCACCGACCTCTGTTGCACTCAACGGCTTCGTCAACAATCTTGGGAAATTCCTTCACCAAGGCAGTCGCATCGGTCGTCCAGTGAATTTTCGTGGGGAGTTTTGTTCGTACAAACGTATTTCCCAATTTTCTCTCTCGATTTTGCCAGCACAGCAAATATTTCTTAATACTAGCTGGTTCCCGGCATGCGTTGCAATGCCATATTCAAAGAAATAAATTGTTTCTCTCCCTACACGTCATTTTCCAGTACATTCAGTTTTCAAACAGCTCGCGTGCCACTCACAACAATTTTTAAACAAATTTTCATTTTGCGTATATTACAAATATTCATTATTGTAGGTATATTATAAGAACAATCTATCAAATTTGGTACCTAACTATTTAAAAATCTATAATTTTTAAAATCCGTAGACATTTCTTTTAATACAAAAAACAGCTGTCTGCTAAATTCAATTTCATCAAACGCGCGAACTCTCAAACATGCGAAGTTAAAATAGTCGTTAAGTTTTCTGAAATTATTCAAATTTCTGGGAATTTTTCTTTATTTTTCTTTCCGTAAGAACCTTCTACAAAGTATTATAAAACTTTGAAAAGAATATGAATGAAATAGGTAAAGTCGTTCTGAAGTTATGGCGTGACCAAGGGAAACAGGGATTCATTTTTATAGATAATATTGTTTTCTTACCCTTTTCCTTTATAAATAATATAGTTGTCGACCACTAGCTTGTCCGTACGTTTTGATTTTTTTGATAAGTTACTTCTTATAGGAGTTAGGAAAAAAATCGTTAAAATTAATGCCTGGTTTGAATACCATCAACACACGTTCAATTCAATATACAAAATAGACAATATATTAAAAAAAGCATAACCTACAGATAGTATTTTTTTTAATACAGATAGTAAAAATTGATTTGCATAGCGCCGTTTTGCCTCAAAAATTACCTCAAGGGAGCTGTATAAATTTATAATTTATTTCTACAATTATCTTATTTCTAACTACAGACTGGGTAGACAAACTATTATAACATGGCTAACACCTTGCATTCACCGGTTCATCAATCACTAACACAAAAATATATGCAGAATGTATTTGAAATACATAGGTACTTCTAAATAAGTCAAAAGTTAACAATGGAGAAATAAGAACAAGAAAAAGACAAAATTTAAAATACGATGGAAAAGTTTTTTTTAAAAATCAACTCAGACAAATAGGTAAGTCCTTATCTTCTAAAACAATAAGATTAAAAATTCAAGAAACTCGCAACACTGATAACAACGTTGGAAAATGGTTATACTCGTATCCTGAGACAAATAATAAAGTTATACAGCGGTGTTTATCTTTCTTCTCACAAAGCGAGGCTTTCAAGAGAAGTATCTCTGAAACTCTCTAAAGTTGCTCCACAATATTATTCTTTACAACATCCTGGCGCCATGACAACCACCTATTTGTTATCATATTTATTTCAGAAATCTTATATAATCTTATAATCCACTTCATTTTATTTTTTACAAAGTTGAACAGAACCACAATAGAGACAGAGGACGGAGTACAATATTGCTTTTCAGTATCATTTTGAAAAGTAAGAGGTTGCAGGCAGTATAATTTTCGACGTATAACATTCGGAATTGGATAAAAGACGGCGACAGCGGACTACTGTTTCGACTTATGCAAAATAAACATCGGCAAAACGCATGTTTTATTTTATTTTCCAAAGTTCAGACAGTAGTATTAAAATGATTTCCGATCATTATCTTAGTAACTTAATTTGCCACATTACCGATAAAATTCCCAAAAAGGGGTTCGCAAGTAGGAGATTTTGCATTTCAAAACATTTTTAGGACTAATTTATTAAACATGATTTTGCATTACTTAGCATTGTATCCACAGTATAATATTTATTAACAGAGTGAAGGGACAGACTTGACTTGCAATGTTGAAGGAGGTGTAGATTTCGAAAGAACTGCAACAGAACTTCTTCGAAACAGTGAGTAAATTGCATAAACACAAAATCATTGAATAAACAATAAACCCTAAACAGTCATGATTATTGTATAATGAAAATATTACGAAAAGTATATTTGAAAAAGCGAGCTAACATTTCGCAATATTTACATAAACGAAACCGATGACAAAAAGAACATTCCATTTGACAGTCGTGTTGGCCACATCGAACTTTTGCCATTTAGGCACCCACACAACATCAAGTTGACACAAAAAACATTGGACACAGATCTACGAATTGAACATTTCTAAAAGCAATTCATTTGACTCACCTTAATGTTGTAAAATCAGCGGCCAACAAAACACTATCCAAGCGTGGCCTTCTTGTCACGAGATACAAACTCAAACCACAAACTTTTGCTATTCAACAATCAACACACACGTAAAAACATGGATTCAAAAAATCACCACTCGAAAACAAATTAAACCACTAATCCGGCGAATCGAGAAACTTATATCGGTATAAATACAAGTAGAAAACTGATGGATCACCAATCACAACATACGAAAGTTTCACAACTGTTTATTTAAATTATTACGGAGCCATCGAGAAGCTACCGCGGCAAATGCGAGTTTTGAACTGACGAAGATAGTGCCGATGTGTAGCACCTGCGAATGGCGGCGCTAGCTTTCAAATCTCACGGAAGATTGTGGGAGGGAGACGAGACATTTTTTCTGTTCGGAGCGCCGTTGAACAGAGGGGAACGGCATTATTTTAGTGTGTCTTTTCGCTGCTGGAAAAACTGTGATGATTCGTTTACAGGTGTGGCAAGCCGTCGGTAAACAAAACACGAAATAAGAGTTTCGTTGGCGTAGTTGTAGAGTTATCTTAGTAAATAAATTTATATTAAAATATATGAATTTTTGTACCGCAATAAATGAGAAGAAATACCATTTTTTTTTAAATATTTACAGCCGCATATTATCTTATTGTACTAATATTATAAATGCGAATGTTTTTTTTTATTTTTTTTTTATCCTTTATTCCAGATCTCGGGGAGGGTGGTGCAGTCCCACGAGTTCCATATAATTTATTTATTTATTTATTTATTCAACGCCCAGAGGGCTTTTACAGTAATACAGATATAACAGATGATTTTTCAACAGATAGAGAAATGAATACATATACAATATATCAAGTAAAATAAAAATATTGCAAGATGAGAGAAAAAAAAATTACATGGTAAAAGAAAATAATAGATAATAATACAAAACAAAATAAGAAAATTTGAATTAAGTTAACTTTTTGTTATAAATCTATGTCATCAGGAAGTGGCTCCACCGCTTGTAGATGGGACCCTGCCAGAAGTGGAATGCTGCCATCACAAGACTGTTTTCGCTCGAGGCTAGTCGCGTTCTGAAGTTAGTGATCCGTTTCTTCATGAGTGCTCGGAATCCGGGAACTCGCCCTTCTTCAAACATCTCGGTGGCACTGCAGTACCAGGACAACCCAAAAAGCGTTCGATACGAGTTGTTGTACTGTACTTCCATTCTTTTTAGTGATGCTTTCTTGAAGTTGGTCCATAGCTCCGAGGTATATAGGCTCGTGCAGTACGTGTTAAAAAGTTGCCTTTTTGCAGCTGGGCTGCACTTGTTAAATCTTCGAGAAATCATATTTGCCCTTATGCACAGTGATCTTCTCTGTCGCTCAATATCCGAGTCATCGCTGAGGTCCGCTGTTATGATGTGTCCCAAGTATTTGACCTCGATTTTTTCTGTTATTTTTGTGTCGTTTAGACTGACGGGTAATACTTTTATGGCGCCTGCGCCTGACTTGAATACGAGCAAAACAGACTTAGTGGGGTTATAGACCATGTTATATTCGGCAGCGTATTCTTCACATATCTTTATTTGTATGGATGTATGTTTGTATGGATTTATGTTTGTTACTCTTTCACGCAATAAATACCGAATGGAATTCAAAAATTCTTTCACTGATGGAAAGCTACATTATTTGCGAGTAATATAGGTTATATATATTGGTAAGCTCTGGCGTTATGAATAAGCTGTGGCGTTATGAAATTATTTATTATACGTTTATTGGCCAAGCGTGTTGCTACGTAAATGTTCGACGTGGGCTGTCATTTTGTTATTTGTTTAGGTTACTATGGAGATTTCTTTGATAGCAAAAATTCAAATTTGTATATTCTATTATGAATATTTACTGTACAAATATAAAATAGGTACTAATCTACATTTTGACCTAAGCTAACAGCTATACTTATATTATGAATGCGAAACGGCGCGTATTTGATTGTTGACTGATTGGAGGAAGGGGAGGGGAGGGGTGGCGAATAGGCGAGCGAAGCCGGGGGCAAAAGCTAGTTATAGAATATTGTGGAAATTACTAGTATTATACTAGGAAATGGCAGCCTAATTGTTTGACCAGGTATATCTTGAACTTTGTATAAAAATGGAACTTTAATTTATTTTTTACCTTAAAATTTTCCATCTCCTCTAAAGAAAATAATTGTTTTTTTTTTTTATTAAAACGTATAAGAAATGCGGCGGTTAAGAAAATATTAACTGCCATGAGGTGCTTTAACCAGTTAGGAATTTTTCCTCGTGATACCATTTGTAACATAAATTCAGTGTGATGATAAAAAGTTCAAAAATTTGCTGCAGGAATAGTTTAAAAACATGAGGTACCTATTTGCCGCTACCGAGTTACAAGATTACGTAAGAATTCAAAAAATCTAACTGATTTTTAAGCAACGCATAGACATACAGCAACGTAATTATTTTAATTCTGACAATTAATTCAATAATATATTATTTTACTGGTTGAAACGTTTTATTGAATAATATTTAATGCACGCACGTTATAATATAAAATAACTTCATTGGTTTTATGACTATTCTCTAGGTCGGACGACCAAAACCATGCAAAATTAGACTTGGGCGGTCAAAGACAAGACAACATTTTTTTAATTTTTTTTTTATCATTTACATGTTGTCTTGTCAAAGTCAAGACAACATTAAATCAAATTAATCAAACGTTTGAGACGTGCCATATCAATATAATATATTTCTTGATTACTGCGTTGATGAGAATTTTGACATATTAGAAAGTTGCCGGGATTGCCACAAAGAATGATTACTTTGGAACTCTGGTGCTGTGTTCGCAAAAAAATAAAATAAATGGAAAACCATTAGTAGGCCGCCTCTGCAGAATTTTAATACCTCTCTGAGAGGGACGGGGATTACCCCTATAGTATGGGAGTAAGCGAGGCGCAAGAGGACAGGTAGGAGGAAGGAGTCTGGAAAATGACAAAAGGTAGCCGCCGCGTTCTGCGCGCGTGGGAGAGAGCGCGCTGCTGTGACACATGCGCCCTTCAAACTGTACTTCCAATGGCGCGACGTGATAGGACTGTTCAAAATCACGTTTTTTTGTTTATTTAAAAAATGTAGGCATACGTAATGTTATAAATGTTAATTTTCTACAGTGAAGGGAACAGCATGCCTGTATTGTGGTTTTAATTTTATTATTTTCATTGATAATTAGAAAAAGCATAGCATGGGTTCGAAAATATCATGATATTTATACAAAATGTATCAAAATATCTAACATAATATTTATGTATAACGATGTATTATTAAGTGCTTCGAACCCTGCTAGCAAGTAATACTAGTACAGCGCCCTTAAGCTGCGGCATACCCCATTTCTACCGATTTATTACATAATATACCTTAAACACAATGTTTTAAAGCTCTTAAAAAAATATATGTTATTCTTGAAGATAATATATCTCGTATAAAATACTTCTAAAAAAACTAAAGGCTATAGGTATTCAGGGACAGCTTTACAAATGGATGTGTAGTTACTTAACTAACAGACACCAAAAAGTTAAAATTAATGATACTGTTAGCGATCCGGCCCTTGTAGAATTCGGTGTACCCCAAGGGAGTACTTTAGGACCTATTTTGTTCAGTATTTATATCAATGATCTATGTAACAGCAATTTTTCCAATCACATTATTACATTTGCAGATGATACTGTCTTAATATTTGAAGGAAGAACATAATACGATGTACACTGCAAAGCAGAAGATGGAATAAAACAGCTTAAACTTTGGTTGGACCGTAATCTGTTGACACTGAATTCGGAAAAAACCAAATTTATACGATTTAGTCCGACAGAAGCGGGCCAACCCAAGGAAGCATATAAAATTCTTATACACAAATGCACTGACTCAACTACCTGTAATTGCTATAAATTAGAATGCGTAGACAGTATAAAATACCTTGGTGTTATATTAGACAAATATCTTAGATGGGACGGACACATAGATCTAGTTGCCACAAAGGTTAGAAAGCTTACGTACATGTTTATGACAATCAGAAATATCTTACGTAAAAAAGAATTGAAACTCATCTATGATGCTATGTGTGGGTCACTTCTAGACTATGCATCCTTAGATTGGGGTGGCTGTGCAAAAAACTGTTTTGGACAAATTAGCGAAAGCTCAAAAATCTCTGCTAAGGGTAATTCTCAAAAAACCATTTAGATATCACAGCGATCCACCATTTGAAGAGTTCCGAGTTCTGGATGTTAAACAACTATACATGAGAAAAATAATTTTAAACACCCATCAACAACGCCACCTCTACCCATCTATTAACCACTTTCACGACACCCGCCACTCACGGAGAAATCCAATTATACCAGTCACAACTAAAACATCTCTCGCTCAAAGACACTTCTCATTCTTAGGTCCAAAACTATACAACTTAATGCCTGATGTTTGAAAAAACGAAAGCACAGGTGTTGTTCGTAATTTGGCCACTAACTGGTTTCATCAATTAGGTAGAAAGGAGAGTGAACTTTTACTACACAAAAAATGAAATCAAACACAAACCAAAAAAAAAACAACAAAAACTCAAAAAAAAAATGTTAAAGATACCTTCGTGTTCTAATCTTTATCATTATGTGTATATATGTACCCACCTATTACGTTAATATTATGTTTAATTTCATATTTTATTTTATTCTATTTCTTCTCTTTGTCATTTATATTTATACAAAATATGTTGATAGGCTTATGCAATGCAACACCAGTTAAAAGTATACATTAAACCTATTACTTTATTATTATTTTAATACTATACTAATCAAACAACAATAATAACCATCTATTAATTGATTCATTTTATTGTTTCTGTTCTCTTTCTAGTTCTCATTTGTATAAAATGTGTATGTAGGAAGTATTATTTGTATTAATTGGTTATTATTATTATTACTTTTTTTATTTTTATTCTTTCTCTTCTCTTTTTTTTTAATTTATACAACCCATCTGTGTAGGACTATGATATGCAATGTTTACACGTTTGTTCTATATCTGTATGTTTAAATCCTCTGTAATTAAGTACCTACCTAAGAAATTAATATTATTTTTTTTAAACTTTGCTAAACAAAGAACAGTCACTTTGTTTTAATCTTTTATTTTTGTTTAGTTTTTCATATTATTTTCAGACCATGTTCCGTATGTTAATATTCATCCTAATTTGACTGTCCTAAAACGGGAATCCTCCTAGTTGGGCAGTCAAAAAATTTCTTAAATAATGTATATAAATGTATAATCTTTTACTAAATAAAATAAATAAATAAAAATAAAAAATATCTATACATTCCCAATGCCGAAACGCAAATTACATGAAATTCTCTCGAAAGAAAAAAATCGCAAATTATGCTCCGAAAATTATTATAAACACATTTGTTTCAGTTATTTTACAAGTTATACGTATGAAATATTAGTGTTTCTAAATGCTGTCTTAGACAACCCCGCGAGTTTTTTTTTTTTAAATTATTGATTTTAACAATTTAAAACATTCATATTTACGTATCTCTCCATCTTCTTCTTTTTGAGCGGATATAGGTACCGTTCAAAACGGCGCTATACAAATTGTTTAATAACACTATTATTTTTGTCACAGTACACGGAACATTGTCAAAAGAAATATTTAAAGCAATCCTTGGCACATTTACGATTTTGGGTCACAAGTTTGGCGGGACGTGAGATAATATTTTTATTATTTATTTTTTTTTAATTGATGATATTTATAGGTAATAAAAAAACTAAACAAATGGATTTTTAAAACATGATTTTTCAAATCAAAGAAACAACATTGCTGTAATAAAATTCGAGTAATTTTGGTGGATAACTGTTGTTAAATTTCTATTGTGATAGTATGTAAATTTCTTTTGTGGTAGTATGAAAATTTGGAAATAGAGGGTAGACATAAATAACGATTTTTTATTTTTTTTATTTGAAAATAAATATCATACGACAGTAAAACGGCATCTCCGTTTTCTGCTCCAAATTTGATCAGGAATCGCTGGTTAAAATCCTTTGGGTACCTACGTGCTATTTTTTTATGTGAACACTTCACAAGAGTCCCAGCTGCTCCCGTCTGGAGCCAGTGAGACTATGACATCCCCAATTGGGAAATGTTGTGAGGCTGAAGGCAGTCGGGAGGGAAATGAGGTGGGGAAGAGGATGGTGGGGAATCACCTGGCTATTCAGATCTGGTCACCAAACACGGCTTAAGCCATCACGCCGGTCGTCAATCCGTATTTTACACTGTATTTTCAAACCCCGGTATATACAGTAGTAGTATTCAAATCTATTACTGCTGTGTATATGAATATGTATGTAGTTTCAATGTCTTTAAATAGATGTCGCTAGCAAGGTAGCTATATATATAGTTTTGATGTGTCTCAAAAGAGGTCAGTAAAGTTGTACTATATGAGAGTCAACTGTCTAATACCCAAACGCTTACGAAGATAGCCGATGATATTCTTCTTTTTTTTGTTTTGTTCGACATATGGGCACCTTCAATGACAATGGGCATATACACGACTCCTAACCTGACGAACCGAAGTATCATTGAAACTCTCGGTCATCCGAGTTGTATTGTTCACCAGAGAAAACAATTACACCACAATTACTATATAATACCAAACGCACGAACAGGCACTGCTAGACACCGAGTACTTATTTCCTTTGTAGTGGTAGGTACTTACCTGTGGTTATCGGTTACCTGTCCCGGTGTGCTCTGTCTCCGTACCGGGCACCGGCTAGTACCCGATTCATACCCACCAGCAACCTACTCGTACCAACCTTCTAACCCACCAACATGTTGCACTCACCTTCCAATACCAACACAATACCCCTCCAATCCACCTCGATACTATTATATTCTACTATTGTTATAATATGTAACAATGATCCGCTATTATAATGATAATTATGTTTTTATGTGAATTTAAATGCCGACGAGATGAAATCGATTGGCTAATAGATACGTAGGTACTTACTTACCTGCAATGTTCAATAGCATAAATTGATTTAGAAATTACGTTTTTGCCAAGTTTTTTAAGACCAAATTATCTATCGATCCTTCGAGAAATGTCTATCTACATATTATACAGGATGTTAAGAGACGCATTTGACTTACTTTCACTAGTGATTCTTGATATTATTTGAAGTAAAAAAATGTACCTAAATGAAATTTTGGTCGCCGGTGATTTTTTTGAAAGGTATTATTTTTTTCTATTTTTTTTTACCAAATTAAAAAAAAAATCTCTTCATTCTGTTTTCTACGTCCTACGTTCAATATCTACTGATTTTTATGTTTTAAGGTTAATCAAAAATGTCACCGGAGACAAAATTTTTATTTACATTCTATTCTAGGCCTCCGTAGTCCAGTGGCTAAGACTCTTGACTCACAATCCGGAGGTCGCGGGTTCGAACCCGGCGTGCGCAAATAAATTTAATTTGTGTTATTTCACAATTAATTCATTCAAAATAATATATATTATATTTGCGGCACGTTCCAGAGTAAAAGATACTATCAGTATTGCCCTGGTGTAAGACCACCATTCAGAACTGAAACGTTGCTTGAAAATGGCTTTAGCCGTGTTCGGTGACCAGATCTGAATAGCCAGGTACTTCCCAACTTTCCTCTTCCCCACCTCCTTCCCCTCCCCACTACCTTCAGCCTCACAACATACCCCAATTGGGTATGCCATAGTCTCACTGGCTCCAGACGGGAGCAGTTGAGATTCTTGTGCGGTATTCACTGTTAAAAAAAAAAAAACTTCAATAATGTCAGAAATCACTGATTGCAAGTTATAAGTGCCTATATGCATATTGTAACAGACGTGACGCCTTTACAAGAACTGTAAAATAGGTCCGGGTCTAGGTGCAAGCTGATGAGGATGATGATGATAAAATACTACTGACTCAATGACACATTCAACACTACTAAACACACGCTGTAGAACTGCCAATAATATAATTATAACGGAGTTCAAAATAAAGGGCAGGATTTTATTAACACCAAAGCATTAATGAATTATGTCAAAATTATTTGTGTAGTAAAAATGATGACAAACGGATTTTATTACAATGTTATACTAGTGTTTTTCACAATGTTTTACTATGTATACTAGAATAGAAGGGGCTTAACTTAACTGAAATGATTCGATATTTTGCTACCATAGCCCTAAAGTAACAGTTTCTTTGTAAGCAACTCACTTGTTAAAGCTACTTCATCTATTATTTTATTTTTGTCCAAAGTTATTAAGTTGTTGGACATGTAATTTTTTGGAAAATGTAATTTTTTTTCGAAAATGTAATCAAACATTACCAAGAACACAAAATAACTACTAAGAAAACAAAAACAAAAAAATTGTACCCCTCGCGCCGGGGGCCCTCCGCAATCGCGGACCTGGCCAGTCCGGGCCTGCCTACAAGGATCGTAAGTAAAAATAATTAACAACATGTCAAACAAAAGGAAACATAAAAAATACATGTGAAATCATAAGTTGAAAAATGTCCCTGGTGGCAGTGGCGTGCACAGAGTTTTTGATCAGGGTAGGCAGTAGGAAAACCGCCAAATTGATTCAAATAAATAAAAAAGAAACTTGCCACAGATGGCTCCCTTCGTACAAGTTTTCGCTAAGTGTACTTGCTGCTGGCTGTAGATGATGTAGGTTTGTATTATCTAAGCCACTTTAAATATACAAATAATAATAATAATAAATAATCGCTTCATTTGCGTATTATCACAAGCCAATCAATGGATATCCGAGGTGGTCTTGATAAAAGCAATTGGCGTTGTCTCACTTTCATACTTCAGAAAACAACAGATGTCACTGTCGCCACAGATTGCCATTTGCTAATTTGTTCCAGAAAGCACTGCCTGATACTAACAAAAAAACCCCATAGAAGCAAATTCAAACGACAGTTCTACTCTATGCTACGTGCATTTCGTAAACATTGATATTATAACTTGTATGAAGTTAACTCTAAGCAGAAATAATTCCTGCTTAGCCCGCATTTTAGTGAGGTAGTCGGAGGGCGCGTATAGTTTTTAGTTACAGTTTGTCACATTTGTAGTATGCCGTTTGATGTGGCGGTCGCGTAGTTTTGGTTGCTCAGCTTTGTCGCGCTTTTTTTTGAAAGTGTGTATTTATTTTTAGCAATAATTTAATAAATTATAATATTATTTACATGCTTACTTTTTTATAAATACGCTAGGGTAGGCAGTGCTTATGTGCCTATATGGAGTGCACGCCCCTGCCTGGTGGCAACCTGAGCATGATAGCGTTTATTTGTTGCACCGGGGCATTGTACATAGTAAAATGAACTTTAAATTCCTATTGGAAAACAAACATAAAAATATTTTCAACGTAAAAGATCGCTGGTGGTACGGTACTAACGAGCTCAGTGGCCAAGCGGAATTTTTGAATTTCGAGCGCAATCTCAAAAAATGACCACTGAACTGTAGAGGATACCGCCAAGGATGTTTTTCGTTGAAAGAACATACGAGGATATGTAACACGTCCGTTACACATATTATAATAAAGAAGAGTTTCCCGGTTTGGGTTTGTTTTTTTAAAAATAAATCTACATTTCTTTTCCGATGTTGGTGAAATTTCACTCACTTAATATTCAGAACAGGAAGAAGGTCAACAAGGGATGTTAAGAAGGAATTTTGAAAACCACCCCACCCATCAAAATCATGTAATAATAGCTTGACCAACGAGTCTTGTAAGTATCGCCAATTTGACAGCCGAGTAGGGTGGATATGTTAAGAACAGTTTGAATGGGTTTTTCGTTCTTATTGATAAACAGCAATTTCCAACACCTCTGATATTTCGTAATAATTTTTTTTAAATGGCAATAATAATAATACTATCGACCACAGAAATTTGTTCCCCCAATTTTGTAAAATTCCACACTGATAAATTTTTTTTATATGGCAACACTTTGATTTTCGTCGAATTTTTGAATTTGCGTTGAACGTTCACTAGATTTATTGTTTGTTCTATGCGCACTTATCCTTTGGTTTGATTTTTGATAAAGATGGCGGTGTTTTTACAGATGTTACGAAGAGAACCCCGTACAATTTATTGCTATTCGTGTGGAAAACGTTCTTTTTTTTAAATGATTTTCGGCTATCGTTTTTTCGCAACCATAAAATTATGTCCTGTCTTTCCGGTTTATTAAAAATGGTCTGATTTTTCGGATTGAAATTTTTTAAAAATCGCCAGGGTTTCAAAAATTCAGAATGTCTTAGAATATTTGCCTAAACCGGATTTTTTTTTAAATGTGATGCAAGTGGCCTATTGTTGACAAGAGCAAAAATAAAGTTTTTTTTATTTTCCAAAGATTAAATTTGATGTAAAATACTTTTCATCCATTAAACAGAGACTAACTTGTTAGCGCATACCCTCTAACTCTAGAACTCTCACCAATGGGTAGGTACTTGATTAATATGCACTGTGACCACTGGAGGAATTAATTGATAGAAATGTTTCAGGGCTTGTCCTAGTACCTGAAGTAAGCTCAATTTCGCCTCAAATACAGAAATTCTTTCTTTGGTTGAAAATAAATTTCCTCGGCCTCTTGTGGGTAGTAAACAATTTTAGAATGGGGTACCTGAACCTCAAATATTTAAAAAGTTCTTAATAATTTATTTGTACCTACCTTCTTAAGATCAATAAATAAATAAAAAATAAACATTTATTGTAAAGCCAAACCCCTCTGCCATAAGCCACCCCAAGTGATTCATTACGTTTGGTAACTTAGCAGGGGTGTCCGAATTTATGGGGTGAGCCAGGTCTTGGTGGCGGAAGCACTCAAGATTGTCGGAGAGAGGTCGGAATGGGAAAGGCCAGTTGAGGAAGAGGAATGGGTTCATACGTTCGTCACTCCTGGATACACTGACCTCCAATTTCCACCCATATGCCTATACATTATTTTTTTCCAGAACTTCCTCTCCTCATTAAGACCCTTCAATATACTAAATATATAAATATGTAAAATAAGTAATATACTATACTGCGTCATGGGTAGAACCACAATATCTTCCTTGAGAATCTCAAAGTCGCAAGTAGTACGATGCTGTATTTTTGCTTAGGGGGCATACATTAATTACGTAAGCAGTTTTTCTTCCAATCTAGACCCCCTCCCCCCCTTTGTGAGATGAATTTGGGCCACTTCGTATATTTTGTAACGTGAGATTTTGCTGGACCCACCCCCCTTTTGAGCTCACGTAATTAATGTATGCCCCCTATATGACGGCAGAATAACATTTTAATCTAAAACATGCGAACACCGAACACCTCAGCACAGATTCTTCTAGTCCCCTAGACCAGTGACTAATTGTTAACATTTTTCGTAATACTGGTTCTTATTATCTATATAAACTGTCAACATCTGTAAATCTTATGAAATAAATAAACAACATCTCCAAAGACGACATATCATAGGCCCTGAGAAAAATTATTATCTTCAGTGCGTCCTGCGAGATATAAAAAAGGTATATATATATTATCATATTGTTATTTAGACGAGGTTCAGGGAAGTCAATCCCTCTGTCTCGCGAACTGTGGTTTGTTAGTCACCTGAAGGATGGTTTTTTTCTACCCGATGTGTGGGCTGCCTTTGGCAACATGAAGGGCTTTTGAATTATGTGAATACTAGATTTTTTGTATTTTTATTTATTTAATTTTTGTCGGTAGGTATTTTAGGTTTTTGTGTAGTACTATTTTTTTGTATATCTGGTTGTGCTTACTATTCTTTTATTAGAGCCCACACATCAGGGATCATATCAAAAGTGCATTGTTTTATACGTTGAAGTACATAGTTAGATGGTAGTAGCGGACTTACGGACTTGCGTGTGGGTGACACGACCTTCATAAAAGTATTGGTAACAAAGGATCTTATAAAGGTGAAACTGCTTCTAGCAGCACATTTCTAGGATTATATTTATTCACTGTTTGCGACAATAATGCATAGAGCTTGTGTAACGTGTGGACACCTAATCAAGCCCAATCAAATCCATTGGTAATAATTGGGCATTGAAATAGGGCCGCGGAGTTCCTAGCATCCCAGCTCATTCAGTTTTGGGACCGTGGGTAGTTGAGTTGGTCCTACGGATTCTCCAGAATTAAATTTTTGTATTTTTGTACATATTTGGTTGCTACTTACTGTAGTTCCATTGCGGCCTGTGAAGTGATGTGAAGACTGAAGACTTTGGAGAAATTGTGACCAAAATTTATAATCGGATACCTATTAATAATTTGACAATCGGTAAGGGAAGCATGTTTTGTCGCTGTAAGTAGTTTACAAAGCTTGGTTTTTTGTTGTTGTTGTTGTTGATAGTTTATTATGAAAATAATTAGCATTCAAAAGACGTAGAAGGATCAAAGGGTATAATATTACCACAGGTGTGGGGTTATATTAAAAAAACACTGTTTTTTCGTAAGGTGAATACCGTACAAGAGTTCCCACTGGTCCCAAGCATCTGGAGCCAGTGAGATTATGGCATCCCCAATTGGGATATGTTGTGAGGCTGAAGGTAATGAGTGAGAAGAGGAAAGAGATGGGAAAGAGGAATGTGGGGAGTACTTGACTATTAAGATCTGGTCACAAAACACAACTAAAACCATTTCAATCAACGTTTCACTTCTGAATGATGGTCTATCACCAGGGCGATACTGAGAGTATCTTCCACTCTGGAACATGCTTCAAGTACACTATATATTATTTTTAATTAATGGCACAAATTAATCAAATAAATTTTATTTGCGCACGCCGGGATTTGAAACCGCGTCTTTCGAGTTGCTAGTCGAGATCCTTACCCTGCGTCCACGGAGGGTACGTTACGATTGAATGTAACTAAAAACTAATTAATTTGACTTAAACTAACTTATTTTAGAAACGTTATTAAATTCAAGTTTCCCGAAAAAAAAACGAATAATTTTTGCGTGGTAGCAAGAAATATTATGGATACCCACGATGATGACAGTCGCCCTCCAAAAGTCATTACGACGGTAAGTTTTACATTATATCATACAATAGTTCCGCTGTCCGAAGCCAGAGAGCTATGATATCCTAAATTGTAGATAAGTTTTTTTTTTTCGTTGGATCTACCGGATCTGCCCTGATGATGGACACTGCAACGCTGTCCGAAACGTCGGCTAAAGAAGGAGATAGCGCAACACGGCATAACATCCCAAAAACTAACAATGAAAATCTTAAATTGTAGTTTTTTTGTGAGGTAAAAATAACGTGTGGGTGTGGAAGAGAGAAGGGCCTTGCAAATAATTGCTGTATCAGATATTTGGAGATCAATTGGCAGGTCAAAATAAATTAATGTTACACAATAACTAAAAATTAGCTCTACGAAACAAACGCTCGAGGAAATTTTCCTCCAAACCTTAAAACGAATTAAAACAATTTGGGAAGCGGATATGGATACCGCCGCCCCGGGAACCATTTATTGGATAAGCAATACACCTGCCATAAGTCACCCCAAGTGATTCGCTACATTTGGCGACTTAGCAGGGGTGCCCGGGTTCATGGAGTGAGGTTTGTCTAGGTCTTGCGTGGCAGGCCGGTTCGGGAAAGACTGGTTGATGGAGATCTTTTGACCTCTTCAGCTATTCTCTCTCCATAGTGGGAGGGATGGATTCATGAGTCCATCACTTCTAGACATATTGACCCCCAGATTCGAACCCACCCCTCATACATTTTTCTTTCCCAGAACTTCATCTCCTTCCTTTTCCTAAAAAGACCCTCCACACATCCCCAAAAATGACATGGGAATATTTTTCCTCGGGGCCTTCTGTGTGGAGCTAACGTAAAAAAACAGAAATACTAATTTCTATTTAAAAATAAAAGATAAAATAAAATAAGACGGATCTGCCCTGATAATGGACACTGCAACGCTGTCCGAAACGTCGGCTAAAGTAGGAGGTAGCGCAACAAGGCATAACACCCCAAAAACAAATAACGAAAATAAAATAAAATATAGTTAAAAATTCATTTTTTGGTAATAATTTTAATATATACCTAAACGACAAATTTTTGCTTCTACGTAAAAAGGTAATTTGTATTTTAAAATTACACCCATCAAAACGATTTATTTTATTCATTTTTATTTTATACTAGCTGACCCGGGTACTTCGTACCGCCTCAGAATCAATAACTGTTGTGTTAACTTGTGTTTTTTTATTAGGTTAAAAATAACACAATGAAGCAATTATCGATGGGCAATTGTCCGTGTTTTGTTTTTGTCAGGTGTTGTGTACGGATTTACAATTTTTGTGTTTTTCTTACTTTTCCACTTACGGGAATTGCGTTTCATTTTCTTTATACTCGTGAGGGAGATTTATTATAATTATTGTATTTTTCCTTTGGAGGGGTGCAGTCCCATTTTCGACTGTTGAAATTTAGTGTGTAAGAAAGAGATATTAGAAGAGTATGTAATTTTATAGCGGTATCAGCACACATATATTATATCACATTAGGTATGTACATCTGACATCAAAGGCGATAAAAATTCCTTTGCAAAAAGTAGCACGTTTAAAATAATCGCAGGAAAACGTTTTTCCGGATTTTAACGGAAATAATTTTCAAGCCCGCAGAAAAAAGGCGGCAATCTATAAAAGTACGCGTGCGCAGAACCGACTGCTCCTTTGCAGATGAACTATGTTTATTTCCTAACCTCAGTCCTCAGTCCTACAGATATTTGCGAAGGCGTTCCACATCGCAAAATAATGTGAAACGCTCAACCAAAAAGCACATTTCTCAACCTGTGATATTCCTAGATAGTGTTCTGTTTAAATTAATAATAATATTCAATGTTTTTCAATTCGCTCTGACGGAAAATCAAAACGCGAGTGCGCAAGATTCCACAGTGATTTCTTAATCAGCGTGAAAAGTGGTAATAAATGCAGCAGTGATTATTAAAATTATGACGTTATTTTATTATAATTATTTTACCAGAATTACGGAGTCCAAGTCGTAGGATGTTATTAGTATCGCCCAGGTGAAAAATCACCACTCAGAATCGAAATGTTGTTTATAAAGGCTTTAGCTATGTTTTTTTACTATATTGAATAGCCAGGTACTCCCCAACCTTCCCCTTCACATCTCCATCCCTTTCCAACTCCATTCAGTCTCACAAAATACCCCAGCTCATACTCAAACCGTCTCCGGACGGTTGGAACTCTATTGCGGTACTTACATATAAAATTACAATATAATGACATATTAAAAATAATATGTTAAAATTGTTGTTGATTGGCGTAGAACATATACATAGTAGACTATTCATGTAATAAATTCAATTGATTCTAAATAAATAGGAGTTGTTGTTGATAACGGAATTCCGGGTTAAATCGGCGTTATCTATTTTTAAACTAGATTATTTCAGAGTAAGAGGCAAGGTCTTGAAAAAACTTAAATATCGCATGTGGAACATTTAGTTGATGAAGGACTGGCCAAATAATACCGGCTCGAATTAGCTTTGAAGTTGTATATTCAAAAGACGTCGTATTTTCATTACTTTATGCACGGTGTCCGGAAATTGGTGGTATAGGCGGGAAACTGAGGAATGCACATACACATAACGAACCAAAAAATAATATTTTTCATTTTTGAATACTAAGATATTTTTTTTCTTATTTTTTAAACTTTATCTGCAACTAAGTGGTAAAAAAACATTTGGAGCAGTGTCTACTATTCTGCGCATTTAAAAAGACGATGAACGGCAAACAGTAATCCCTAGCGACAGATTTTTTTTTAAATTAGACCAAAAAAAATATTATTTTGCACTCGAAAATAATCGAAAACGAAAGCTTAAAATCAAAAAAAAGTTTTAACACAAAACCGACTCCAAATGTGATGCAGATTCATCAGTTTCCCGTTTCTGCCATTAGTTTCCGAACACCGTGTACAGATACATTTTTTTCAATCTATTATTTCTTATTCACCAAATTGATATGAGTGTATAATAATTGACAAACGAATGTGAGTTGTGTAGTTATAGGTTAAATTTCCTAATTTTAATAATTGAAAACATGTCCCTAGGGATGTACTTGGGTGCATTATTGTTGGCCTTGAGCACTTCAGGGGCTGTGAAAAGTTATTAGTTTTGCGGAGAATAAGTATATTTTATTACGTATAACTAATTAAGTTAAAAAACTTATTTATTTATTTATTCACGCCTTAAAGGCTTTTACAAAATCACGTTATTATAGATACATAAGTTATTCAGGAGTACAATTATAGTAATATATAAAAGAGTATTATATAACATAATAAACTGAACAATAAGGATATAAGCAGAATTAAAAAGATATATCAACAAAAACCATATTAGAAGAATAATAATAAAATTTACATAAGAATTTTAGAAATATCTGTTACAAATTTAGGTAAAGAATAAATGAAAATATCAACTGAACTGAATTTATTTCCAAGCCTATGAAGTCTTTGGATTGGGGAATTAATGAAATAGTTTGTTTTAGACGGATAAACAAAGAACAGCTCAGGAAGTCTCGTGTCACGATTAGGTACTCGGAAAGTTATTAGTTTTGTTAAGTCAGGTGCGTCAAGTGATCCATTAAGTAATTTGAATAATAGAACCAAATCGCTCTTGGATCTTTTACACGATAGGTCAGTTAAATTAAGCATTTTCATTAAATTAACATAATTAATTTGCTCAGTAGGTATGGAGAGTTTGAAATAAATGAACCTTAAAAATTTATGCTGAACTTTCTCAATTTTTATTGTGTGTGCTTTATAGTATGTAGACTAAAAAAGTACAAACGTAGATAACATCGTATATTCTCAATGGAAATTATTTAAAATAGAACGCATGTAATTCAATTTATGGAAGTTTTTTTTACTTTCCAACTAGAAAGATTTTCATTTTATGGGAATAACTGTCGAAGATTATACCCACCCTTTAGGTGATTTTTCACGAAAAAGGCGCTCTGCCAATTATCCAATTACTATCTATTATAATTTTCAATATAATAAATTTAAACAAAACATGAAACAGAACAGGACATAGAAGAATAAAAAGATAACGGTCGCAACAAGGAATTAATAGTACACAACTGCTAATCCTGTACAATCGCGAATGTGGCAGCCACTTCTGGTCTGGAGCTCTAAAATACTTGAAAAAACGCTCGACTCTGTGCAGAAACGGGCGGTCCGTTTGATAGATTCTCACACCAACAAACGGATTGCAATCTTTAGAGCACAGGCGTCGCGTTGGGTGAGTAATGGAAGATGTTCTGAGGAACTAACGTCATTAATCCCTTCGGCACCGGTGCATAGTCGGGAAACACGCCAAACGCGCGCCCAACACAGCGCCCTTGAGGTGATTTTTCACAAAAACGGAGCTCTACAAATTGTCCAATTATTTTAATAACGGTGCTCCAGATTTTATGTCCGGGTTAAATCTTTCCCAAATGAAAGACCCCTTCCACACACTTTGCCAAAAATGATTATGTAGTAAATTCACGCAATGTAAGTGCACTATATAAGTATAATAAATACAAAACAATACAAGAACAATACGTCAATCCACCAGAAACATAATGGGAAAATATTTCACCGACTCCAGATATTTTCATATCAGAGGGTTCGGCTCTGATGAAATCCTAACTGGTCCGATAAATCCTACTGATCCCTCAATATAAATATTTAAAAAATCTTTCGTAATCCTACATGTATTTAAAATGACTGACTTTTGCATGTTTATATATAAATTCTTTGACAAATCTAATACGCCTAAATTTTGAATGAGAGAGCTAGGTATAATGCCAGTAGCCGAAATAACAAATGGTTATATTTTTATAGTCTGAGAATGCCAAATTCTTTTATTCTCATTTCCTAAATCTGTATATTTTCTTATTTTTTCAGACACAGTTTTCTGAATATTACAAGAATTTGGAATAGCGACATCAATGATATAAGTTATTTTTTTTTAAATTTTGTCATGTAAAACTATGTGGGGTCTATTATGACTAATTGTTGTCTGTTAGAATGGTTTTATCGTAATAAATTTTATAATTACGGCAGTCAATGAAGTTATGTTTAGTTACCAAACTTTGGTGAATTATTTTTAAAACTTGATTGTGCCTAAATGTATACTCGGACGGCGCTAATACAGAACATCCCGATATAATATGTTCTATCGTTTGCGGAAAAGCTAAACATTTTCTACATAAATCATCAATTTTATTTGTATTTTGGATGATATGCTTCCTATAATTTTTTTGTATTAATGACTATCTTGAATGGCAAGCATAAATCCTTATATTTCTGCGCTCAACTCTCCAATACTCAACCATTTGTTTGACGAAAGTTTGTCAACATATGTTTGATTGAGATAGTTGAAGTGTTTTGCGTGAAGAATTTTATTTGACCAGGAATCTAATAATTCCTGGTTGGTATTTATAAGAATACTGGCATTCTCGTCGTATAAATTTATTGGCGAAATATTTCTATCTGCCTTGCAAATTATTTTTATTATTATGTACACGGTGTCAAGACCGAGTTGTTTGGCGGTCCGTCCTCTCTGCCTACCCCTGCGGGGAAACGGCGTGATGGTTAGTTAGTTAGTTAGTTACACGGTTAACATTTGTCACGTGAGAACGGGTCGCTTCTTCGACTCGTTCTTGAGTTCCACATCTCGGCTGTGTTCATTCCTTCCTCTCCTCAAAAAGACCCTCCACACAGCATTTCAGATGACATAGGCCCTGAAGGAAATTATTTTCCTCAGGGCCTCCTGTGTGGAGTTAATGTGAAAAAATCGAACCCAAAAATAATGTTACATAAACAGATCCCAATGGTCGCATTGGTTATGGCGCTGTGTCCCGGCAACTCAGAGATCCTGGGTTCGATTCCCAGTTGTGACCGTTACCTTTTTATTTTTCTCTGTCAGATGTTTTAGCATTATCTTGTTCAATGATACACAAATATTTTAATTAAAACTTTATCAATACTTAGTTTTAACCACTTTGATGTTTAAAAAACCAAAATGTATCGTATGCAATGCTTACTTCTCCAGGGTTTATTTACGAAGAAGTAAGCAATGCTAACGAAACATGTGGGTTTATAAAACAATATACCTAAGTGGTTAAAACTAAGTGTTGATTAATTTTTAATCAAGAAAGATTTTTCTGTTTTACGACAGTCAATGCAAAGTTTGTTACACAATATTCGTGCAACGTATAATACAAAATTTAAATTCATAGTTACAATATCTATATCTTAAAAAGTGTTTCGTAACAAACTCATAGAATAAGTTAAATACATGTGAAAACTTGAATGATAAAAACAAAATAAAAATTCATTCGAACATAATATTAAAACCTAAAAAGTTATATTATGTTCAAACAATTATTATAACATTGAGCATTGGCATTTTCAGTGTTCGGGAGGTTCGGAGTTAAATCCCAATTTTTAATAATAATGTAATACATCATTATGTTATGTAGGTATGAAGTATGAGAACGCCTATATACCAACGTACGGCTGTTAGTAAATTTTAAATACATATTATTATGTACTATTTTTTCAATGTTTGGTAAAATAAAACTGATGAAACAAGAAGTGGTTGTTATGGTCATCGCATTGATTGCTTGTAAATCTAAACTTCCGATGTCATTAAAGTTCTCACTAATTACTACATAATGATTTTAATTCTATAGGAAAACTTGGTACTAAAACGAATATAATTATTGCATCAGGAAATCGACTTAAAATATATATTTTTTATTCGTAACATCGCGTTCGTTTGCCCCATTGGTAGAAACATTGGTTGGAAACACGACAAAAACAATATTGTAAAAGTGAAAACATACATCACGCGATTATTAGGTACATTATGATATCCTAAAACACGAATATATGAAGTCGGGTCTCCAGCAACAAGATGCTTTCAAAACATCCGATAAAAATAAAAACATTGGGTCGGGGCATCGTTTTGTCTTATTTGGTCGATGGATTGGGACCACAAGGTTTTTTTTTTCCATCGGCCACAGAAAACAAAAATATTGTGGCCCCGACCCAATGTCTTATTTTTATGTTTGTCGGGTGTTTTGAAAATATTTTGCCGCAGCAGACGCGCATTTATACAGGTATATAATATAATACAAACAATATGCAACTATTAACATTAAATTATTTAATATAAGTACATATTACATATTAATATAAGTACATATTACATATTAATATAAGTACATATACATACAAATAGTGATGCTGAGCCGTGGTTGTTCTAAGCACAGGGATGGCTATTAAGCCATTAGTTTTAAATCTATTGCTTATGCTATCTGAGGGGTGGATTTTTTTAATAAAATATTCTTTATATATTTTATATAAGGTATTTCTTTTATACAATTCTATGATTGATGGTACATTAAATTCCCGAAATAATTCTAGAGTAGGGAAGCCGTATGGTTTCCTAAGGATGATTTTTATAATTATTCTTTGAATTATAATAATGGTACAATATATTATTGTCCAAAAACAAAATTAATATAACGGGAACATTGAAATATGAACAATTTAAAAATCAAATTAAGTCCCTGAAATTGGATAATGATATATTGTACCCTTAATTTAATTTACCCTTACTTAAACTGAAATATTTACTGTTATTGTCCTCTAAAACTATTTTTTCTAAATTATATACCTTTGTCAAGTAATATTTGTATTTATTTTCATAAGTTCTTTGATCATTGTTCAAAAATCTCATTAAAACACTATTAATTTTTTTTTTGCATGTTAATACTCCTCCCATAAACACGAGCTCTTGAGCTCAATTTATGGAGTAGTAGTAATATAAAATTAATTGTTGTATAACCTTGCACATGTAATCATTTGTATTGTAAAAACAAAATTCTTGAAATAAATAAATAAATAAAAATAAAAAAATTATATATATATATATGTACCTAGTTCAGAAGATAAATTTCCAGTGAAAGCGATTTAAACATCATGTAAAACTTTTAAGAATATTCGAAAGCAATCAATGTGCCTACATAATAGCGCCCTTGAGGTGATTCTTCACGAAAATGGCGCTTTATAAATCAGCCAAATATTATTATTAGTTATATATCTACACACATTATGTCGTCTCTTTTTCGCTAAAAACAATAACTTCGCGTCAAACAAGACAAAAGGCTGTTACTCAGTGGCGTGTCGCAAGGACATCGCTGTCAGAAGTGTAGGTATATATGTACATTCAAGGGCATAGCTATAGCATTTCCACGAGGGAATTTCGGCCCTAAAGAAGGGGGGATATTATACATAGGCACACACTCCAAAAATTGCATGGGTCATCTCGATTTTAATCGTGCGATCCATATTTTAACTAGGTACTGAACTAAACTTTTAAAAATTTAACACAACTTTTCCAAATTTTCCAAATTTCCAAATTTTCTTTTCAGCATTTGAAAAATGGCGGCGTCAAAGATAGCGAATTTCGCGAAAACCATGTTCCACAAGTACCCGCTGACGACCAACAGTTTCGTGTATGGAGTTCTCTATGTGGGCGCGGAGTTTTCCCAGCAGACCCTCACTAGAAAATTTTTGGTAAGAATTTTCTCGGTAATACCTCATAGTCCAAATAATCCAAACCAAACTAATTTATTGTACGCTAGCGACATCTCTCGGATCTTTTCGTTTGTATTTTTTAAGGGAAATTATTTAGTTGAGCATCAAAGTATTGAATTGTTCAAGTAATTGGTCACCTAAATAATATAAAGATATTAAAAATATGAAATTCGCACTGTAATTCGATTATTTAGTACAAATAATTAATCAAAAACGCATGACTGAGCGAAAATTTATTGAATAATTGCAGGAATCTTAATTAGGCACTAAAAATATGAATTTATTTCCAGAATGAAATAATTAGGGGGTATTTTACCATCCTCGTGATAGCTTATCCATATATCCATAGAATAATGTATATTTTCGATTTACGTTTTTTTTTTCACTTTTTTTTTTCTTTGTTTTGCAGTTTTTAGATAAAAATGAGTCCTTACTGGGGTATCCCGTTCTAAGGTTATTTTTATAACGTCTAAATAAAGGCTGCAACTGTTCATTATCTACTGATTTTTTGAAGAAAAACATAAAAGTCACCGGAGACCAAAATTTCATTTACATTTTTTACTCCAAATAATGTCAGGAACCACTGGTTAATTAGTCAAGTACGTCCGATAATAAACAAAATTCCTAAAAAATTTCTGCGATTTAAAATATGTTTAATTTTTAAGAAGTCTGCAAAATCCTTAAATTTTAAATATTGAAAAACATGTTTGTTGAATGACAATGTCAGTAATATATTATATAACTTATGTTTGTAAATTATTATTTGCACATATACGATGTTGTAAGCTAACTCAAGATTAGTAAAAAAAGACAAATAATATTTTCACAAGAAATCACTTTTAATTTTTGTTCTAAGTTTTTGAAAACTTATTTTGGTTACCTACCCATTTTGATTTATTATTTTTAATATTTTATTTATTATTTTAATATTTTATTTATTATTTCCATCAAAACAGCCAGAAAAGCCCATAAACTATGACACCGCCACAATTGGACGTTACGCTGTAATGGGTACCACGATGTATGCCCCCATTTTATATTACTGGTACAACTTATTATTTATTTGTTTATTATTTTAAACTATCAGCCCACACCATAACTAACAACTCTTAAAATTTTTATTTTCATTCATTTTAAATCACTAATTTTTGTTTTCAATTTTTATTCAATCGAATATTTGTATTTAAAACTAACAAATTGTGAAAATTTTTGCATGCAGCATGGAGGCCAGCCAATGGCTTATGATCCGCACATGATAACACGCTTTGGGATTCTAGGAATTGCAGTTTATCCTCAGGTCTATTATTACTGGCAAGTATAAAAACTATGTTTTTCATTATTACCTACTAAAAAACTAAGTAAGTTCTTCGATCTGGGTCCAGCAGTAGGTATCTACTAAATTCAAATACACTAGATCTAAAATGTAAAAAAATTGATAGCTAAATAATATATTAAAAATAAAACAAATCCAGTTAAAGATTAAAATGTAGCTTTCCGATTATTCTTCTGAAATGCTTCTTGAAAGTAATGTACCAAAATTGGGTAACCACTAACCATTACATGAAGGTTACTTCTACAGTACCCACCTATGCATTCTTATGCCTGGATCACATTGGCGAGACAGTAAAATGATACTAGGCCGAGACAGTTGGATGGACGAGTATGTGTTAGTATGTAATGGAAAATTTTCACAATAAATAACAACATTATCTTGTAAAAATTAAAAAGAAACTAATAATATCATCTTGATCACTGTAGTGACTGGCAACACCATATGTAGTGGATTTGCAAGAATTCCCCGGATTTTGTTTTGCGCTTGGATTGCGTATGTTATGACTAATTTACAGTTAGAATGATCGAGAGCGGTCCGTGGACGATGTGATTTCATTCATTGCTGGATCATGAGTGACTAGCGACATGAGTAATAAATATTTTATTTACATTTTTTATTTATGTAATTGTATATTTGACTATCTGATTCATTGTTCAAGCATTAATTTATTAATAAAGAAAAATACATTTCAGTAAAGTAAGTTATTTTTAAAAAATGTATAATAATTATTTGAAAATGTTCTACGATACTCTCGTTAACGAATCCAACTCTTTCTTTTATTACCCGGCTTCGCTCGGGACAATTCGAGTGTATTCTGGAATGTTCCACAATGATGTTCCCGATTCCCTATTCCCGAACATTCCACGACATACTCCGCAACTCCTTCCAGAACTTTCTAGAGCTCTATGGAACCTTCTAGAACTTTCCGGAAAACTGTTCTAGAAATTTTAAGAGGGCGAAACTTACAGCCCTTATATCTTCAAAAGCATGCCCTTCGGGGAAAAATGGATACCCTTATTCCCAATTCAGAAACGAGTCCCGGTACGATCAAGGGAGCTATATGGGGGGATGGAGATCTACCACACCATGACACCATATAACTCCCTTGATCGTACCGGGACTCGTTTCTGAGTTTTTGCGAGCCGCACGTTTCTTTAGACTTTCTTCTATAATATATGTTGATTATAAATGTCAATAGTTGTTTTATATTTGTAAGCTTCAAATTTTGTAATTCGTAGGAAAACCGTACGCATATTATGAGAGCACTTAATACTAATTAAAGCTGGGAACTCGCAAACAGACTCACTCTTAATTACAGCCAGAATTGTGTTCAGAATTTACCGATTGAATTTCAGTTGTGCATTCATCTGCTGATACATTTCGAAGGAGACCACTATTTTATTCGAAGCGCAGTTATAAAATTCTAGTTGCACACTATGTATGTGCTGCCAGAATAAAAAGAAACCATTTTCATATTCTGAATGTAGTTTTAATTCGCCTTAATTTAACCCGTCTAATCACAGGAGGCGTAAATTGTCCAACACATTTTATTTTAAAATAAAATTGTATGAATACGATAAAAAGCGAAGAGACAGTTTTATTACCACTTTTTTAAAGAAAATGAATCTGAATTTAAAATTTTCATTTTATTCTATTTATATGTAAGTACTTAAATTCGAATATTCGCAGGTGTGTATTTCTGAGCCAATTTAAATTTCCAATGTTAAAATATGTTATTTAGATTTTAGAACAATTTTGTCTTTTGCAAAAGGGTAAAAAAAAAAAACAATAAAAAGCAACATTTAAAATGCATGGGAAGAACCGGGAATTTTGTGCGCTAACCTTGACAGGTAAAAGTTTATAGATATTTTTTTCTTATTATTAGAAGGGTTTAACCAGTTTTAAGAATGTAAAATTCCAATTGTGGGTTCATCTGCTGACATATTTCGAAGGAAAACATTATCTTATTCGAAGTGCAGTTATGAAAATCTAGTTTAAGACTATTTATGTGTTGCCAGAATCAAAGAGAATCCATTTCCATGTTCTGAGTGTAGTTTTAATTCGCCGCAAACAGATATAATTTAAACCAGTTTTGTGTTCAGAATGTAAAATTCATCTGCTGACACATTTCGGAGGAAAACATTATCTTATTCGATGTGCAGTTATAAAATTCTAATTGCAGACTATTTATTCACTGCCAGAATCAAAGAAAAACCGTTTTCATTTTCTGAGTGTAGTTTTATTCACCGCATAGAAACTGGTTTTGTGTTCTGAATACAACGATAAATGAAATAACGAGTTGCAGATTCATCGTGTACCGAGTGAAGCTTTACATTAGAGTTGCATACCAAATGCTTCAAAATTTTGAGAAATTGATTGTTCCGTGTGTAACTATTATTTGGGGACTCTAACGCAAAATCAATCGTAAGTTAAAACCTGTTAAAGTTCGAGATGTGAAATCCTTTTGCATGGATACCATTCTCGATTTCTGACAGCAATTATAAACTTTGTAGTAGAATTTATAAACATGATTTACGTTTGGAAGAATACTCGTCAAATGTAATTATTAAATAAATCGGCTCGTATAATAGACAGGTCGTAATAAAAAATAGGATTTCCACATACGCCCCCCCCCCGGCGTTTGAAGTACCCAAACAAGGGGGCGGCAAAATTTTCCTCCGTCCCGGGCGGCCGACACCCACGCTACGCCACTGCCAGACATCCGTACTATAGGAGGCTCTAAGTTATTACACTGTCGAAGCCCAGCGGTCTATCATAAGGTGTAACCGTTCGTGCATTAGACACGAATGACAATAGATGATACTCTTCTAAAGTACCACTTTACTGAAATCTGTTGAGAAACCTAAAAACTACATATAACTATTTATACCAACGGCATCTGTTGAAGGATGTTGAAACTATACGTCTAATCCTTATACACTACATTTAGACATGCCCCCAGAAATTTACTAAATTTCTCAAATCTCCTTCTCACTTAACTTCACTTGACTCAAACTCAATTAATTCTTATTTTTGTTGTTGATGTTGTTTTACAAAATTTATTTATTAATATTACGGTATAAATAATATACCATAAATACAGATTCCATGTCACAAAATCACAGCTGTACATAAGAAATAATAAAAAAAAGAGTACATATATCAGTTAATTGTGGCATTTGGTTGAGAAATTTTATTTTTTTTATTTTTTTATTATAAAGAAAAAGTTATACAATATTACAGGAAATAAAATAAAATAAATATTACAGAAAAAAGAAAAGTCCCTGCATTATAAATTGTGAGCATGAGGTGTGTAAATTCCCCAAGCTCTCTGGGCTTAATACCCAATATACGATTAGGAAATCCTAAAATGAAATTCTACCTGCGCGAACAAATATATCACAAAGGAACAGAGCAGTCTTACACTCCAAGAAAAAATAACAAATTCACCAACCTTGATTATGCAATTCTCTGCAGCTCGGGAGGCCTCCAAATTTCTGATCAATAAGTGTAATCCTTTTGTCTTGAATCGCGCAAGTAATTAGTTGTCCATTACAACATGTTCAATTTCACAATTAGTCTGTTGTCAACATTTTATACAACAGAAATCAGTTTCTTGTCAATGTTACCAAGAGGAATTTTCCATAATGAAAAAAATAACAATCTCCAAACAAACGCACAATGACAGTTTTTTTTATTTGCTCTATTTTTGAAAATCAATCCATTTCAGGTTCCTTGTTAATTTCAAAGAGCGAGTAACTACCGTTCCCTGTGATAAAAATATATTTAAATATTTTTTCGAACAAACAATAAAAAACAAATTATAATGCTTAACCATGCTCCCCGCCTTGGAAGTTCGCAGAACTTTCAAAAAAAAAAAAAAAAAAAAAATCAACAAATATGAAAACAAGTAAAGATCAAATCAATAAATAGAAACATATCTTGGCTAAGTCAGAAACAATTAGATCATAATAGAATATTAACATAAAATAAAATAAAATAAAGACAAAATTATTGTGTTGGGATGGGATATAGTTTAACAACAGGACGTTTAAAGAGTCCGTATCTAGTCTTTACCGTCGCAACGCGAATGATTTTATCAGTACCAGGATGAACATCCGTGATTACGCCCAAAGGCCAATTTAACGGAGGTGAATCCTCCTGTCCCATAAGTACGACAGTTCCAACCTTAATAGGATGGTCAGTGGTAGCCCACTTCTGCCTGACTTGCAACGTATGCAGATATTCCAAACGCCACTTCTTCCAGAAGGATTGAATCATGCCGTCTAATAATTGCTTGCGCTGAGCAAAGTTTATTTTAGCATCTGTCAAAACAGAAGCAGGTAAGTACTGCAAAGGAGTCGACATTAAAAAATGTGCAGGCGTAATAACTTCCGGATAGGGTTCAGAAGACACGACTGTGAGTGGGCGCGAGTTCATTATACACTCTATTTGAACCAGAACGGTCTGTAGTTCTTCATAAGTGAGGAGCTGAGTTCCGATTACACGGTACAAATGAGTCTTCATACTCTTTACATTTGATTCCCATATACCCCCGAAATGGGGCGCGCGTGGTGGAATCATTTTCCACTCAACCCGGCGATTAGCGAGTTCACGCTTTAAAGCGGGCTCAAATTCCGACTCAACCAAAAACTTATAGAGATCATCTAATTGTGCCTTGGCACCAACAAAATTGGTACCATTATCTGAATACAAGCATGACACAGGGCCACGCCGAGAAATAAAACGGCTGAAAGCAGCCAGGAAAGCATTTGAAGTTAGGTCAGAGACCAACTCAATATGAATGGCCTTGGTTACAAGACATACAAAAAGACAGACATATGCCTTTTGTGAATGTTGTCCTCTCCGACGAGCAAGCGTGATACGGAGGGGACCTGCATAGTCTACACCGGTATGAACGAAAGCCTTTGCTTCTACAACACGATAGGAAGGTAAATCTGCCATCTTCGGTATAGGATGCGACGGATTTAAGCGGAAGCAGAAATTGCATTTCCGTACTTTTGCCTTAATAACAGTCCTGGCATCTAATATCCAATAGCGCTGCCGTAAGATGGACATAAGAAGTCCAGGGCCTGTATGACAGTTCATGACATGGAAATGATCGATGATAAGATTCACAACACAGTCATTTTTAGGTAGTAAAACCGGATGTTTAACCTCAAATGGTAAATCCGATTTAGAAAGCCGCCCACCAATACGTAACAAATTATCCTCATCGAGAAAAACTGATAAATTCCTAAGCTTTTTTGAAGGCAATTTGCCTTTCTGGAGTGCAGCAATATCTTCTATAAAATGAATACTCTGCACGGAACGAATCACAGCCTTTTCAGCAGTCATAAGATTATTGACCGTTCCAGAAGAGGGTGATACCTTTTTTGCGAATTGGAGGACAAAAACGACAATCCTTAAAAGTTTATTCCATGTGGATATACGCTGAGCCAGTTCACTCAGGACCGATTGTTCACGCTGAACTATTGCAGTGAGCACATTAGTTTTGTGCTCAGGCATTTCACCGATATTTGAGAAATGAAACGGTCTTAATGGCCATCCCGAGGGTGGGCTGCGAATCCACAATGGTCCATTCCACCATAATTCGTGTGAAATAAGCTGGGAAGGAAGCATGCCACGAGAAAGGCAGTCACTAGGGTTTTCACTACCGGCGACATGATAAAAGTTTTCAGGAGACAAATTCTCCTGACATTGAGCCACGCGATTACTAACAAACACCGACCATCGATGAGGCGACGAATGTATCCACGAAAGCGCAATGGTAGAATCTGAAAACGCATAAGTCCCTGCAATAGTAAGACGCGATCGATAACTATTTTGAACCGTCCGAATTAGTTTGGACATCAAGACCGCGGCACACAGCTCCAAACGAGCGAGTGTTGTTACTTTGGTGGGAGAGACCTTTGATTTTGCACACAACAATCTCACGGTTATATTCCCAGACAGATCAGTTGTGTGTAAATATATCACACAGCCATAACCATTCAGGCTCGCATCGCAGAAAGCAACGATGAGCACTGTACTGTCTTTTAGGACACCTACATGACGCGGGATTTTTATCGTAGAAATTAAAGGAAATTCCTGTGTGAGTGCCGAGAACCTTTGAATAACGCTCTCAGGGGGAGTATCATCCCAACCAATGTTGCACAGCCATAGCTCCTTAATAAGCAATTTAGCGTACAGAATGGAGGGGGCGACCAGGCCGAGGACATCAAATAAGCGGGCGACTATAGACAGTATATTCCGCTTTGTACACTTCTCCTGGACATAATAAGTCGTAAAGAAGAAGCTGTCATCAACTGGTTCCCACGAGAGGCCTAACACCTTAGAGGTATTGTTAGAACCAACAGTAAAGTCCACCGTACTGCGGTGAGAATCTGGAAGGTTTTCAAGTACAACTTGAGAATTACTAGTCCATTTGACCAAATCAAAGGCACCGGACTTGAATAACGAGATTAATTCTCGAGAAAGACGTACGGCGCTGGATTCATCTTCAATAGAATAGACCAGGTCGTCCATATACAACTTGGACTCTGCCACATTGGCAGCATCCGGTAAATGTGGTCTCATATCTTGGGCTAACTGACGAACAGTCCGCATTGATAAGTATGGACTTGCCGTTAGTCCGAAAGGGACCCGATTAAATTGAAAAGTCCGTATGAGATCGTTGTTGGAGAATCGAAATAAGATTCTCAAATATCTACGATGCTTGCTTGGAACTTCAATCTGTAAATACATTTGCTTTATGTCCGCAGTCATAGCGATGGGAAAAAGACGAAAGTTAAGTAAAAGCAAAAACAAATCAGCTTGTAGATTGGGACCAGTATGCAAGATGTCATTTAGTGACAGCCCTGTATGTGTCTTAGCACTAGCGTCAAGCACAATCCGAGGCATGGGTTTATCAGAACGAATGACGGCGTGATGCGGGATATAATATCCATCATCTATAATATCAGACTCTGGGACTTCTGACAGGTAATTGTTTTCAATATATTCACTGATAACTTTATTATAATTCTCCTGTAAAGAAGGCGATTGTTTAAATTTCCGCTCCAAGGCCATAAATCGACGCTGAGCGGTAGTTCGAGAATTCCCCAATTGGTTCGGGTCTTTACAGAAAGGTAAAGCAACAGAATACCTCCCGTCGTCAGCGCGAGAAATAGATGAAGTAAACAGATTCTCACATTCCGTCTCCTCTGGACTCAGAAATTGTATGTTAGGTATTTCTTCTAACAGCCAAAATTTTTGCACTAAATCATTTAGCGCGAGTGCGGAAAATGACATATTTGTATTGGTCACTTTATGAGGGTAGTCACCCATTAGAACGAAACCAAACGCGGTCGATAATGCGGGGGGTGCACTAGTCCCTGATTCAACCCTGTCCCCTAAATAGATATGTGGAAATAATTGTGCCCCTAAGACGACATCTATATTCCCAGGAATATTCCACGTTAAATCAGCGAGGGGTATGCCCTCTAAGTACCTCATATCACCATTTGCTATATAGTGATTAGGTAACTTATCGGTAATGCACTCGACAACGAGCGCATATATGTTATATTTATTATTTGGGTATACGCGAGACTCAATGTCCAAATAAACGTAACCAAAAATTGGTCGAGATGCTGAACCAATTCCTTTAACAAAAGAATTACTCAAAGGAATTATTGGCAAATTCAGCGACTTGCAACAATCTACCGTAATCAAATTATTCTGCGATCCATTATCAATTAAACATCTAACAATCACTTTGTTACCATTTTTAAGTTTCGCATATATTTGAGCGGTTGAAAGTAAAATTGTCGAATTAGGTGTTACTTTGGCTGACAGCGAACACGAAGGGCTAACGCGCAAGGGTTCCTCTAGTTGCATATTGCAATTATCCGTTCCACTGACGCTGGATGGTACCAAAGGGGGGGAATACTGCTCCTCATTGGTAAGTACTTCCGACGTATGTACATGAGTATTTGTTTTCAAATTATTCCTACTACCAAAATGTAGTAAGGTATTGTGTGGTTTTTTGCACAAATCGCACATAAGCGACGATTTACAAGAGCTTACAGCATGTGATGCGCTAAAACAATTTATACACAAATGTTTTGATTTTATAAAATCAAAACGGGCTCGTGGAGAACTTAGCCCTTTGAACCGAGAGCAAGCAGTAATTGCATGATCAGTTTTTTTACAAAACATACAAGATTTCGGGGGCGGAGTTGGTACTCGAGGTACATTCTCATTACTCGCGACGAAAGATTTATAATTGTTCGAACGGGATGAAGTAGCCGTAGGCGGCTTATTCATGGCACTTGATGACCCCTTTGAACGCTCTAATATTTTCACTTGATCTTGTACGAAAGAAATTAATTCCGTGTATGAAGGCACTTCTTTACCCCGCACAGTCAACTCAAAAATCTGAGCAGTCTGTTGATCTATTTTTCTTAACGCACAGTTCAAAATTATAAAATCGGCTAAGTCATCAATGTCTAACTGCCTCAATGCCGAAACGGATGCGGAAAAACTTTGAATAAAAACATCAAGACTGCTAGGTGTATTTATACAACCCTTGGCATCTAGAATGTTATTTAAATAATACGTACCTAACGCACGTTTATCCTGATACTTTTTTACTAAACCATCCCAAATAATATTATAGGTGTCGCTTGCAGGCACAATGCCGGCCGTGACCTTAAGCGCCCCGTGCGTCAATTTCCCAACCAAATATTGAACACGTTGAGCGTCCGTTAGCTGTTTATTATTGTGTATATTAGCTTTAAAAGACTCATAAAATTTTGCCCAATTTTCCATCTTCCCGTCGAAGCTTGGCAAATCTATGGCGGGAAGCTTGATGACGCAAGGTTCGCGAGAATTATTTTGAGTCGAGAGTGTACGTGCCGTGGCCAGTATCTGGTTACGGGTTCGTTTCACTTTCAAGAAAAGATCTTCAAAGGCGTTCAAAGCCTGAAATTCCGGTTGAAAACTTGGATTTAAGGACAATTGACGATCATTTATATCGTCAATAATGCTTTCAAACTGTGTTTGCATATGATCAATTATTTCGGACTGCACCATAAATGTCTCATTCCTTCTGGAATCGAAATCCGAGATATTCTTTGTTAAGTTGAATAGATCGTTAATGCGTGAAAAAAGTCTTTCCCTTTTAGCTGTTAACATAACAAGCATTCGATCCGGTTGATCATCTGAAGTTTCTTCTGTAATTCTCGGCATTTAAAAAAAAAAATACAATAACTTTATCACAAAAATTAAAGTTTACAATAATTATAATTACTGTAGGTACCTCAGAAATTTACAGAAGAAAACGTAAAATGCTATCAATAGCTTTCAATGAAATTTGTCAATTTATTACACAAATTCTTGCTAGACTTGCTTTTTTAAACAAAAAAACCTGCAATAATACAGGTAGGTACTCCGATATTTACCGAAAAAAGTATGTAAAATCGAAATAACCAACAAATTCCATAAGAGGAAGGTATTTCAAGAAAATCACCAATTATTACGTGACTCTGAAAACCTTCATAAATAGAACCAGCAATATAATATAGGTATTCCGGATTTACCAAAAATTACGTAAACCGAATGTCCATTTATATTATATTAACTTGCTAGAACGTATCCGGCTATGAAGGACCATAATTATGCATTATAAATTGTGAGCATGAGGTGTGTAAATTCCCCAAGCTCTCTGGGCTTAATACCCAATATACGATTAGGAAATCCTAAAATGAAATTCTACCTGCGCGAACAAATATATCACAAAGGAACAGAGCAGTCTTACACTCCAAGAAAAAATAACAAATTCACCAACCTTGATTATGCAATTCTCTGCAGCTCGGGAGGCCTCCAAATTTCTGATCAATAAGTGTAATCCTTTTGTCTTGAATCGCGCAAGTAATTAGTTGTCCATTACAACATGTTCAATTTCACAATTAGTCTGTTGTCAACATTTTATACAACAGAAATCAGTTTCTTGTCAATGTTACCAAGAGGAATTTTCCATAATGAAAAAAATAACAATCTCCAAACAAACGCACAATGACAGTTTTTTTTATTTGCTCTATTTTTGAAAATCAATCCATTTCAGGTTCCTTGTTAATTTCAAAGAGCGAGTAACTACCGTTCCCTGTGATAAAAATATATTTAAATATTTTTTCGAACAAACAATAAAAAACAAATTATAATGCTTAACCAGTCCCAATAAACTAATTTTAAGTAGTTTGTCAATGGGTGCTTTTACTTTGAAGTTTAAAAAATAAAACTTATTATGCAATTAGAAATTTTTTGTGTTAGAGTCTAATACAAACTATTTCTTTCGGCGAGCCAATTTTTCAATATAATATTTTTTAATTTTAGCAGGTAACATATTTAAGCAAGTAGGTATCATGTAGTTCAGCGTTCTTTGTCCATATTTGTTTAACTTTAAATGACACAAAGAGCTACAATTACATACAATACTATAGTATAAAAAAAATATAATATAAATAAAATATAATATAATATAAATATAATATAGTAATAATATTTATTGATAATTATTATTTTATTCTTACATGTTCTACAGCATTATTTGATGGTTTATTTATTGAAATGAATAAATAAATGTATAATATGAATTGTTTATTCTCAGGTACCGCTGGCTGGACAAGAAGTATGTGGGCAAGTCGGCTAAGATAATTGTAAAGAAACTACTTTTGGATCAATTCCTCTTGACACCACCCTTACTGGTTATATTCTTTGTTGGTATGTACTAATTCCCAAAGGAATTCCTTCATTATTTATTTGGTCAAATGTAATGAAAATTAGGTTAAAAAAAAATTAGGTTGTCAATAATTCATATTACTTGTAAGGTATTCCCCAAACAATATATAAGAACAATATACAGAATAACCAAAATAATTAGAAGTTCTGACAGTCAAAGACGACTTAGTAACAAATGTAAGAAAACCCAAATAATTGAATAAAATCCTTGTATACAACCCCTCTCCCATATGTAATGTATGTGAACCATAGATAAAGAATAATTTGTACCAGTCCGTGGTTACGGTCAAATAAATTTCACATATGTTTTAGTATATTATTGTAAAGAAAACTGCTCCAGATTCCTTTAAATGCAAGTAAAGTATGTTTTTCAGGCATAATTCACTAAGCATTATACTTTATGACTATGGTGAGGGGTAAAACCACAGTCGTAAATTCATCAAACATAACTATTATAATAAACTAAAGTACCTGTGGTCGAGAGTCCGAAGGTCACGGGTTCAAATTCCGGCATGCACAACGAAATTTTATTTGTATGTGTTATTTCACAATTTATTAATTACAATATTAGACTTGTGGCATGTTCCAGAGTGGGAGTGGATACTTTTAGTATCGCCTGGTGTAAGACCACCATTCCGAAGTGAAATGTTGCTTGAAATGGTTTTAGCCGTGTTTTGGTAACCAGATGTGAATAGCCAGCCACCGCTTCCCTCTTCCCCATCTCCTCCCCTTCTCTACTGCCTTCAGCCTCAAAATGAGGATTTCATAGTCTCACTGGCTCCAGACGGGAGCAGTTGGGACTCTTGGCGGTATTCATATACAAAAAAAACAAATAGATTAAAAATAAAGAAACTTTTAACTAGAAAATAATATTTACTAATATGTATCACCAAAAGACCCCAATCAGTTCCATCTTTACCCTGAAGAGCCGTTCACACACTCCAAGTAGTAGTAACTGAACGCGTCCGAACACCACAATTTTAGTAGAGTGGATTAGTAAGCTCTTTAGTAGATTCAATCCATTTCATTCTATTTATTCGGGCGAGTAAAGACCCCCACCACGCGTCCCTGCCTTCATTTGTACATGCGTGTAAATGTTGTGGCATTGGAGCGAAGATGCTACACTAAAATTATTTATTTATGCTGCTATTAATCTCTTTTCATGTCCATAGTTTATTTATTTTCATCTAACTAATTTTTTATTCTTCCACCTCTTGTAAAATAAGCATTATAATATGCTTAATTAGCGTATTTACTTTGTTGTGTAGCAGCTCGTCATCTTGCAACGGGTGGCGGGCATTAATGTACTCTACTTGAAAGTAATGCGAACGATTTTCGGTGAGTCAAGTAGCAAGTATATTCGCTACTTGACTTAATACTTGTTCAATGCGAACAAGCTATAAGGGCAAGCAGGGTAAGAGAATTCAGCACAGAAATATTATTTTGTGGTTTTGTTGTTTTCCTGTGTGTTTTTAGCTTTCACAAAGAGCCCCCAAACTTAGTGCGGGACCCCCGGGACTTGTACCAAGTAGCCGAGGCTATATATTGGAGAAAATTTTCCCCTTGAAATTCTCTAGACACCCCTCCCCCCTCTCCCGCATACAAAAATGAGTGGCCCCCTCACAGCATCATAAAGGAGATCTACAAAATAGAATACGAAGAACACAAGAAATGCAATGTGGATTCTATGATCCTAAAAATCAGATCAATCGGCCATTAAATTAAGAGGCAGAACGCATGCTAAATGGGCTAGAATCAAAAGGTATTAAGAGGAATATGCAAGCCAAAAATACATGTATTCTTAGTGTGTCTTTATATCATCGTGAAAATAGGTAACAGACATAAAAATCGCTTGGTAAACGTACTGTGGTAAATGTGATGAGAGAACTTACTTGTTCTGCGTGCAACAATAATTTAATCTTATGGACTCTTACGCAAAATCACTGTTAAGTTTAAACCTTAAACCAGCTTTGTGTTCCGAAAGTTCCGAAAGCATTCTCATTCTTTAGAAGATTCGTTCAATAAATGAAGCGTTCCATGAGCTGAGTTGGTAACACTAATGCTGATAGAGTCAAAGTTTGTTCGGCGGCTCCATCTCATAAGGCTGGTTGAGTAGAGGTGAAATTGCAATTGATGTCTGAAGAGCCACAGACGCTTATGCAAAGAGCCGCATATGGCTCACGAGCCGCAAATTCCGACCCCTGGACTAGGGGATTGATTACCTTAATTGAAAATAGTGATTTCCCTGATAACTTTACATGAAGGGATTTCTAGTGTATTACCTGTTCAGTGAACAAAATAAGCACAAAAACAATAAATTCACCATGAGACGACTTTGTGCTAAAAAATGTTTTTAATTTGCAGGAATGAGTGTGATGGAGAGAAAGACCAACTACATGGAGGAGTGCAAGAACAAGATCCTTCCAACTTTCCAGACCAGCTGCCTCTTCTGGCTGCCGGCGCAGGCCTTCAACTTCATGCTCATTCCCCCCGCATTCCGCGTCATCTACGTCGGTTCCTGCGCCTTCGTCTGGGTCAATATCCTCTGCTGGATCAAGAGACAGACATACTGAACACCTCACATTGCTCCATAAATCCACTGCGTTGGGTTTAGTGACAATACTGTACATTAAGATGATTTATTTTTGGGTTATGTCATGTTGCGCTTCCCCCTTCTATAGCCTATTGCTGAGCACTTAATTGAAACAGGATATTACTTTGAATTTGTTCCTGAAGTACTGAGAATACCCAAAACGCATCAAGCAAATCTTATTATGGAGGCAATTGAAATAGAGACGAAGGGACTAAGCTTAATCCGGTACGGGACTATACTGAAATTCCAGCGCGCAACACTGCATTACCTGCACACACATAAACAAACACCTCACCACATTCTACACATCAGCTCTGTTGGTAGACACTGCAATGATTTCCGAAAGGTTGGCTAAAGAGGGAGGGAGCGCAACATGGCATAATAAACCAAAAATTAATCACAATAATTCTTTTGGTCGCAAATATTTTAAATCATATTATCTAATATTGTACATAGTCAAAATGATCCAGTGATCTAGCTCAGCCTAGGGATACTTTGATATCGCAATCAGCCCCTTTAGTTAGGCTCATAGCTGTGTATCTCCCAAACAATTATGTATAATAACTGTGTAAAACATGATAGAAACATTGTTAGTAAAGTCAGTGCAGTTTAATTTCTATTTGATGTAAAGTAGATTTGATGCGTGTCTTGATCACACAAAGACTTAAAAAATGTCAGAAATGGCTTGATCATAATGGAATAATAATGCTACAGGAGTACAATAAATTTATTTACTGTTGTTGTACTTGGAAATAATATTATTGTAAATAGATCAACAGATGTATACAGTAGAAAATATTACGTTCAGATCATTGTGAGTTTGTGTGCGGTGAAATCAGAAACTACAATTACTTGTTACTCTTATTATTATCAACAAAACGGAGAAGCCCATTGCGCTATCTCCAATTTTGCCTCATTCCTTTGACAGAAACGCAGTCCCTTTGTTATGGTTTATAAGGGTTATCATTGCGTCGCCTCAGTTCTTATTTGTCCAACAGACCAGTTTATTTTTTGTTCAATCTCCACTTTGAAATTAAAATTATAGTTAATCACTTAACTAAGAACGATTAAAATAATGAGACCTTTACCTTTACGGAAATAGCTTTATCTTAAACACATAATGTTTCAATGAAATAATGAAAGAAAACCTTCTCCTGTAAATTTTTCTAATGGTCTGTTGGACAAATACGAGCTAAGGCGAAGGTTTGATATTCGGCTATGTCTTCTGGTTCCACAATGCATCTTCACAGTTAGCTGAGCCACGTTCCCGTCAAGGCAGGACATTGGCACCATTGATAAATTGGAGTCTCTTCATCATCTTCATATTTATTGCATCTATTGGTGCTTTCCACTTCCAATAATTGCATGTGTCTCCCGAGGCAGTGTACCGTTAGTAGTCCTACCAGTTCCCTCAGTGAGTAGATGCCCGGTTCTTCCAGGGTTTGGTACATTTATGATTACTTTGGTACTAAAAAATATTGAATATAAAAATGCACTTTAAGATTTGTAGTTTGTGGATTCACCACTCGCTCTAACTATCTATCGATGGTTGGAACACTATATATATGAAGAACTGCTGTAATTCTGAAGTAAAAAGAAAATTCTCCCTTTGCTTTCTGTCTGAAGAAAATTATGTGAATGTCTCCTTATCAGTTACTATAAAAAGTATGAATGGTGGAGGATTATATTGGACTGGAGTTATTCTTCGTCATGAAGACCAGCATCCAGATTGTACAATGAAATTGTAGATACTATGTATATCTCTATTTGACTTTTGATAAAATAGCACAAATTTCATATTTACATACACATCACATTACAATCCCTTTCACGGATTTTTTATAATCCTTCAATTTTAAAAAATGATTCTGTTTATGTAAGTATGTACATTAATTTGCTTTCTTTAAAAATGTACCTTCATAATGCATGTGATAGAAAAATCAAGAGAATATTATAAATATTAGATAGATACAAAATTAAAATATCTGAAGAAAGGTTGCAGGGTGGAAATTTTGTATGATAATGGATTTACTTAAAATCTTTAAAAGTTCAAAGAAGTTCAGCATTCCGTGTAACAATCGGAGAGAGTGAAAATGATTTGGTAACGAAGTGTCAATTATTGATTATGATAATAACAGACTGAACAATATTATGATAAAAGGAATTCAAGAAGAAAGAAGTCATTGGACCAAGAATTAACGAGTGTTTGTGAAACAGAAATCAATCAATCCATTCAATGGAAAAATGTAGATAGGTTAGCTTTTAAAGATACGTTTACTTAATGTTACTTTAGTACGGAGTATATATTTCACCATACTTTTGATAGCCTATCTATAGGATAATGAATATTTTCGATTCACTATTTATTTATTTGTAAAGTCCGAATTTACTATTCGATACTCAAACCTATGAATAATTTCTTTATATCGGAAGAGTTAGCCAAGTTTTATACCGATTGCGAGTATTTATTTGTTTATTTATTAATAGACGTTATCCTATCGGTAAGCTGTCAAGAGGATGGTGAATTACCTCCTTATTATAATATATATATTATGCCATGAATGAAAATATTGTACATATTTTGTTAATTAATTATGCAGGTGTAAATTAGTAGAGTTGGAAATGGCCTATTTTTAAAATGCCCGGTAAGATAAAAATAACGATAATATAAAATTTTAAAATCAATGCACTGCGCATCCTTATTCTGCATTCTTTATGTTTTATATAAAATATAATTTTAGCTAGGAATTACGTAGAATTTTTTTTTTATATTTCTCATTCAACCTGTTTATCTTTTATAATTAATAAGTTTTCATTTTTCACATTCTGTCTCTCATATCAATCAATGCTTGAATGAATAATATTTACTTGTACTATTTACTAGCACAAATTTAATTATAATTTAAGAGGAATTTAAGAATTTAACCATTGGAAGCTTTTATATTCACTGTGCCGATATAAGGTAACAGTATCGTGACGACATAAAAATGGGAATATACATACATTCCTTATAACAATATTGCTGCAGCTCTTTCAAAAGATGAAACACACGTAGGTCTGTTTCCTCCGAAGAAAAAAAGTCTTCATTTCCTTGCATCTCTCTCACACACCGCACCATGATGTCTCTGTAGACACCTACAATACTACTAGCCGTGACGATAATTTTGAAAGTATGGAATATAGTTACAAAGATAATATTGAAGCGTGAGTGGATTCCAAAAATTCAAAAACGTCAAATGTCAATACGCTGATGGTTTTGCTTTTATTCACATAAAATGCTGCCACTCTCAATTTTGCGGCACGTTCCCGAGTGGAAAATACTCTCAGTATCCCCTGGTGTAAGACCACCATTCAGAATTGAAACGTTGCTTGAAATGGCTTTAGCCGTGTTTGATGACCAGATATGAATAGCCAGATACTTCCCCACTTTTCTCTTCCCTATCTCCTTTCCCTCCCCACTACCTTCAGCCTCATATCATACCCCAATCAGGGATGCCATAGTCTCACTGGCTCCAGACGAGAGCAGTTGGGACTCTTGTGTGGTATTCATATAAAAAAAACTCTTTCTTACACACTAAATGACAACAGTCGAAAATCAATGAGGTTATATATTATAAATAGACTCGCCATAGTCTCACGTACTCACAATATAATGTGGAAAGCAAGCAACACTCTTTTGTTTTCAGCGGTTTTCAGTATAATTTCTAAATTCAAAACTTTATTCCTGTGTGATAAAGATAGACAATCAAAGAATGTACGTGTGTGAATGTCATAGATATATAGTAGGGCGGCTTATTAATTTCTTCGCCGAATACTGCTTTCACATCACGGATGTGACCTATGGGTGTGACTGAGATAACAAGATACTCTCACTCGGTCACACAATGGACAGGGAAGGAACGAATGAAAATTAATTGTAATATTTATAATAATTGATAATAATAAGTAATTTGCGTGTACTTACAAATAAAGTGTGATTCCTTCACCTTTACGACTATTTGCCGTGTAATTGAAGCATTTTCTCATCACATAGGAGGGCATTTTGACGCTTTGCAATGCAATTTACATACTGGTAAGACACGACCTCACTCGACGCGTAGCAGTTTAGTACTAAAGTACTAGAAATAGAGACAGCTACAATCGTCTTGTGTTTGGCTTCCCACTTTGAGATTTCTACCCCGCGTCCAGTATTAATGTCATTGTCGAATATGAGACAAACGGTGAACATATTATGTTCAATCGAAACCCCCCAAAGGAAACATATAATCATTTTCACACATCTCCCTCAAACGTAAAAAGAAAATGAAACGCAATTCCCGTCGCAAATAAGTAGTACTTTGGAGGAAACAGTCACAAGTAATTTGTGTGCCTCACAATTATTTAATGTGTAAGAAAGAGCTGCAGCATTATGTATATAAGAACGTATGTTTATTGCCTTTTTTTGCCGTCACGGTACCATTACCGTGAATCGTCATGGTAAATATAAAAGTGCCCATTGAAAGTACCTACCTAAGAAATATTGAGCTTCCATCGTGTTTTAATTAGTGCTTCTAATCTTCTAAGGTAGAATTGTAAAATGAAGAACTAACTAATTATTCATTTAAATATCCCTTTAATTTAAAAGTTTTATTTCTTATAGAAAAATACTAGTATTCTAATAGATATTATATTTCTAATAGAAAAAAAAAATACTAGTATTCAAAAACTTTGAATATTATGAAAAGAATACATTCATCTGATACATGAAAATCACCCCGACCTTGTTTTTGTTGCATATCAATGACCTTTTGTCGTGTGCACCAATTCATTGTTACGCGGATGACAGCACAGTTCACGATGGCTTTTTGTTTGACAAGCCCCCAAAGGGATCACAAACTCCAAAGGAGGGCTTTGAAGCAAAGAATGGACGGTTACCTCGAGAGTGGTTCCTCTTGGGGTAAAATTACCCTCATCGAATTAAATGTTTCAAAGACCCAATCATGTGTGACTATGTCTAAAAGGGATCGAAATGAAATTCTAGTTTCTTTCAACGGAAACAATCTTCCGAACAGGCTTTCCATTGATATGCTTGGTATAAGTAAAAGTGACCAGCTCAGGTACTGGGGCTTAGAAGCCGGGTGTACTGTACGGGCCCACATATAATTTAATAGTACGTAACTGCTGACCCTGCACAAATCAAAAGTGCACCCTATGGTTGAATTTGCCAGTCACCCCCAGTCTGGAGTCTCAAAATATCTGAAAAAAACTCTCGACTCAATTCAAAAACGAGCAGTCCGTTTGATTGATTCTCATATCAACAGACGGATTGCAATCTTTAGAGCATGGGCGTCGGGTGAGAATGCAGTCCTGTTCTACCGGTATTTCAATTGAAGAAGTTCCGAGGAATTAGCATCACTGATTCCTTCGAAACCGGTGCACAGTCGGAGAATACGTCAAAAATGCGCCCAACATTTGTACACAATTGACATTTGTCACATGAGAACGGGTTGTTCTATGACTCGTTCTTCAGTTCAACAGCTTGGCTGTGGAATGATTTGCCGGCCTCTGTAATTCTTCCCTCCTACAACATGGGTTTTCTCTTCAAGACCCAGGATCACTCCTACCTATCCACAAAAAGACCCTCCACACAGTATCCCAAAAGGCCCTGAGGGCTTTTCCTCTTGTGTGGAGTTAACGTAAAAAAATAAAAATACATGGTCACATGGTCACAGAGGTAATGAGTGAGTAATGCTAGTATTAAATTGCATTTTTTACTCAATTCAAACAGGGTAAGTCCATCGTTCCACTGGGTCGGTATCAGAAAAGTTCACTACGGTTTACAGAACAGCCATTGTAGAAATTTTCTGCATCTGGTCTTAACTTTCTGGTCTTCGGTTTATGATGATTGCTTTCCGATACCGAAACAGTGTGACAACAGCTTTAGATGACTTTGCGCTTGCAATCTATTTTATACACTTATTTATAATTTTTATCAGCACAAATCTTCAGAAATATTATTAATTTTGATGTTTTTATTGTGAAATTTTAAAAATAATTTCATCCAAGTATTCAGTGATTTCATAAATTTATTATAAATATAATTTTTTAATAAACAATTTAAAATGCACTCATGCCTTTTTTTTATGGTCTACCAGCTCCAACTGCACGAAATTACTAGCAGAATTCAACATAATACATATGGTCAATATTCCTGTCCAGTTATTAGGAACCCCTTCCTTTGCTGTTACTGGAACTGTCGATAATATTATTTATCTGAGGAACCATCTGTTGGAACTGGTTCCTTTTGAAATTAATCATTTATGGAAAATAAAAATAAATATTTAAAAAATGGTATAAACATGAAAAAAAAAAATTTTTTTGAAGAACCGGTTCTATTTTCTCAGTATTTCTCTATCCCCCAAGGATGGGAAAATTTTCTGTTCACTGAAATTCTCTAACCATTCTCCCCATACTTTTTGAGGATCCGGTTCCAAAAGTTATTGGATAAAGAAAGAACCTGTTTCACTTCTCCCGTAACTGGAACCGTGGTAGTGACAACCCACTTCAGGTATCAAACATTCCTACAATCAATATGAAACAGTAAATTTAGTTCCATGAAAAATCAGACACTTAAAAACACTTTTGAAAAGTGATATTAAAATTTTTTTTTTTTTAAACTATCGTAAAATCTTAAACTAGTATTTTATCACTTTTCACGATTTTATATAACTTTTCAAAAGTGTTCTGATTTATTACTGTTTTGATTTGTCCGGTTACCGTAATTTTGAAAACATAATATTATAAAGTCTTTAATGCGAGTCAAGTAAGAATAATAAATCAAAAGAGAAATAAAAAACGGAGAAAAATGGCTTATAATACATTTTTGGATTTATTGTCCTTTACAGCATTTTAAATTTCTACTATCGATACTTTTGGCCGTGAAAATTTTAAATTGTTTAGAAATAATATTAAAATTCAATGATTTCGTCAATGTTGTTAAATACTCTGAAATAGAATTATTTGCTGATGATGCCAAGCTATACAAGTCAATAAAAAGTCAAAATGATTGTGTCAATTTACAACATGATTTAAACAATATATTTACCTACAGCCAACAAAATCAACTATTTCTAAATGTCTCAAAATGTCATCACATTACCTTTTCAAGAAATAAAAATAAAACATTAAATAACAACAACATTGCAACAGTCTCAGATACCTATTCGTGATCTTGGAATAACCCTTGATAGTAAACTACAATATAACCTTCATATACAACAAATCACAAACAAAGCTGCTAAAATGTTAGGTTTCATCATAAGAAACACAAAACTTTTTAATAGCATCAATATCATTAAGCAACTCTACTTTGCCTATGTACGGAGTCATCTGGAGTTTGCATCAGTTGTTTGGTCTCCATTTTACAAAATCCACATTAACAAAATCGAGGCAATTCAAAACAAATTCCTAAAATATCTTTGTTATAAGTCATTTGTAAGATTTAATAATAGCAGAGGCAGCTTCACACTTTAAAATTGATTCATTGAGTGTACGAAGGCATCATATGGATGCACTATTCCTGTATAAAGTAGTTAACAATAATATTCAATGCCCAGAGTTGCTAAATAAAGTTCATTTCAATGTACCTGCATGTTCAACACGCTCTTCTGTCCTGTTAGGGTGGATCAATGCAAGACAAACTGTAAGCAGAATTCTTGCCTGAACAGACTATGCAATAGTAATAATAATGTATTATCCGATGTGGACATTTTCAATTGCGAACTTACCAAATATAAGAGGTCCGTAAAAGAATATTTCTCTGATGGTGAATAATGTTATGTTTTTTTTATGAAATAAAAAATTTTATGAAATTAAAATTTTTATGAATAATGTTATGTTTTTATTGTTTTATATTTCTGTTATGATTTGATTTATATGTACAACCTCTCTCCATGGCTACCAATGTATTGATAGATTTTTTGTTTAGTAATGTTTCATTTTATATAAGAAAAAAATTGTTTTATATTTTTTGTTTTTTGGTTTTTGTTTTATATAATTTTTGGATTCATATTGCTTTTTTATAAAATTAATTTACATTCTTATTATGCTGTCTCAGTACAAGTAAAGTCACAAGGAGGAAATCCATAATTGGTTTTATTTTGGCTATTTAATATTATGTACAAACTGAAATAAATGTAAACTGTCGATTTCCTGAAAATTAATAAATAATAAATAAATAAATAAATAAAATGAAACAATACCAAAACTAAACTTACAAATAAAAACAATTATTACACAAACAAAAACATTTCACACCCGTCATTATCTTATTAGTGGTCATCTTATTAAATACTTTAGCTTGTTTATTTGTGACTTTATACTGAAGCCAAACAAGTACATAAACTTTAACGTTAAGATAAATAATAATATTGTAAGTTAAAGAAATGCCAAGTCGGGGCGGCTCTTTAAGTAGATTAGGCCTTTCTTTATTTCCCGGCGCATGATAGTTGGCAGGCTTCCTTGGGAAATTAAACACAACACAATATCAGTTTCACTCGTCGCTTCCCAGGAAGCACACGAGTCTAGAAACCCAGGTATATTGTGATCTCATTTAGTGAAATATAGTGCTTACCGATTAATACTAGTTAAATATAAAATATATATTCAGCCGCGTCCATTTCTAAAATCATGCATCAGAATATTAATAAGGAAATATATTTATATATTACATACATAAACTGATTACTGTCGTTTAAAGCCAATGAATCCACATATTGTATGTACATTTTATAAACGTGTTAATTCTGTATGTAAATCATCGAAACTACTCCACTTTGAACTTTTTTTTGATGTGAATACCGCACAACTGCTCCTGATCATCTAGAGCCAGTGAGACTATCCCCAATTGAGGCATGTTGTGATGCTGAAGGCTGTGGGGAGGGGAAGGAGGTGGGGAAGCGGAAGGTGTGGAGTCCCTGAATATTCAGATCTGGTCACTAAACACGGCTAAAGCCTTTTCAAGCAACGTTTCAATTCTGAATGCTGGTCTTACACCAGGGCTGAGAGTATCTTCCACTCTCAAATGTCCCACAAATATACCTTATATGTATTATTAAAAAATTGTCGTAATAGGCGATTTTAATCTGAATTCAAGTAACAAAGGCACCCAAATGGATCTTCTTTATTTTATGAATCTTTTTCAAATGGAGCAGAGTAACTCTATTACAAATGTGAAGGGAAACATACTAGACATTGTAATCAGCAACATTAAGTTAAAAGTATACAAATCCTTATACTCACTAGTCAAAGAAGACGCTTATCATCCATCGTTATGTATAGAGATTTCACCGAACAAAAACACAACCAATTGTCAAACACGAAACTTCTTGAATAATGTTGATAATAGTGTTAGGCGAGGATGGAACTTCGAACATGGCGATTTTAAGGCACTTTATTGCCATTTACAATCGCATGATTGGCAACCGTTGAAGGACATAAATGATGTTAATTTAGCGACAAACTTTTTCTATTCCATAATTTATAAATACTTTGATATGTGCTTCAAAATTAAGCGCACTCCGAAGAATGGTAGGAAATATCCTAAATGGTTTTCTAGTGAGGTTGTTAGCGACATAAAACTCAAATTCAAACATTACAAAAAATGGAAGAAAACTGGAATGGTGAGTGAACGGGACATGTTTTGTCTACTTAGAACAAAAATAAAACGCAGTATTCGATTAGCACATGTACAATATATTAATTCTATTGAAGAAAATATCAAATGTGATCCCAAATCTTTCTGGAAGTATATCTCGTCCAAGAGAAGTGATGGCGGGTTTGTTGACCATGTTACTTGGAATAATAAGTCTTTCTCAGGAGCAGATATTCCGGAAGCATTTGCAGACTATTTTAAATCAACTTATAGTAAGGAAGCTGCGGACTTGAAGTCTTTTATTCCGGGAAAAAATACGCCACTAATAGCGCAGAATGTTGATATTCCAAATATCACAAACATTAACATTACCGCGGCTGTTAAAAAATTAAAAGCCAAAACTTCTTTTGGACCGGATCTTATTCCGTCATTCGTGTTAAAGGGCTGTTTTGAACCCTTATTAACACCTCTCGCGTATATTTATAATATCTCACTTAACTCCGGAATATTCCCAGACTTGTGGAAGATCTCCAAAGTTACACCGTTACATAAAACTGGTGATAAGGCTTCAGTCTCTAATTACAGACCAGTGGCGATTCTATCCTCTCCAGCTAAGTTGTTTGAAATAATAATTCACAAATTCATTTATTCCCAAGTTGAACCCTTTATAATTGACCAGCAACACGGTTTTAGGTCTGGCAGATCTACTGTGTCTAATCTATTGGTTTTTGCGGAGTACATATCTCAAGCTCTTGATAGTAACAATCAAGTAGATGTGTCATACAACGATTTCGCAAAAGCCTTTGACTCGGTAGATCCGCTTATTCTCCTAAATAAACTCGACCAATTTGGATTTTCAGCGAAACTTCTATATCTATTTTTAAGTTATTTCTCAAACAGACAGCAATACGTAACTTATGGTATATTCCAATCTTCCAACTTCATCACAAACTCTGGAGTTCCGCAGGGGTCAAATCTTGGACCCTTACTTTTCTCGCTATTTATCAACGACATTTACCGTTGCATAAAATTTTCTAAGTTTCTCTTATTCGCGGATGACATTAAACTATTCCTTTTAATAAAATCTTTAGAAAATTGCTTGCAGCTACAAAGTGATATAAATTCTATCGTCGAATGGAGTCACACCAATAAATTAATATTTAATATTAAGAAATGCTCTATTATGTGCTACACCAAGGCAAACAAAACGATTTACTATAACTACAAAATGTCTGATTCATCTCTTCAGCACATTGTTATTTCGAGAGATTTGGGAATCACATTTGATACGCACCTAACATTTCACATCCACATAGAAACGATATGCAACAAAGCGTTAAGAATGCTAGGATTTGTGCTAAGCAACTCCAGACATTTTTGCAGCTCGGCCGCGATTCCTGTGCTATACTATAGTCTAGTACGTAGCATTTTGGAAAGTGGTTCGGTAATATGGGGACCAGTGGATTTAACTTACTCTCAAATGATAGAGAAAGTGCAAAAGAAGTTTCTGAGATATTTATATCTTAGAGATTTCGGATATTATCCCTGGTTATATCCATCAGCCTTTTTGTCCGGCATGCTGGGTATTAATAGCCTTGCCGATAGAAGGAAAACTGCTTTGCTGATAACAGCATATAAACTTTTAAACGGTAACATCTGTATTCCCGATATAATACAAAAATTTGAGTTTTATGTCCCCGACAACTTCACAAGAGCGCGCAGACACAGAACTTTTGTTGTTCCGAGATGCAGAACTAACTTACCATTAGTAATGCCGCTCGGAAAAATGATTCTGTTACTAAACTACCTATCCCCTGATATAGATATTTTTCAACTAAATATTCAAAAATTCAAAAACGCTATTATTACTTAATAAAATACAATGTATGTTTATTATTGGATATATATAACTGTAAATGTGCATTTAAAATAAAATAAATAAATAAATAAATAAATTATTTTAAATGAGTAAACTGTGAAATAATACAAATTAATCAAATAAACTTTGAACTAGTAACCTCCTGATTGCAAGTCGAGAGCTTTAACCCTCGACCACGGAGGCCATCGAATGGCCGTGTACACTATATTTTGGGCAATATTTGATACTCCTGTTCCTGTATGCTGTCTATGGTCTATTGGAAGTGTCTTTAGTATCAGACATTAAAAAATGCAATCTTTAACATGTAAAAAATTATAAATTTTTTCGAAAACAATTTAAAAAACGCATACATACTGAATTCACGGCACAAAACATCATTTAGAATATTCAATGAGAGGACCATTAGTGACATCTTTTGGTGTTCGATAGAAGCTTAATCAAGCTAGCACATTAGCTGATTACGGGAAGTTCAAAATAAATTCATAAAAATCACTTATCTACAGCTACCCAAATTTGGGTAGCTATCACTCGAATAGCTATGTTGTGTATGGTAAAATATATGTAGTATTTATTGACTAAATATACTAGTTAATTATAAAATATAATATAAAAGTGCAAATATGAATTAGTAGTGTGAAGAGTGTTTCATAGCAATATAAAAATGTTAAAATTCCAGATTTAGGAAAATGGACTACTCAACTAGTTGGATGTGGAATGCGGAGCACAATATGGAAAGAGATTCCAACTGGACCAGCCCTTTCTTCAAGAGTGTCTTTTGCTCCATAAACGATTCATTAGCGAGACCTCAAACCAAATTTGCTGGAACTTCTATATTCAGTTCTCTAACTCCAGTTGAGCAATGTGGAGTAGTCATTCCGATTTTTTTGGTTGCTATTATTAAAAACCTTTTAAATAAGGTAAGTAAATGAACCAAATATGTTGTACCTACCGTAATATGGGGAATCTTTTGAATCGAGGGGCGAATTTGAGCATCGCGGATAATTGAAACCAGTCACAAATTATTCACTTCTTTTTAATGATATTTTGCTCGATATGATGTTGTCAAAATAAGTGCCAAATTAGATGGTTTCTAGTCACATTCCGACATATCGTCGCTAAGCTGCAAGTAGCTTGTCAGCAGGAGCTTAGTTCCACAGATTAGTTACAACAACAAATTAAATAATCATAAACGTAATAGCGTAGCAAGAATATACACATATAACATAATAATAATTAAATAATTTATAGAGCGCCGTTTTTGTGAAAAAACACCTCAAGCTTACCAACATTGTGATATGTAAATGTTGAAAATAATTCAGAATTAGCATTAATTATTGGTTGAATTATGAAACTGAATTTTTTAGCTGTACACAGTGATATTTAAATATTTCAGTGATAGAAAAATATGATAGTACATTTTATAAATTCCTGAATGATAGTGTCATTTATATTGTAAAGTATATGTTATTGTGTCTATCAATATAATATGACTACTTAATATTCAAACTTGCAATTACTATGTTACAAAATTTTTTGGAATTAGCGTAATAAGCCTATAAAATCTACAATTTTTTGATACTTTAAACATGTATAATAATTATGACATAAAATTTTCCTACCCAAAAGTTTTTATAAAAAAATTATTTAGTTTAAAGGCGAAAATTGAAAAGTCACCCCATTTTTTTATTACAAAAAATATATTTATGTTTTACAGTTACTTAATATTTTTCTATTTCTTTTAGGATTATCTGAATGGAAAGAATAAATTAACTCTGTCATGGCCCCAGTTTATAAATCCAAAATCATTCTTTATTATCGTTTCATTCGTGATCTTTAGTATTCTTCTGCCAGTGATACTTTTAACACTGACTTTGGCTTATTTCAATAGAATAATAGTGAACATTCTTTTAAAAAAGAAGTATGGCAATAATTTCATTCGGTTGTTGGTCGGGACTGATACAATATGGGCACTCGAAGAAGACAGCGCAAGGAGCATCATTAATGTTATCACAACCATCGAAGTCGATAGCAAACTTAATGATTCTTCAAATGGCATTTTATTAAACAAATTAAAAGAAAAAATACGGCAGAAATTATTCACAGGAAAATGCCCCTATCCGAAAATGTTCTACAAGAGGTCTTTTGAAAAGGGATATTACTTTTGGGAAAAACACGAAAACCTTTGCATCGATGATTACGTCCGTCCCATGAATCTCAATGATAAACTAGAAATGAACAATGAAAATTTAAACAAATTCGTTTCTGAAAATGCAAACACTAAATTACCGTTTGATAATACCGCATCGTGGGAAGTATTGATAAGTGATCGACCGATGATTAAGAGCGAAGACGAAAAACCAAACGTTGAAATTTACCCATTATTGTTCAGAATTCATCACAGTCTTGGAGACGGGGTAGTCCTGATAAAATTGCTGCTTAAAACAATTGCCGATGAAGACCTCGACGTCAGAGCCGAAAAAAAGAGATCAGTTACCACAGTGTCGGTGATGAAGTACGTCAAGGAGAAGTTCAACTTAAAAAAAATACACGGCATTTCACTGACCAGAGGTCTCCGGAAATGTTTTCACAATATAATGACCAAGATAATGTTATTGATAATGGCACCAGCTTCACTCATGAGCCAAGTTCTACGACCTCCAGACAATAATACCCTGCATGGACCGGCTTTAAGCGGGAACAAGGTCTGCGCCTGGGTGTCGGACGGATTGACGGAAGAAAGTTTACTGGTTAAAATTAAGCGAGTGAAGTCCAGGATACCCGGAGTCACATTTTCTGATATCTTTTTGATGGCATTGTCTGCTAGCTATCACAATTATTTCACACAGGTAATATTCAGTTCAAAATATGATGTATATGTAAGTGACATCACAAGAAACATTCTATTGACCTTTAATTCGTATAATGAATGCTTTTGTTTAATTTAAGAACTGAACAAAATAATAATTATAATATCTAGATTTTTGCTCAATAATACCAGAAACTGATATTGTCAACAGATGTCTCTGTGGTTCCATTTATGAATCAATATTATATATAGAATCCTGTTTTACCATAGTAGCTATTTTTCTTTTAGAGCGATATCTGTAGATTCCTGTTATATCACCTCAACTATTTTTCTTTTAAGAATCTGAATTTTTTCTCTTCAAATTTGCGAACTCATCGAACAATAGCTTGTGACTGAAGCTTCCTTTTGTTTTTGGATAATATATCGTCGCCTTAGTTCTTAATTGTCCAAAGGACCATTTTGGTTTTTGTTCAATCTCCACTTTAAAATTAAAAATAAAGTATAAAAAATGATAGTTAATTACTGAACTAAGAATTGTTTAAACTAATGAGACTTTTACCTTTACGGAAATAGCTTTATCTTAAATATCTATCATAATGTTTCATTGAAATAATGAAAGAAAACCTTCTCCTCCTGTAAAATTTTCTAATGGTCGTTTGGACAATTAAGAACTAAGGCGACGATATGTGACTGATAATACAAACAGTGCCCTTTATTTAACAGCTTTGTTTATTCTTCTAGTGTTGTTTATTGGACAAGCCACTGATTCCCGAATACATGACTGCAGTAGTCCCGGTGCAGGTGAACAAGTCTGATCTGACTTTGAAAGCAGAGATTGCCGACAAGAAACTTAAGTTGCAAAACAGGTTTTCAGTGGCCATGCTGACAGTTCCGATTACCATCGCAGATTGCGGAGATGGAATCAGCTTTTCTCTGCTCAAGAGATTGGTGGAAGTGCGAAAACAGACCAGCAAAATGAGATGCAGTGCAGATTTCTATGTAAGTGCAAAATAATGTTAACCTTTATTTATTTATTTATTTTTTGTTTTACATTTTTTCAGAGAAACTAAAATTTATAATTTTTGTGTAATACCTCAAAATGACTTCCGTTAGTAACATGTACAATTGGGGCAAATAAATCGCCACCTAGTTGGGGAAGGTTGAGTGGAATGCGGGACTTGAAGAGGCCCGGAAAAAATGAGGAGGAAACATGAATGATGGTAGCTAGAATAACCTGGAGAAATGATGAATGCTTGTTTGTACCTATAAATAAGTGGTCCGCGAGATCTAAATTGTGGTCAGCGAAACATTAATTCATTTTACTACAAAAACTAATGGAAATGAATCATAATGAATAATAGGTGAAGAAGTCCAAGAAGAGCTCATTCTTGTACCTTTTGGTTCCTGTGAAAACCAATAAATATCATGGTGGTCCCTGGTCAAAAAAAGGTCAGGAACCACTGCTCTAAATAAATTTATGGTGAGAGGAGGAAGTATCAAGGGGAATGAGATGGGGAAGAGGATGCTGGGAAGTGTGTGGATAATCAGATATGATCATAAACTCAGCTAAAGCCATTTTAAGCGGTGTCTTGATTGACATTGAGCCTTAGATTTTCATATTATCATTATTTAAAGAAACGGCATCCAGTAATAATCAAGGTATAAATTTTTCATGTTTTGTTTCCAGGTTAATTATTGGATTATGAGTGTTGCCAGTCAATTATTGCCTGAACCGATGCTTCGCCCAATTCTATATAGCGAACAGGCGACACTGGTCATCAGCAACCTGCCCGGTCCTACCAAGATCAAGATATGCGGCGGATACGTCAGAGACATGGCCTTCTTCGTCCCACACAGGGGCACCACGGGTAAATATATGAATTAAATATTGAAGAAATATAAAATTTATTTCTTATCAGTTATCAGTGATAACTGATGTTATAACATTAAAAAAAAACTTTGGTATTAATAAGATCTTATTTTAGAACAAAGGTTATTGACTATTGGAATAATATTAGTCATCAAATCCACTACAAAAAACACAAGGGAAAAAGGTCATTGTCACGATTCTATTATCAACATTTTTCAAATTTTGTCAGCAAGAGGAATTGACTCCGAGACAAGACTTAAAACACTTGATCATAGATTCTCAACCTTTTTTTGCCCACCGCCCACTTTGAGAATATTTTTATTTCTTACATTTGCCATAACGGAGGGGGCGTAATGGGATAGGGAAAATATTGGAAGGTGAGATGTAATTTATGGATGGGGTGGGATAGGTTTCTCTGGGTCTCCTACCGCCCCCTCGAAAGTCTGAAACGCCCCCCCATTTCCACTTGGTCTTCTACCGCCCCCCTAAAGGTCTGAACCGCCCCCAAGGGGGCGTTATCGCCCACGTTGAGAGCCTATACACTAGATGGTAGTTTAGAATAGAATAAAGAATTATAGTGATCCATAAAACTTAAAAAACATAATATTACGCTTATAAGAATTTAAACAAATGTGATTCGTTTCATTAGAATAAAAGATAGGTTATTGACTCCTAGGTATGGGAGTAACTCTGCTGACCTGCGGGGGTCGCGTGAACCTGGGTCTGATGGGCGACTCCTCACTCATCAGCTGCAGCGAGGATGCGGAGGCCATCCTGAGGGGTGCGGTGGAGGAGATCAAGGCTCTGGACCTGTACACTTCTCCAAAGATGCAATCTCATGAACATGGTGACAATACTTTTTATAAATCTTTAAAATGCTGGCCTTTTCAACGTAATCTATCATGTCACATTTTGACACAATATGTATATGTTTTAGTGAAACTTCATAAAACGCATATGTAAAATCCGCTTACGGGTACAGCCACCGAAGATTATCATGCATTTAGTGTAAAACTGTCCAAAATGACAAATACATAGTAAATTTTCCAGGAGAGCATTTTTTTGGTTTCGTTCACCTAAAAGTACGATGCGAGGGAAAGATTACAAGCATAAATATACCAAATCACCCATATTACAAGTAATTTATTGTAATTTAACCTCATCCAAATTATGAAGGTAAACCATAGAAGTCGCTGAAAACCATGGGGGGGGGCAAAATATTTTTAGTAATGTTTTAATGTAGTTTTAATTTACTGTAGCGTATTTGCATGGTGAACGAACGGACCGGACTGTAGTGTGCAGTAATGAAGGGCACACCGAAGCAACAATTTTTTTATTAACACAATATATGTATATAACGATCGCTCCACCGTACATGTTGTTGCTGGTAATGTTGGCAAAACTAGTAAGGCATACCTGACACTCAGATAAAACTTTGTAAAAGGTAACAAGTCGATGAAATCTTGGCTACTTTTGTATTCTTGAGTTTTCCAAAAATCAAACCAACTCAAGGCTTCAGTTTCAAAATTGTCAATGTGGTATACCTGATTAATAGTAGACATTATATCCTTAAAATGTTGAAATTCAGTTAGCACAATTTCGAAGGATGTAGCAAGGCTAAGTTAAATTGTGCACTGTTGGCTTCTCAAAATCGACTCCCCATTGAGTTAATTAGAGAATCTAAGTATGTAGTATAAAATGTAAACTGTTTGTCTGAAGTACTCTTCAACACTTATGGTTCCCGGATTACTTCGATGCTTTTGTCTTCCACACTGTCTTGGGATAATCAGTTCACTATCCACTTTCTGTGCGAGTTGTACTGTTTTCTTAAAAATATCCCTGAAATAGTTGTCGGAATCACCTAAGGAAGTTTTACTATACTGAGCAGGTTTTGAACTTACAGTTGGACTTCTGGAAGATCAATTTGAACAGCTTTAAGAGCCTGAGACTCAGGTTCTGTCTCAAAGGTCTGTCTCTCCAACTTTCTTTACGCTAGGGGGGGGGGGGGGGGGACATTTCAGACGTTCAGGGGGGCGGTAGGAGACCCAGAGAAACCCATCTCATCCCATCCTATTACGCCCCCCCGTTAAGCAGTGAAGAAAAAAAGTTGAGAATCCAGCCCATTAGCATTGTTCAAGGACCTCCAAGTCAATTTTAATTTTCCAGTGGTCACCACTTTGGGAACCACTGATCTAATTGAACGAATATAAATAAACGAAAAGCATCATTTAGGACAGTTTTACACACTAGATAGACAATGTGCACAGTCGTGTACATCAGTTAAAACTATGATACGTCAAAAATGTACTCATTCTCGCTGCGAATGTTCAGTTTTGTTTGACAAGAAATTGTTAGTTTGAAATTAACTTATTTTAAAACCAGCTGCCTTCTTAAAATATTTGATTGCTGTTGTAATTTAAGGGAAATAATAATATAATTTTTAAGTAGACACTACTTTTATTTTTTTATAAAGCATAAAACAATAAAAGTGGTGTTTACTAAGTTATTGTTTTATTTTAAATTATAATGCAACATTACAAAGTATCTGCTTCATACGACTAAATAAATTTTTTGTTTGCAGGTATGGAGAATTGCGGTACTTAGGGAGACGTGTGGATATCAGCCTGATTTCAATGAACTTTTATATTATATGGGTACCGCCGTCCCAGGAACCATTTATTGGATAACCCACACTTCTGCCAAAGGTCACTCCAAGTGGTTTGCTATGTTTGGTGACTTAGCAGGGGTGCCTGGGTACAAGAGGTGATTTTTGTCCGGGTCTTGACAGTGGATGCGTCTGCCCACCTGCTGCGTGGCAGGCCAGCTCTCCAGCCGCACTCTCCAACGCAGTGGGAGGGATGAATACATACGTCCGTCACTCCTGGACACATTGACCCGCAGATTTCTATACACCACTCATACCTTTTACCTTCTCAGAACTTTCTCTCCACACAGCATCCCCTAAAATGACATAGACCCCTGTGGAAATTATTTGCCCTGGGGGCCTTCTGCATGGAGCTAATGTATATTAACAACGTTTTTGATATTACATATTAAATTAAAATAACAAAATGTAAAAAAAATGTTTTTGATGAATAAATATAATTTTTATTGTGTTATATGAATATTAAATACTTTTATTACCGTTTATATTTACTAAAGTAATAAATTTATTCTGTTGGGAAAGTGGGCTGGATAATAAGACACGAGATAAAATAATTAATTAATCGGCCAGTATGTGGAACGAGCTTCCGGCATCTGTTCTCCTCCGTCCTATAATCCGGACACTTCAAGACCCACGATTATGCAATTCAATAACTAAATGTAAAACGGAAAAAAAAACTGTCCATGGTGAAATATACTGTCGTGCTTGATAGAGCAGCATTATATTAAATACTAGCGCAGACCCGTGAAAAATCACGGGATAGTCTGAATTCTTGATAAATCGGTTCCAATTTTGAAAATGACGGTTAAAATAATTTTCTTTTTAAAATGTTATATTATTTATAGGTAGGTACTTTTTTAAATGTGAATACTGCATAAGAGTCCCAACTGCTCCTGACTGCAGGGAGCCAATGAGATTATGGCATCCCCAATTGGGATATGTTGTGAGGCTGAAGGTAGAGGAGAGGGGATGGAGATGGGGAAGAGGAAGTTGGGAAAATACCTGGTTATTCAGATTTAGTCACCAAACATGCCTAAAGCCATTTCAAGCAAAGTTTCAATTTTGAAAGGTGGTCTTACACCAAGGTGATAGTACAAGTTTTTTACACTTTGGAACTATATGTCTCGTTTGAATTCTTCACACATACAGCTCCAATTTTGAAAGTGAGACTTAAATTCAAAGCAAATCCGAGTTCTAGAATTCATTAAACCAGAGTTACGCAGTACACACATGGACAACCAAAATCAGTATTTTTGTTAGATTTTGTCATCTGGTTAAATCATAGGTTCTCAACGTGAGCGATAAGACCCTCAGGGGGGCGGTAGAAGACCAAGAGAAAATTGGGGGGCGTTTTAGACTTTCAGGGGGGCGGTAGGAGACCCAGAGAAACCCATCTCACCCCATCCTATCCACAAAAATACCCATCCCATCATACCCCCTCCGTCGTGGCAAATGTAACCCCATCTTTATCCCAGTATGCCCCTCTTCGTCGTTGTATCCCATTTCGTCCCCTCCATTGTGGCAAACGTGACCCTGTCGTGGTATCCCATTACGCCCCCTTCGTCGTGGTCAATTGCTTTTTTGGATTCACGAGTTAGGGGGAGCTAGAAATAAAAATAATTCTCAAAGTGGTCTATGGGTTAAATCATTACATTATAAAGGAAAAAACATTTTTTTTATAAAGATTTTTTAATAATTAAAACACTAGTAACAACTTTGATGGTGAGTGTATGAACAGAATGTGCAACCAACAACATGATAAATGGCAACTATAAAAATAACAATGTGAGATGAATAAACAATTTAAACAATTATATTTCACTAACAACTGTACAACCAACAAATTGGCCCTCCCCCCTTCGTCCAAAGCCATCAAAGAATATTTTAGAAGTGAAAAAAGTAAACAGAATGAATTAATAATTGAGCGCTTTTAATATTACCGTGATGGCATAAAAAGGCGATAAACAATAAACATAAAAAAGCCGCAGTTCTTTCAAAAGATGAGATATACGTAGGTCTGTTTCCTCCAAAGGAAAAAAGTTATCATTTTCCTGTATCTCTCTCACACAACGCACTGTGACGTCTCCCTAAATCCCTACAATACTACTTGCTAGCTGTGACGATAATTTTGAAAGTATGGAATATAGTTACAAGGATATTATTGAAGTGTGAATTCCAAAAATTCAAAAATGTCAAATGTCAATGCGCTGATGGTTTTGCTTTTATTCTTAAACATAAAATGCTGCAGCTCTTTCTTACATACTAAATAACAACAGTCGAAAATGAGACAAACAGTGAACATATGTCTGCATCCCCCAAAGGAAACATACAATCATTATCATACATCTCCATCAAACGTATAAAGAAAATGAAACGCAATTCCCGTCGCCATGGCCGAGCTGTAATAAGATATATCTGTTTCCTCCAAAGGAAAAAATAAGTTCTTTGGAAGAAACAGATGCAAGTATTTGTGTAAGAAAGAGCTGTAGCATCGTAACAATAAGGAACAAATGTTTATTGCCTTTTTTGCTGTCACGGTACTGCAACCGTGAATCATCACAGTAATTATAATAGCGTCTATTGGGTGCGACTGCTTTGGACGAGATGCGTTTGGGCCAACCACTAACCAGATCCAACATAATCATTATGTCAAAACATTTAAAGGCGATTGTTAAAAAAGAGACAAATTTCACAATAAAATACTAATTCCACAAACAACATTTCAAAAGGCTGGTAAACATTATAAAAATACAATATTGGAATATTCATCATTTGAACTTCTTCATTATAAGAAAGGGAAGAGAAAAATCTGTTTAAAATAAACTATTCCAAGCCGTTGCATACCAAGTTACTTAACGTTTATATTGCACTCACCGCGCACAAAGAAGTCTCTACAAATTCATTCAATCTACTGGTAAACAAACAAACCCTAATTCACCTTCTAACTAACTTCACTCAAAGCATACTCAACTCACACAACACACTAACTTTACCTTTCAACTCCTCGTACACCTGATATTCCAACCTCAATCAATTATGTACTTCCATTCATTCTCTTTCTAATTCTCTCTTACAACCTGTAATAATTGTGCCCATTTCCCTTAATCAACATCACTCAATCCTGATTTAATGAGAGCAATTTTTATTGCTAAATATTACAATGGAAACTGGGAGAACCATTGTTGATTCAAATGTACAATCTTTTAATCATAAATCTGCCAATGTTTCTTATGATTCAGATAAACATTTTAGCTATTTCTTGACTGGTTGGGAGCTAAAAACTACTTAAACTTAAGTATTATGGTGAAACTTAAGCACTTTGTTCAAAAACACTACTAAATTAGCTGCTGAAACAATATGCTACAATAGGAAGATGTGCCACATTTCCTTTCAAAATATATAACTCTTCATTTCAAAAAGATATTCCGCGTAAAGATATAATTTTTTTTATGTATTCTTCTCTACTAAATCTAAGCCAATTCACACCATTTAAAAAAATTTCAATACTTTTGACAACTCTCACCAGATATTTACAATTACAATATTTCTCCTCTCTTCGTGCTAAAGTATAGGTATAACGCAATGTCTTTTTTTTTTATATAAGAAATAAATAGCACTTAGATTTTAAGGCAAGCATACTTATTAATTATATCTCTCAGTACAAATCTTTTCAAGTTTCTGACAATTCATTTTACAGCGGATCAGAAATATTTCAAAATCATTTTTTGATAGTTTTTTGGGCTGTCTTATTTTATGCATAAAATGAATCATTAAATCTAAAATATTAAATGATAAGTTAGTATTCTAATCGACTATTGTACTAACACAGCATCCAATTCTTTGCATTTGAATTAATAATAATGGAATATAATCCTACATCATACCAACATCCTACAACACATTTTCAAAACACCGGGGAACTAACTACACTACTACTATTATAAATGGATTTCTGCCGAGGGTTCTAATTCAATAAGTAGAACCAACAACACACCAGGTGAGAATTCTACTTTACGACCAGAACCAAGAAGAAACCAAACCAAATATATGGCAACAGAAGCCAATAATTCTTGGTAAGTAATTTTTTTGTTAATATAATAAAAATGTAACACATAAAGACTAGACTATGCAGACATTTTTACAGATTGATCATTTCAAAGGCAGGACCGTTCTTATTGCACATAGAGAGGCGGCACAACATGTTATATTGCGTGGACAAAAAAATATAAATAACTTTCAATTCATAAAATATTACAAGGTTAACTTCAAAATTAAATCAAATCTACCTTCAATTGATTGCCAAAAATACATATTTAACCTGAATCTAGCCATAACCACCGGAGCGTTTTGTCACATTTTGGCGAATTTGCAAATTCCTTCGAGCGTTCACTGGCCAAAATGTGGTCAATTAGAAGAGATATTTTAAAACATTTATTGGAATTAATTCAAAAGTTCCCGAGCATTGCATACGTCGATTAATTACAAAGATAACTTAGTATTCTCATTTCTTCTGAATTATTTGTTTTTGACATTTCATGAACTGAAAATATTTAAATATTTTTTCTTGCAAATTATCGATCATGTGTTTACATAAAATTAAAAAATGCATGTTCGAATTTATATTTATATCAGTGATTATCAACTAGACTACAGGCAACATATAGAAGTCATAATATTAAATATTCTCAAGATCTACGTACGCCAATTTTTCAAGTAAATAATAAGCAGAATCCATGTGTTTATAAATTTAAGAATTTTTTATCATTTTTTAATTGATCTTAAAAATATGGGATTAACATTTAAATATAGGTGCATTCAATAGCTCTCCAACACTATTATAAGCAGTTTATATGTCACCATATTAAAATTCAGAGATATGATTTTTTTCAAAGAGGGTGGGAAATTTCTAAACCAAAAGAGTAAAAATTTCAAAGCGTTCAAGATTGAAATTAATTACATAGCGAAACGCTCCAGTGGATAAACAATCAAAGAGCTTTTAGAATATTGCATCAGAAATAATTTTGTAATAGCTTGTAATAGCTGCCCAAACAAAAACATTATTTCTCTACCGTACACGCCAGCTATTTCGGTGTTTCAATACAAATTCATACTGGCGATTTACATCGTATGGTGTAAATGGCAGTTCTGGCACAGATCGTTCGTACACCGATCGGTGCTAATGGCAGCCGTTGGGTTAAATCTAGTTACATAGAGAGGATGGCCAGCCTTGATAATACATAAAACATAAACAACTAATAACTACATTTTTAAACCACAGCACAAACTTTGTGCATACATTTTAACGCTACTAAAACTACAGGTAAAATAATAATTTCACTACGTTCTGTATTGGTATTACATAAAATATATTTAAACTAAATTTTGATTTGCTCACAGAAGTGAAAATCATATAAAATTCCTACAAAATAACATAAAATATCTACAATAAATTCTATTAGCCGCACAACAAATTCAATATTGGAGATATAAATTATAATATATTTTACTTAAAAAATAATAAAAAGATGTATAAACCACTTCTTTTCAATTTTCACTTAAAATGTTTGCTTATGCATGATTTTAATATAATTTTTGATTGCACATAAATTAAAAAATGAATTATTTGTTTTTAAAAAGCTGATAACTGTATGAATAAATCATAATACTTTTAAAATCTAATCAGTCTAGTGTTATTATAAATATGTACAAACATAAAAATTGGATGCAGATTAAATAGATGACGAAAGATTAATAGAAAATCAGTAAACAGAAACTTAACAAATCGGCTAAATAAAGTAACGGGAGAAATTCATATACATATTATTATAAATTGGACAATACTTAATACAAACAGATATATTGTAGTAATACAAATTATAGTACTCTCTCACAAATTTTCCACTCTAAAAACCGGGCAAATATCAAATTAGTGAAAGTGGCGGATTATAATGTATAGATACAAAATATTAAATAAAGACTCGGCAGAATGAAACGAACAGAAGCACTTGCAATAACGACTGGTAACAATAATGACTGGTAAAATGGTCAGCGAGAGCAAGCTTGAATTTGTCATACGAATACCGGCGAATCATAGAGTTTGATTTTGTGCTTTCAACTAGTAAAAATAACGGCCAATTATAGTAATTGTCGGATAAGTGATCGGCGGATTACTAAGAGAGTACTGTACTATATTATGATTAGGCCAAAATGTTTATAAACATTACAATTTTTGGTTCAAATTAGCTTAACATGGACCAGTGCAGGTCAATAAATTGTGCAAAATTCAGAGCATAACGCCCAGGTGATGACATAACAACTGTGGAACAAAACCTTCTATAATCATTTTTAAGAGGAACTTTTTTGACATCATACGTCACTGTGAATATGATCTGAGAAAGTAATCTAAGTAAAATGACCAGATAATCATGCAATAAGAAATGTAATATATACACTAACTTATTTACCTTTTTTACAAAATATTATTACGATTATTACAATGTGTCCCCTTAGTTCGTATTTGTCCAACAGACCATTAGAAAATTTTACAGGAGGAGAAGGTTTTCTTTCATTATTTCAATGAAACATTATGATAGGTGTAAGATAAAGCCGTTTCCGTAAAGATCTCATTACTTTAAATAATTCTTAGTTTAGTGATTAACTATCATTTATTATATCTTATTTTTAAGTTTAAAGTGGAGATTGAATACAAACTAAAATGGTCTGTTGGACAAATAAGAACTGAGGCAACGATATGGTTAATAAAATAACATCTCGTAATATTATTATTGAATTATATCAATATTGGAGATGATTGAAATAAAATATATGTTTTCTATATTCAAACAATTAATTGCCTAACCCCTCAGGCTAATTTGTTCACTTTTGAGAATAAATCATAGAAATCTTTGTGTCTCCCTCACCATCACGGTGAGAAACATGATCTAAACAGTGTTAGAAAGAGAAAACGTACATCTAAAAGTTAACCACAGAATAATTAAAATGTACACCTCTATGAAACTAAAGTTTCCGGCAATTTTAAAAAAGTTTATAAAACTTTGTGAATTATTTACTAATTATTTTTAACTGAAATGACAAAAAAGTGAGGTCACAATAACGTTTATAATATGTTTGTCCAATAAAATTTGTGTGCGTTTATTTTTAATTTTTTCATTATCTGTAATTTAAGGTGGACTATTTTTAAAACATTTTTTTTGTTTGCATTAAATATTTTAAAAAATATATGTTTATTTCTAATAATAAAATTGAAAACCTATATTTGATCACCTTACACAAAACAGTTTTTAGTTTTCGGATACATTCATAAATGTTCCATTTATTTGGATTTTATCACAAAGTGTAAATATTCCGACAAAATATGTCAGAGGCCTGAGGAGTTAAGTTTTGGATTCGAATAGTAACCTTATTAGAGGAAGGGCAAAGTTAAGACAATAGTCTAATTCAGATACAATAATAGTCAGGTCCTTAATAATATGATACACTTTTTTTAAATGTTTAGGTGCTCATATTTCTGAGAGAGTAAAAACTTGGATCCTCCGGAGATTTAAAAGTTATACATATTTACAAAGATTTTGATCAGATAATAATTAAAATTAGTTTTCATTCAAAATCCAGACATCTATAAAATGAAAGCGGATCAATTCACATCTTGCAATTGCGTAAACTATTTTTTAATGACATCCTGCAGAAAACAGATGCGGCAAATATGCAGCCATATGCGACAGCAGCATTCGACTTTTCAGATAGATAACTTATTTTGTGTTTCAAACATTGGCAGATTCTAATAATTCATTCTGGTCAAACCATCAATTTGCTACTTGAGGGATTATCATCACTACAGATAGGTAGCCATTTAGAATTAACCCATTGGCTACTTTTGAGTCAGAAAAAGCACCCAATATTGTGATTATTTCAGGAAATAAAAAAGAATTTTATATAACTATGAAATTTGATGAAGATACTTATGCTAGAACGCACATTATTTAATTAAACAAAAGATGGAAAATCTGCAATTGGCACATTTTACATGAGAGCAAAAATAAAGCTCTGAAATTGATTGGGTGAGGATTAATTACGCATAGCTAATTCTAAGTATGTATTTTATATAAAAATAAGCATAATTGGCATCCGAATATAACCCTTATTCTTTTAATAATAATTCCAAGCACTGCTTTGTTCTCCTGTAAAATAGCGTCAATGGCTGATATATCTTTTGCCGTTACAGTACTGCAATGAGTAATTTCGATATACGTATCCACATTGGTCAGATTCTATGAATACTCTCGGATTGTGGCCAATGGGTAATTTCATCTTGGTAAATATAACCTTAAAACATGCTTCATGGGGGAGGCTTTTAAATGAAAGGGATTTCTGAGATCGATAACAGACACGTGTCTGTTGTTGTGTTAAGGATCACAATACAAAGACAGAATAGCATACCGATGATATTATCATTAATTTGATCATCAATGATGACCAATGGTTGTGACAACAGAGACCATACGACATGATGATATTATCATTAATTTGATCATCAACGATGACCAATGGTTGTGATATTAGAGACCGCACAACACGATGATGACATAATCATTAATTTAATCATCAATGATGACCAACGGTTGTGACAACAGAGACCACACGACACAATGATATCATTAATTTGATTATCAATGATGACCAATGGTTAGACCAATATTAGAGACCGCACGACACATTGATGACATTATCATTAATTTGATCATCAATGATGACCAAATGGCTTTGGCAACAGAGACCACACATGTCGATGATAAAATTATTAATTCATTCATTAATGATGATTGTTGCAGACAAGACAACACAGTAATGATATTATCATTAATTTGACTATCAATGTTTATTATATTATTAGTGATTTGATAATTAATTATGACATGGTTTTGGAAATAGAGACCACACAACATGTTGATAATAATACCATTAATGTGTCCATCATTGATGACCGTGACTGTGGCAACAGAGACAACACCACACGTTAATGATGTTATCATTCATGTGACCATCAATGTCGATGGAATCATTTGTAATTTGCTCATTAATGTTGACAGTATTTTCAGTAACTAGACCATCAAATCGATTATATCATCATTAATTTGACAGAATTATCACTAAATTGGTCATAAAAGAAGACAACTGCTGTAGTTGCTACACGCTACCAGGATGACGGCAAATACCAGGATGACCGCAAATACCAGGATGACGGCAAATACCAACCTTCCTGAAGGTTAGTCCAGCAATGGCGTCAGGCCCGGCGAGGTGTAGCGAGTGGAATCACGTAGCGAGTGCGGCAGGGGCGGGGGTAGGGGCGGGACGTGCTCTACAGGGATTTGGTGATGTTGTGGAACAGGCGCTTGCCCCACCAGGACTCCAGGTCGAAGGGCTTGAAGTCTCGCAGCACCGGGCTGGGGGCTGAGTCCTTGTAGAACAAGGCGTTGGGCGGAGTGGTGATGGAGTACACTGGAAAGAAATAAAATAAATAAAAACATTAATGATTCAGCACTGAAAATATAGAAATGCCTTCCGTTAAATGGAAACTAATGTCGCCACTCACTTAGTACCTTTTGAATTTAGCTCATTTAGCATAAACATAAAAAAGTTTTAAAAATGGCTCACCTTACGTTTTTTCTATCTAAAATTTCTGATAATGAAAAAAAATAAAAACACACACATATTTTATTATCGTCAACCCTTTTCGTTGTCATTTTATGTAAAAAAAATTTCCAAAGTTTTACAATTTTTTTTAATGCAGAAAAATTGATTTCATAAAGGTGTACATTTTAATTATTTTGCGGTTAACTTTTATAAGGGGTGTCCGGTGGCAGAATTAGGATTTAAAACTTAAATAAAAAATAAACTGCTAAGGATATACATTTTTTTCAATACCTATTACAGAGAAGAGAAGTGCGGATTTTATTTCTTAAAAATTATTTCGTCTAAATGTAGACCATCACGTCGGACAAACTCTTGGAATCTGGCCTCAGTATTTCGTGCCTATAATAAAATGTATTTTAACTGCGCGTCGAATATTCTACGTTTATGTGATGCCCCAAGTGAAGATTTGATTCGATCACGGGTGCGGAGGTTCCGGGCAACAAGTTCGGCGGCATATGACCCACGGTCCGGGCCCAGCAGGACATCGAGAACAAATCGAAACATCAAACTCGTTACGAACAGTTTGCGCGATAATCTGCGTCAGTCCGTGAGCAAGAGAGCGGCTACCCTAGGGCCTCCAAAAAACTATTGTGCACGAAATATTGAAGAAGGACCTTAAATTTCACCCTTTTAATATTCAAATTGTGCAAGCGCTTAAACCTAATGATTACAATTTACGAAATTACGAAACGATTTTTCTGTGAGACAATGTTAGAGCGATTTCGTACGGTAAACACTATCTTTTGGAGTAATGAAGCCCATTTTCATTTAAATGGAAGTGTAAATAAGCAGAATTGTCGTTATTGGTCACCTAAAGGACAGAACCCACATTTAAAACATCAACAGCCACTTCACAGACCCAAAGTGACGGTTTGGTATGCATTGTCAAGCAGTGGAATAATCGGACCCTATTTTTTTGAAAATCGTCGAGGGAAAGCCATTACTGTGAATGGGGTTTCTTATCGGCGCATGCTTAACGATTATTTTTTTGCCAAAAATGAGAGAACATCCTGCCTCCACGCCTCACACTGCTAGAGAGACGATGGCGCTTCTTCGTGATGTCTTCCCTAAAAAACTGATTAGCCGTTTTGGTAACGTCCCTTGGCCACCCAGGTCACCAGATCTCACTCCTATGGACTTTTTTCTATCAAAAGTAAAGTGTATGAAAACAACCCTGCGACCATCTCTGCACTAAAAGAAAATATCATTCGCGAAGTTAATGGTATCCTAACGTCACTTCTCCAGCGAGTGGCACGAAATACTGAGGCCAGATTCCAAGAGTGTGTCCAACGTGATGGTCTACATTTAGATGAAAAAAAATTTAATAAATAAAATCCGCACTTCTCTTCTCTTTAATAGGTACTGAACTAAATGTATATCCTTAGCAGTTTATTTTTTATTTAAATTTGAAATCCTAATTCTGCCACCGGACACCCTGTATTTAAAGCGTGGTGTTTTCTCTTTCTAACCATGATAGTAGAGAATGGGTTAAGAGCGTATAACCAACCAGACAGCGGCCGAAAATCCACATTTCGTCGAAAGAGGTTCTTACAATCATACAGGGTGGTTCCAATGAGAAAGATTAATTACTCTCCGTACGAGAAAGCGTGGTGTTCTCTCTTTCTAACCATGATAGTAGAGGATGGGTTAAGAGCGTATAACCACCAACCAGCCAGCGGCCGAAAATCCACATTTCGTCGAAAGAGGTTCTTACAATCATACAGGGCGGTTCCAATGAGAAAGATTAATTACTCTCCGTACCAGCTTTTTAAAATTATAACTCAATATCGATTTTATTTCATTCCAAATTTGCTTTAATTTATACCTACATCCAAAAATACTGAAAGGCGTGTTGATAAAACTATTAAAATTATGTACTTTTTGTAGTTATTTTTTGATCATAAGTATTCACCATTTTTCAATAATGTCTCAGCAAAATAAGAATGTAAATTTTTTTTAAATATATTAGTCTGTAAGTGCGCAAATAAATACACAAACGGACCAATTTTCGCCAAGAAACACATGTACTTATATAATTTTTTATGATTTTATTTAAACTAAAATTAAAATTCTGTTACATACGTTTACCAGATAATGTATTGATTTATTTTACTGCATGATTATATGATTTGAAATGGGTTTAGTATAATAAATGCACTTTTTTGAAAATTTAACAAATCTGTCAACGACCTATGGTATAACTTTATTATACTAAAAATTATCATTTTTTCTGAAAATTTAAAACATACGATAACACAAACATCATTACTAATAAAATAAATAAAATACTTTATAATATAGTACTTATAACACTTTATAGTGCCACTCTTATAAAATAAATTCTCTAAAATAAACTCGCATGTCATCATAATTTTAAAAAACATCCCAGTATTTTGTTTGGCAAAGCAGGGTTTGTCTAGCGGGTATGTGTAATTATTCTATTACATTCTTCGATCAATTAAGTCTAGATAAGCCCTACCTAACAAACTTGCCTGTGAATAATGACGCCATGATATTAATGTTAACAATACAACTCATCATCGTATTCCATCGCCTCGCTCAAAAAGCCTAGAGAATATTAATGCCAGTTCCTAAAACACAAAGTTCGTTCTCAAATCCCATTATGTAGTTTTGACATTCATCAACCAATCAGATGCCTTGAATATCACGCGTCACGTATTGTGGAGATGAATTTACCAATCATACTTGGTATAAACTAGCCGCACACGCTCGCTAAGTCGCTTGAAGAAATAACCCGAGGGCGTTCAGTGTGTGACAAGATGTGGTCTTTTAATTTTAAACAAGCCGTTATGTTTTGTTTTGAGCCTGTATGTCAATGTATTAGTGAACGAACCGGGCTACGTGGCATGACGTCAGAAATATTGCTCGACCAAAAGTAATTTCTTTAACATTATTACGTTTATTGAAACGCTGCCTAAAAGACATCTGTAAGGTATATATTTTTTGTTGTATTCAGATAGCTGACTACATTTTCAAAAATAAAGTCCGCGGTGTGTACCTTGTACAATATTCGGAAGTGGTATATTTTTGTGTTTTAAAAAAATTAACTCGGTCCGGACGGCTGACACACAAATTAGTTTCAGTGTAGATCTTGTAGACCGATAAAAGATACAATACAAAGCACTATGCGATCTGAACGGTGCAAAACAATGCAGGCACTTTTTCATAAATTGGCCTTGAGCCTGCTTTTGCTGGCTTCTTGCGTCATTTTGAATTTCACAGGGCTTGTCTAGATATCATACGTCAATGATTACATTTCTTTCCATGTTCTGCTGTTATAAATACAGGTACAAACTTGTCTACAATGCATTCACTTAACATGCCTCGTACTGAACATAGATTTGGGAAGGGAATTGGCGTTACAAACCCGTGCACAGTAGGATGTCGCTTGCCTTCTACTGGACACGGGTTTGGTGGATAAATGGTGTTACAAACCCGTGTTGATTTCGAGGCATGGTTGCCTCGTATTGGACACGGAAAAGGAAATACGCAACCCGGCGCGGTTGTGGCGACCAAACAGAACACAACCATTGTGGCCGGGAATATTTTACCCATGTAGATTATTGTGCATATTAGCACTCTATATGTCTGTATTAGTATTTTATATGAAGGAAATAGGTAGTTTACACATTATTTATGAAAATTAAACAGTTATTTATTATAAAATTAGCACATAATCATAAAAAATTAAGGAACTAATAAACATCTTTCTCTTGAGATCAATTTCTTACAGCATAACATGGAATATGTATATATTTAAAAAATAAAACAATCGAGGAACAAAACATTAACCAAAATATTAAGCTTTGTTCCACATTATCAAATTAATGGTGAGTAATGTGGAATAAAGCTTATGTATTACTTATATATACTAAGTTTCGTACATAAACACGTTGTTTATGTATTTATACATGGCCATTGTGGCCGGGTATAAGTTACCGGAGGCTCTTCACGGACATGTAAATCCCACCGCAGCTACAGTAACACTAAATAGAATAGCTAATACACTTGAACAGGTCAACGACTGCAGCTACTGAGAGCGCCAAATAAAGCGCCTATTTTGTTTTAAAGTTATTAGGATTTTAAAAACCGTCGGGTATTAGATACCCGGCAACAATGACGCTGGGTTAAAGATTGCACAGTCATTGAGTTGCATAGTAATGTATAAGAATAATATTATTTTCTTTCATTGTTTCAATAATAAAATTATGACAGAATAAATTTAAACAAAGAGTTCTCTCGTACAATGTAAGGTGACTGTCATGAACATTGTATTTATTCCAGATAGAATTACAATTTCTTTGAAAATAAACACATTCTCATAGAGAAGTAGACTTGTTCCATTGGATGGAAGGAAACATTAGAATGAAAATTAAAAGAAAATACTCACCCTGCTCCTCATCTGAAGGTGTAGTGGGCTCGCTGTCGGTCTCTGCTACCTGATTCCAAGCTAGAAAAAAATAAATAAAAACATTTTAATATTTGCATCACGTGCTTTCCTTAATTCCTTGAGTCAAAACTTAATCACTCAAGCAATAACTACCCAAATTTAGATAGCATCGCTAATGCTCTTGAACGATAGCTACCCAAATTTGTATCTAAATTTAGGTAGCATTGCAAATGCCCTTAAGCGATAGCTACCCAAATTTGGGTAGCATATCTATCCAAATTTGGGTAGCATCGCAAATGCTCTTAAGCGATATCTATCCAAATTTGGGTAGCATCGCAAATGCTCTTAAGAGATAGCTACCCAAATTTGGATATGTATGTAGGTGACGTTTAGAAATTGATTTTGAACTTCCTGCAATCAGCTAATTGTTTAGTTACTACTTTGATTAAGCTACTATCGAATACCAAAAGATGTCGCTAATGCATTAATGCATCTCTCATGGAATATTCTAGATAATGTTGTGTATCATGGAGTCTGTGGATATACACCATTTTTAACCCCTCATGCAACCCTTCAATTTTTGGAATAACTCATGTAGGTCTCATAGAAATTATTGTATCTCCCTTACTATCATGGTTAGAAATATGATCTAAACAGTGTTAGAAAGAGAAAACACCGTGCTTTATATTCAAATCTATAAGTTGACCATAAAATAATCAAAATGTACCCATAGTCCCATACATACATGAAACCAAAGTTTTCGACCGCAATTTGAAAAAAAAAAATTACGAAACTTTGCAATTATTATTTTTCACATAAACGATAAAAAAGTGAGTTGACAATAACGTTTATACTAAATACATTTGCCGAATAAAATACATACGTATTTTTATATTTTTTCATTATCAGTAATTTTAGTTAAAAAAAAACGTAAGGGGTGCCTTTTTTAAAACTTTCTTATGTTTGCATTCAAAATTTTTATTTTACAAAAATTATACGTTTATTTTTAATTATAAAATTTGAAAGTGTATTTCATCACCTTTCAAAAACTGTTTTTAGTTTTTGAAAGGTGATGAACTCTGTCTGTTGGAAGCGTTCAGAAATATTCTGTTTATTTGGATTTTATTACTTGCGACAAAATAGACCCGAAGCCTGAGGGGTTAAATTGTTTTCTAAAAATTGAAGATCTGTTTACATTTGCTAAAAATTATTGTTTTTTAATGTATGTGACTATAGACATCAATTTCCAGACATAGACAACATAAAGAAAAAGTAATATTAAAAAATTTCCAAATGCTGTAGAAATGAGATCCCTAAGGCATTTGTGTGGTAAAACCATGTATGATCGTGTGAGAAAGCGTAATGAGTAAGATCAAGAAAGGAACGCTCCGATGGTTTGGGCATGTAGAGCGAATGAACGAGGAAAGGACTGGACTGTAAGGAGAATATATGACGTAAATGCGAATGGTAGAAGAAGTCAGGGACGCCAGAGAAAGACATGGCACGACCAAGTGAATCAGATACTTGAGTCGGGCCATGTCAAGAGTCAGAATAATAGAAGAGCATGTATGAGACGATGTATGAATGTGAATGAGGCAAGGAGTGTGTGCCAAGACGCGAGTTTTTTGGCAGTCTGTCCTCTCTGCCTACCCCTGCTGAGAAATGGCGTGGCGTGATGGTTAGTTAGTTAGTTAGTCCAAAAAGTACAAGGTAGGGAAATTTCAGAAATTAACATACGGAATTCACCCATTTATAAATCCAATGATTTTTTCCTTTTTTTTTATAAAACCTAAAAATATGGAATAAACAATGAAATATATGTACATGAATTTAATGGCTTTACCTCAGTACGGATTTTATAGATTTCCATTTAATATTCGGAGGTATGTATGATTTTTTAAATGAGTGCATCTAAATCCAAAACTATAAACATTAGGAAATCTGTAACACTTTTTTAAACACGCTGTGAATTGTTTGTTTATTAAGTCATAACTTTTGCCAGTCAAAATTTCGTTTACGTAATTTCGAAGTTATCTCCAATATACATACAAACAGTCGAGAATTCTTTTTAAGTAATTGGCAAACCAAACAGTAAGGATGCTAATTTATTGCACAAAATTTAGAAATTCTTATTATTTTATTCATGACGGTACACTTCATTCATGGCCTAAAAGAAGTTAAATAAATCACACAGATAAATGCACACTAAATCAAGTGGAGAAATCTTTTATTTACGTCAATCTTATTGTGCGTTGATCAAGTCAATTGTTCTCAAACTTTCTGATCAATTAAAAAAAGTACATTTAAGAATAAATTAATAAAAATAAAGAAAATAATTGAGGAAAATGTTCATCATTATTTAATACACAGGCATATAAACTGCAAAGCTCCTGTAAGAAATTGTTCTTTCATCGTTGAGCCATAATGAAATTTGCAGAACTGTTTCTGTCGGATATTTAAACAAACCAAAAAATAGTTTCAGCTTGCAATGCCATTTCCATCATGAGCTATTTTTAGTTTTTAAGAACAAAGGTTGTTCAAATTTCATATCGGGTCAGACAGTAAACGTAGTGTATCATAAATATTATTTTAATTTCACGTTAATTTTAAATCTCTAATTTTTAAGTTTAATTTATCTTAATCGTATGTTTTTAATTTACTTTTTTTTCTTTTTTTCACCAATATTATATATATATATATATATATTTATATGTATTGTGTATAATTTTGTGTATGAAATGGAGGCCTCAGCACGGGTAAACCACCCAGTGAGGCCAACATCATTGAATTGTGTATAAAATGTAAATATATTGCATCAAATAAATAAATAATAAGGATTTTGACCAGAGATTCCTGAACATATTTGGAGTACAAAATCTACATGCCATTTTGCTGTCCGCTGATGTTTTTTTCTACAATTTTTTTTTTTAAATCACACTTCGCCACTGATCTCACACCTATAATGTCACAACGGGATAATGTGATACATGCTGTTTCGTGTGTTACTGTGCTGCTGGAATGAGATGGAGTGCTTATGACGTGACCCACCGCTATACTATACCCGACTACTCTGCTGCAACGTGATGAAAAATATTTTTATCGTTTTTAATTGAAAACCACCACAATGACATCAACATTTTTTAATCCAAATATGCTAAGAAATCTTTGGTTAGAATCCTTCGGGTATGTGCTGTCACACCCTGTATACAAGGTGCTCATACAATCATCTCTCAAAGACATTGCTTTTACCACCTAACGCTATGCAAAAAAATGAATTATTTTTAACAAAATTTTTCTTTTTATTTCAAGGATAAATGAAACTTTAAAAATTAAGCAAAATAGTATTAAAAATACATATTATATGATGGGTTTAGCGGTAGTTTTAAGAAGCACATGGCAGTGACGAGCAGTGATGAGAATTAACTGGCGGGATGCCAACACAAGGCCAAGGTGTGGGGACTTTGGACAAATCAACACACTCTAATATTACTCCAAATAGAAACTGCTCTGCTAATGGCCAACCACCAACAGAACACTGAACATTTTCAATGTACTGATTAGGGACCATCCATAAATTACGTCACAAGAATTTCATGATCTTTTGACCCCTCCCCTGTCCGTCACACATCGTCACATTTGTGAGACCCCCTCCCCCCTTGCGCGACGATTTTACATGTGAAAATAATAGTTGGTAATATTTTATAAATTTTTTGTCAACATTTAATATCATCACGGTCATATTGACGTAATTTATGGATGGCCCTTAATAGAAAAACTACAGTTTTGAGCAGCAAGTAATATCCAATACTATATTAATTTTGGTTCAATGAACTCGACATTTTCACAATTGTTACATTTTCAAAATTGTGACATTTTCCAAATCTAAACTGATTGTGTGAAAAATTCATATAAGGGGTCCGTCCATTAATCACGTGATGTTTTTTAGCAACTTTTTGACCCCCTTCCCCCTCCTGGTGATATGTGGTGAGGTTTTAGGCTAACCCCCCCCCTCCCAAAATATCATGTGTATTTTTTTTAGTACAAAGTATAGAACGTTCACCTTTAGAAATTGTGCGTTCAATGAAAAATAAATACACGTGATATCTCATTTTACCCCCCCCCCCCTCGTGATGTTTCGTGATTTTTTTTCGACCCCCCCCCCTTTCGAGCCTCACGTGATTAATGGACGACCCCTAAGCGATAAAGTACCTACCATACCCGGTTATTCCGATCTAGCCACCAAACATGGCTAAAGCCAGTTCAAGCAATGTTCCGATTCTGAATGGTGGCCTTTCACCAGGGCGATACTGAGAGTGTTTTTGCGCTCAGAATGAGCCCAGAGCATGAATTAAATTAAATTTTGTACTAATTCAAAGAATGATGGTCTGAATACGACTCTGATAATTGATAAAGTAATAAAAAAGGGTGTTTTTTGAAGGGAATACTTTTAGCACCGTTGTGATTTGAAACTCGATGAAACAAAAAAGCGACACTAAAAAGAGACCATCACACACATTCATAGGATTTAGGGTGACCGGCCAAATCAGAATGAAACCAACTCAGAAAGATCATTAAGAGTGATGATTAAAAAAAAGGGTTAAACTAAGTTATGTTAGATTAGGGTTACCGGCTATTTTAAAATTATTTTTTCATAGCTTTTAATGACCTTTCTGAGGAGGTTCCGAGTTGGTTTCATTCTGAGTTGGCATGGAACCAGGATTTAGCCTGCGAGATAATGAGATAGAATAATCGGTCTCCTCTTTGTGCTGTGCTTCGTAGCCTCCCCACTCTTGAATACTTTTGTTTTCTGAAGGTTTCACTTCTACCACGTTTGAACTGCACACTTGTAATTTTTGTTAATTTCTTACTGTGCGACAGTCATCGCACTTATATTACAAATTTCTTATTTTAAAGTCCTTAAAATTTGAGAAGAGCTATATACAACAAAAGTTTAAGATTATTTTATAAGTCAGGTACGCCTTATACATCATACATATGTCTGGTAATGTTATATGTATTATCGTGAAACAAGCTTATGGGTCCGAGTGGTTAAAGAGCACTCAAATGAGTCTATAAACCAAACACTGTTTTCATAATTTCATTCAATAGTGCCAAACCTCTTGTCGTGTTATGCTGTGCTAGAACATCTGAACTGCCGTGGGATATCTTGAATAAGTCATGGCGATGACTACCATGCTAGTGGATAGCACATAATTGGCCTATTACACAGTAAAGAAATGATCCAGCTCACATTATGAAATTGGTATACATCAAGCGAGCAATAATTATACTATCTTCCACAGTTTAAATATCCTTAGTTTGAACACATTCTCGCAGCGGCTAACGACTCCCCAATCCCATAACTTCTCCTTGGCAAACTGACAAGTATTCTAATCACGAGACTCTTCTTTCCGCCGGCTCATAACGTAATAGGAAATTGATTATAAAACTGTCCGCTATGCATCGCTGTCGTCATTTCAAACAGGCACTTTAGTATTTATTATTTAGTTAAACTGCTACGTGACATTGAATCTCCAATTTACTATTATGCAATTCAAAGTGCAGGTCTATTATGTAACTAAATAATCGTGGGAACTTTTTTTCTGGGGAGGATGGAACGCCAAACTTGTCTATCCTGCCATACAATCTTTACTTCTAACACCTTCTCATAAATCACACTAAAGTAACTAACTACCTTTGTAACCGCTAACCGCTTTACACGGTGACTATAATTTTGGGAGGAGACCATGAGGAAACTATTTTCCCTCAGGACCTATGTCATCTTTTGAAATGCTATGTGGGGGGTCTTTTAAAGGAAAGGAAGGAGAAGAAGTTCTGGAAAGGATAAGGTATGAGGGGTGGGGAGGAATCTAGGAGTTAGTGTGTCCAGGAATGACGGACATATGAATCCATCCCTCCCACTGCGGTGCAAGGCGATTTTTCGAAAGAGTTAAGCTTGAGAGGTCACAAGGTCTCCCCAGATCCGGCCTGCCACGCAGCTGGTGGGCAGATACATCCGCTGCCAAGACCCGGACAAACCTCACCCCATGAACCCGGGCACCCCTGCTAAGTCACAAAACTTAGCAAACCACTAGCAGGGGTTTACCAATTTCAAACCTAAAATCCGCTTCAAAAATACCTTTAATATTGGTACGGATATCTAACGAATTTATTTACATTGTCTTTTTTTTTGTACTCATATGCTGGTGTATACAGTACATAGACAAGTAGTTTTATCCTTAAGCTGTGCACACACACAGATATAATATAAGTGGTTTGGCGTATTTTCGCATATCGCTCGCCGTACATTCCCAATTGGAATATATGACGAGCGACATGCTGAAATATGTCAAGCCACATATATTATAGCTGTGTGTGTGTATTATAGCATTAACGCATTTGATTGAAAATGTTTTACACTTTTGTTATTTGGTGGTAGCATGTACCGTATTATCCCTAAATCTGGTGCATATTGTATGTAAGTATGCCGGGGAGCCAACTGTCAGGGAATCAACTGTCATGGAATCATTTTACACGTGGAAAAAATGCCGAAGAGAGATTGATGCGTGCGCTGCCTGCCTTAAGTCGAAGTTACCAGTCGTACCCGAGACCTGAGTACCTACCATCCGATCTTTGATCAGAAAATTTTAAGCTTTCAATTCTAGGAACATCAATAATTAAATAAATAGTATAAATTGAATAACGCTAATTACTAATAAGTTGTAATCCCTAACAACACCTGATAAGGCCTGTCAGATAAATTATAGATAACCTATAGGCCACTTTCAGATATTGGCTAATTTCATGCAAGTAATAGCCAAACCATGCTGCGTCATGTTTATTTTATGTGTTCTGCATATCATCATGACCTATTAAAAAATAATGCCTTAAAAAACATATTACCACCTTGCAGAATCTTGCTAACTACTTATTATAAGAATTCCCCAAGAAAAAAACAAGATAATTAAATACACAATAATGGATTGTAAACAAGCTTTGATTCTGTTTTTCATTGAAGAATAAAAAAATAAAATACCCATTTTAATAGACTTGGCAAAGGTCGGTAGCAAAAAATGGCAACACTTTTATATTCACCATTACTATTTTGCATAAAATACATAAACATCAACACATTTCCGAGTGCAAAAAAGAAGCTTATGTTGAAACTTATTTTGTCCGGCCATTCATTTGAGAAACAAAACGCGATCGCAGAAAAACAACAAAATAATTCAATACTGCACAGAATGACTGGTATTTCAAGAAAAATACTTAAGGCGATCCACTAGTACAGGAAAAAATCGAAATCGGAATTCACGCCCTTTTATGGGAGGAGTTTAAAAATACTTGAGAAAAAGCTTTTGGAAAGGTTGGAAAAGATATTTGATTTTTTTTTACATGTTGATTTCGTAAAGGCCTGTAAAAAACATTAATTCCTTTTTTATTCATTGTTTATTGTAATAAAACGGAATTTTTAAATTGATTTCACGAAAATAAGCGGCGCGGAGCATAACACGTCTTCTCTCCGCTCCGTTCGGAGGAGTAATGACAGAAAATCGGGGCGGCTGCCAGTCGTTCTTCGGTGGACGGTATAAGGTTCACTTTAGACGTGGGCAAAATTGATTGACTGAATTAAATGAATAAATTCAATCTTGTGACACACACCATCTAATTCTCAATTTCAAAAGGAATTGATTCTTCATTCCTTACCTTTGGCCTTGTATCCTACGATTTTTAACGGCACATTATTTTTTTTTATTTTCCATTTAATTTACTGTAAAATTATTTCAATTAATGATGTGTACCGTAAACAATTAAAAGATTATAATTTATAATGTTTCGTAGGTATTTAAATATTATTATATGGGCGGCGCGCCGCGAACTTGCCTAAAGTAATATACCTATCCCATTCCCGCGCCGCCATTCATAAAATCACGCGTATGTATATCATTGTCCCCCGCATAAGCAAAAACCGGCAGCGAGTCAGCTGAGTTCCAAGCCATGACGCGTTGTGTCCTTTCACTTGTGCGAAGAATCAATCAATCTGAGGACCCACCCGTTCCAGATCCGCGTGTCTAGTCTGTCGCTATCGAGTCATGTCTGAAGCACTCTATTCGTGAATTAACTTTAGCGTCTTGTTCAGTTGACAGGCAAATGACAAAACGAACAAAAATGACCAAATGTTCAAACGAATCGATCATGACTCGGATCATCGCAAGTCTTTACTTGGTCCGCAGCTAGCGAGTTACTGCAGACACTAGTCAAAAGTTACTAATTCATTCTTGAATGCCTGCCGCGAATCCGCCTGTGAGGTTTATCATTCGTTCCTCTCCGCGCGCCAAGCCGTCAATTTCATTACATTGTTGGTTGTTTTGTGGTACGTACCAAAACTATTAGATTTATACATATTTTTAGACGCAGATGTGAGGTAGATATAATATAATATATGAATTTGCAGATATTATAAGGCCAATCGGCTGTGGTCAGCCGTCACAAAATATTGTTAAAATGTTTATTTATATTAGATCACGTGAAGTGGTTTTTAAATTGGAACAATTTTAAGTTTAATAAATTAGTAAAACTTTAGGGGTGAAACCACAAACTGTTTAATTTAAAAATTTTATTTCTAGCTTAATGTAATTTATTTTTTTGTCAAAAAAACATTTTGTTGTCAATATAAGACACATTAAAATATTACGTTAACCCCTTCGCGCGTCGTTAGTACATTTTTTCAGAACGACATAATTGACCCTAAGAAGAGTGTTTTCTGTTCTTTAGCACCGTTGTGATTTGAAACTCGATGAAATGAAAAATAACGACACTAAAAAGAGGCAAATACATACATCTATAAGATTTAGTCTGCGTGGTAATGAGATTAGTATGATAGTATAATCGGTCTCCTCTTTGTGCGGTGCTTCCCTACTCATATCTGCTTCTGTTTTCTGAAGGTTTCACTTCAACCGCGTGTAGATAATATATACACATATTAAAAAAGGTTTTTTTTTATTATTTTTTTTTTTTTTAAGGAATAATGAATGAATACAAGGAATCAATTCAAAAGGCCAGGAGAATCAGACTGAATCGATTCACTCTTGGGAATGAATATGCCCATGTCTAGTTCACTTTGATATAACAAATTCGTTGACTGCCGTATTGTCGCCGTGATGTCAAAAATGCCAACGCGAAAATGCATATTATATTTTATTTTGTGAGGTTCGGGCGTAAATATCATTTTTTTTCGCGATAATTATATAAGAAACTGAATTTGCCACATTATGCAATAAAACCATATCCGAAAAAGTGTTTAAAAGTAGGAGAATTTTCAGTTAAAAATGTTTTTTATAGACCTAATACTTTATTTTTTTCTAAGCTTATTAAAAGACTTATTAAAAAAAATGACCGATATTTTTAAGGGCCAAGGTATGTTCTACACGCAGTATTTAATTGAAGCATCTATAATACTTCTAAGCGGTCAAATTTTCAAAACTAAAACATACGATTTTGTATGATTTTGCATTATTTAGCATGGCTTCATCTTAAGGTTAAAATTAATCTGTCAAAAATTGATAAAGTTCTCATGAACTATGTATTTCTTCCTATATCCTTGAACAAAAATAAAACAGAAAATGTTGGTTACAAATCTGCTTATCAGTTAAATAGCTTGAATAAATAATGTCAAAAAATTGTTAGCATAAAAAATTCTTGGTGATTGCACCTCTGGTGAAGAATATAACATAAGAAAAAAATTGGTAAATATGCATTTGGTCCACCTCACGGATAATACGGAACGTTCGTGTTGTCGGAGTTTGATGCACGGATAATACGGAATATTCCTTTTTTAGGTTGAGGACTACAAAAGCTGCATGTCATCATAATTTTAAAAAACATCCCAGGTTTTGAATGGTTTGTTTGGCAAGGCAGGGTTTATCCTAGCGGGTTTGTGTAATTATGATTGATTGTCTATGAAATAAAAATGGTAAATACAAAATGGTACATGAATCAATTTTAATTAAATTAAAAATTAAAATGTTAAAAAAAAATTAAAATGTTAAATGCATATTTTTTGCATGTTTCTTTGTCTCCCCCGACATAAATACTCATTTTTCGTGATAATAAAGCTAAATCTAACTGTTTGAATAGAAAATATTCCGTATTTAACGAGTAAGCGGAGTAAGACATAAATAATAAAAAATCTTCCATCCCTTTTTGGGAAAATGCCAACAAACTTCCAAAAACATTGTATCATACCAAACCATGTGAACCAAACATTATGTAAACATAACGCAAGTGAATGTTATTTATTTAGTTATCGTAAACCATTCGATCTTGAGAAAGATAATGTTAAAATGACCCATTTATTCAGCAAAACACATTTTTCTGATAGTGTTCCTTATCATAGAATGTAAATATATTGTAAATTTGCATACCATTTTTGAGAACATTAATGGATGCCAGTTTTTCACTACATCATTTTTTTTTTAACATTATGTTTTTAATTCATGGTGGGGCTTATTGCATCCAACTAACCGATAAAGATAATGAATTAAATTAATTCTTGCATCCATTACTCTGGTGCCAAATAGGTCAAAATTATTAAAAGTTAATGGCCGTCAGTACTATTCTGACATATTTTGAGGAATTGTGAGGCAATCATGGCTTGGGCCATTAAAATATGTAGAAAGAAAAATGTACAAAGATATTGTGGAGTGCAGTTTGCAAATATGTTCGTGGGTTTGCTGTAGGGAAGTATCAAATCTCAGCATCAATAGAAGAACTGCGAGTTCTCCCGCAGTTAGAATTTCAGATGAGATCCAATGATATTTTGTAATTGGTTTTTAAAAGTTGTTTATATTTTAAAAGCATTATTTATATTTAAAAATAAATCAGTAACTGACGCAGAATACTAAAAACTGAAAATGATTGAGGTAGAAGATGACGAAGTAAAAATAAATGTGTTTAAAATTATAGCAAAAATTTCTGTACTTCGCTTACTTCTAAATATGCCAAAATTATTGATATAACACTTTGTTTCAAATTAATTAGTTCAAGAAATAACTATTTACACAGGGGAGATAAAAACATTCACAAAATAGGTTATAAGGTTCTCAGTGAACAATTTGTGAGTATTTAGATTGATGTGGAACCTTTAGGCAAATGTCACAACATACTAACAAAACAAACATGGTGAATTTCATTAGTGAAAACATGGGTAATTTTAACTTTAAAAAAAGCAACCAATGCAATTATTACCATCTCCCTGATGTAAACATTTGTTTTTGTAGTAATTGTTGAAAAATATATTATTTAAATAATTTGTAAATGTGCAGAGCAAGAAAATTTGGTAAATATTCGGAACAAACGTCAACGGTTAATACGCACTTTTTTTTATAAAACCTTTAGATTTTTCTTAATTACCATAAAAGACAACTATTTGCATTGGGGGAGGTTGAAAATGATACATTTTTAATTTTAGTTACGTAAATTGAAAATTTGCTTTCGTATTTAGACACAACGCTTCACCATATGCAATTTGTAATGATTATTGTCATTTTATTATGTTGGTATTACTGATACTATATGGAAGGCTACATCATACCGTAACTGACTTCATGGCAATATATTCAAAGGCGCGTAACCGAAAAAACCTATACGCTAGATTTGTGTAACATGGTTTGTGATTCAAAAGAAAGTGCCCCTCTATAACGCCTACTCACGTCAAGGCAAGAAAAACATCCCAGTTTTCAAGTAGTTTAGCGGCTACGCTAGGTTTGTGTAACATGGAATGTAAAATATCAGTAATACCAACATATTAAAATAACAATAATATTGCAAACAGTGATTTGACAGTGTTAAAGCAAATTTTCAATTTACGTAACTAAAATTAAAAATGTATAATTTTCAACCTCCCCCAATGCAAATAGTTGTCTTTTATGGTAATTAAGAAGAATCTAAAAGTTTTATAAAAAAAGTGCGTATTAACCGTTGACGTTTGTTCCGAAGAATTACCGAAAATTTTATCAAAATTATGAATAACATATTTTACGCTACAAAGTTTTTAGGAAGAATCAGGATAGAAGATATTTGGTAAATATCGGTTGGGACTGGACACGCTTAATACGAATAATTTTAAAGAAAAAAACTTTAGATTCGCCTTAATTACTATAAAAGGAAACTTTTTGGCTTGGGGGCGGCGGAAAATAATGCATTTTAATTTTCAATTGCGTAAATTAAAATTCACTTCGCGAATCTACACGATGTCAAATCGCGGCTATCAGGTACGTCACTGTTATGTTGGTATCCCTGATACATTGCAAATAACTGAATACTAATGTGGCCAACTTCGTGGGATACGTAAAAACGGTTAAACTACGAAAGCTGCATGTCATCAAACTATAAAAAAACATCCCAGGTTTTGAATGGTTTGTTTGGCAAAGCAGGGTTTGTCTAGCGGGTTTGTGTAATTATGATTGATTGTCTATGAAATAAAAACAAATGTTAGTTCTTTGCAATGTATCAGTGATACCAACATAAAAGCGACGTGCCTAATGGCCGCTGACAGTCACCGATCGGTTCGCGAAGTGAGTTTTAATTTTACGCAATTGAAAATTAAAATGCATTATTTTCCGCCGCCCCCAAGCCAAAAAGTTTCCTTTTATAGTAATTAAGGCGAATCTGAAGTTTTTTTCTAAAAATTATTCGTAATAAGCGTGTCCAGTCCGAACCGATAATTACCAGATATTTTTAGGTTATGGTTATAAAACTGAAACAAAATTCAAATTACTCACTTTCATTGATATATCTGATGATTTCCTCGTGTTGGGGACTAATTGAATCTTGGTGTATTCTTTGGTGCATTGATTTTTTGCCATTGCAGTGAAAAACGGGTCTCGAGATACTGGAATAATAATAACAGTGAAAACAACTTTTTATAAATAAAAAGTTTTAAAAATGAAAGAAAAAATATTGTGTATGAATGAAACAAGCTATCTTAATTACGAATTGATCAAATCACACCATATTTATTTTACTAGAATTAAAAAATAAATACATAAACAATTATGAGAATCCGAAAATCAAAAGTAAATAAAATTCGCGCAAGAATGTAAAACATGACGAAATATCGTAACACAATAAAATTCATAGATAGGACATGAATAATTATAATTAACTTACGTTTCCAAATCATTATTATTCGATTCTGTTGGTTTTCTAGTAAGATCTCTGAGAGTTTCCAATCTTTCTAGATTTTGCGAAATACCTGTAACGAAAAGCCGTGTTATTACAACTTCGCAGAATTAATTAAAAGTCTCACTAAAAATGGTATAATAGACGTACCTCTCCTTGTTTTGGCAACGATTTTACTGGGTCCTTTAGAAACTGTGTACATTTTTATAAATTTATACCGGAATCAAAAATTGTGTAAGAAGGGCGCATGGACAAAAGGGCACTAATCGATGATGTTGCCAGATCCCGAAAAAACTTCTCCCCACTTGCGTTTGGTTAGGTACCCGCAACTAAAAATTGGTTTTTCATCAATAAAATAATTAACAGACTTTCGATTTATGTAAATAAAATCAATGAAAAAGAAAGGATTTATTTTCAAACCGTGACCAATAGTATAAAATGCATAATTATTCGTTTTTAGGAAATAAGAATATCGTGACAGGAATATTAAAACTATTTTCGTCTATTGCAATACCAATGAACATGTGACAGGAAAGTTACACAGCGACCCGGTATTTTGAAATGCTCAAGCAATATTGGCTTTTGACGTTTTATTATCATTTCCACCTTCCAATACATAAGTGTATATATAATTTATATTCAAAGTTCATTTTTCTGATAATTTAAAAACATTTGTCATTCTATATTTCTGAAACGCGATGACAAAAATTCATATCGTCGTTGATTCACTATTACATACCTTGTACGAGCTACGTAAGTGTTATTATTGCGTAAATTTTTTGATAAATAATATGCAGTTACTAATAATGTCTAGCTACCGTTTGAAAATTACTTTTCTTTTGGCGGGGTTTTTAAAACGTATTTCATCATGTTCAATATTCTATTGACGTATGTAGTAATTTGTGGTCTTGAATGAACTTCTTTGTATTGTGTGAAAAGTATTGTAGAGTAATTTAAGCTAAATAAAACAATCCATAAAATTGCATTGTTGAATTCCATGGTTTAATGATCCACGAATTTGATTTTGATTTAGTATTTTAGGAATGTGGTTTCTGCAAAATGGCAAAAATATATATATTTTTTTTTTGATTCTACGGATTCTTTCGTAATCCTCTAACTAGCTAGGGCTTTGCAATACCCTTCATGTTTCTAGCTACTAGTACTACGGCTCATTTAGCCTTTTTACTATTACCTTCTGAAGGTCGTATTTAATTGACTGAATTTAAGTTACAATTAGTGTCATCGTGAGGAAAAAGTCTTTACTGGATAAAAAACCTCACGGCAAAAATATATTCACAACCTTTACACCGTGTTTTGCTGTTTGGGAGTTATACTGTAGTAGGTTCGATGATCCTTAACAAACTTTATCGCTGTCAGTAAAAGACAAATCATTTCTGGAAGCGGGTCAACTAACGAAAATATATTAAGACATGTTGGACAGACTGGAGGCAAAAACAAAACAAAGTTTCAAAATGTTGATAATATTTGTATATTTTTCTCATTTATTGTTTTTACGAACTATAACAATTATACACTATAATAAATAAGCAATTTTTATAATTAATAAAATACAACAAGGTGTAATAGGACTGGACGATAAGCGCATTAGGATTAGATAATTAAAATATTTAAAATCTTGTGAAAAAACCCACATAATAACTAGTGCTGTGAAAGGTATTTGGAATGTACTGAATATTTTGTACTACACGGTCAAAATTATATTTAATAAGGGGACACACATAAATTAGTAAAGTTTACAAGGATAAAAATGGAATTATTCAATCTAAGAAATATTATAAACATGATACTGAATAAACTGTTAAATTGTACTCTAGTAAATTTTTTCGCTATGTATATCTATAATGTATAAATAATAATATTGCAACCCAATAATATTTGTTTCTATAAATTATTACTTTTTTTTAAATGCTGTCAATATTCAACAAACTATTATACATACAACCATTAAAATTGGCAATCTAAATGCTGTATACATATTTTCAAATTGATTCTTTTTTAAAATATGAATTTCAAGGAAAAAATGTTTAATTCCGTAAAAGAGTATTATGAAGAAATTTTATTTTAACCCTAAAAAGTATGCATGTGAGTCAAAGATAAAATTATGTGAGTAGTGGGAATGGCATAAAATATTTTTAATTAAAATCTGTGTTTTAGTTTGGTTTTAGTATGTAATTTAGCTTTACGTTTAAATTTCATAGAATCTATGAAATAGATCAGTGAAAAATAGAAAATCAATGTGTAATCAACTCAAACTTTCATTTTTTCTGTATAGAATTGACGACATAAATAAACCAATTCCATTGACAACAGAACAGAGCAAGTGTGCTAGCACAACAATTCCTTTCTATTTTCAAATGGTTCGTTCTATAAAGTAGATCATAGAGTAGACCAGATGGGTGGCCCATCTCTGCTGTACAGATGTACAAATACCTAAGTAGGCACTGCACGAAAGTTATCCTTTACAAACAGTATGACAAGGCAGTTAAAAGAATGAAGTATAAAAAAATTGTAAAATGTTTAAAATACATAAATATATTATTATTTATATACACAGTTGACTCTCGTTAATTCAAACCTGCGATAATTCGAACCTCTCTATAATTCAAAGTTATCACGAGTTCCCTACGAAATCTCTTAATATTTCGAACTAAATCCATACATTTTTGTACACTTGGTAATTCAAACGAAAAAATCATTGCTATATAACAAAACGACGCGTTAATTCGAACTCATCGGCGTTCAACATTCGACAATTCAAAGTTGCAGAGAGAAAGAGGCGGAAAGATTGTTGCACACACGTTAGTACAAATACAATTTTGCGACAAGTTCAAACGTGTATTACACATGTACACGAATGTACCTATAAACTTTTGTCATTGTTATAGAATAGGAGTTAATAAATAATAATTGATCAACACTTAAGAATTCGAAGTTTTATTAATTTACTCTCACAAATTTCAAACCATTTGATATTTCAAACACTCGATAATTCGTAATATTTTAAGAGTCCCTCGAGTTTCGAATTATCGAGAGTCGACTGTATATCCATAAATAATATGTATTACATATCCATAGACAAACCAGGTAACTATTCAATATGGACAGAAACTCAAAGGAAACTGGTAGGACTATAAACGGAGCACTGCCATCTCAGGAGACTTTAAGCAGTTGTTTGGAGTGGAAAACACCAAACAGACAGAGGAGGATATATGAAAAATGTGAAGAGACTCCAATTCAGGAATGGTGCCAATGTCCCAGAACAAGACTCGGATACCTGGGAAGACACATACCTGGGAACCAGAAGTCAAAGCCACATATCCAGTGACAACCGTGGTAAACTTTTTAAAAGGGACCAGGTTACTGTTTTGTACTAATGGGAACTATACGTAAACTGTCTCCGTTTAAAAAAAATTAACGTATCCAAAATATCAACAATGGTGACTCTTTCAACTCATAGGTGTGTTGATCTGTCTTGGTGTCTTGTTGCCCGAAAACTTTACCCTAACATCAAATATTTCCCTCTCTATTTTTACAATATCATTCAATATGCGTTCTATATTTTAAAAGAAATGCCTACCTATTTCCTTATTTTATTCCCGAGTAAGTACAATACATACCTACTGAGTTTAGCAGAAATAATTATTCCATACTCTCTATTAAGGCACGATGTCCGCTGAAACTGGATTGTACCCACAATTTTTTTACCATCTTTACATTTTGCCAAATCGTCACTATATATAATTTTTAAAAATCTATATATTGATTAACTTTAAATATTTATTTATAACTTGCAACACTGGTCATTGAAGACTAATATAATATCATTGATCGGCGATATTTTATATCAATGGATTCGTAATCATTTTTTTCAAGCATTTTGATCTACAGAATGCCGAATATGTATTCCTGATTCTTGGTTGCGTCCAGCGTGACTACTATCTGCTAAATCTCTTTCATTGCAAGATTGTACCAATCTAACTATACAAAATTTGAAAAATATTGTCTTGGTCATAGACATATGAATATTAATAGACCTGCCCACTTGTATTATTTCTCCCTCCCCATATAGGTTTCATTGTAACCGTCTGAGATCGAGTATGGCTTCACGTGAATCCAAAAAATGTGACGTCATCATTCTTCTGCGAGCCAGTGTCGAGCACTCATCGGTGCATTTTACGAAATAACACGGCAAAAATTGTGGCTTGTGTTTTGAAAACGTGTAAAAATGGAAGTGAAAAAGAGATTAAACCCAATTGTCATTTTACATTCCATAGGCAAGCATTATTTTACTTTATTTTAGGCTTATTCATATTTTTATTTATTTCTATATACAGTGAAACCCTCTTAAGAAGTTTTCCAAGGGACCGGAAAAAACAAACTTCTTAAGCAGGAAAACCTTATAAGTGGGAAAAATTGGGTCAATTTTGGGCCGAGGGACCGAAAAAACCAAACTTCTTAAGCCACGAAACGTCTTAAGAGAGAACTTCTTAAGAGGGTTTCACTGTATTACAGTTTTTACCTACCGTTTACATAATATGATCGTTTTTGTAACATATACTATCATTCGAGATACATGGCGTGTCCGCGTCGCTGTTTACTGGGGTAAGTAAATTATGAAACATTTGTAAAAGTGTCTTAACTAAATACGGCAACAAAATATTGGACTCTGCAAGTAGGCGAACTTTTCTTTGCCGTATTTGGACTTCGCAAATTTGTTCATTACGCGGCGAGCAATTCGCGCTCCCATGTAAAAAGGTCTATTTATTCAAAAGCAGAGTTTACTTTAAAGAACTAAATGGTGATATTATAATGCGAGATGCCTATATACTGTCAGATTGAGTTTTGACGAATCACATATCACCAAAGTCATCTTCTCGCTCTTCGTCCCGCTGTAGTTGGTTTCTACCCCTCCCCTTTCCGTTCTGGTCTAGTAATATTCATATGTCTATGGTCTTGGTAATTAAGAATAATAAATTTATAGTGAAAATGATCATACACACAAGTTTCCAGTGAAGTCACTAATAAAGGCATTGTTAAAGCTACCGACGATGTTTCATTAATGTTTAAACATAATTTTCAATTCATCACACACACAAAGACACATAATAAAGCTGGATTTCTTCCAATAATTAATTTTAAATAGACTAGAGGTTTTCACTCCATGTCACAGCAGTCTCTCTGTCATTCTTCAAACACAATATTCTAAATATCTCAACTGTACCCTGTCACATATGTAGGTATGTTTGTCAAAAAGTATTTTGACTGATAACTATTGATATTTATGAAAAAGTTTGCTTTGCAGAAAAAATAACAGACAACTCAAATCTATCAATTTACAATCAAAATAATTGATCATTATGTAGGCACAAGATTGACAACAATACTTATTTCGATTGGACAATTTTGCATAGAGCCATATAGTAAATGAACCACCTCAGCGGCGTTCATTGGTACCGGGAAACCGAACAACAAATGGATGTTATAATATTTTCACTTTTCATGGTATAAGTTTATTTATTTCAACTCAACCAGTAGTTTCACTTTCTATGGCATTATTAGTTCACTTATATCAACTCATCCTAAATAGTCACTTCCAACATCAATTTGCATTGATGTCAACACACAAAATGTCATCTTGTAATGTCACCCCACATCGGTTTATGGTCAAATGGTGCATTATTGTCCACTTCACAAGCACTCCCCCTCGTTCTGGTAGCACCACTTGGGCTGCAAGGCTTCGGGATGGAGGCCCCGGGCGAGCAGGCGCTCCCGATGTCGACTCATCCTGTCTTCAGCGGCTCCGTAGCGCGAACTGGGGTCTGCCCAGAGCCTTTCAGCCACTGCGGCGGCACGGGGCCAGATACGGCCATCTAAAGGAAACAAAACATACATATTTTGAATTTATTGAACCTTTCATCACGATGAATCGATTTGTGTAAAAAATTACTTGTTTCTGAATAAACAAATTATTTTTCTGTAAGGTGGTTTTATTTATCTATATTAGAAAGTCAATTTGTTTTTTAATAAGAATATTAAAAAAATCTAATTAGTCTAAATATATAATTTCGTAGGTAGGAATTATATAAAAAAATGGTTCTCAGTTTGTGTAGTTATATTCCAAACAGAGAAGGCCTTTGTGGTCGAGGGGTAAGGCTCTCGACTATCAATCTGGACGTCGTTCAAATCCCGACATGTGTAACTAAATTTTATTTGACTGATTTTACAATTTAATCAATTAAAAATAATATAAGGTATATTTGCGGCACGTTCCAGAGTGGAAGACACTCTCAGTATCGGCCTGGTGCAAGACCACCATTCAGAATTGAAATATTTGTGATCACATTCATCAATTGGTAATAGATATTCCAACAGACGATTGATAAATTTTGGCATGGTCTGTCAATACACGCATTTATTTGGATAATGTCATTCGTTATGCAAAATTACTGCCTTGTTAATGAACGGAGTTCAACTAATGAAGCTCCTAGAATTGAAAGAAGTCGTATACACGATCCGTAAACTTAAATATTTCAACTAAGACACACCCAATATATTTCGTTTGATCATTTAGTAACTTAAGTGATTGAAATATGACTAAAGACCTGATTAACTAATTAACTCCCATTTGATGTCAAAAAGTAAATGCGGATTGCCAATGCATATTTAGGTTAGTAAATATTTCAATTCAACATTTCCAAATTAGTAATATTTTTACGTAATTGATTGGCATTTGACGTTTCGGGATGTGAATTCGTAGACAGGTTCGCCAGAGTTGCCAGCGTGAATAGATTTCTTTTTTATTTTCTGTCAATATCGGTTAGTCAACAGCAAAACCATGATAGGGACATCGATATAAAATGATCGGAAGTTACGCCTATCAATCCGATATTGCAAAGTTATCGATTTCACCGTGCTAGAACTCCTGGAATTTCCCATTTTCCTACAGTCTTCTTCAACAGATCTTCTTTCTATATTGTTTATTACAAGACCCGTTTTGATAAATTTAAGGTAGCATTTCAATTTACCTAGAACATTCTCGTCCACATACTCGGTCCACATGCAGACCTCCCCGCCGAGCACGGTCTTGTAGCGGGGCAGCGTGTTGTCGTAGGCCGTGCGCCACGAGTGGTACTGCGTGTTGCCCCAGAAGCCGTGGTCCAGGTACCAGGCGTCCTTGGTGGACAGGATGACCCGATAGCCCAGCTCCGACAGTTGGCTGGGCAGCGAGTCGTCCGACACAACCCAAGTTTGGATTACATACCTGCAAAGAGGGATTACATAATATACAGTGTAGTCGGCGAAAATGTTTATGTGGGGTAAAACTTAGTGGTAATTCTGCCATCATAAACAAAAAGGCATAAACAAAAACAATTTCCCTCAGGGCCTATGTCATGTGGAGTGTTTTTATAGGGAAAGGTAGGATAGGAGGTTCTGGGAAGGAAAAAGGTATTAGGGGTGGGTGGGAATCTGGATTCAATCCAGGGTCAATGTGCCTATGAGTGGCGGTCCGTGAGTTTTCAGCGAGCTAGAGTGCTAAGATTGAAAAATATGACATTACTGATATTGTTGTAGCTGAATGAATTTTATTTTTTTCAAAATTTCAACTTTTTGTATGAAGATCTTTCAATATATGGATGCGGCGCATCCCTTGACTGAAAGAATCCTGAAGATCTTCATACATAAAGTTGAAATTTTGAAAAAAAAAATCATTTTCAGCTACAAACAATGTCAATAACATCATAATTTTTAATCTAAGTTGAAAACTCACGGACCGCCACTGGTGTCTAGGTGTGATGGACGCATGAATCCATCCCTTCCACTGTGGAGCAAGGTGATATTCCGAGAGAGTACTGCTAGAGAGGTCAAAAGATCTCCATCAATCATTCACTTCCGGTGCGGCCTGCCACGCAGTTGGTGGGAAGACACATCTGGGGCGGTGGTACCCATATCCGCCTACCAAATTGAACTGATTGATTACTTTTTGTTGCTGGGACAGATTTATAAATTAATGCCCTGTTTTTTTTTAATATTTAATCAAGTGAATCAAACGATATTTATTTTTTAGTTAGGGGCCGTTTAAGTATTACGTAACACAATTTGGGGGAAGGGGGGTGTCTTGTAAAACGTTACTGTGCGTTACCGGGGTAGGAGGGGGTTTGAACAACGCATTACGTAACATGTTTTTTTTAAATTTAAATAAAAAACTAGGGAATTAAAATCTTCCAAGTTTTCGTTTATGTTTTACGGAGAATCCCTCTATTGTATTGTTCGTACTTTTTATTTTGTTCTCCCAAGTTGGCAACCCTTTTCGTTTATGTTTTACGGCGAATCCTTCGACTGTATTGAAATCATTTTTATTTTATTTTCGTTGTCAGTATTGCTTAGTGTTAGTGTTCTAATATGTGTGATTGTTTAATAAATAACAATATGAATAAATAAAATAAACAATATACTCATGTATTACGAGTTAAAAATCTCTTATTTTATTTATTACCACAAACTCGATTTATTTATTTATTTATTTATTTATTGAAAAAAATAAGAAATACATGAAAACATAAGCTGCACATCTCACTAGGGGATTCCTGTATCGAGATATGCAGTTTTACAATAAAGTAATTTAAAAAAAAAAGAAACATACATATACCTAAACTTAAAAGAAATATAATAATAAACCTACAAAAGAAGCACTGAGTACAGTTATTTAAACATTACTAATTAATAATTATTACAGCTGGGCAGTATGCTCATTGTTGACAAAAATAACATTATACTGTAAACTGATTAAAACAAGAACAAAGGTATTTAAGTGACTTTCTAGTAATTTGCGCAACTTAATTGTGACTTATAGGTAAAAATAGTCACTTAGGTGTTACGTAACGTTTAGGGAGGGGGAGGGGGGGTAGAGAAAAACGTTACAGCACGTTACAAGGGGGGGGGGAGGGAGGGTAAAAAATCTTCGAAAATTGCGTTACATAATAGTTGAACGCCCCGAAACTGTTGAGCTAACTGTGAATTTTCTTTACCCCAGAGCTCACCGTTTATAAGTTTTAAGGATAGATTCAATAAATGAAATCAAATAATAATTAAATTGAAAGATTCGTTTCACAATGGTCCAGGAATAATTTTTCAAGAAATTAGTTAATTTTATTATAATGATTGTTTTATCTTTCAAATACTACACAAATTAAACTTGTTTATTTAACAGATATCTTTAAAATCTCCATAAATCAAGACATTGACGTAAAACCACAAATATTATTGTATAGCTGCCAATTTTAACTTTCTGTCGTAAACATTCTAGTCAACACCAAATAGTCTTCAGCCACAAAGTGTAAAGGTTGAATTTTTTGGCAGCCACTTTGTTTTTCTTATGTTTTATTGAATGACAGCTTTGCTAATGTGGTCTAACAATTCCACGGCTGTTAGTGTTTAGTTTAGTTGATGTTTGTAGCCAAGTTTGTCTGGGTCTACCAGTCCACCGTCTCTTGCTGAATAAGAGATACAATGACATAATAACATGTGAGATCGAAAGACAGCAATGCTGATAATTTTGTTTACATGTGTATGTAGGTGTAACAGCACTTACCTGAAGGATTTTAACCATCAATTCCTGAGCATATTTGGAGTAAAAATGTTATCCGTTGTATTGTTATCTGATGATATTTATTTTTATTTTCCATCATATATTGCAACTGAGTAGTCGGGTATTGCCTAGCGGTGGGTCACGATAAGCATTCTGTCTCATTCCAGCAGCATGGTAATACTCGAAAAGAGGTGTGTATCAAGTGACCCCTTCGCGACTTGTAGGAATGGGATCAGTGACAACAAGCTTTTGAAAAGTTTTTTTTTTTGTTTTTGAGAAAAATAATTTCATCAGACAGCAAAACGACATCTACTTTTTTCACTCCAAATATCAGGATCGCTGGTTAAAAACCTTCAGGTAAGTGCTGTTACACTCCAAATATATATAAATAAGAGTGTCTGTGGCGTCGTGGCTTTGTTTTTCATGCAAATATTCAGTATTATTAAATTTTGCATACCTCACAATAGGGGGAAGGTGGCAGCCTACATGAGATCTCGAAAGACTACCCCATACCCTTTCCCACTCCTTAAAGCAGAATTTTGATACTCCTTGATGAAATTTTGCACACTTGACATTCAAAATAAGAAGAGCCTGGGCGACGCCGGGGACTTCAGCTAGTACTTTATATTGATACAGCACAGTAGGCCACATGGAGTACAAGTGTAGATAGCGATCCGCGGCTTGCGTACTACTGATTTTAGCTGATATATAGAGGATAGTAATTTCTAAACTTTTGGTTACCCCTGATAGCAATGTAAAGTTTAAGACAGAATAATTAAAAGTAATTTACCGGTCTTTAGGCAGGAAGTTCTCGATGGTGTTTGGGGCGGTGAGGTGGCTGGACCACAGCATGATGGGCGTGGGGGTGGAGGACTCAGCAGCCCTGTCCCACACCCTCAGGGCCGTGGCCTGATACTCGGCCCACAGCTTCAGGAAGTCCGACTGCTCACGGCCCATGCCTCGGGATGCCATCAGGTCTACTATCTCCTGCGTGTTGTTCCAGCAGGGGAAGAAAACCTGCAAAGAAAGTAGACATTTTGGTTGAAGTTATGTTTGCAGACTATAAGTCAGTGTTTGGAAATTGCTGCATTTTAATTTCAATACTTAATACCTATTTTCATGGATAACTAAAATACATTTTCAAGAATGAAACAAGTGGGCAAATAAACTTAATACAAGTTCTTTGCCCTTGGTGCGTTAAAAGTTTAAAAAGGCACATGTTTAACCCACATGCTTGCTCTCCACCATACACGCGCCTATGTGTGTCTTTGCACTCACCCTCCGCTTATTAAAATCAGCCGAGCGATTCTATATCTTTTCTCGGATCGCTATTAGACAACGGACGTGATCCACTGTCAGATTTGTATGGCTGTTATTTGCTTTTTCTATGTACAATGTACATTAAATGAATAAATAAACATGTATACTTGCAGGAATTCGTGTTTAAAACCATCTAAATTAAAATATGTAAAAATCACACAAATCTGACAGGAGATAACGTCCGTTATCTAATAACGATCCCACAAAAGACATAGAATCGATCGGCAGGTTAGTTGCATTCGATCTTCGGAGAAATGTGCCGAAAAAAGATAATGGTTGGAATTGATTGTGAAAATCAGTTCCTAGCGCAGCCATGCGCCTGACACTTTTCAAGCAATAAATCAAAACGCCCATGGAGAGTCCGAGGTCTAATAATAAGAAAGTTCTAATTTCATAAAATATGATAAATTTACTAGAACGATTTATTAAATTTTTTTTATGAATAGCAAAATCCAAAACATAGACAGCTGAAGTCATCATTTTGGGCCACAAAAAATCCTCAATTATGATTTAGTTAATTAATCAGTTGTAATCATAATATGTTGTAATCATAATATGTACACCGGTTAGCTCCGTTTGGTGACTTAGCAGGGGTGCCCGGGTTCATGGGGTGAGTTTTTCTAGGTTTTGGCGGGTAATGTGTTTGCCTACAGAGTGGTGGGCCGGATCGGGAGAGGTTGGTTGAGGGAGACCTAACCTAGACCCCTCCAGCCGGACTCTCCCATCGCCTTGACCGCAGTGGGAGGAATGGATTCATAGTCCGTGACTCCTGGAAACATTGAACCCCAGAATCCTACCCACCCCTCATACCTTCTTTCTTCTCAGAACCTTCTCTCCTTCCTTTCTCTAATAAGACCCTTCACACAAAGATGACATAGGCCCTAAGGGATTTTTTTTTCTTTTCGCCTTTTTAATTTACCTCATCCCCACCCATATGGAAAATCTCCCCTTTTGGCATCCACTCAGCAATATCCCTGTAGAGCTCCCCCAGCAGCTTGAAGACATGAGGGTTAGCCGGGTTCAGCTGGCCGCACGGGGGCTGCACGCAGCGCTCGCGCCACCGCTCGTGCGCCCAGCACGCAGCCAGCACGCCCAGCCCGGCGTGCTCGCCCCACTGCCAGCCGGCGCCGGCGTGCGCGGGCGCGTCTATCTCCAGCACCACGCGCACGCCACGCGCTCTCGCATACTCCAGCAAGGCGAGGATGTCGGACGCGTGGTAGGTTTGGGAGGGAGAGTAGGCGCCGAACCTGCAAACAAAGCCATCGTGATTTTTGAATATATGACACAGCACAAGAATCCGAACTGCCCAGAGCCACAAGAACTATGGCATCTAATGTGGGGAAGCTGAAGAAAGTTGGGAAGTGTCTGGCTATTCTGATCTGCCGAGCGATTCTATTTCTTTTGTAGGATCTATTTTGTGAGATCTCCTGTCAGATTTATGTGATTTTCTATGACTGTTATTTGCTTTTTCTATGGGCCGATGTCAGATTTCAACTGTGAGCTGTTACAAATCGGTGAAGCTGACTTATAAAAAAAGCAATTGACAGCCATAGAAAATCACACAAATCTGACAGGAGATCTCACAAAATCCCACAAAAGATATATAGAATCATGATAGAATCCCTCGGCTGTTTATTTTTTTAAGTCTACGAAATTTGAAACAATAACATTTGTATACAGAGCCATGGATATTTATATAAAACTAACAACTAGCGGAAACTAGCAACTGAATCTCCTAAAATCCTCATTATCGTCCATAATATTTATTACCTAATTTCCCATTGAACAGCTGTTTCAGAAAATATTTTATAATATTTGTAATACGAATAGGAATGGCCCAAGAATGGTGCCTTGGGAAACTCCGAAAGCGACTTATAATGGAATTCTTGGGCTAGGTTAAGTTAAGAAAGGCTGGGTTAGGTTAGATAAGTGAAGGTACGGTAATGTTAGGTTGGTACACACCTCGCAAGCTGCGGCACTCTTGGTGACACGATGGGGAAGCTCTGTGTGTCCGTGGCGTGCCAGTGCAGCACGTTGAGCTTGCTGGCAGCCATGCCGTCCAAAGTCCTGCGCATGTCGGCCAGCGGCAAGTAGTGTCGCGCCGTGTCCAGCATGAGACCGCGGTGAGGGTAGGCGGGCCGGTCCAGCACGCGTGCACTTCGCAGCACCAGAAGGCGGGGGCCCGAGGCTGCAGAGTAGGGGGCCGTCAGCTGCGAGAGGGTCTCCAGTGCGTGGCGGGCGCCGAACACGGTTGGGGCGTGGATGTCGGCCGTGAACAGGTTGTCTGAAAGGGAATATAAATTATTATTTTTTTAATTGGTAAACTAAGGTTTAAGACAAGATTTTTATGCATAGCACAAAGGGTAACAATTATTATTAGCCTGAAACACTCATCAACATTGAAAAAATCTCCCGAGAAAAGGTAAATGCCGCCGACGGGACTTGAACCCGTGTCCTTCTGATATCCGGTCAACTACTCTACCAACTGAGCTACGTCGGCTTATCTCCCACCCGCCAAATAATTCAATATATAGGTACTAGTGTTTCATTCAACAATTACTGCTTATTATATTTTTTCACCTGAAAACAACCAACTTTATATTTTGTGAGAAATGCATTATAAGTGCTAACTCTCCCACTAGATGGCGTCGAGACAAATTATGTCTACATTTTTTGGTGGAATACTTTAACTTGTCAAATATTAATTATTATTTTTTGAATTGGTAAACTAATGTTTAAGACTAGATTTTTATGCATAGCACAAAGGGTAACAATTATTATAAGCAATAATTATTAGCCTGAAACACTCATCAACATTGAAAAAATCTCCCGAGAAAAGATAAATGCCGCCGACGGGACTTGAACCCGCGTCCTTCTGATATCCGGTCAACTACTCTACCAACTGAGCTACGTCGGCTTATCTCCCACCCGCCAAATAATTCAATATATAGGTACTAGTGTTTCATTCAACAATTACTGCTTATTATATTTTTTCACCTGAAAACAACCAACTTTATATTTTGTGAGAAATGCATTATAAGTGCTAACTCTCCCACTAGATGGCGTCGAGACAAATTATGTCTACATTTTTTGGTGGAATACTTTAACTTGTCAAATATTAATTATTATTTTTTTAATTGGTAAACTAATATATCAGATATATAATAGATATCAGAAGGACGCGGGTTCAAGTCCCGTCGGCGGCATTTATCTTTTCTCGGGAGATTTTTTCAATGTTGATGAGTGTTTCAGGCTAATAATTATTGCTTATAATAATTGAAAGGGAATAGGTAAATTAATATTTTTTATAGTGGCAATTCCAGCGGGAAGACCTTCAGTTATTTGTTTTAGGGTGAATAAATCAGCTGAGACTGGGCCTTCAACAGAATGTGAAAAGGCGAAATAATCACTTCTCTGTTCTCTGCATCTCTTGGAGTGAACAAGATGTTGGAGAGATTTTATATTTATATAAAACTAACAACTAGCGGAAGTTCTCACCATTGTCTGGGTTTTACGCCGTATTTTCGAAATCAGATTTATTTTTATTTTTAATGTGAATACCTCACAAGACTGAGACCATGGCATCCACAATTGGGGTATGTTGTGAGGCTGAAGGCAGTGGGGAGGGTAAGGAGATGGGGTAAGAGGAAGGTTGGGAAGTACCTGGCTATTCATATCTGGTCACCAAACACGGCTAAAGCCATTTCAAGCAACGTTTCAATTCTAAATGGTGGTCTTATATGAGTATCTTCTACTCTGGAACGCGCCGCAAATATACTATATGTTCTTGTATAATTAATTAATTGTAAAATAACACAAATTTTTGATTTTATACTTTTTTTTTACTTCTAATATTAACGAGTGTATATTGAGGTAGAACCTGAAGACAAGCAGCCATGTGGCAGCTTCGCGGGACTACCGATAAATTGTCCAAATTATATATTTATGTTAATTGTGTCTTTGTTGGAAATAAATATAAGTATAAAATCATAAAAAAAAATATATATATATATATATATTTCGCACGCCGGGATTCGATTTCGAGTCCGTCCAAGAGCCTTACCCGTCGACCACGGAGGCCGTGAAATATGCAAAAATTTCATTAATTTTGAAATAAAACTGTAAATTTTTCGAAAACACCAACTCAGTCACACTCTAGGTACAGCATCGTAATTTTTAACCATGCTTTGAAGAATGAAGAACTTTTGCATTATAATGAAAATTGAATTGTAATAATTTTTCTAGAAGATCTGTTTTTGACCATCCTACCTGTCGATCTGAGGTCCAGCGCATATCCCTCGTCCGTGCTCCAGTCCAGCGTGGCGTCCTCGGACACCACGTTGAGGTGCACCACGAGCGTGGCCTTCACGTCTTCGCCAGAGTTGGCACCAGGGTTAGCGCCAGAGCTGGAGTTGGCGCTGGAGCTGGAGCCGGCGCCGCACTCGAGCTGCAATGCGTGGAGGAACACACTGCCCATCTGCTCCATGAGGGGCCGCACGGAGTTAGGCACCTCCGTGAAGTCTAGCCTGCAACAAATTTAATCAATATGTCCTGATTAGTCCTGAAATACTAGATGCATATTAAAAATTTAAAAATCCGTAAGCCGCCAAATTTTTAAGCACAGATTATGGAAATCACACTTCATTCAACAATGACTACAGTAAGCAACTATTTACGTACACAAAATAGGTTATTATAGGTAAAATAAGTAATTCATGCGTATTGAGTTTGAAACGAAACTTTGCAAATGTGAAATCCATACAAAAAAAAAATGGCGGCAATGGAGATGTTTTATAAGGGAAATTTTTAACTTTGATTGAATAAAAATCGAATTTTAATGCATATTTTCCGTCTATCTCGTAATTAAGTTTAAAAGTAGTTTCCTTTTCAAAATCTATGCCTAGCGGCATGTGGCGGCTTATGGAATACATTTTATAAAACATATGTATATTATAATTAATTAATCTTTTTAATTAAAAGAACATTTTTTTAACCTTGTCGTTATTTATGAATACCCATTTGAATTCAATCCTGAAGATTATCACATTTAGTTAATAAACTTTATTTTGATAACATAACCTTCATATCAGTATGTATTTCAATAAAAATATTGTAAAACAAAATAAGTTTTATGTAACCGACTTCAACACGCTATGGCTTCGAATCCTCAATTGTAAAATAATATATATGTATATATATATATTTTTTAAAAGCCTAAAACGAAACACGCTGAATGAAAGTTTTGCATCTGTGTGAGTACTGTGATGAAGTCAACTTAACTTGCGATACCTATATAGGTGCATACAAGTAAATAAATATCTATTTATACGTGTAAATAACTGTGACGGGCGGCATGGCTTTGATTTTTATACAAATTTAAGCTTTATTCCGAGAATGATGAAATTTAGCACACCGGAACTTCAAGAAAAGAGAAAGATCACTGTCTTTGTGATATTTCGAATATCTACCCCCATCCCCTTTTACCACTCCTTAGCAGAATTTTAATAGTTATTGATAAAATTTTGCACTCCTGACGTTAAACATAAGAGGAAATGGACTGTCCGCGAAACTGATTTCGAAAAACGCTGAGTAAAGCCCGGTAACGTTTGTGGGATTACCGCGGGTCCACTGTATGTAAGAAAAGAGAAGAGAAGAAAAAAAGTAACCAGTATTTGAATTGCAGTTAGCATAAAAAATAATTAAAATTAATATAGTCATATAATACATAATTTTGCAATTGCACAATACATAATAAAGTCTATAAAACGGAAAAAAATTTACGAATTTGAGTGTTCTGGAGCATCCCCCTGACGATTGCCCAATGCCCAGTATGCCGAGCGTCCCCAATGCCACTGCTCACACCTCAAATAAGAAGCCAAATAACCAACGTTACCGCCTTACATGAATTAAATTTGTACACGGTTACCGCTAAACTTAAGAGGAAACACGCTCGCCGAGAAATATTAATAATAACTATTTTTATTTCATGTCTTAGTGCTTCCACACAAACGAAGTATTTTATTTTATTTATTTATTTTTTTTTTTTTTTATCTGAAAAGAAAGACAAACATTTTCGGGTCACGAATATTTCGACAATATTTGAAAATCTCCTACTACGACTTAGCCAGCCGAGGAATCGAACACGCGACGCCTGAAACCTAAACGCGATGCCAACTCAGCCACTGACCGGTCTTGAAATCCGTAAGTCTAGACTTTAACATTGAGGTGCACAGTTTACCAAACTGTTGCTGTCATTGTCGCTGTTACCACCCCCACCACAATTTTCGTGAATAAATCAAATCAGGAGGCTGTTGTTGAATTGGGAATTTAAACCTTATCGCCAACTACATAAGAAGTGTTATTGTTAGCGGCCTGATCCAGAATTTTACACGACGTGGTGCATTATTGTTAGTTTTAGATTTCTACGCGCAAAAAAATTTCATCAACGCGAGGTTAGTGCGTCTGTGCGTGGCCAATCATGCGTGACGTCAGCATGGCACGAGGCGGTCTGAGAGCGGACATCTATTCCTGAACTTACGCAAATGTCACCAGACGCAGACAGAGACGGGGACATTATTATAGTAGTGACTAGATTAGAATAAACTAGAGTAGTACTTGAGTAGACTGAGATAATAATAACACTGGATCCGACGTCTCAGTCTGTATTCTGTACAAGTAAATATCATGTTGTAAATACATAGGCGGGGTCTGTAGTGTATCTATTTGTATGAAGGGCACAGGGAAAGAATGGAGAGTTCATATAAATGTTCAGAGGTGTACAATTAACACGTTTTAAGTAAAACATACATGGTGGACAAGAACGGAACACGCATGGGAACGAACCGTCTCTCGAATAGTTTCTTTTTAAAATGATACGCATTTGGAACCAACAGGAGAAATCGCAATTTTTCTTATTTATTTAATACTAGCTTTTGCCCCCGGCTTCGCACGCTTTACTCCCCCCCCCAAAACTCCCCTCTCCAACCGCTGCCAAACCCCCCTACCCTCCCCCCCTAACCCTACCCCCTCAACGTAACAATCAAACACGCGCTGTAAATCTTGACTATCAAAAGGATCTCCATAGCAACCTAAACAAATAACAAAAATGACAGCTCATGTCAAACAATTAGGTAACTACGCTTTGCTTTTCGTCTGGACAATAAACGTATAATTGTATACAAATTTCATAATTCCAGAGCTCTAAGTTACAGCCTATAGACTATTCTAATGTGTGAGCTATATTACTGTAAAGTTTCATTAAAATCCGTTCAGTATTTATTGCGTGAAAGAGTAACAAACATCCATACATCCATCCATTCATCCATCCATACAAACTTTCGCGTTTATAATATTAGTAGGATGGGCATGTTACGGCCGTTGTTTCCAACCCTGCTGATCAATTGTGAGCCGAAATTTTGGGTCAACACTCCTCAAATGCAAAGATACGCTCTTCCCAACGCAACTCTCCGATCAACAGGCGAATCGAATGTTTCTAAACAAATCACTTGGCTGATCGGAGACTCAGATTGATCGATCGAAAAGTTGGAAACAACGGCCGTCAGAGTCCAGCATTAAAAAAAACATTCCTACAACCCCTTCGTTAATCCGCCACACACGTCGCTTAATTGGGTGGCGCTAAAGTTTACTCTCCCCTGGCTGTACATAGTTAGGAGAGTTCTTGCAAGGTGCTTGTAAGGAGGGAGATCTCTTTAAATTCTTGCAGGTGCCACAAAAAAAATTACTCCGCCTAAGCAAAATTTCCCGGTCGTAATGTGAGAAGTTTATCAAATATTTTCAAATTATTCGTAACCCGGTAACTTACACAAATCTGATGTACGATTTGATCAATGCCCAATTTTGTACACATTTTGAAAGGAACAAATTCTCATCTTTTGAGCAGCAATAGTGTGATAAGTATAATATTGAATAGTGAGTGAATTCCAAAAACTCGAAAACGTCAAATGTCAATGCGCTGATTGTTTTGCTTTTGTTCTTAAACATATAATGCTACCCTTCTTTCTTACACACTAAATGACAATAGTCGAAAATGAGACAAACAGTGACCGTATTTCCGCACCCCTCCAAAGGAAAAAGACAATAATTATAATAAATCTCCCTCACACGTATGAAGAAAATGAAACGCGATTCCCGTAGGTAAGTGGAAAAGTAAGAAATCACAAATATTTCATTACGTAATTTTTAATTTAATAAAAAAATTGAATTTAATTCTTTAATTAATAACAGATCACTTTGTATAAACCACTTTTTAATAAACAATATCGTCATGTTTCAATAACAATGTTACCTTCTTCAGGATATGTTAATATAAAGAAAAATAAATGACAAACAAGTATAGACAAATTAGAATAACCTATAACATAGACGAAATATTAAAAAGTAGAGGTGATTAATTGCTTAAAAATCATAAAATTGCATTTAGATAATAAAAAACTTTTAAGAACAAATAATTAAAATAATTAGTCTAAATCAAAAAATAAAAATTATTGTAAGTATTAATAAGAAAATAAATTTAAAAGATGGCTATTTTTAAAAAATGTTTGGTTATTTATAATATTTAAATTACTATTAATGCTTTTTCTAATTTCTAAAATTTCTAAATTATCCAATTGTATGCCCGTAGTGTTAGTGTGTAAAATTTTAAGACCTGTATTAATATCAAAAGAATGATTTGTTTCCAAAATATGGTTGGCAAATTCAGAATAATTATTATTACTTAATCATCTTATATGTTCCTTAACTCTAATGTTAAAATTTCTAGAAGTTTTTCCAATATAAAAAAAAGTTACAATCATTACAAATTAATTTATAAACCCCAGATTTGTTAAAAGAATCACATTTATCCTTATTATTAATTTAATATATAATTTTTTAATTTTTTATTTGTATAAAAAGCTGGTTGTACATTATTTGGCATGTTTTTAATTATTAAATTTGAAATGCTATTATTTAAAAATAAAAATTTTCCCCAATTATTATCATTTTCAACAACGTGTGGATAAACAAAAGATCTAAGAAACTTTTTCTTATATTTTTTGTTTAACATATTGTCTATTTATTTTGAATTATAACCGTTATTAATTGCAATTTGTTTAATAGTATTTAATTCTTTTTTAAAATTACTCAAAGATAAGGGAACATTAATTAATCTACTTAGTAAGGTATGAAAAGCTGCTAATTTTTGTGAATATGGATGATTAGATGTTTCATGTATAATGATATCTGTATATGTATCTTTACGAAAAATGTTAAATTCAAATTTATTATTAATGAATTTAATTCAGCTAATAAGTTAACACAATAGTTATTGATTCTGAGGCGGTACGAAGTTCGTCAGGTCAGCTAGTAGTTTATAAAATAAACATTGTGAAGTGTAAACATTGTCCTCTTCCCCTGTACCAATCCGACCTATCTTGAAATAGTTGCAATGGTGTAGCATGTTCTTGTTGGCCAACAGTCTGCTCCGCGCCAGAACTGCTGCCAGTACTGATACTGCCAGTGGAAATGTGCGAGTAATTCAACCAAACTATTTTAGAGGAATATACACGAAACTGGTGCAAACCAATTTTCTTGGAGATTTTACTGCTTTTAAGTATGAATGAATGGAAATATGAATTTACTACTCGAACTATATATGCATATTCTTCTAGATATATGAATCTACTACTAGAAGTATATTTATGAATCATGCTACCCACTAGAATTCTATTCATAAGATGAACCTTTCTACTTCGGATGTATTAGATTTGGTGATAAACTAACAATAACATCTTTCGCAGGATAAAAGATTTGGACTTGACCATCATTATTAACATTAAACATTTTTTCTAAACTTTTTCACCATACAATAACTTTAATTTTACAATAATTTGATAATGTTGGCCTCACTGGGTATGAGGTATGTATTTATCCATGCTGATTTTATTCAATAAGATGAAGTAATAAATCTTAATAAAATACATTAGTAATGAAAAAAAAATCGGCATATATTACCTACCTATGTTTTACGATTGTGTATAATGGTATGGTGTGTTACGTAAACCGTATATGTTTTTTCTTTTATGTTACAAAATTTTCGTAATATTGCTTTTTTAACCCCCGACGCAAGGAGCGGTGTTATAAGTTTGACTTTCTGTGTGTCTGTCTGTCTGTGGCATCGTTGCTCCTAAACGAATGGACCGATTGTGATGCGTTTTTTTTTGTTTGAAAGCTGATGTGATCCAGATGGTTCTTAGCTACAATTCATGAAAATTTGTTCAGGCGTTCAAGGTCATCAGCTCTTTTTTGTGTCGGGAGTTGCTTAGAATTTTACTTATTCTTCTTTAATTCATCTTTTAAAAGATGATATTTTGTATCAGATTTTTTTGTTTTCATGTTTTTTGTATCAAGTGAAAGATTGTTAAATGCATTAATTTATTGCCTGGAATGTAGGTATCTACCGTGTCTAACCGTCATTATTAATAATCTGTAGGTATTATTTGTTTTTTTTTACATTAGCTCCACACAGGAGGGCCTGAGTAAAAAAAATCCCTCAAGGACTTTGTCAACTTTGGGGATGGGGAAAGGAAGGAGAGTAAGTTCTGGGAAGGATTGGTGGGTAGAAATCTGGGGTTCAGTGTATCCAGGAGTGACGAACGTATGAATCCATTCCTTCAACTTCGGTGCAAGGCGATGGGTCGAGAGAGTCCGGCTGGATCTCCCTCAACTAGTCTCTCCCGATCCGGCCCGCCAAGCAGTAGGTGGGCAAATGTATTCGCCACAAAGACGTAGACAAACCTGACCTCATGAACCCGGTCACCCCTGCTAAGTCACCAAACGTAGCGAACCTCAGGGTGACCTATTGTAGGGGTACTGGTTATCCAAAAAATGAGGTGTATCGACTCGACTCCCAAATTGGAACTTTTTTCATTACCTATAAAATTTAATTCTAAATTGTAGGTAGGTACTTCAGAAATGAATTTGTGAGAGGCGTCAGTTATGTTATTCTATACCAGCTGAAGCACCCAGTGTTTACCGGACTTAATTCTGCTTTAAAGGGTGGGAAAAGGGTATCTCATGTGTAAACATTATTGACCTTTCTCTTGTTTTGAAGGTCAAGTATTACAAATTTCAACAATCTCGGAACAACACCCGGTCGAAATAATAATTCCTATAAACATTTGCTAAAATATGTTATCTTATAGACGTGTTTTATTAATTACACCGTAGTATAGTGTCCGACCGAACTTTCGGTTTCGTTTTCGGCCTGGTTTCGGCAAAAAAATGGGTTTCGGTTAAGTTTCGGTTTCTGCTGCCACACAGCTGAAACTACGGCCGAAACCGAAACTGAATTGGGGAGGTTTCGCGCTGCGATCGGATATGTTTTTGCTGCGCCCGCGCTCATAGTCTTGTCAGGACCTGCTTATTAGATTGTTTAATTATGAATACTGATAATAACAAATTATTAATAGTTGCAGCTAAATGAAGCTCTTCACAGTGTTTTTTAGTTTGAAAAAAAAACTCTGTGTATTTTCATACATTAAGTATTATTTGCATAAAAAAATATTCAGTTGTTGTACTTAGTAGGTACTTTTTAGTTTTAATTTTATTGTAGTTAAAAAAGAGTGCCATAAAAATGGTCATAGTTTACAAGAAATTATTTTGTTCTTAAGATGAAAGAGTATTTTTTGTTTAGTGTACCCTAAGTGTACCTAAATAAATTAGGTAAAAGGAATAATTTAGTTTTGTACCTTTTATTATATGTTTTTCGTAATATTATTTACGAAGGAGTTGAATCGAAATAAGTATTCCCGGTATAGTAAGTATATTTATTTCAAATCAAAAAGCACAAATAATTTATTTGAAATAGGAAGTGATAATTATGTTATGTTTATTATTAATTCAAATATGAGAGACTGAATGATTAATATATGATTTAAAAATAAAGACTGACTGATTAAAATTGACTATTTTTTCCAAAGATATGATATATCATACATGATATTATATGAAAGTTTCGGTTTCGGTTTCGGCTGAACCTGAGACCGAGGCCGAAATTTGGTTTCGGTCGTAAAAAGTAGTTTCGGTCGGTCACTACACCGTAGTAACTGCCTGAACACAAATGTTACAAAAATTGACGTAAAGGCTATTTGTAAATTTTACGCGAAGGTAAATATTGAATTTGGCAAATTCAAAAATATAAATAATAATATATCTCGCAGTAGCGACCAGCACCTGTCCATTGTTGTTTGATGGAAACTACGTGATTTATGAGGAAATACATACTTAACCCACTTATACGGTCAGTGCGTTACGGAGATTATAAAATTATAACGTTTGTATGAAAAAGCGTACACGCAAATAATGCGTACAGAACAAAAACAAAAATTGTCCACTTACATAGACTCGCCTGTAAACAAATATATAATGAAATGACGATGTCACGGAAAAATCAATAAAATAGTAAGTTTTCTATGATGCATATTTTTATTTTATTTATTTATTTTTTTAAAAGAAAGACAAACATTCCAGGGTTACGAATAACCCAACAAAAATTTGAAAATCTCCTACTACCACCACAGAATGCCGAAAATTTTGCTTGTGTTGTGATGGAGGACTTAGTCAGCCGAGGAATCGAACATGCGACGCCCGGGTGGGACCCAAGCGCTATGCCAACACAACCACAGACCGGTCGAATGTTATTTTTTTAATTTATTATTAATTTTGAGAGGTTCTAACTAACTAACTAACCATCACGCCGTTTCCCCGCAGGCGTTTAGGAGCTACAATGCCACAGAAAGTGAATGAATGTGAATGAGGCAAAGAGTGTCTGCCAAAGGCCGAGTTGTTTGGCGGTCCATTCTCTCTGCCTTCAACATGCAAGCAGTGTTTTCCATGATTAAGAGTCCATTATTTATGTATTCTCGAATGCGAGTGATAAATAAAAATAACTAATTTTTATTAAAATTTTCAAATTATAACCGTTGGTGACCATACAATCTGTGCACAGTTGGAACATTTTATGTGGAATTCATGTGGACATCATCAATCCAGCATACAGTGAGTTTACGCTTTTTTCTTCCAGAGAGTTCCTAACAAACCTGATACTGTTGGGGCTGATCTGCGCTACGGTCCTGGCCAGCTGCGTGTTGCCCGTGGGGCGCGGCCACAGCGGCCCGTAGCGCGCGCACGTCAGCCGGCACGTGGAGGGGTTCTGCTCCTCGGGGGCGCGGGGGGCGCCGGGGCCCCGCGTGCAGCGCCCGCCCAGACAGGTCCAGCGCCACTGCTGCCTGCAACACATACAACCTTCCTTTACAAGTGGTGCTCAAGTGCGTATGTAACTCACTATTGCAGCACAAAAAAACACAAATAAAACTGATTTCTAACTATTGGTACCACAATAATAATAATATATATTTAAAAAAAAATTATTCTTTGCAGAATTAATATCATAGGTTAATACATTTAAGAAATTAGGTAATACAATACTTGCCAAAAAACGATATTTACAAATATATACAAAAATAAATTAAATAAAAAATACACCATTTTAAAAAAAGTTTCGGGGAAAAGATAAGGATCGCGTTAATGGAATAATTGTCGTGATGTCACATAGATCTAGTATATTCTAACATTTTCGTTTCCGTAAAAGACTTGTGCGAAGGAAGAGGACCATTGTCGGTAAAGTACATATGAGCTCTCGCTGCGACTAGTATACGACTGATTCCTGAAAAATTCAGAACAGTAATTACTGATTCTTGTAACATTCAGTAGAGTTACTACTGATTCCTGAAACATTCAGAATAGTCATTATTTATAAAGGTTACTGATTTCTGAAATATACTGATTACTAAAAAACTCCAAGAGTATTACTGATTACTAAAAAACTCCAAGAGTTTCTACAGATTCCTGAAACATTCAGAATAGTTACCACTGATTCCTGAAATATTTAGAAGGGTTACTGATTACTGAAAAACTCCAAGAGTTTCTACATATTCCTGAAACGTTCAGAAGAGTTACTACTGATTCTTGAATCAGTAAAAAAGTTGCTACTGATTCCTGAAAAAAATGAAAAAGCTACTACCGATTCTTGAAATATTCAGAAGAGTTACTGCTGATTCCTGAAACATTCAGAGGAGTTATTACTTATTCCTGAAACATGCAGAAGGATTACTACTGATTCTTGAAAAAGCCAAAAAAGTTACATTTGACGACCAAATACAGAAAGATTCCTGAAACCTTGAGAAGAGTTTCTGCTAATTCTTGTAAAAGTAAAAAAAGTTACTACTGATTCCTGAAAAAAATCGAAAAAAAGTTAGGTGCTACTGTTTCTTGAAACTTTAAAATGACTTCTACTGAATTCTGAAACATTCAGAAGAGTTATTAATGATTCCTGAAACATTAAAATAAAATAATACTACTGGTTCCTGAAATATTCTGCTAAGTTACTACTGAACACTGAAACAATCAGAAGAGTTAGATACTATTGATTCCTGCAAAATTCAGTCGAGTGGCTATAACGAATTACTGAAATATTCAGCATTGTCACAATCGATCGTATGACCTATGAGATTAAGAATAATTGGTACTGATACCTGAAACATTCATTTGAATATTTCAGGGCTCATTTGAGTTACCACTCATTCCTGAAACATTCAACATAATCAGATCTATTATTATATTATCACTTTATGTATTGCGAAGTAGACATTCAAGTATTACAGTATTACCATTCGGAATTGGTGTTATCTGGTACGAGGCTTCTGCCGTGGCTGAAGATGCAGCTGATGACCAGCAGAATGAGACAAAGCCGCTGGAGGGGTTCCATGTTGAGAATGGCTCTGAAACAATTACATAAAAACTGATATTATTCGTCATTTCTGAAATACCAAACTTTTTCTTTTGTTTTTATCACAGCTAAACTTTAATTCTTTCAAATCATCTCAAATTTAAAGAAATCCCGCATAAATTAGATAATAAATAACCCACGAGGTCTCGGGCATATTCTTCACAGAAAATTTCCGCTTTACAATAAAATCCAAATAAATGGAATATTTCTGAATGTATCCGAAATATAAAAACTGTGTTTGAAATGTGATGGAATATGCTTTGAAATGTTATTAGAAGTAAACATATAATTACCAAAATATTAAATATTTTAGTACACATATAAAGCGTGGGGATTTCTCTTTCTAACACCGTTTAGATCATATTTCTCACAATGATAGTGAGAGAGATACAGACATTTATATGAAACCCATGTGAGTTGGGACAAATTTGGTCTCGTGTGATTAGAAGGGTTAAATGGTTGTGTTAGATTCTAACGTACTCATCTTATTCTTAGTACAGATCGGCCGCAATAACGCACTTGAGTTACTCCCAACTAGCAACTAAGTTAATAAGTACTTGAACATTGATGAAGGGCCCAAATACTGTATTGTAGTCACAATTGATTTCATACATATTTTTTTTTTGCCCTTTTGACTGCTTAATTAATTATTATTTGTTAGTTGGGAGCGGTTTACGCGCGCTATGCGGCCGGTTTACACCTACGAAACTATTTGTTACATCCTAACATACTACACACAATTGCACACTGGCATCAATTAATCGAATCATCATTAATTGAAAGAGAAATAAAGGTCAATTGATCAGTGTCATTGGGTCAACCACTGGATCTGTTCTAAAAGAAGTGAAGGCAAAATGACATACTCACTCGTATATATATATATATGTAGAATATAAATTTTAATGTATTAGGTATATTAATAAAACATTAGGACAGATATTACTGAAGTAAAATTGATTAAAATTTAAGCATTATTGAAGTAAAACTTTTTTACGCGCGCTCGACTTGGGGATGAGGATGAGTCTTTTTTTTAAATTCTAAATCTAATTCTAATTTTGAAAACAGAAAAATACATACACCTCTGCTTAACTATTTCCCCGAGTAGGTACCCAACTGGCCACATATTTTTGCCTCTACATTTATTTAAAAAAATATATTTACTAAATTTATTTACAGACAATCCAATAATAACACTAATAATTTGCAATACTTTCCCAAGACGTACTCAACTGTGCGGAATATAGTTTTAAGAATGCTGTAATAACATACCTCAAAAATAATTATCAATGTTAGCATAATACCTACTATTCTTCTGCATGAGTCCTTAATAATTTTTTAATTAGCATATTTACTTCATGATTACTGTCCCACAAAAGTATTATTTAAGTATTTTATTTTATTTTTTTATTCACAAAAAGATACATAAATTACAATAAATTTTATACAATAATTACTTACATAATATATGTATTTGATTTACCCTCACAAATAAGCAGGGCTTGTGTGTATGGGGGGTGTTTAAAAATTAAACCAATGTAAACATTGGTTTAATTTTTTTTATTCAGGTCAAATTTTCGGTATATTTTTTAAGCTGAATTTTAACTTTTTTATATTTCTGTTCATGTTTTTGATTTTTTCAGGTACTGAATTAAAAAAATTAACTTCGAGATATTTATGATTTAACTGTCCTATTCTTTTTTTTACATTTTGGAGTAGGAAGTATTGATGTTTGTCTAAGATTTCTGTTATTTTTAAAGGGTGCAACTTAATTTTGAATATATCTTTATAAATTTGTAATGTTGCATGATAAAAGTATAATGCACTTAATTTTCTGACCTTAAATTGTTTGAATAAAAGTTCTGACGATTATGAGTAGGGATTTTTAAAAATTGTTTTTATTAGTGATATTGTCAATTGTTTGTGTTTGATTTGTATATGTACCGCCCCATCCTATAATGCCGTATTGTATAATTTATTGACAGAAAGCGAAGTATGTGGTTCTAAGTAATTTTTCGTTTAAAATATCTCTTAAGCATCTAAATATATATGTTAGTTTCCTTACTCTGTTGTTCAGAATATTTGTGTGTGGGGACCATTTTAAACGCTGGTCTACTGTTATGCCTAGGTACTTATGTATATCACATTTTCTTTATTTGTTTTTGGGGTGTTATGTCGTGTTGCGCTACCTCCTTCTTTAGCCAACGTATTTTACATGTTTATAAAAGTCCGTATTGGCGTATATTAATACAAATAATTAATTAATAAAAAAAGGTTTTTGGGTGTCTCTTTTTATTTTTTTCTCTTTCTTAACCCAACCTAAGAACAGCAAGAACCTAAACACATATTATGTTAAACAAGTTTTTAATTTTTAATTAAATGAAGACAATACTAGCGAAACTTAATCGAAAATCTGGAGGTAGAAAAACCAGAAAAAAGATATTTGCACCTCTGTGACTTCAACCCAAGACCTTCGGCTTTCCGGTCCACAGCTCTAACCACTGAGCTAAGGTGTCTATCCGATTCGGTAATATTTAACTGTATCATACTTCGACTAAGAACTACCAACATTATCTTCATTTTATTACTGCTATCTTTATGTATGAAGATGATAGTTCTTAGTCGAAGTATTATCTTCATTTTATTACTGCTATCTTTATGTATGAAGATGATAGTTCTTAGTCGAAGTATGATACAGTTTAAATAACCGAATCTGATAGAAACACCTTAGCTCAGTGTTTAGAACTGTGGCCCGGAAAGCCATAGGTTCGAGTCTCAGAGGTGCCAATATATTTTTCTGATTTTTCTGTCTCTAGATTTTCGATTGATTTCGCTAATATTGTCTTCATTTAATTAAATATTACAATTTGAGGTAATTTGAGGTACAGTTTTTACTCTTTAAGTAAAAAATAAAAATAAATTATAATATTTATGTAATAATAAGCATTGTTTTTGGTAATTATGCGTGTTACGAGCATGAATGCTTGTTTAAAATAGACGTCGTTTTGTATCCATGTATACAAAAAAATGTTATTACAAAGCGTTTTGAACGTCTGCTTGTAGATACTCTTATATAATTTGAGATGTATGTATATGAGAACGTAAGACCATAATGACCGTGGTATATAATTGGACGCCTTGTCAAAACACTTATTTTCGTCTTGTAAAGTAGTTTATTTGTGGACCGTGGGCGGGTTTATAAATCCTCGTTTTTCATCAAGTTTTAATGGCGCCCGATACTGCCAATATATCCAGTACTAGCCTAGAACTAACTACTTAGTATAGCAGCAATATCTAGGAACTTCGTCAGGTCTCCAGTTAGTTCATAATGGTGACCCGACCGTTGATCCCCCGATAGTTGGCCTTCCAAAATTGTAATTATTATAAAATTATATTTTTTTTGTGCATTATGTAGCAATTTCCAGACTAACATCGACTGCAAAAATACTTCTAATAATAATAAGTTGGTATAGACATCAAACAAAGTTTTATACAGTATCGATTGTTTGTACTTATACGCTGATATATAAAGTATATAGGCAAAAAAATTTTAACAAAAAAATACATTTAGTTTTCAGCAAAAATTTTTGTTGAAAACTGAATGTACTGGGACTGAATATATGAAACGCGGGAGGGGGATTTGCGGGACTGGCGAGCGGGAGAGGGAGAGGGTGGGTGGGGAAGGTGGAAGGGGAACGCGGGAGGATACGGGATGAGGGAGGGGAACGGGGACGCATGGGAAAGGACATGCAGGGAGAAACAATTTATTTCTTTGAATATGGCTTTGCAACGCATACCGGGAACTAGATAGTTCAAAATAAATAACAAAACACAAATGCCAGCGGTTATCCACGGTTCAATAAACAAAATTTAGCTAACTTTTAATGCAAAAAATTTATGCCAACACCAGAAAGTTGATTACATTAGTATAAAAATTATGCGTGGACTAGAGAATCTGATAAATAGGTAATCAAAAAAATATTTTGAATTGTGTTAGTCTGAAATTGCCTTGCGTGTGACGTTGAGATGAGATAAGAAGAGGTATTGTCGCAGGTGAGAAGAACAAATACTCCTAAAGTTTTAAATTAAGGTGGCAATTGAGAAAACATGGGTAGATCATTCATTTAACATATTATAATGATTTACACTACTAAGGAAAGCAGGAATATAAGAAGAGAAAGTAAAAAGTGTAACTTACTTTTTTATTTGTTTGTTAATTGGATCACATAGTGCTCTATCTGTCACCAAATGACACGTTCTCATACTCTCATCTCGTTCTATTTCCTTTTCTATTATTGTCAGATATATGGGTAATATAAATAGATTTAGAAAGAGAGAACACCAAGCTTTTTCTTTGCGTTTAGAAGTTTACCACAAGCAAAACCAATTTTGAAATAATTATTTTTATACAAAACGAAAAAAAGTTATGTAACAATGACTTTTATAATACGCCTGTCTTAGGTTCTGTTTTTAGTTTCGTGTAAAATGGTAAATTGAGTTTACAAAAAAAAACATCGGTAAGCGGTTTTAAAAACTTTATCCATGTTTACGTTGGAAAATAAATAATTTTTATTGCAAATATCTGTATACACAATAAAAATCTGAAATAGTCTTTCATCTGATTTCAAAAAAGAGTTTTTAATTTTGGGATTCGTTCAAAAACAGCGAATCTATTGTAAATTGAACGTTAAGACGGAATATTTGATGGCAATATTCTAAGCGTCCCTGAATGTCCAAGCAAGACGGTTTCGAAGACGTACGGAACTAGAATGAGAGTGTAAAAGTCGTTAGGACGCGTCGCAGTGACGCGACGCCCGCTGCGAAGACGTCACGCGACGTCGACGCTGTGATGAAATCCGACGTCGGTTCACGGGACGCACTATACTTATTACCTATACACTTTACACTGTTCAATGTACATAGCCCACTAAACTAAACACCGTACCGCTTGATGGGAGCTTTGATCTCGGGGGCGGCAATTGACACGGCCGCGGCGCGCTAGTCATTCGTTACAGTACTAACTCGCGCGGGATCTTTTCATTTTATAAGCGGCTTTATGTCACACCAACGAGGAGTGAATACACCAAGCTTTTTTGAGTTAATTCTATATTATCATTATTGTTACCTACCTACTCCGATGGACTCCGTGGTCGAGTGGTTACGATCACGATTATTGGCTAAGTATCCGGAGTATCCGCCGAAATGAAAAATGTTTTTGGAGAAACATTTTTTTAAGTTGATCTACTGTACTGTACTGAATCCACCTATGTTGAACGAGATTAACCTATATTTCCCTAACGCGTATACTCGTGGGAGATCCCGCGTACTTTTTTATGCTCCAAAACCGAGAACTTCTTTCTTTCAGCAAACAAAGCAATCGACTTTAAGCATCGACATCTTCAATGTTACCTATATAGAGTTCAGTAACTCTCTTTTGACTTATGTCACAACATAGTGAAACTGCCCCCATGGACTTTTTTTTCTTTTAAATTTTGTAATCTTCTCCGTAATAATTTGGTGTATAACTGTTACTTGTTGGTTTTTTATTGTAATCCAATTTAGCTCCTGTCTCATTTGATTAACCTTTGCATACTTGCCTATCCCCAGTATACATCTCATAGCTATGTTCTGTATAACTTCTAGCTTGTTAAAGTTTCCTTCATTGACCGAATATAAGATCTTCGAGCAGTAATCTGAATGTGGAGCTAAGTTTAAAAAATTAGCTCTGTAGTACTTCCATTTAGTTTATTTATTATTCTTCTAAGATAATTAACTTTTTTTGATAAGATCTTTATCACATATTTAAAAGTTAATGCAAAATTTTAACCCAATTATATTGAACGGTTTGGCGGAAGACAAAATAAATTAAATGCGCGTGTTACGAATTAGGGTGTAGCCAATAGAAATAATTAACAATTATTAATAAGTATTATCCATTGTAATGTCTGCTAAAGTAATGTTTATGTGTTGTGTAGGTACACATTGTTAAAAAAATAAAATTTTAAGAATAAACAAGGTATAAAATTGAAATGAAAGAATTCAGACAAAACAAATATAATTATTATTATTTTAAAACCAGAACATGAGACTCTATTACACATAAAAATTAAATTTAAATACTCAGGGTCGCGTTTAGCCTACGAGAGAAACTAAATTGTAAATTAATTGATAGCTCGTAACGTATTTAAAATAAAATAAATATTTAATTAAATTAAAATCGCGATGTGAAAGATACTATTCTAAGGGGCGCCAGTTCAATTATAGTATTGAACAACTAATTAATGGTAAATCGACAATCGATGATAAATAAAATTCTAAACTCACGAAGAAAGAAAATAGCTCACGGAAAATTAAGATTCCATCGAAGTGTGCCTCTGTCCTTGGAGCAAACGACTAAACTCTCCGGCTTCTTATTTGGAACTCTTTATAAAAAAAAATTAGCTTGCCTGTAGTATTTTTAACAACTTAGTATTCCATTTGTTCAATTTTGAATAAAAATCAATTTGTAATGATCTGTACAGTTTGTCAAATAAGAGTAGAAAATAAATGAGGGCGCCACCGTTGCCCAAATGGCAATACTAAAAATATAACCATGGAGTTAATCTAAAGCTGTGTAACCTACATTTTAAAAAAAAATTAAAAAGTCATTAAAGTGAAAAAAATATTTTTTCATTGATCTCAAAATTAGAATTGCATTTAGGTATACATATTATTATTATAAATTTGCAATTTTGTGTTAACATAATGAAGAATAACGATATTATAATAAAATATAAAGCACACTTTAGAAATTGCTCACATTTATTTAATACTAGCTTAAGTACCTAGCGTTGCCCGGGCTTTAGATCATGCCTCTAATTTTAGATCTGAATATATTTAACTTATTCAGATCTAAAAGTAGTACGACTAAACTCACCATTAATAATTCTTCCTTTCCACCTACTGTTAAATTCAAATCTATGTTAAATTAAATGAAAGCCAATCACTTTGTAAAACACAATTTAATCAAATTTATGTCATTTAGTAGGTACCTTCACAATAGTGCTTATTCGATTAAAATTTTTTTTTAAGAACAAAAAAATGTTTTTTTAAATGTGTATACAGTGTTTTGAATTTTCAGTGTCATTGCACTTTTTAAGAATATTTGACAGATAAATTGGTATTGCCAGCCTAAAAATTTCTTAGTTCCATTTTATTTATTTTCTACTCTTATTTGACAGACTCTAGTCGCCAAGTTAATTAGGTACTGTACTGGGTGCTTACGCTTACTTCGCATTGTAAATTCAAACTGTTACATTGGCCATTGATCTGTGTCGTTTAGTGGTGTATTTAGAAAATAGGGCAAAGAGGATATTTTAGTATTTTTTCAATCAGTTTCTGTTTCCTCACTATAAAGATGTAGTGTCAGTGTAATGAGAATTGATACAAATTTGTTTTAAGCCTACCACGCCCGGATCACGTACTCAAACTCAAAGTTGTACCTGTGAAGAAATCGGTTAACGAAACAATTATTTACGAATCTAATAAAGAAACTTCAGTAGATTACGGCTACTGCAGGAATATTGATAATTAATCAATTTCACTTGAAGAAAACACAAAGTCTACGGGCGTTTCACACAATGGTTTTTACGTCTATTTTCCATACGTGTAGTCTTTTAATCGTGGATTCCAGATGAAAAAAGGATGTATTCCATTTTGGTTCCGATTTTTTTACAGTTTAAGATGGCGGAAATTATATGATATCTGCTGAGCGATTCTCTATGTTTTGTGAAATCGTGATAGATCTAGGGCGAGATTTCCTGTCAGATCTGTGTGATTTTTTTTGGCTGTTATTTGCTTTTTCTATGGGCCGATGTCAGAATTTCAGCCGTGAGCTGTCACGTATTTTAGTTTAGGTCGTTTTAAATACGAATTAATACAAGTATGGATGATTATTTAGTCATTTACCTAGGAAAGACATCAAAAAAGTATTTTATGCTTTATGTCATTCCCGTCTTGAGTACGGAATTCTAGTTTGGATATCTGCTACAGCAAATCATATTAACCACTTTGATATTGCTCAGAAGAGCATTATAAAAACCTTACTAAAATTACCCATCAGAACCCCCTCAAAAGATATTTTTAAGTGTTTTGACATTCTAAATTTAAAACAAATATATGTCAAGAATAATCTTATACATCATTTTAAAAACAGAAAATCTCCTAATGAAACTTGGGTACATGACACAAGAGCTTCAAAAAAGGATGTACGAGATGTTCCAAAATTCAAGACAAGTTTTGGCCAAAGAAACCACATATATCTGGCAACCAAACTTTACAACATCCTTCCTCCAAGTTTGAAAAAGATAAAAAAGATATATAAGTTTAAGGAAAAAATGAAAACATGGGTAAAAGAAATTAATGCAGACATACTGGAGAATGTATTAAAAACATCATAGAAACTAAATAACGGAAAATCAAAGAAATCTACTAGTCCGCCTCAGCACAGGACCACCTAGTGAGGAGGACTAAGAACAAACACATGAAATAGTTATATTAATTATCATATCTTGTAATTCTCATCAAACCTGTATTTAAATAGTCACTAATAAAAAAAAAATTAAAAAATTTAACAGCCTTAGAAAATCACACAAATCTGACAGAAGATCTCGTCCGAGATCCATCTCGATTTCACAAAACATAGAGAATCGCTCGGCAGATCATTGTTTTAACTAACTACATATATGTAATATGTGGAAATGTTACATCTTTATTTCGTTTCAGATTTAAAATATTTATTAAAAAGTCTGTAATGCGTATTTATTACTGAATAATTATGAACTGTTCGGTATTGTGAATTTCATGTGAATATTTTTGACGACAATGGCAAAGGAAAAATAACAAATGCTTTCATGTGATGTATGGTTTTGTTCAAGGTGTTGCCTTTTATTGGTGATTTAGTACCATCCCAAAATATTATTTATTCTCTTAAGACTATCACGAAATCGAAAGTGTGAAAATAATGATAAATGAATATAAATCATACATTTAAATAAATAAATATAATAAAAAAACTATTTCGGTACATCTATTAGTGAAAACTATCTCTAAGTGAATCTCTTTTGGCAGAACTCTTTGTGAAAACGCTCCTCAATTGCCAATTCCTAAACGATCGGATTTGTTACAAGATTCTCCAATTGCCAATTCCCAAACGATATGATTTTTTACATGATTCTCTAATAATTGCCAATACCCAAACGATCGGATTTGTTAGAAGATTCTTTAATTGCCAATATTCTAACGATCGGATTTGTTGTAAGTCTAAGTTATATGTTTCTCCAATTGCCAATATTTGTTGCAAGTTTCTCCAATTGCCAATACCGAAATGATCGGATTTGATGCAAGTTTCTCCAATTTTAAATATACAAAGTATTGGAATGTTGATGACCGATATTTTATTCTGTTTTTTTTACAAATTGATTAGCAGCTACCGCGCCGGGAGAAATGTCAAAACAACCTGTTGAGGGAAATCAATGTCGAGATTCAAACACAAATTAATACAGAACTAAAAATAAAAACAATTCTTTCGATAATAGTGATGGACAAAATGAAAGTTATGTAATCTATTTACCCGTTTCGAATCCATCTGTTGTATATGTAAGATGCTGGTTAGGGATTTTTGTTCGGTAAATACGGTCATTTAATTTAGTTTGAAATAGATCTTGCTGTAGGATTAAATGATTGTGTAAAAATGTTATTATACTGGGTAATAAAGAATTAATTAATTGGTGCGTTTGGTGATTTTGCTAAAATTGAATTAAGTGGCTAAGAGTCCAAGCCAAAACCAAAAACCCTTTGCCAATCATATATTTCAAAATTTACAATTGAAAGCGGTTCTAAAAATAACACTTTCCAATTTCAAAATAGACAAATTATTTTCTGTTAAAAAAAATGCATTATAATAGGTAGGTACTTTATCTCTCTTCTGAATTCACACAATTAGTTCCAAATTTGAACAAAAATTACACTTAAATACAAAGCAAAATGAGTTAATTGAAGGTGAGAGTTACGCAGGATGCTAGACATCCGAAAGTATTGTTTTTTACTTTAATTAAAAAAAAGCTTAAGTACTTGAATAAAGTAATTCCTACGCATAAAATTTTATGTTTCGTGGTTTCGGTTTTGAGAGATTGTTTTACTATTTTTAATGTGTTCAGTGGTCTTGCCAGTGTCTGTTGGCAATCATGTTTTTTGCTGGCAACCCCGAGTAGCAGACGGACCGCGGCTTCCCGATGTAAACACCGTCCAAATGGGCCACGGTATATATAAATAAAAAATATGTATTTAGGTTCCGATGCATGTTGCCGGGACGGGTTATTTATCAATTAAGTTATTACGAAAGTCCCGCCAGGCGACGCGACTTCCCGCCAAAGCGACTCGCGGCGGGAAATTGACTTGGAACTGCGGACGCCATCTTTGTTGCTGACTTCGGGTCACTGAAATCTATGGAAATCTAAAGTAATGTTTAAAAAAAATATATTTATATATTCATATTAATATTAAGATATTATGAATATTCTAGACCTTCCGGTATTTCTTTGGTTTTGGTTTCCTCCTTATTGTAATTTTATGAACTTCTCCAAACTCCTTTTGCTAAAACCACCTTTGGACATTTTAAATACATACATAGCTTTCAAACTATACAATACATTACCGAATTCGATTAGACGAACCGACTGAATGACAAAATTCAAACACGAAATAAAAAAAAAGTATTGCAAGTACAGGACGTCACACTATTGCAAAAATCTATAAAATAAATTACACATAAGACATAAGACAGAAATAACATAATATAATAAAAACTGCAGATCGCTAACATAAAAACAACAGTTGACGTCGAATATATTAAGAACAAAATGCTAGGGAATGATGAGAAGTTATGGAAAGTTCTCCTATCAATGCTTATCGATCGACCCATCGTGATAACCCAAAAATAAATCACTAGATATAATACTTTGCCGTGAAAATCTGAAATCATAGCATTAAGAATTCGCTATTATTTTTGCACGTATTTGCATAAATTTAATATCAGTCCCGATGTAAAGTCTGAATTCACCGAATGAAGATGTTCCCAGAAACGATAGTCATATTTCCAACTCGTATTTCTTCGGAATTCTATGCATAATAAATAATTATGTGTTAGAGACACGAACAATACGAACATATTTTCTACGTAGTTTGACTGACGGACGTTAAGAAATTCCTGTAGGTAACTTATTTTGCAATGCATTCTCCGTCGAACAGGCATATTGTGTGTTGTAAAATCCAAAAATATCGTATTAATATGAAGATTAATGATAAATCACTATTTTAGATTAATCTTTTTTACGAATTGATTTACATTTTAAACACAAAAAATGTGCGTTTGGATAAATTGAAGCTTTTCGTACTGTTACCGTTGATTAGAATAAAAATAAAATTGTTAATCTCAATTTATAAAAATGGATGTATTTTTGTTTGTCCCTTATGCGTTCCTAAACCATTCATCCGATTGCGATGAAACTTTGGTGATTTGATGTGCGTATGCTCGCGAAGGTTTCTATGTACTGATGAGCTCTGGCGTTATGAAATTTGTATTTAAAAAATATGTGGCGCGCGATTTATAATAGTGAGCTCTGGCGTTATGAAATTATTTCCTACATTATTCATACGATTGCGATTAAAATTTGGTGAGTTGTTGTGCGCGTATACGCAAAGGTTTCTATGTACTGATGAGCTCTGGCGTTATGAAATTTGTATTTAAAAAGATAAGTGGCGCGCAAGTTATTTGTAAGTGAGTATATTTCACATAGTTTAGCGGCAGGGAGGGGAGGAGGGAGAGGGAGTGGAAGGGAGTGAAAGTAAGAGAGAGAGGGGTTCGCAGGAGAAGGGACGAGGGAGGGGTGGAAGGCAGGGAAGGTGGAAGAGGTATGTGGGAGGGGAGAGGGGAACTCGGGAGGGGGTCGGACGCGGGAGGGGGAAGTGAAGCGGAAGGGGAATGGGGACGAATGGGAAAGACATGCAGGGAGAATCAATTTCTTTATTTAAGTGGCATTGCAATGCAAGCCGGGAACTTGCTAGTTGATTACTAAAAATGTATTTTTTTTTAATTAGAAGTGTATCCACGTATTTATAATAAACAACTTTTTAAAAATACAACTTTGTGATTAAAATTATCTGTAAAAGTTACAGTTTATCTGTAACAATTTCCACTGATTATTTTTTTTCTTTCTTACTAAATTATTGATTAAATAAATAAAAAAAAACAAACCAAATCATGACCTCTAGAATCCATTTGCTCCTATTTTTACCTATGCCTGTTACCTATATTCGTGGCGAAAAGATACACTAAGAATACATACATTTTTGGCTTGTGGCTTCCTCTTAAATATGAATAACGCAACGTAAAACATTTCAAACTGCAACGAAAAACTTCTGCAAAAACATATTGACTTTCATTGCACTTTACTTATAACTTAAAAACATGATATAACAGATAAATGATTGATCTGTTTCACACAACACAATACACAAATATTGCCAAATGATTTTAACTGTGTTCGTATTTCGTTTAATTGAACGTACATTGCGTACATTGTTGATCGAGCACAGATCACCGATCACAGGTGTGGGAAATAACTCGACGTCCTTCAACCGCCGATCGATTACTGCCGAATGTCTAATGTTAATGTCAGGTGATTGCCGATTGTGGGATTGGTCTATCCGCCTAATCCACGATGCATTGTGGGAGAGAACACAATGCAAAGGCCTTCGCAATGAAGTTGTTTGGATTTATTTATTTATTTTATTTATTATTTATTGGGCTTACCTCCAATTTACAACAAGGTGACACGAAATTTGGGAAAATGTACATTGCAAGAATAAAGGAAGGTATACAAAAGCAAAGACAAACAGAAAATACATAAGAAATAGAAGTGAAATAGAAGTGTCAAGCCAAGTCAAGACTTCGCAAAAATTAGAGTAATATAAAATATCTTCAAATGTTTAGTGAGCAACAAAAAAAAACTTTAGGATTATGCCAAAAAAATCAAGGTCTTGACGTGAGTTGACCATTCTACACATTCTGGACATTGGTGAATTATTGCCATAATTAGTCGAGTGTTGATTAAGGAATAGCAGTTCTTTATTTCTGAGTCTACGAGAAGGTATATTGAATAGGATGAGTTGTAGATGAGTCAATAATACAGTTCATAATTTTGAAGAAACAAATGAGATCAGTTTATTTCCGACGATCTTCTAAAAGAGAAAAAGTTTAGAGTTTGTTCAATTTCATTATAAGAGTAATTGCCTCGTTCTAATCCTAGCCTCTTAGCAATCTCTTTTAGGAACCGATTTTGAAAGGACGAATATGGACAGCATAAAAAGGAGACCATATAATAAAAGCGTACTCAAGATGGGGGCCAACCAAGGAGCAATAAAGAGTTCTTATGGTATTTATGTTTTTGAAGTCAGAAGTGATTCGAGTGATGAAACCAAGTAGTTTGACCAATAAATTATGAAGCAGCAAAAATTCTCAATTGGTGAGCTTCGTTGTGTAGTAATGCAAAGTTTGGTCTGTTTGGAATTTCTACATCAACGTCTTGGTCCTCCCACCAGGGACAAGACAAACATGAGACATCTCTAGGAAGAATATCATTTTTACGGGCATAATGCAGCAGAGAGATTGTAGGATCATTATCTAGATAACTTGTGTGATTTTTAGATATTTACTGTCACATATTTTAGTTCAAATGGTTTTAAACACGAATTCCTACAAGCATGCATGATTATTTATTAATTTAATGTACTTTGTACATAGAAAAAGCAAAAAAATCACACAAATCTGACAGGAGACAACGTCCGTTATCTCGATAACGATCCCACAAAAGATATAGAATCGCTCGGCAGGGCTTGGGTTCGAACTATGAAAGCCGTTATCTCGGGGTCTATGGCGCCGAACCGACTGTGATTTTGGATTCTTATGAAAAATAATGATCCTAAGATGAATCAATGATAAAATCTCCAAAAATGGCACCATAAGAACTAGTGCAGAAAAATAAAACATAAAAAATACACAATGGGCTTGACGACTTACAGTATACAGACCATCTTCGAAACCAGGGGACTATACGAAGAATTGATATTACGAAAACAGGCATTATGTCTGTCTATGGTATGTTTTTTGGGGGAAATAGTTTTTGTTATGAATTTAAAACGGGTTAATCTGTTTTCAGTTTCCTCTTATTCCTTCTTTTGACCGAGCGTATATAGCGTATTTATTTCAAGATGGTAGCTGTTTTAACTCGACCGTTTTGCATTTCGTATTTATGTAAATTTGGTTGTATATTCCGTTTTTGGTTCAAGATGGAGACCGTTTTAATGGTTCGGTAAGGATCCTTTTTCAAAAGTAATATCGTCGTCGTGTTCATTTGGACCTGGTACTGTAAATTTGTTTGAATGTTCCGTTTTCGGTTCATGATGGAGACCGTTTTAATGGTTCGGTAAGGATCCTCTTTTTAAAAGTGATATTGTCATGTTCATTTGGACCTGGTACCTACCTACCTGAAGAAAGTTTAAAATTAATATTTTCATTGTCATAAACACGTTTCTTTGGAAGGTATGTGAAATAAAAAAGTCACTAAGTCAATATGGATGGTTTATAATTAAGTAGGTTGGTATTTAAGTACCTACTTATAAATCTTATGATTTCAAAGGAAATTTAATATTTGATTTATGAAATAAGAGAAAATTAGAGGCATACTTTTTTGGACGCAAGGTCTGCTTAAGAGGAACGGCTGCGCGGCCTTTTACATACAAAACTTAATTTTGTATTTGAATCCAAAATACACAACCAAATCGAATAATATTTTTTTTAAACAACATAGCCAATGTCTAGAACGGATATGTGCTACTTTATGTATTTATGTTTTAAATTATTAAATATGGGCCATTAAATAAACCAATTTTGCATGATTTTAGTGGCAACTTTGGCATTTTTATTAATTCATTATAATTATTAAAACATATCTTGTAAATAAAAATAATACTATGTTAATATAATGAAGAAAAAAAACGTTAAAAAAAGCTTTTTCTTCTTGAGAAATTTTAATTTACATAAGACAAATTTGTATCAGTCATTTGTAAATGAAATTTAGGCCCAAAATTTGCTTTTTTAAACAATTAGAGATTTTTATAGTAAAAAGTTTTTTTTAAATAAGTATCATTAACTTAATTTACATAAATAACAAATAATTGCCACAGTTTCCTCTCGGACTTTGAAAAAATAATTTCTTTAATGGCGAATACTTTGTAATAAATAAAGCTGCACGTATCTGTACCTACCTTTTGATTTAAAATATTATTATTTTATTTGGTTGGATATTTTGACCTCAATACTAATGTACCCCAGATTCACTTTCACACAATTCCTTCAACAACATTATAGTTAATTTTTTTGTTTACAGCCCATTTACAAGTTCATCTGAAGCGATATATTTCGTTACAGTTTTGTACTTTTTGGGTTTATTATTCCACCATTGTACGTCAGCATTTACGTATGTACCAGTCATTCTACATGCTTCATAAAACCGTCGGTAATACAAATAATAACTAATAACCCAGGTTATTAGTAATACATATTATTTTATGGCGGTTATTGTTATTATGTACTCGTATACTGCGGTGTGCTGAAATAGCCCCAGTCTATAAGTAGGTACTACGCAGAAAGGGGGGAGGTGTTATTTTGGGACTCCGCAGGACGATTTGGTACCGGAGCCCACGTGCTAGACGGTACCTACGGGTATATGGGTTCGCAATACAGGGACACAATACTACCAAAGCAATGTATTATTACATTATACTAGGAATGGTAATATTTTTGCCTAAATCGAAAGATGTTTTATTAGGTATAACTAGTTCATGGTAATAAATAATAAAATTGACGAGTGAGGCCTCACATGGAATTAGTTTGGGAATATATTTGGGAGGCGGGTATGGGTACCGCCGCCAAGGGGATCATTTATTGGATAACCAACACTCCTCCCATAGGTAGCCCCAAGTGGTTCGCTACGTTTCGTGATTTAGGGGTGAGATTTGTCTAGGTTTTGGCAACCAATGCGTTTGTCAAAAAAAACGGAAAAAATTGTAAAGCCTTAAATAACGATGCCATTTTTTTTTGTTAATTTTATACTATTGAGAGTACCTATATTTATTATTATTTTATTTTTTTACATTTTCTTGATTTTCCCTACTTGCTTCACATGCTGAGGGCGTTTTGTAGCAAGTAGATTACGGACATCATTTTTATTACACAAAATTAAGTCGTAGACTACTTTATTTTTTTGTGTGAATACCTCACAAGAGTCCCAGCTGCTCCCCCCTGAGTAATCCCCAATAGGGGTTGTTTTGTGAGGCTGGAGTGGGGTGGGGTAGACGATGTGGAGAGGAAGGTGAGGGCTATTGAGATCTAATCACCAAACATGGCTAAAGCCAATTTAAGCAACGTTTCAATTCTGAATAGAGGTCTTACACGCGATACTGAGAGTTTCTTCCATTCTGGAATGTGCCGCAAATACATTATACATTATTTCAAATGAATTCATTGTGAAATAACACAAATTAATCTAATAACATTTTTGTCCGCATGCCGGGATTCGATCCCGCAACCTTCGGATTGAAAGTCAAGAGCCAAACCCCTCGACCACGGATGCCGTCTACTATAAATATTTTAATTGTTTTTCCATGACAGTACCTAGTTAGTATGAGGTATTATAAAATTATATTTAGATAAGACATGAAGCGAATGAGTACTCTTTTGTTCGAAAGTATTGTTTATTTCACAATAATTCGAGTTAATCTCCAACGCTCTAATGCCGAACGACCGACAACTACAAAATCCGGTCTACACGCAGTGCACACCGATTATCGCTAGTGGAACACCTTTCGACGAGATATATCGATTTATGGTGCGCATTCGAATATTGCTTTCCTCATTATCACAAAACATAGTATTTGGAGATGTCTGACTAATCAACTGGACGATCTATGTATGTAGTTTCAATGTTTTTCAACAGATGTCTTTGGTATATGTAGTTAGTTATACATCAAAAACATGTTACGTAGTTTTGATGTTTCCAAGAAATGTTGGTAAGTTTTTATTTTTATTTTTTTAAATTTTTTTATATTTATTTAACATTTAAACCCGCTAAATAACTTATGTAGTTTGTCAGCAGGTACATAATGACTAAATTGGTACATTTTCAAACATTGTATATATATATATGATTTTGATGCTAAAATATCAATTAACTTGTAACTTGTGTTGTACCTACTATATGAGAAAATCAACTGTCGCCCGTTCGTTTACGTTTACGAACATAGCTGATGACATCACATCGTCAGGTGGGCACCTTTAGTGACCAATTCTCCTGCCGCTGAACCAGACATAGCATATTTGAGAACGGACGTTAAGTCCAGTTAAATATTAAAAGTCGACAATAAACACGACTCGTAATTTAGACGAACCAAAGTATTGAAAATGATAGTACACTACAAGTACCTACCTAATATTATATAATAGAATATTATATAACGTACTAGCGAGTACCCGGCATGCGTTGCAATGCCACTCAAAGAAAGAAATTGTTTCTCCTTGCTTGACCTTCCCATGCATCCCCGGTTCCGTCCCCATTCCCATCCCGAGTTCCCATTCCGCCTTCCCCACCTTCCCCCCTCCTGGATTCCTCTCTCCCACCCTCCTCACCCTGTCGCTAAACCATATGAAATACACTCATTTGAACAACTCGCGCGCCACGTATTGCAATTTTTCAATAGAAATTTCATAATGCCAGAGCTCACTATTATATATAGAAACCATCACGAGCATGCAGACATCATATCACCAAAGTTTCATCGCAATCAGATGAATGGTTTAGGAACGTATTAGGGACAAACCAAGAAACATTAATTTTTATATACTCGTGTTTAGATGTAAGTATAAAATATAATGTCATTTCTTTTAAGTAAATGTTATTCGTCGTGTTGTATATTTGATATTTTTTTGAGCCAATTTTGTTAATCTCGACTTAGCTCGACTTATTCATCCTGTTTCGTTTCGCTATCAAACATTGCACAAGTCGTTAACATTTTATACACAATTCAATCCAAGTACCTCACGCACAATCTAATTGGCACTCAATGAGTTTTTCGGACCTACTGTTTTTATATCCCAATTTGTTATAAAATTAGTAACAGGTAATAATAAAAAAATGCATTTTCAGCATTATTATTTTGTTGTTGTATTGAGTCATAACAATAACACTTGAAAACATAATACCCACTGCGAAATTCCTACTACTACTCCGAAATTATTAGCATAATACATTGTATAATTTTTCTCGTTTTTGTCCTTTTAAATTAATAACATAATGTATTATTTATTTTTTTTGTAAATATGCATAGACTCCACCTCACGGATAATACGGAACGTTCGTGTTGTCGAAGTTTGATGCACGGATAATATGGAATATTCCTTTTTTAACTAATAGACAATCAAATATGACATTTGATGGAAGTATCAATCTTATAAAATAAATTCTCGTCAAAAAAAAAAGTACTTACTTCGATAACAAATATTATAATCAATAATTATCAGCCTGAAACACTCATCTACATTGAAAAAATCTTCCAAGAAAAGATACTGGCCGCCAACGGGAATTGAACCCGTGACCATCTGATTGCCGGTCAGCAGCTCTGACCACTGAGCTATGGCGGCTTATCTAATACCCGCCAAATAATTCAATATATACTAGTGTTTCATTTTTTTTTAATTTATTTTTTTTTTAATTTTTTTTTTTTTTTAATTTATTTATTTATATATATACATATTTTTTTTAAATTTATTTATTTATATATATACATATTTTTTTTTAATCACAAACAAGTCCTGCTAAGCCAATTCAATTGGCTTGTCAGCAGGTGCTTATAATTAAGTTACATATAAATTTTAAATGTTATAATTTTACATCTTATATCTACAAATTCAACATTATTCATACAAATCAATCTAAGTATAAATATATTTTTTTTCGACAATTACTTATTATTACATTTTTCCAACTGAAAACAACCAACTTTATTTTTGTGAGAGAGGTATTTTTTTAATACTAAATCTCCCGCTAGGTGGCGTCGAGACTAATTATGTCTGCATTTTTTGCTGAAATACTTTAACTTGTGAAATATTAATTATTATTTTTAATTGATTAACTAACGTTTAAACAAGATTTTTATGCAAAGCACAAAGGGTAGATAACAAATATTATAATCAATAATTATCAGCCTGAAACACTCATCTACATTGAAAAAATCTTCCAAGAAAGATGGAAGATTGAAGATTTTTTCAATGTAGATGAGTGTTTCAGGCTGATAATTATTGATTATAATATTTGTTATCTACCATTTGTGATATGCATAAAAATCTTGTTTAAAAATCTTCCAAGAAAGATGGAAGATTGAAGATTTTTTCAATGTAGATGAGTGTTTCAGGCTGATAATTATTGATTATAATATTTGTTATCTACCCTTTGTGCTATGCATAAAAATCTTGTTTAAACGTTAGTTTATCAATTAAAAATAATAATTACTTACTTCGAATTATTGTGTTGAGATTCAAACTACGAAAGCATCATATCATCATAATTTAGACATACATCCCAGGTTTTGAATGGTTTGTTTGGTATAGCCGGGTTTATCTAGCGGGTATGTGTAATTATTCTAATACATTTCTTTCCATATTCTGCTTTCATAAATACAGATACCTACAAAACTTATCAATAATGCATTCACTTAAACGTGAACAAATTATTGTTTTATATGGCAATAATATTTTTCTATGATCGGCAGCATTGATTGATTGTCTATGAAATGTTAAAAAAACGATAAATATAAAAATGGCGTATCCGCTTAAGGCTCCGTTCCCGGCCCCAAAAAGACGAAGAAATTACGAATGTTAGAAGAGCGCGCTAACATTTACAACGATAAAATCGATGTAAAAATCATGAAAATCTTTAACAAAACACGACTCGTTTAAAATAAAGCAAAAATCTCGCGATAATTGTCATAAACAGCATTTAAAGAAACGCTGTGAATTTTTTCATACATATAACTTGTAAAATAACTGAAACAAACGTGTTTATAATAATTTTTGGAGCATACTTTGCGATTTTTTTCTATCGAGGGAATTTTATATAATTAATTAGAATTAATTTTAACAAAATTAAAATGTTAAATGCATATTTTTGGCATATAAAGAAACAACAAATTAATTAAAAAATTAAGTATCTACCTACGTACAAATCTTATGATTTCATAGGAAATATTGGTTTCGATTTATAAAATAAGAGAAAATTAGAAACATACTCTTTTTGACGCGATGACCACTCTTCACAGAACCACTAGCAATAATTTATATTATGTAAACACTTTCTCTATCTAATTTAATAAAGTGTACCTACCTTATAACAACAAACAACTTTACACACACGCATTAGCAACACACTGCACGTAACTAAATCACATTGAAATCGTATGAAGCGGTGTGAAGTGTAAATATCGTACTTCCTTCCATACTCGGCGCTATTTTCTCGCTATATCATTCAACTCACGTACGAAATGCATACAGTTTGCATTTGGTGTTTGGATTAAGATAATTCCTACAAAATTGGGGCTAATAAAAGCAAAATATTTGTAGCACGATCGAGCAGGCAACAAACACACTTTCATTTTTTCGTGGATGTGTGAATTATTCGTGAATTAAGTATTGTGATTGTTAACAAACTATGTGAGGTGCATTGTACGGAGTTGCTCATGCGATACTTGTTTACCAACAGTAATAGGGTATTTTCACAAACTATGAATAACGTTAAAAATGTATGGAAGATTTAAAGTTTATTTTTCTGATTTATATCATTGTACTAAGAATGTGTTATTTTTATATTTTCATTCATTGATTTGAAAAGCACACATTCCGAAACGGTTCATAGTTCATACTGGTTACAGCGTCATTGTAAATAGAAATGTCACTTGCTGGTAAGAAGGCTGTTACCGATGCTGCCCGGCGTGACGTCAACGCCGCCGAAATCAAGAATAAAAACGAACATGTCCTTTTGGCGGCAAATCGAAAATTGCAAGGTACAGAAATTTTACAAAACCTATTTGCCAAAAATCGAAAATAACACAATGGAATTAGTATTTAAATTATACAATTACAAGAATTTTTTACATAAACTCCACACGAGGCCCTGAGGAAAATAATTTCCGTCAGGGTCTTTGTCATCTTTGGAGGATTTTTTTGGGGAGATGTTGTAGGAGGGAGGAAAAACAGAATCCGGCGAAGAAGACGAGCTGGTGAACTTAAATCTATCTTTAAAAAAAATATATAATACATGGTAGATCTACCACCATCGTGACGGTACATTTTGCTCTTTTGATAAGTTTATTTATATATGATACAATATTTTACATTTCATAGTAGAATCCAGTAATGTTGGCTTCACTCGGTGACTTACCCGTGCTGAGGCCTTCATTTTATAAAAATATATACATAATAAATATAAAATATATGTATACATACAAAGTTATGTGTTAAGTGTATTTTTTTATTATTTTGTTATGAAATTTTGGTAATATTGTCTTTTTTGTTCTTTAATCAATTTTATAATTTAATGTCTGAATTTATTTTTGTTTTCCTCAATTTTATTTTCAAGTTTTAAGACTGTTAAATGCTTTGATAGCATGATATTTATAGTGTCTTTGTCCAAAGCTTATATTTACCGTCGGAGTTACATCTTATAGGAGTTAGGACCCTCCAAAAATCGATTAAAATACCTGGTTTGAAAGCCATCAGCAGGCGTTCAGTATACAATCTATACAATGTATTTTTAAAAGTAGCAAAACGTACAAATATAAAGTATTTTCTACTGATAAAGCTTTGGAGGAGAAAAATGAGGAATACCAAACCTCGATACTTTTACTTAGCTATTATCAGTTGAGTTGCAGTTGTCCCTTTTGCTCAGTATTCAAAGGAGTAAGAGCAAAAGAGAAAGCAACAGTTTGTTAAAATACTTATTGTTAAAATTTCTCGGCGACCGGGTTTTCTCTTAAGTGTTTACATACAGTAAATGAATATTTTATGCCTACTATCATATTTATAAGAACCATTTTTTGTATTCCTTGCACATAACATCTATTTACTTGTGAACTGTCTGTACAAGCGTAGTCATAAATAAATAATTCACAATAAGAGAGTTTTTATTTCCCTTTTCAAGCCGCTCAGGCAATTACTGTTTGAAGTTTCAATGTGATTCGTGTGTGGTTGTGGTTCTTTTGAAGTTATTATTTATTGAGAAAACGGTTAAAGAAAGGCAGAACTGTACATTTATGTACGAGTTAACCAAAATATCGATGGTTACAGTGAAATATCTAATATTATAACCATTAGTGACCTTTTCTACCCCGATTCACACGAGTTGCAAAACCTAATTTTTTTTTCAATTGAACTTGCCAATTTTTTGACAATATAAGATTTGAAGATATAAGGGATAGAATTTTAACCCTCTTGAAATTTCTAGAACAGTCTTCCGGAAAGTTCGATAAAGCTCTAGAAAGTTATGGAAGAAGTGGCGGAGTATGTCGTGGATTGTTCGGGAATAGAGAATCGGGAAAATCATTGTGGAATATTCCAGAACACTCTCCAATGCTACCCTGAGCGAAGCCGGGTAACCCAGCAAGTAATATATTATGTACAAATTCACAACTGAATCGTTTAAAGTTTTTTTTTAGAAATGTCAACAGACTAGCATTAAATCGAATTACTAACCTTACCTGAGGTCTTGAGGAAAATAACTTCCCTCAGGGCCTATTTCATCTTTGGGGATGCTGATTGGAGGGTCTTTTTGTGAAAGGAAGGACTGAATCTGGAAAAGATCCGTTCTCACAGTATGTTACCCAAAATCACCCACAGTCATCTTTATTCTATGTTCACAGTCAAAACAAGAATAAATTAAAAAATAACATTTGCTAGGATCAGCGATGAACGTGACGATTTTTATATATATTTTTTTATTTCACGTAAAATAATTTTAATTATTAAACAGAGCAAAAACATTTGTAAAGTATGTTTACGAGAGATGGGAAGGGTGACGGAAATATTGAAAGTAGAGGAAATACAGGTAACTCTATTAATTAACTCAGTTGGCGCTAACAAAAAAAAATGTCCAAGGAAGCGAAGCTAGCAGTCCACAATAAAGTGCTGGTACCTACTCTAATGTACGGCAGTGAGGCGTGGAACTGTCAGAGGAAGGATGAAAGTAGACGAAATGCTGTAAATGAGATTCCTGAGATATGTGTTAAAACCATGTATGATCGTGTGAGATATGTGAAGATACGTAAATAATGCAAGGCTGATATGTAAGCATCTGGAGCGAATGGACGAAGAAAGGAGTGTAGGTAAGGAGAATATGTAACGCAAATGTGAATGTTAGAAGAAGTCGAGGACACCCGAGGAATAAATGCCACAATCAGACGAAGCAGATTTTTGAGACGGGTCAAAATAAAAGAAAAATTTAAAATACATACATATAACATATTTGAAGAGAAGTAAAACCTTCACCAACGCAATCTCAACCAATAGGAGCCTTGAAAAGTGAGCTCATAATCAAAGCGGCTAACACAGTAAGGTTTCATTCTATCTAATTCTCTCGCAGGTTAAATCCTATAGATGTATGTGTTTGTCTCTTTTTAGTGTCGTTTCTGTTTCATCGAGTTTCAAATCACAACTGTGCTAAAGAAGTTTTACTTCAAAAAGGAAACAGATGGTTCTTAAAGATAATTACAAGAAGTCATATTGCGTATGCAGTTCAAAAAATTTTTTTTGCGTTAAGTTAGGCTAGGTTATATATAACGCAATATTAAGTTATGCCAATATGCTATACATAATTGCAAATCCAACCTCTGCCAGTGCTGTAGATATTCATCGACATCACCTGTTCCATAGATATTAGTCAGCAGTTTGAGCTGTAGATATTCGTCCTCACTTTGGTTCTCATAGATATTAGTCAGCAGTTTGATCTGTAGGTACATATTCGTACTCACTTTGGTTCTCATAGATATTAGTAAGCAGTTTGAGCTGTACATATTCGTATTCACTTTGGTTCTCATAGATATTAGTCAGCAGTTTGAGCTGTAGATATTCGTCCGACATACAGGCTGTAGATATTAGTATCTGAAGTCGGGGAAAACGGTGCGATGGTTTGAATTGATATTTTCACGGCCAAAAGTATTGTAGTGATTTATTTATGGGTATGATGCCGTGTTGCGCTACATCCTTCTTTAGCCAACTTTTCGGACAGCTTAACAGTGTCCATCATCAGAGCAGATGTGTAATTGGCAGATGTGTAATAATTACACATCTGCCCTGATGATGGATACTGTAATGCTGTCTGAAACGTTGGCTAAAGAGGGAGGTAGCGCAACACGACATAATACCCCCAAAATAAATAACTACGTTCATTTTCAGGCAAATAAAATATTATATAACATACGAACACGACATAATACCCCCAAAATAAATAACTACGTTCATTTTCAGGCAAATAAAATATTATATAACATACGAACTGATAACTTAAACGAGATAAAATTCTTATCAACGAGATAAGAACTATTCTATGATCTGTGATAAGAACGTAGCTAGTGAAATAAGTAAAAACCCAACCAAAAAAGCAGAAAAAAATCATTAATAAGAACAATAATGAGTTCTAATGATGAGCCCTTCTACCTGCCACTGAAAGTTCCGTCACAACCTTTCTTTCTGTCATATGCTTGGTTTACGAGAAATCTAGAGAGATTACGACATTTTGCTTTGAAGAGTATAACACTGAATCGAAGTAGTTTAACCAGCAATTCCTGAGCAAATTTGGACTAAAAAATATAGATGTCATTTTGCTTTCCGTTGATACTTTTTTCAGATAAAAACAATAACAATATTTTTCTGTCACAACTGAGTCTATGGTTACCTTTTTAATGGAAAGGGAAAGCATGGAGTTCTCTCTTTCTAAATCTGTTATTATTATATGTTACTAGCTGATGCCGAAAAACTTTGTTCTGCCATATAAATTATTTCTATGTGTGGATGAAAGTTCGATGAGGCGGACGTAGCGCCATCTGTCATTCAACAACATAAATAATTTCGTTCTGTTTGAAATACGAACGACGGTTAAATTAGTTCATACAAAAATACAAAAATCGCAATAAAAAAATGGGAGGGTGAAAATTTTGGGGTTATATGTATTTTTTGATGCAAAATAAAAAAAAATAATTCTGTATAGGAACCCCTAATCACCTAGCGGTATGAAATGTACTTTACGACCTATTCTCATACCTACCGAATGTACAAACAAACTTTCATAAAAATCGGTCTAGCCGTTTCGGAGGAGTGCGACCACAAACACCGTGACACGAGATTTTTATATATACATATAGATAATAAATCTTGAAAGGGAGACGAAATTTTTTGACGAGTGGCCTGAGCGGTTTTTTTGCAGCGCCCTTGAGGTGATTTTTCATAAAAACGGCGCCATAAAAAATATCCAATCATTATTATTATTATTAGAGCTGAAACTGGCAAATTTTGGTGTAGATTCTGGTTTTGGAGGAAGTTGATGGTTGACACTCAACACTTTGAGAATCAGTGTTGATCAGAGAACAGGTTATTATAACTCCATATGCTGAGCACTAACAGTGTCTCTATGACATAACTAGTGACTAGTGACTCATGCAAAAACAACATATTTACTATATAGTAAAACATAGATTGCATTCTATTCATATATGTTACAGAGAAGGTATGCAAATAAAATGCGCAGAAAAGAAGACAGATTAACAAAAATATAATTTGTTTGTACTAAGATAATGATGGATTTTATATCGTGTTCGGTTTTACTCGCATTAATTTTATTTCTTGACCTTTTGTGCAAAGTCGATGATAACATTGATAATTCATGTGACTTATTTTCGTTTGCTAAAGATATTTTGGATGTGACTTTTCGTGGATTAAAACACCTTTATATCTTTCTATGACTTTTTTATTCATGTTCGGAACGGTTTCACCTTATATAACGGATAACTTCAGAGAGGTACAATTAATTTTAACTATCTATGTCGGGAATGAGCGTCATTGGCTGTATTTAATACAATGTTGTTTATTTTGACTTATTTGGTTTTATTGTAGGCGGAGCGGCATTATTACAATTGAATATCCCTTCAGCAGGCCGCCTAGCACGGTCAATAACTTTTGACTTCTCATCTTTCCCTAAAACAATTGAGATCGCTAACGTACAAAAAACAGTTGATATCGAATATATTAAGAATACTTAGTCATTGTGAACCATTACTTAGTCGTTGGCGATCTGCAGTCGTGCTATGGAACGATGAGAAGTTACCGAAAGTTATCATATCAATCCTTATCGATCGACCAGGAACAATACAAATTAAATTAATAATTGTGAAATACAAATTAAATCAAATAAAATTTTGAACCCGCGACCCCCGGATTGCGAGTCAAGAGCCATACCCCTCGACCGCGGAGGTATTTTCTATGAATTGATATTACGATATGACAAACGCCAAGCGATTACATAAAAATACTAACCTATTGAAATACTAACCTAAATTGCATTGGCCGTCCACATTTACATTTTTATAATAAATGGGAGTTAATTAGTTAAGACTTTATTAACAATTCAACAATTTTAGTTTTTCAAAGATCGAATGGAAAAAAATATTGCGTCTTAGATGCATTAAGTCATATTTAAGTCTTTCATTTCTAAGAGCTTCGTTAGTTCAATACGTCAATAAAATGAATTAAAGGAATTTTAGCCTTAGAAATAATGTTTTGGATGCTCTGCTCGAGGGTTACGACATACATTTAACCATGAGACCATAAGAGATGCAATTCCTTTCACAATGAGCGACCATCCTAGTCATTTGTTCACTCTTCTTCAGGTTTCTTTCACTTTCCAATTTAAGTTCATATCCGCAAAGTAGTTACCTAGTATTTGATTAATGTTCATACATTTTGAAATATACGACTGTCTTTTATTTCAAAGCCTTTATTTAAAATGTGTGAACATATCTAATAATTGTAGTTTTCAAACATCGAATAAGTCGGTTGCGTTGACCTATGAAATCGCATCAAAATTTTTATACAAAGGTCGTATCACTGTTTGTATGCAAAGCTTTTATTCGAGAGTTGACAAACAAAAATATACGAGGGCTATCCGTAAAATAAGGTCTCCAAGGTGCTGCAGTCGCGATGAAAATTTTACGTCCAATCCTTCAACACTAGCTTGTAGCCTGGTTTCGTTGCGCCAAATCCCCATAAAGCAGCACTCTCTGCGACATTTAGTCTCGGCGTGGCAGCTGTTCGCGATGAAGCTTCCGCTTGTCGCACCCACCAGGTGTGAATTACGCTATATAATTAGATTTTTGTGCGAAGAACAAAACCCCGGTAGAAATTCATTCTCAGCTATTTGAAGTATACGGAAAACAGTGTATGAGAACGAAAACGCGCGCAAATATTGCAGAGAATTTAAAAAAGGACGGCCATCGGTTTCAGTTGAAAAATTTGTCAGAGTGGAAAAAACAATGATTGAAAAACGACGGGTGTCGGTTCGGGAGCTCTGTGATATGATCCCTGATGTCAGTATCATTACTAGACTATTGACAAGATTTTGATATCCTTAATCTTATCCTTATCCATAACAAGGATATCAAAATCTTGTCAATAGTCGCAGATTCCTTGAGTGCTACGACATCAATGGCGAAGAATTCTTGAACTCAATTGTGACTGGGGACGAGACCCGGTTAAACTACACGACGCGAGTGGAAGCTCCATCGCGCATGGTTGCCTCGCCGAGACTAAGCGTCACAGAGGGTGCAACTTGGTGCGGATTTGACAAAGGGAAACCAGGCTACATGCCAGCGTTGCAGGATTGCGCGTAAAATCATTCCTCGCGACCGCAGTGCCTTGGAAACCTTTTTTTTTACGGACAGCCCTAGTAGTATAGGTGTCGGGAAAATATCACAACGTATACAAATAATTATTTGTTTAAATGTAATTAGGCTAATTAATCGGACAATATCACATTTTCTTTAAGCTATAAAAAAAATAATTACTCAAATTATTAACCCGGCATGAATAATTGATAACTTAATTAAACACATGTTTTAGTGATTAACTTTAATTAAGTATCGTATGGCATTGGGACTTCTCGTAATTACTAATTACAATTACATAAATTACTGTTGCATGTTCGTTTCTACAGTTTGCCGTTCAAATTCACAAATAAACATCGTTGAAAACATTGAACTTGACAATTTTAATTACGCTATTACAGACCAAAATTTTGAAAGGTTTCAATCTGACATTTTTATTGCCTTACTGGAATATTAAACGAGTGTATTACAAATGTTTACGATATTAACTTCAATCTAAACTATTCAACACATAAATTGTACATTCGTTAACATGAATAAACAACATATTTTTTTAAGAAGAAGGTAACACTAATAATCCAAACAAAAGTATGAAAGGGAACAAGACACTGAAAAATAGAAAAAGATAATGGTCGCAACTGGGACTTGAACACAACAATATTGACACACGTTTCCATTATATATCGTATTCGGTTCAATGACAGATGATCCGCCGACAACTTTACTGCCCCCCCCCGACATACTTATGCACATGCAGTCGGTTTAGGGAAAATACGGTATACAGTATATTTGAATTTCTTGCCTTTCTCTACAATAATAAGCATGTATTATACATGTAAACTTTTATCTTGAAACACTCTATCTATTGGTGAAAACCGCATGAAAATCCGTTGCGTAGTTTAAAAGATCTAAGCGCACAAACATTTTGAGCGACTTCATTTTATACTATGTAATGATACACCAGGATATAAATACAAAAAAAAAATCAGAGTGTGTAATTCACACGCGGTAGAAGTGAAACTAGAAATTCGATAGATGTCGCTTTCTTTTCTTTTGCATGTTTATTTTAAAGCGGTTTGAAGATTGGATATTGATTTCACAAAAATAAAAATGTTTTTTTTTTTGGATTCCGTAGGATTCGAACCTCCGTTCACTTGATGTCTGTCTCTCTTACCGCCGAGACTTGTCAGGAGCATTGCCCACTGCGCTATCGAAGGCCCGCACCAAAGCGCGAGTTTACCGCATTATATTAGAACCGAGTGTTTGTGTAGAACTAAGTAATGACGCATTTCCGTTTCATACGAATTTCAAATCCCAAATGGCGCTAAAGAAAAAACTTCAAAAATCGACACTGTATATAAATTCGTTTGATTTTCATACCAGCTTATTATTAAGGGATTTTTTTAAAGTCAATTTTACGTTAAAATTTGTAAATAATGCACAAAAAATTATAATTTTAAAGTAAAAACCTTTTACGGGGCCAATTATCGGTGGATCAACTGTCGGATCACCGTCGCATTCAGACATAGGTACCTAATATAACTGCTAAGTTTAGTAACGTTGTCGACGTACCTAAGCATTATTTTTATAAAAATATAAAGTTGTCATGTCGGTTTTAGTCAGCATAAAAATACTTGACATTATAAGACTGCAGTAAAAGTGCATTCAATCGAGCTGGTCAATTTGAAAAGAGCGTTATGGGAAATAGATATATTGCATCCACACGGATACCTTGACCTGCATTCTGCATGCAATAATAGACTGGCGACAATACCCCATGTCCGTATGCACTGCGCATTCACACATGGTTCTTCTCATGCACATTAGGCATGCACTTTTATCATACACGGCACACCGTGCAACATGCACTAATATCCTTGCAATTTACTATCATGACTGCTGACTAATGGATTCATACCTAATGGATATTGATCTACTGCGGATTTCTGATTCCCTGGTATCGAATACGGTTGATTTTTTAATCTTCTTCGTGAATATACTGGAAGATCTTTGTCTCTAATAATTTACAGTAAAAATCACGAGATAGTCGTAAAGACACTAATGCGTACTAATATCTCGTAAAAACGTGTTCTACTATTTTCACGAGAGTAACGGTAGCCTCTCAATTTAAGTGTTGCCGACCCATGAACCATTTATTAGAGCACCAACCGTTTTCATTCGATGCCAAATCTCAATTTTTTACATTACCTCCAGAGAGGAGGCCCTGCGGAAAATAATTCCCCTCAGGGCCAACTTCATCTTTGGGGATGCTGTGTGTAGGGTATTTCTAGGAAAGGAAGGATTCTGGGGGTCAGTGTGTCCGTGACGGAAGCATGAATCCATCCCTCCCACTGGTGCTAGGCGATGTTTAGAGAGAATCCTGCTAGAGAGGTCAATAGGCCTCTCTCAACCAGTCCCAAACCAGGCCTGCCACGCAGTTGATGGGCAGACACATCCGCCGCCAGGATCCGGATAAACGTCACCCCATAGCAACCCTGGGAAGTCACCAAACGTAGTGAACCAATTACGTGGCCTGCCATGCAGCTGGTGGGCAGATGTATCCGCCGCCAAGACCCGAACAAACCTCACCCCATGAACCATTTGAATTTCAGTGGCGGTCCGTGACTTAAATTTTATGTTTAATAAATGTTTCTCGTAAAAGAACAGTGTCGTTTAGCATAAAATGTCAGCAGTAATCGATGTGTGCCACTGAGGGTTTGTAAAATTGCAATTTGGGAGGCTGATATAGGTACCTACTACCACCCCAGGAACCAACACCTCTGCCATAGGTCACCCCAAATGGTTTGCTACGTTTGCGGATTTAGCATAGGGGTGCCCGGGATCATGGAGTGGGGTTTGTCTGGGTCTTGGCGGTGGATGCGCCTGCCCACGTTCTGCGTGGCAGACCGGATCAGGAGAGACTGGATGAGGGAGGCCTTTTGACCTCTCTAATCGGACTCTCTCGACAAATCGCCTTCACCGCAGGTGGTGGAATGGATTTATACGTCCATAACTCCGGAATTCGCTGACCCCCAGATTCTCGATAAATCAGTTCCAATTTTGAAAATGGCAATTAAAATTATTTTCTATTCAAAATATTAAGTAGATACTTTACTTGAATTCTCCTTCCTCTCCTCAAAAAGTCTCGCCACAAAGCATCTCACTAGTGGATTTAATGTTAAAAAAAATTGAAACACTTCCAATTTTGAAATAGATACTTAATTCAATGCAAAAGTTCTAGAGCTCATTATATCGGAGTTACCACAACCGAAGGTTTAAGTTAGAACCACAACCGAAGGTTTAACCCTCAAACCGTCGCGTGGGGTCTGTTAAGATTTCAGGTACTGAAATATTAATATTTGTGATTGTCACCCTAATGGTTGTGGCAACATTTTTTGTGTTGGCGATTGCCAGGGCGATTTTGTATTGCCACGGATTTTTCTTCTTCTCTTGTTACCATCCGTCTTGGGCGGGTCGTTTTTGGCAAAACGTCTGCTGCCAGGTTTTCACTTCATGTGGGTTATAAAACCGCGGAGAGAGATAGCAATATTGGGCTCACCGTACATGAGCTACCCTACGGGTCTTTTATTGTTTCAATAAAGACCGATATTCGAGAGCTGGAGTTATTATTGAAGAGTTACTCCAGCCAAACTTCCTTTCGGAATCTGGTGTTACCGCGCCGGATTGCTCTGTCAGGAGAGCGGAAGTTGAGATCCTGAACATTGGTCATTCGAGCCGTATGATCATTATTTGGATTGATCCATTTGAGACGGAAGATCACTATTTGAAGTGGCCCAGTCAGGCCTCATCATCATCGGGAGTGGTCCAGTCGGCGTCCTCATCACCATCATTGGATTGATCAAGCGAGCCTCATCACGACGCTCGCATGCACAGCAAATCAGGTTGTAGCCTTCCTTTCATTGTCCTTTCAAATTCCATTTAAAAAGCTAAAAATCTGTGTAAATGCCACATTATTTCGTATTGATTATATCGAATTATATTCGGGTGTTCATAATCAGATGCTTTCAATTTAGCATAAATTTGTTGGTGATAATAATTTTTATTGTTGTATTCAGACTGCCGAATAACTTTGCTTCTGCCTACCTACAATTCTAGCCACGCGTTTGCAAGCTACGTCTTTGCATGCCATAGAATTGTGATTGGTTTCTCTATAATCCATAGTATCCATTATCCATAGATTTTTGTTTACGTCAAACTGCCGTGTTGTCGCGTGTTGTGTATTCAGTTTTTAAATCAAGTTATTGTGTCATTTCGTTTCTAAAAAATGGAACTCGACAGGTTGATTAAACGGCGCGGGGTTTTGAAAGGTTCATTAACGAGATTCGAAACCTATTTAAGCAACGAAGATGATATTAGACCTGGCGTATTGTCATCCAGGTTAGATGCCATCAAACCATCTCTGATAGAATTCTCCAAAATTCAGCTGGAGATTGATTTATTGAACAAATCAGAAGATAATGACGCGAGGGATAATTTTGAAGGTACATATTTTAATGTAATTGCATTAGGACAGGAAATGTTATCAAAATTTAAGAAGATTGAAAATGTCCCAAGTACTTCAGTAAATTTACCACAAATTTCTATACCCGTTTTTTCAGGTGACAACCATAAATGGTTGACTTTTAAAAATTCGTTCATTGCCTTAATTCATGATAACAGTAAATTAAATAATGTTCAGAAATTTCATTACCTTATTAGTTATGTGTCCGGAGACGCACTTGATTTGATTAGTTCTCTAGAAATAACCGGGGATAATTATAGTGCAGCTTGGACTATGCTTATTTCTAGATACGAAAATATCCGACTTATAGCAAATAGACATTTGAATTTCTTATTTAATTTTACACCGTTAAAACGACAGAATCATCATGAATTACGAAATTTAATTGATCAAGCAAACATTCATTTGAGAGCTTTACATAATTTAAAGCTTCCAACAGAACATTGGGATACATTAATTATACATATGTTAACCTCAAAGTTAGATAATCACACACGTAGCCTTTGGGAATCAATAGAGTGCGATAAAATTTATCCTACGTTCGAGCAGTTTAGTAATTTTATTTCACAAAGGTCTCAGATCCTGGAAACTATCCAAGGTGGTATTGGTGGAATGCAACAGAAAGTAGAACCAGTTGCGACAAAACCAAAGTTTTTTAATTTTAAGGAAAGGAATTCTACAAACAAGGTTACGTTAGCGTCAAGCAACGTTAAGTGCATGCTGTGCAATGACAGTCATTTCATATATTCTTGCAAAATATTTGTTAACAAAGAACCAGCGGCACGAAGAAAGTTCGTTTCAGAAAGCAATTTATGTTATAATTGCCTAAAACCGGGGCACCCTTCAAGGTTGTGCAGGTGTAAGGAAAAATGCAGTGTTTGTGATCGAAAACATCACACTCTGTTACATATCAATACTGATAATGTACAAGCGGGTACTTCAACTGGCAAGAGTCAGTCGGAGGCACCAGTAAATTTAGCATGTCATAGCGACATGAACGGGCAAGAAATTTTACTATCTACCGTAATAGTAAAAATAGAAGACGCGTATGGTGGAACACACAAAATACGCGCACTTTTGGATTCGGGTTCAATGTCTAATTTTATTACAAAGGATACTTGTAAAAGATTAAATTTGCATTGTACAAAGTTGAATATACCTGTTTCAGGTTTGCATAATAATTTAATTCATGTAAAGGAAACAATTGACATTAAATTTAAATCATTATGTTCTCAATACCAGGATGAAATATCTTGTTTGGTATTGGATGAGATTTCTTGCAATCTTCCGCAGACCTTGATTAACCCAAAAATGTTGAACATTCCAGACGGTATCCAGTTAGCTGATCCGCAGTTTTACCAGCCAGCTTCTATTGATATGCTGATCGGAGCAGAGATGTTCTGGCAGGTGCTTCGTACGGATCAGATACAGTTAGGAAAGGATAAACCTACATTGCATCGAACGGAGCTAGGCTGGATAATATCAGGAGCTGTACAGAGGCGTCATAATACGAGGCCAGTTAAAGTTTGTCATATTTCATTAAATTCTTTGCAGAACCAAATAGAAAGGTTTTGGAAGGTTGAAGAAACCGAAAATAGTAAGCATTACTCTCTGGAAGATAGTGAATGTGAAAAGATTTTCGAAGGCACGCATAAACGCGATGCAAACGGTAGATTTGTAGTCAACTTACCGTTTAAATCTAACCTATCTCAATTAGGAGATTCATTTAGTATTGCTAAAGGTAGATTAGTGTCAATGGGAAGGAAATTCTTAAGACAACCTAGTTTAAAGGAACAATACTCGGAATTTATTGATGAGTATCTTGCGTTAGGTCACATGACTGAATGTGAACCTCCAAAACGCGATGAAACTACTTATTATTTACCACATCACGCTGTATTTAAAGAATTTAGCACAACTACTAAAATTCGTGTTGTTTTTGACGGGTCGGCTAAACCCGCTCGAGGGATTTCTTTGAATCGCGCTCTAATGATTGGGCCCACCATTCAGAATGATATATTTTGTCACTTGGTATTTTTCAGAAAACATCAATATGCAGTCACCGCAGATATTGCAAAGATGTACCGCCAAATTAATATCAACCCGGAACACAGAAATTACCAACGTATATTATGGAGAAGGGATGCGGAGGATTGTTCGGAACACTATACGCTAAACACGGTGACATATGGTTTGGCTCCTTCGCCTTATTTAGCAATACGTTGTCTGCATCAGCTAGGTAATGACGTTTCATTTACTCATCCATTAGCTAGTAAATCCCTTAAGGAAAATTTTTATGTAGATGATTTTCTTTCTGGTAGTGATTCCATTGATACTTGTCATTTGCTTAAATCACAAATCATTAATGCGCTTGCTACAGCAGGCATGGAGATTAGAAAATGGAGGTCTAATGCGCCCTCGATTAATGATTCTAAAGAAAATTTGGAATTATTGCCAAATGAATCCAATGAAGCTAAGATTCTCGGATTAATATGGGACACCAAACTTGATGAGTTTACCTATCAGGTAGAAAGCATAGACTCAAAGTTAGAAGTAACAAAACGTCAAGTTTTATCATTAATTTCAAAGGTGTTTGACCCTTTAGGACTGGTAGGCCCAGTAATCATTGTCGGTAAGATAATTATGCAGAGATTGTGGAAGCTAAAAACATCCTGGGATGACAAGCTACCCAATGACCTTTTATTGGCCTGGCAGACTTACACGCTGAGTCTCAGAAAAGCAAATCATATTCGGGTACCAAGGAAAATTTTCTGCTTTAATAAAAAATCTTTTAGCTTACACGGTTTTTGCGATGCATCTCAAGTAGCATATGGCGCTTGTCTGTATTTAAGATCTACCAATGAACACGGCATTCACCAATCACAGTTAATATGCGCTAAATCTCGTGTAGCCCCACTAAAAAATTTATCGTTACCACGCCTTGAGTTATGTGGAGCACAATTATTAGTTAAATTAATGAAGCGGGTGACGGCAGCTCTCCAAGTAACTGTTGACACCACTTTGTGGTGTGATTCGTCAATAACGTTGGCTTGGATTGCAGGAGAATCGTACCGTTGGACTACCTTTGTTGCTAACCGCGTATCAGAAATACAACGTGAAGGTGATGGCGCTATATGGCGTCACATTTGTTCAACTGAAAACCCAGCTGACATAATTTCCAGAGGAATAACATCTCAGCAGTTGAAAACATCTTCATTATGGTGGTCAGGACCACCATGGCTCACGTCCGACGAGGATAAGTGGCCACGTTCTACATTTGATACTCCCACGGAATTGCCAGAAACGGCGAGGATAGTTTTGGTTACTAGTAGTCCTGTCGATTGGGAAATATTTAATAATTATTCTTCATTAAGACGACTGAGGCGCGTAGTTGCTTATATGTTACGTTTCATACATAACTGTTCTAAACGAAGACCGATGCGGGTCGACGAGCTTTCTGTAATCGAACTGGAACATGCCATGCATGTATTGATTTTGAACGCTCAGCAATTCGCATTTCATGATGAAATAGCGTCTGTGAGTAATGGAGGATTTGTATCTAGGCGGAGCAAGGTAAAGGCACTAAATCCTTTTATGCAGGATGGGTTGTTGTGTGTTGGAGGTCGACTATCACAATCAGATATTACCTCGGTCTCTCAAAAACATCCAATTTTGTTACCACAAAATCATAAGTTGACTGACTTAATAATAACCCATCTGCATTATGAGAATTTACATTTAGGATGTAATGCTCTGCTCGCATTACTGCGTTTACGTTTTTGGCCAATATTTGGTAAAAACGCAGTGAAGCGAGCACTGCATAAATGTATTGTATGTTTTCGAGTCCGTCCGCGCGAGTGTCGCCAGCTCATGGGTGACCTTCCTGCTGACCGATTTCGAATCCAAAGACCATTTTATGTAACCGGCATAGATTATGCAGGTCCAATTTTAATTAAGTCTGGTTTAACCAGAAATGCTAAGAGTGTAAAATCTTACATATGTTTATTTATTTGTTTTTCAACGAAGGCAATTCACCTAGAATTAGTGACTAATTTAACTTCAATGGCATTTATGAATGCATTGAAAAGATTTATAGCTAGGAGGGGTAAACCCTCACGACTCTTTAGTGATAATGGATCTAATTTTACCGGTAGTTATAGGGAACTTACTGAACTATTTGATTTTTTGAAGGCATCCGATAAAGAAATCCATAATTTTTTAGCCCAGCAGAATATTAACTGGAGTTTCTTGCCTCCCCGCTCACCGCATCACGGGGGACTTTGGGAAAGTGCAGTTAAAATGACCAAGTTACATTTAAAAAAGGCAATGCGGTCAACTGTTTTGACATACGAAGGCATGAATACCATACTAATACAGATTGAAGCTTGTTTAAATTCCCGTCCTCTGACTCCATTAACATCAGATCCAAATGATTTAAACGCACTCACTCCCTCACACTTCCTTATTGGCGACAACCTGTTAGCATTGCCTGAGCTTGATATCCATCATCTGCCTACAAACAGGCTTAATATTTACCAAAAGATGTCTACCGTTGTTCAATCTTTTTGGCACAGATGGAGCCGGGAATACCTAGCAGAATTGCAGAACCGAGTCAAATGGCAAGAAGGACGTCAACGCAGTTTACAGCCTGGTGACATGGTCATCATCAAAGACAACCAGCTACCTCCGCAGTACTGGAGGATGGCGCGAGTGACGGAGATCCACCCTGGCCAAGACGGACGCGTCCGCGTCGTCTCCTTGAGGACGGCCAGAGGTGTCACCAAAAGAGCCGTGACACAGCTCTGTCTACTTCCCATGGAGGATCCTTCCTCCAACCTGGATTAAGAACCAATTACAACGCTAAAGGTGATGTGATGTGTGAATCAAAGTGCCGTCAGGCTCATCAGTGCCAAGTGATAAACTATGTTCTCACAAGTGGGTGCAGCGCACCAGAAGGTTCTACGTTATTAGACTTTTATTTTTTTTAATGACAAGTCGTGACATAGGGTTATATACTTAGTTATAAGTTTTTTGTTATTATTTTGATATCCATATATTGAATATTGTTTATTTTTGTATGTGAACTCGTTGGGTAAATTCTGAGTACTAATGTTGCAATCTCTTTCTACATTATTTTATGAAAAACGACTATTCCTTAATATCCGTTTTGGGGCGGGAATATGTTAAGATTTCAGGTACTGAAATATTAATATTTGTGATTGTCACCCTAATGGTTGTGGCAACATTTTTTGTGTTGGCGATTGCCAGGGCGATTTTGTATTGCCACGGATTTTTCTTCTTCTCTTGTTACCATCCGTCTTGGGCGGGTCGTTTTTGGCAAAACGTCTGCTGCCAGGTTTTCACTTTCATGTGGGTTATAAAACCGCGGAGAGAGATAGCAATATTGGGCTCACCGTACATGAGCTACCCTACGGGTCTTTTATTGTTTCAATAAAGACCGATATTCGAGAGCTGGAGTTATTATTGAAGAGTTACTCCAGCCACACTTCCTTTCGGAATCTGGTGTTACCGCGCCGGATTGCTCTGTCAGGAGAGCGGAAGTTGAGATCCTGAACAGGGTCTTTAAAAGACCAGGTTTTACAGAAATGCTAATTATATTATAAATGTTTCCACTGAAACCTTACTTTAGGTAGCATCCTATGCTTGACGCTAGCGCCGCTAACATTTAGTCTGCGCATGTGCGATGTGAGATACAGACTTGTGTTTCGGCGTGAGGCTCAAAAAAATCAACAAAATTCAATGAAAAATCAAGTTTATATGTTTTTTAATTGTATTTTGTTGTATCAATCTCAACTAGTTATAAGTTTGATAGAAATTGGTTAGATTTTTTTTTAAGTTTAAAAAAGTATGATTAAAAATATAAAAAAATGTTCCTTGTGGATTTTTAAGCTTTTGCATTGAAAATAAATATCTAGTTTTTAAAATTTCTTTTTATTTCAATGAAGTAATTATCACGTGTGTAATCAGTTGAAATAGCACATCAAATGTATGCTATATCAACAATTTAATCATATTTATTTTTGGGGTCCTAAGCGACCCCGCGCGACGGGAGTTAAGTTAGAACCAAAACCGAAGGTTTTATTACTTCATCATGTTTATTTTAACTTTAAACGCAGCGCAATAAATAATAGGTTAGGTAGGTAATCCGCTATTGAAAATGTAAACTGAAAATATTTTGTTTAGTAGGTATTGTTTGTCTGCCGTTCTGTCTGAAATTCTATTTCGTAACCCAATATTTACATGTTTTAAATATATAAAATAATAATAATATCTCTTTTATGTTAATTTAAAAGGACACTCCTTTCTGAGAATAAATTATCACAATTTGAAAAATACATTAACTCTCTCTGGTATCCGTTATTTGCTGAATGAGAGAGTTAAAAGTTTAGCTCCATTGATGAAAGCTGAATAAATTACGTAGGTTTGTTAGAACAAATAAATCTCTAAAGAGTCTTTGAACAAAGCAGCTACTTTAAAATACAAATATTATTGTAAATTCCCCATGCATGCGTGAATGTGTTATATTTATACAAAGAATTATCTTATTTCTGTCAAATTTGAACAGCCCTCAAATACAGCGGTCATGCTGTCTTGCTCGACAGCTGATCACAATTTGGCCCAAATTTGAAACGGGCCGAGATTCATGGCATCGTACCTAATTGCCTACGCATTTGAATCTGCACTAGGAAGGTAGGATTTCAATTTAATCCATTGCAACGTCAAAAACATAGTAATAATAGGTATTAATTTTCAATTTGGGAGGCGGGTATGGGTACCGCCTACTATCACTCCTGCCGTAGGTCACCCTAAGTGGTTCGCTACGTTTGGTGACTAAGCAGGCATGCCCAGGTGAAGTTTGACTTGATATTGGTGGCGGATGTGTCTACCCACTTACTGCGTGGCGGTCTGGATCGGGAGAGACTGGTTGAGGGAGACATTTTGACCACCAGCCGGTCTCCTCGACCCTTTACCTTGCACTGCAGTGGGAGGGATGGATTCATACCTCCTGGGCATATTGAACCCCCAATTTCTACCTCCCCTCATACCTTTTTCCTTCTCAGATCTTCTTATCCTTTCTTTTCTTACAAAAATCTTGCATAATACAAGTTCGTTAAATCCTAGCAAATAAAATGTTCTCGATTTCATAAAGCCGGTTACATCATTAAAAATATAATTATTAAAGATTTAAGGAGTTCAGCAAATCTGTGCTAGTTCCCTATAGCATTCTGTGCTACAAAGCATCCCTAAAGATGACATAGACCCGAAATTATTTTTCTTATTCTTTGCGAAGCTAATTCACACGCGTTAGAAATGAAACAAGAAAGTCGCTAGATGTCGCTTTCTTTGATTTTGCCTGTTTATTTTAAAGTGGTTTGAACTTTGGATATTGATTTTACAAAAATAAAAATGTTTATTTTTTTTGGATTTCGTAGGATTCGAGCCTCCGTTGGCTGGATGTTTCTGGTCGCAGATATCTCTGGCCGCTCGCGCGGAGCCGCGAATTTACCGCCTTATATTAGAACCGAGGACCCGTCAAATAATAAATTTTAGTGCAGCACTTCCGTTTCATCCGCATTTCAAACCACAACGGGTCTAAAGAAGTTTCGCTTCAAAAATAATAAGTAGGTACTTTATTTAACATATATTTTTATACTTCATTCATGGACGCTACTAGCACGTGTTGTGCTGTGTTTGAATATTGATAAAAAGTTTTTGGTTGAAAATGATTTCAGAACTGCTCAGTGTCCAGTGAAATAGTGTTATCAGGACGCAATTGGGTTGTACTTTATATTTGGTGGGTTATCTATTACACTCAATACAGCTCGCGTTGAGATAACTGAACCAGATTAGGTGCTTCGCGTTTAACAGATTTTTTGGACTAAGCTAAAAAATAATTAGGTAGATAAGTTTTGCCGTGATTTATTTTTGGGATATTATGCCGTGTTTCGCTACCTCCCTCTTTAGCCAAAGCATTATAGTCCATCATCAGGGTAGATGTATAATCGATGATTGTGGGGAAGTGTTTGCTTATGTATGTAGAGGCAATACGGTATTGCCAGCTACAATCCTCCACAAGTTGGTATTACAGAATGATTTAAAATGGTTTTCTGCGTTTAGTTTTGGTATAGCTATCATGTCTTAGGTAGGTACTTATATTTATATCCCTTGATGTGATAATACTAAACAGAGCTGTGTAAAATTGTCCAATAATTATAAAACACAATAAATACAAACAAATTAGCGCAACATTCACTAAAATTATGGACGTTTTATATGATAGTTTCACCGTCCATATGGTTTCGATATGAAAAATTTGACTTAATTTATTTTTTTTACCGATTTTCATCCAGTTTAAATCAAAATAAAAATTATAATTTAGAAAGGTGATCAAATACGCTTTTAAATGTTATTATTATAAATAAATATGTAATTTTTTTCAAATATTAAATATTTTAATGAAAAATCAAATTCAAATTTAACATTAAAAAATCTTCAAAATATCTCACCTCACGTTATTTCTAACTAAAAATTTTCTAATAACGAAAAAAATCACACACATATTAAAATGTCTATTAAAATAGACAAATATATTACGTACTGTCACCTCACTTTTTTTTGTTGTTTCATAAATAAATAATTATTAAAAAATTCATGAAGTTTCACAATTTTTTCTCAAATTGCGGTCGGAAACTTTGGCTTCATGGAGGGGGCACATTTTATTTTTTCTGTGATTGACTTCAAAATTCGAATATAAAGCGAGGTGTTTTCTCTTTCTAATACCGTTTAGTTCGTATTTCTCACCATGACAGTAAGGGAGACACAACGATTTCTATGAGACCTGTATGAGCTGTTCCTAAAAGCGAACAATTGTTTTGGTTTCGAAATAATTAAAATACAAATTAAAAATTTAGAAATTATTTCTGCACCTTAATTACACAAACTTTTGGACTCCGTTGGTATTATTCATATTTATTCGTCCATTCGTAGACAGTGAGTTGTACTTTCAATTTGGGAGATGAGTTTGGGTACCGCCGCCCCGGGAACCAAAACCTCTGCCATAGGTCACCCCAAGTGGTTCGCTACGTTTGGTGACTTTGCAGGGGTGCCCGGGTTCATGGGGTGAGGTTTGCCCAGGTCTTGGCGGCGAAACTTCCTGAAACCTTGGCGGCGAAACGAGAGAGAGACTAATTGAGGGAGGCCTTCTGACCTTTACAGCCGGACTCTCTCAACTCATCGCCATGCACCGCAGTTGAAGGGATGGATTCATACGTCCGTCACTCCTGGACACCCTGACCCCCAGATTCCTACCCACTCCTCATACCTTTTTCCTTCTTAAAAAGATCCTCCACACCACCATTCTTCCCTTCCTTAAAAGACCCTCCACACAGCATCCCCTAAGATGACGTAGGCCCTGAGGAAAACTATTTTCCTCAGGGCCTCTTGTGTGGAGCTAATGAAAAAAAAACTTGGCAAAAAAACAAATTAAAAAAAATGACAATAGGTAGGTGTGCATCTTAAGGCTCAGTTCCGGGCCCCAAAAAGAAGAAGATGGAGAGATATGAAATTACGAATGTTAGAAGAGCGCGCTAACATTTACAGCGATAAAATTGATGCAAAAATCATGAAAATCTTTAATAAAACACGACTCTTTAAAAATGATTTAAAGAAACGCTGTGAATTTTTTCATACATATAACTTGTAAAATAACCGAAACAAACGTGTTTATAATCATTTTTGGAGCATATTTTGTGATTTTTTTCTATCGAGGGAATTTTATATAATTTGCTTTTCGGCGCGATAAATGTCTAGATATTATCTTCAAGAATAACATATATTTTTTTAAGAGCTTAAAAACTTCAAATGTTTAAGGGAGGTTTGCAAGAAATCGGTTGAAATTCGGAGAACCGCCTCTTAAGTTGTATGAGATAATTATATATAATATACTGTGTAGTTATGTAGTACTATTGTACGAGTAGGTTCCACATCCCGTAGGAGTAAACAGTAAACTGAGAAGATAAGAGGAGATAAGACAGAGCTTGAATAAATATTTCACGTTGTTCACACACTTGAATAAGTAAAAATTCTAAATATTATATATATGTTCTTGATAACAAATAATAAAACAAGTTAGATCTTCGATGCTCACAAATGTAGAGCAAAAACGCGAAGAAAAACGAACAGGCATGTTGTTTTTGCTGATTTCATCTATGAACGCATACAAGTTGTTCCTTTTAATCGAAGATAAAACATTGAGACAGATTACATAGATTTCAATTAGATACAAGGCTATCATAACAATTAGTGATAAAACTATTCTGATTCCGGTACATCAAAAATCTTAAATATTTAGAAGGGCGTTGAAGTAGATTATCACCACGATTGTATCTCAACTTACATGATATTAATATATTACAATATATGTGTATTATAATTTAATGGGTTTCAATTAGATACAAGGCTAACATAATAACAACTGGTGTTAAAATGATTCCGATTCTGATCATCACAAGTCTCAAGTAATTAGAAGGGCATTGCAGTAAATCATCACCACGATTATATCTTAACTTACATGATATTATTATTATTATAGTACAATACCTATTTCCGATAAACACGGTCTCTCTTTTTTGAAAAAATCGATAATAAATATCTGTTTCTCAGTGGAAGAGCGATAGCTTCCTGACCATGTCACATTTTTAATCGTAATGCCATGTCATATCATTATAGTGGAAAAATTTTACTTGTGCAATGGTGGAGGACTTGGCTAGCAGGAAAATTGAAACCACGACACCTGAGTGGAATCTATGAGAGGGAGAATATTATTGAACGCGTAGTATTTTTTATTTATGTTTTGTTGCCATTCCTTCAATTTCAATGTAATCGAGTTAAGAATTAATCAAAAATTAAAATATCAGATCACTCTGAAAAAATTCACAATGTTTCTTTAAATGCTGTTTTAGACAATCCCCGCGAGATTTTGGCTCTATTTTAAACGAGTCGTGTTTTATTAAACATTTTCTCGATTTTCGCTTAAAAATTATCGATTTTAACATTAGCGCGCTCTCTCTAACATTCGTATTTACTTATCTCTCCATCTTCTTCTTTTTGAGCGGGTATACCGCGCCTTAAGGGAAAGGAACAAAGCAAGTTTGATTCATGGTTCGGCTCGTGAGTGTACAGTGTGTACACGCAGCCTATGACTCCGCTGCTTACTGTACTGTTGTCTCTGCGTACACCGCGGCGTGAAGGTAGCGTGAAGGACCCACCCAGACGGTGTTGCATTAATTTAATGATGTTGGTGTACCTGCAATTAGAATTGCATACGGCACTCGCACTCGTACGAGTAATACGCTATCGGTGGGTGGTTTGGTATATTTATGCGCTATCGGATTTTAATCAAATTTATCTACATCATTTTTTTACGGTGTGATAGTTTACAAGGACAAGTCTATTTATAATTTCTTCTCTAACCATTGAATAGATAATCCCAAGAAGTGTGATCTATACCAATTAGGATGAAAATTAATGGCGTCAGTTTACAGTGTAAAGTTCACATAAGTCCTTAAATAACTAAATAGACCATTGCAAATGATTATTCTGTTCGAGGAACGGCTTCAAAGTCCGGCCGGCGCACATTCAAGGTATCTAGCTCGATTTTATTATAAAATCGTAGGTTTCTTTTTAGATTTCATTTTCATTTAATTGGGTACCTAAATGTCTAATCTTGTTAGAATTAAAAAAAAAAACATTTTAGCTGCTTGTGCAGTTTAGAGTACGTGTGCACGTCATAGTTATAATTCAACAATAACTACCATGTTTTTCTGAATCTTTATGATGGAATCTAGGAAATCAGGGGATTATTATAATTATTTAACTTATGTTTTAGTGTGATAAAAAATATTGAAGTAACCATTTTTAAAATCGTATTTTTTCTTTAAGTTTAGAATTCATCGAGACTTTTAAAAATGTATCCGAATGTATGCAGCAAAATTTTACGTTTTCTGTATTTAATGGACATTAATGTGTCAAATTAACTTTAGTTTTGTGATGGATTCAGGGTTTATTTTTTCAGCACCAAGGCGATTTTTGATGTACAGATCGATATATACAAATTTCATAACGCCAGCGCTTACCATTATATATAGAAACACTCTTTTGCTAAAATGTAATGATCTGTAAAAAAATTGAGTCAATCTATCGACTATTTTCCGAGATTTGCGAACGCAAACATACGAAATCTAATTTTTTTATATATGTAGATTGCTGTTAGTATAAAAACCAGCGTACCAGGTCGAATCGCGCAATATATATTTTTTAACAATTTTTTCATATAATGATAATTTATATTGTCCCAAAAACATACTAAAATAATAAAGTCGAGTTAAATACCTCAAATTACTAACTGTGCGGCGACAGTGAATTTTATTTTGGCTAGTTTATATTATTTCAGAAAAATAATATATAGCATATTTTCGGCACGTTTATATACAGATACGTTCGGTATCGCCCTGGTGAAAGACCATGCATTCAAAATCGAAATGCCCTTAGCAGTGTTTGATGACCAGATATGAATAGTCGTCTACATCCCCATCTTCCTCTTCTCCACCCCTCTACCGTCTGCCTCACAATGTACCCCACTTGGGATGCCATAGTCTTACTTGCTCCGGAAGATTGGGAACATATGGGACTCTCACATAAAAAAAGAAAGAATTTCAATTCAGCAGAGATAACTAAGAATTTTTTTAAATGTGAATATCGCACAAGAGTCCCAACTGCAACTCTCCGAAGCCAGTGGGGCTGTAGAACCCCCGATTGTGGTATGTTGTAAGGCTATCGAGAGTGGGGAGGGGAAGGAGATGAAGAATATCAAGGTTGGGAAGTACCTGGCTAAACAGATCTGGTCACCATACACGGCTAAAATTATTTCAAGCAACTTTTCAATTTTGAATTGAGATTAATTCGAGCACACGGTCACGCCCACAAGACACTACTATAGGTTTTTCTCTTCATTGTTTATAGGCAAGAATATCTCTGATCCATCCGTTATAACCTCTTATTATTTATTTTAATAAATGATGAACCTCCATTAATATGCTCGGTGTAATTATAAGTAACCAGCTCAGGTACGGGAACTCCATCGAAGCCAGAGTTAAGTTAGCCTCTCAGAAATTAAGCGTACCGTACAAGGCAAGCAGATACTTATAACAGTAAAAAAACTGCTTACCTTGTACAAATCACAAGTGCACTTCACAATTGAATTTGGCAGCTCTCTCTGGTCTGGAGCCCCAAAATACCTGGGCTCTGTACAGAAACGGGTGGTCCTTTTGATAGATCCTCCCATCTTGACAAATGGATTGCAATCTTTAGAGAACAGGCGTAAGATGGGAATGCTATCCTTGTTCTACCGGTATTTCAATGGAAGATGCTCTGAGGAATTACCGTCATTGATTCCTTCGGCACCGGTGCACAATCGGGAAATACGCCAAACGCGCGCCACAGTTGACATTTGTCGAGTGCAACAGAGTGGAATGATTAGCCGGCCTCTGTGTTTTCTTCCTCCTACAACATGGGTTTATTCATTACATCATTGTTAATGGACTATTCGTCCGTAAATAAATAAATAAATAAATAAATAAATAAATTACTTTTCATAAAAAGATCCTCCACACAGCATCCCTAAAGATGACAGAGGCCCTGAGGGAAATTATTTTCCCCAGGGCCTCCTGTGTGGAGTTAATATAAAAACTTTAACATGCTGAAATCGTACCGGTTAATGTGTTCAGAATCAGCCGCCTTTTGAGTTTATTATCAGCGGAATGGAACGCAGGTATTTTGTTATGACTGTGTTTTAGAATCAATTCGCCGGTTTGTGTGTTCATATTTTTTACCCATATTGGCACTACCGATATTTTCTAAGAAATAGGGACGCAAATCTGAACACTAATTGGTAGTGTGATGGAGAAACCGGTTTTCGTTTATTTTATAATGTTTCGCCTTGTTTTAATATTTAATTGAGCATACAAGCAAGGCGATTTAAATACTAGTTGATTTCCCGGCGTTGCCCGGTCTTCACGCAGAGTTTTTTGAAATCAGTAGGTAGTAATTTTCCTATTTTTTTAAACATCAAGAGTGCAAGCTTTCATCAAAAAGTATCAAAATTACACTTTTGGGGATGGTTTTTTAGAAATGTCATGTATACATTCCTCTTGATTTAAATTGTCAAGTATGCAAATTTCATCAATCTCTGAATAAAACTATAGATTTGTTTACTCACGACCCACCGAGATAGTAATTTTCCCTTTATTTTGTACTTTAAGTGTTCAAATTTTCATCAAGAAGAATTAAAATTCTGCTTTGAGGGGTGGGGAAGAGATCGGTGTGGTTTTTCAAAACATCATGTTGATAGTGAGCTTCCTCTTCTTTGGAGGTAATGTGTGCAAATTTTCATCAATCTCCCGGCGCTTTGGACCACCCAGCCACTTACTATTAGTTTGTCAATTGAAGCAGATTTTTATTCCTAGTTCGTTAAAATTAAATTTCAGATAAAAATGACGCCACGTTGTCTGCTCAAAACTTATTGTTTTTAATAGAATTTTATACGTAATTAAATTACTGCTGTTGGTATTTTAATAAGTAGGTTTTTGAAGTAAATTAATGAAATTATTTACAGTTTCCACTTTTTTTTGCACATTTAGTTTGCAACAATCTTTATACCTCTGAAGTAAAATGCTATACCTACTAACTATAATAATGCTATACCTACTAAGGGTATAAAAACTTCAACACCTACTAAAAAGTCTTAAAAGTTATGAAAATAATTGGATAAATAGGTTACGTTAAGTTAGGTTATGGGCTATTAAAAAAATTAATAACTCTTAATGACTTCAAAGGGGTGTTGAATAGGTCGATTGTGAATTGTAATGGAACCAAAAAATAACGTAGTGTTTCTTCAATTTATTTATCTTTTTACAGAAGGAAGACACGGTGCCTAAATAAGTACCGACCATTTTGTATTATTTTTCCAATTCGGGGATAATTTGAAATACAGATATTATTTTGTTAACTTTTTAAAATTGTTAGTTTTTTGTAAAATATTTAAAATTATGAGGAAAACCATAGATACATTACAAGCTAATTTATTTAATAATTAATTACCGACTGGATACCCCAACCAACTTTGTGCACTTTTCCTAAAACATTAGGTACCTAATTAAATATTAGCAATAAGATATGACGTTATCATTCATTTTTGTATTGCTTATTAATAATAATTATATGTAGGCTCCTATTTTCATGCTTAAATATCAAATATGCATCTTAAAATGTTAATGCATTCAGAAGGCGGAACAGCTGTCACGTGTAATAATAATAAAATACCAGAACTTGTTTATAGATAAACTCCTTTTATAAATTAAATAATAATATTTTTGAATACAGAAAATAAATAATACAGGAGTTCTTTAAATTTGATAAAATAAATAATTTTGGTAGTTCTTAATCGAAGACAGTGATTGATGGGGATAAGGTCGAAGGCAAGGCTAAGGTCCTTGGTTCATTCCTTAGATTCGACCGAACCTTTTTCTGATTTTTCGGTTTTAAATTTTCAGTCTTTATAAGAAAAACTCTCTTTTTATAACTTTTGAAAGTCATTATTCCCTTCAATGTATTATATAATCGAAGAAGAAGATAACAATAACAATCAAAACGAAAATATGAAAAAGAACGAGACACAGAAAACAAAAGAATAGATAATGATCGCAACTGGGTCTAACCAGGAGGTGCGCGTTTACCAATTCCGCCATTGCCACCTACTGTCAAACCTTCATATTAGTTAATCTCATATTTCAAATTTCAGAATTAACAATATTATCTTCAACTAATTTTTTTCCACATTTTAGGCAACTACCCTTTTTATTTAGCAATTATTCTAAGATTTGAAAAAAAAAATAATGTAAAATGATATAAATAAAACAAAAATAATAAAAAATAATAAAATAATAAAACGGAGTTCTAATTAACTTGACAACGAAAAACATTTTACATTTTATGTTCTCATCATTCTCTTCATTCTCGTCATTCATTCTTCATTTCGTGCAAGATAACCCGGCATACCTACATATATTTAGAATATTTTTTGTATCTGTTTTGTATATGTAAATTGATTACACAGTTATCTACTTTGACGAAAATCGGAAGTATTTCTAGTGAATTTTAGAATACTTTAAGCATCTAAAAACATAAATCTATATATATATATTAAAAAGAAATTCTATGTTTTTCCCTTATTATTTACTATACCATTCATCCGATTACCATGAAACTTTAATGAGTTGTTATGCGGACGCCCCTGAAAGATTCTACATATAAGGTTGAGTACTGACATTTTTGAGTTCTGAAAATTTACCTTGGGTAGCGCACGAGTTGTTTGAAACATGTGTGTATTTCATATAATTTAGCTTCACGGAGGGAAGGAGGGAGGGAGGGGAACCAGGGAGGAGGGAGGGAAACGAAGGTGGAAGGGAAGCGCGGGAAGGCAGGAGAACAGGGACGCATAGGAAAGGACATGCAGGGGAGGGGCGGGGGCGAGGGAGTCCCAGAGGGAGGGATTGAAAAGGAGACATAGTAGCGGTAGGGGATAATTGGAAAATCTATGCATCATGACAGCTGTATGTGTCCTGCTCACGTGTCGGAAAACCTTCTGATTTATTCGTGTAGGAACCAGAAGGAAAAACAAAAATATTTGATAATATCTAATAGCACTTCAATAAACACAAACACATTCGTTCATTGAGTGGCATTGCAACGCATGTCGGGTACACGCTAGTATTTTATAAATGAAGTAAATATGTATTTAAACACCTTTCATGAATTGTTATCTATGTATTATGTTATATATTTAAAAAATTATAAGGTGGATATTTTCAGAAGAGGAGATAATTTTTTTTTTAAAACATACCTTTAATGCGTTGAAATCATAACAGCACCATTCACGTAATGTAAATAACTATATAACTTTGGCGGCCAAACAATATTTCTTATTTTTGGAGCATGTAGATAAAAAAACAATAAATTGTAATGTAGATTAAAAAACAATCAGCAAAGTTTTGTATCGGGACAACACTCGCGGCGAGTTTTCAAATAGATCGACTTCCACGTGAATCTGGTATCGAATAGAAAAGCGACCGTAACAAACAGGTGTGAGCTGTTCGACGATCGCCGAACGACTGAATCACTGAATAACTAAATCCAAACTTTAGATAAAATTGTTTGGGAAGACCTGGTGATGCCATGTCACAAAAAACATGTTTCAGGGGTAAAAAACAATGTTTTACCATGTTTTGAAGTATCAAAGAAACATGTTTTTCGAAATCTTTTAATTGAGAATTTAAAAATAAGCAAACAACCATAGGTAGCTAATTAAATTATCTACAATGCTTTATTAAAACTTTAATTTTATAATTTTCTTTTGGATTAAAGGACAAAAATTTAAAAGGAACCTATAAAAAGTTTTTATTCAATTTTTTTTACTGTTAAGTTTACTTTCAAGTTTGTTTTCAATCTTTAATTAAATAATAATAAAAATAGACGTTACTTTAAAAAACTGTTTTTCATATACACGAAAAGAAATTCTCCCACAACTCCAATATTTTTTTCTCTGCATTTTAGAATAGTTAGCGTAGGTACCTAATTAAAGTTACTTGACATAATATTAATGTCAGTAGAATAGTCTATTCATATTAGAAATTTATTGACAAAGACAATAATTAGATATGGAAACACTGCAAACATGTGAACCTGTAGTGAAGATGCTTCAGAATGCTAAAACAATTGTATTTCAAACCAATTTTTTTTTTCAAAATACCATAAAGCTATAAATGACCCAAAAAACCATGAAAACATGGTAAAAACTATGCATCTGGCAACACTGGCCGAAGATCTAATAATCCATTCGCACCGGGAAAAGAGAATGCTATCAAATGCGGATCAAATAATCGCACGAGTAATAAAGTATTATTGTACGGTTTCAGTATAAATGTTCCAAAGAAACTCAGTAATTCTTTTTGTTGAGCTGTAATTTGCTGTATAACTTTTTTTGATGGCGTTGGCTATGAGGAAAACCCTATGACCTATGAACTCAGCGCACGAGTGATGAAAATTCTAAATAACTGGTTATTCATAGAAAGGCTATTTTTATAGTTCTGTAGCGAATATGTTTTTCTTGCATTTTTTAATGTGCACTATATGTATTTCATTCAATTTCATTGATTTTAGTCTGATTATTTTTTTTGTCTAGAAAATATATAAAAAAGCACATAATTTCGTCAGAATTAACTGTATCCCATTTGGGGAATGATATGAGACCGACGAACGTAGGGTAGGGAAATGAGGAAATAAATATGTAGAAATAGGGAAATGAGACAATAATTCACCTATATTATTTTCTTTAAAAGTACATATATATTACTACCAAGATATATAATATTTGCAATTAAATTTAATTTGTATAATTTAATAACTTATAATTTAATTTATCAAACATAATATGAATGATTTCCAATCTGTAAACTAGCATGGCGGATGAAAAACACAAAAATCTATACAATGTACAAAGTTTTAATTTATTATTATAAATAAATTAAAATTATTTAAAAATACCAGAGTCCCAACCATATCCCGGATTGGGGTATGTTGTGAGGCTTAATGTAGTGGGGAAGGGTAGGATTTGGGGAAGAGAAGTTTATGTAAGTACCTGACTATTCAGATCTGGTCACCTGAAACTACGCCACTGATTCCACAGCCATACGTTGCAACGGATCACGTGATACGCGCTCTGTCTCGTATGTGCGGTGCTGTTGGAACGGACGGAAAGCGCATCACGTGGCCCGCTAGGCAGAAAGAAGCATATATTTCTTATTTTCATTTAAAAAAAAAATGTCATCGGAAAACCAAAAAAAAAGTAAAATTTTTTCTCCGAATATGCTAAAAAAAACTGGTTAAAATCTTTCGGGTAAGAGCTGATACATCATGTATATTACGCAAATATTTTTTCAAATCCATTTGGGTCTTGCAATTTTAAGACCTAATTAATACGTGCAATTTTTTACACGTTAAAAATAATATTATTTAATAACGTTAACCAAAACGAATGATTTCTTCGCTGTACCTCGAACATATACGGTGCTCCAGATTTTATGTCCGGGTTAAATCTTTCCCAAATGAAAGACTAAACCCTTCCACACACTTTTCCACAAATGATTATCTAGTAAATTCACGCAATGTAAGTGCACTATATAAGTATAATAAATACAAAACAATACAAGAACAATACGTTAATCCACCAGAAACATAATGGGAAAATATTTCACCGACTCAAGATATTTTCATATCAGAGGGTTCGGCTCTGATGAAATCCTAACTGGTCCGATAAATCCTACTGATCCCTCAATATAAATATTTAAAAAATCTTTCGTAATCCTACATGTATTTAAAATGACTGCCTTTTGCATTTTTATGTATAAATTCTTTGACAAATCTATTACCTACGCCTAAATTTTGAATGAGAGAGCTAGGTATAATAATTTATAACATTATTATTACCCGTGGAGATCCACGAAAAGTCACTCCTAATCTCGACCGAACCAGCGCCAGTGGGTTGTAAGTTGTAAGGCTTCACCCACCCTCTAAAACCCTAAAGCCTCACCCTAGTTAAATAATTTGGTTTGGCTGAAATTCCTGTTGGTTTTCATCACAACTCATCGCAAATCGATAGAAGAGTGTAGTGCGAGTGACAGTACGCAAGAAGTAATCTCAATTTTTCCGAAATTGTTTCAACAGTTTTAAATAAAAAAATTCTTTTCTAATCACGAATTTCATTGGATTGTGTGTGGTCGAAAAGTCGAAACGTCTAATAATTTATTTATTTATTTACGTTACAAATACCATTAGATACAGATTACATAAAAATGGATTACAATACAATTATACGGTGTAAACATACTAACATGATTTAAATTAACAAAAAAGTATTGGAAACAAAGTGAAAACGACCGATCACGACCGGTCAGTGGTGGAGTGGGCATAGCGCTTGGGTCTCACCCGGGCGTCGCATGTTCGATTCCTCGGCTGGCTAAGTCCTCCATCACAACACAAGCAAAATTTTCGGCTTTCTGTGGTGGTAGTAGGAGATTTTTAAACATTGTTGGGTTATTCGTAACCCGGGAATGTTTGTCTTTCTTTTAAAAAAAAAGAAAAAGAAAACATTGATATAGTGTAAACTATTATTTTATTTTACTACAATGTTTTCACAGATTACGATATTTCTAAACCTTTACTTTAAAATTTACATTTTTTACTTGTACCTACTTGTTGATGTATAATAAAGCAATCTTGTTTATATTTATTTATTTGATGCAATATATTTACATTTTATACTAAATTCAATGATGTTGGCCTCACTGGGCGGTTTACCCGTACTGAGGCCTCCATTTTATATACAAAATTTTACACAATACATATAAATATATATATAATATTGGTGAAAAATATATAATATTGGTGAAAAAAATAAAAAAAAGTAAATAACAAACGTACGATTGAGATAAATTAAACTTAAAAATTAGAGATTTAAAATTAACCCACATATTACCCACACACAGGCAGTGCCTTAGTGGGTTCCCATTCCCCATTACCTACTCTTGTCTATTATATATTTTACTTATTGCTAACTTTTACATTACTTGTACCTTATATTTACATCTTACTGTATTTAGAAATTATGTAAAATTACTTTTGTATGTATGTAGATACAATGGGAAAAAAAAAGAAAAAAAAAAACTAATAACTGTTTTCAAAAAATATATGATAGGTATACTTTTTTTAAGCTCTTTCGGTGCTATAAAATATTATTTCTGCATATTGTTTAATTAAGTTGTGTATGCGTGGTGTAAGGGAGTTTATAAACGAATTGGTTTTATTAATTAAACATTATTGCTGCAGTGAAATATATTTTTAGTTGTATGAATCTATTAGAAACATGAAATGAAATCAATTGCAATAATGCAGGGCCGTCAATAAGAGAATTAGTGATTTTAAAAAGAAAAATTACATCAGATACCTACCAATCTTTATTAATTTTAGATTTTTCAATAGAAAGTTATCTCTACATTTTATAAATTAAAGTCCTCCGACGCGTCTGTCTGTTTGTCTGTTCGCGATAAACTCAAAAACGACTGAACGGATTTTCATGCGGTTTTCACAAATAGATAGAGTGATACATGAGGAAGGTTTAGGTATATAATTTGTCTTGACAAATTTGTGTAAATTAGTTGATATATATAATATATAAAGGAGAATGTCTGTATGTGGTGAACGAGCGGGCTGGCAAACGGGCGGTGTGGATTTGATTTGTATCTATGCAAGTTAACATATGGCTGTAGTTATAAATGTTGGGTAACCATCCAGTAGATGGCGTTGTATTTCTTTAGTCACAGCAAAGCGTGTCCGGGTCAGCTATTAGTTTATATTTTAATATGCGTATTAAGTAACTAACTAACTAACACGCCGTATCCCCGCAGGGGTTGGCAGAGAGGACTGACCGCCAAAGAATTCGATCTTGGCACACGCACTCTTTGTCTCATTCACATAAATTCATCGTCTTACATTATTCTGACTTTTGACATGGCCCGATTCAAGTATCTGATTCACGTGATCGTGCTATGTCTTTCTCGGGCGCCCCTGACTTCTTTTACCATTCACATTTGCGTCATTTATTCTGCTTACACTCTTTTCTTCGTTCATTCACTAAACATGCCCTAACCATCTGAGGGTCCCTTTCCTAATCTAACTCATAACGCTTACAACAGCCTTGAAGTCTTTGCGGATCTCTTACATTTCTCACACGATTATACATGGTTTTACCACACGTATGCCTCAGGAATCTAATTTCTACAGCATTCAGTTTACTTTCATCCTTCCTCGACTAGTTCCTTGTCTTGCTGCCATAGATCAGGGTAGGTACCAGCACTCATGCATTCCGGCTAGCTTCGCTTCTTTGGACAGTTTTTTGTTAGCGCCAACGGCATTCAGTCCTCCATTTATAATTTACAGTGGACCCGCGGTAATACGACAAACGTTTTGCAGGGTGATGTCGGTTTATAGAGTACCGCCTTAAACCCTCTAGAGTCCGGAATTTTTTTTAATAAGATTACCGTCTAATCCGACAAATTACAAATCAAAGAATCTATTTGAACTACGAATCATACTACATAATTATGTATATAACTAGTATTACCCGCGGCTTCGCTCGCACGGTATTAGTGGGAAATTTATTTATTTATTTGATTGACATAATATCTTGCATTTCAAAAATAAAATCAACAATGTCGGGGAAAAAGTTCGGTTTATGGGCGAAATTCCTAAAAAATAAAACAAGTTATTTTTATACTAACTTTGGGCCGGGGAATCCGAATCTGAAAGAATTAGGTTGGGGCAAGCAAAAATAAACGAATTACACGACTTTAAAAATTTCGATACACAAACAATCTGCAATGAATTAATGACACATCTTTTTATGGGCGATACTCCGAAAGAAGAAATGTTATTATCTTTATACTAACTTTGGGCTGGGAAATCCGAATCTGAAAGAATTAGGTTACACTCGGCAATATTAACCGAGTTAAACGACTGTACAATTTTGAATTCACAAACAATATAAAAGGCCATTTTTGACGCTTTCTGACAATAAATATCATAGAAAAAACCAAAGATATTACATATTAACATATAAAATAAAGTGTTGCCATAAGCAATAATATCAATAACGTAAAACTTTCGACACGATACTTCCTCACATGATAATTCATCACATAACTCACATTAACCTGATGAATTATGACTATCTCAACGGCCGTATTCTTAGACCAAAAGTGTGAAAATTCGTAGTCTTAAAAAGTTGTGACGTAGACCGGTCACCAATATCAATGTTATTATATGAATCAATGTGAATAGATAACAGCGTAGCGCCTACTCGCGTCAAGGTAAGAAAACATCCCAGTTTTCAAGTAGTTTAGCGGCTACGCTAGGTTTGTGTAACATGGTTTGTGATAGAAAAGACAGTGCCCCCTTCGTAGCGCCTACTCGCGTCAAGGCAAGAAAACATCCCAGTTTTCAAGTAGTTTAGCGGCTACGCTAGGTTTGTGTAACATGGTTTGTGATAGAAAAGAAAGTGCCCCCTTCGTAGCGCCTACTCGCGTCAAGGCAAGAAAACATCCCAGTTTTCAAGTAGTTTAGCGGCTACGCTAGGTTTGTGTAACATGGTTTGTGATAGAAAAGAAAGTGCCCCCTTCGTAGCGCCTACTCGCGTCAAGGCAAGAAAACATCCCAGTTTTCAAGTAGTTTAGCGGCTACGCTAGGTTTGTGTAACATGGTTTGTGATAGAAAAGAAAGTGCCCCCTTCGTAGCGCCTACTCGCGTCAAGGCAAGAAAACATCCCAGTTTTCAAGTAGTTTAGCGGCTAAGTTAGGTTTGTGTAACATGGTTTGTGATACAAAAGTGAATAAAATTTATAAAAAAATAATTACTGAAATATATAAACATGTATTTTTACGTTATTGATATTATTGCTTAATGGCAATACTTAATTTTATATGTTTATATGTAATTTCTTTGGTTTTTTCTATGATATTTATTTTCAGAAAGCGTCCAAAATGGCCTTTTATATTGTTTGTGAATTCAAAATTGTACAGTCGTTTAACTCGGTTAATATTGCCGAGTGTAACCTAATTCTTTCAGATTCGGATTTCCCAGCCCAAAGTTAGTATAAAGATAATAACATTTCTTCTTTCGGAGTATCGCCCATAAAAAGATGTGTCATTAATTCATTGCAGATTGTTTGTGTATCGAAATTTTTAAAGTCGTGTAATTCGTTTATTTTTGCTTGCCCCAACCTAATTCTTTCAGATTCGGATTCCCCGGCCCAAAGTTAGTATAAAAATAACTAGTTTTATTTTTTAGGAATTTCGCCCGTAAACCGAACTTTACCCATTAAAATTTATAATTTATAAGATAAAATGAATTATTTTATTACTAAAAAAAAAATCGGTACATATTACATACATTATGTGTTGTGTATAATTGTTAATTGTTAATGACTGTATAAAGAATTTTCCCACGGTAATGAAATTTCTTTCCGTGATAAAAAGTAGCCTATGTCATTTCCCATTCCTCCAATTATCTCTGTTTAAAAAAAATCACTTAATACAAACAACAAATAACGATAAGACAAATAAAATTCTTGAGAATGACATTTCACAAATAAAAATTCTATTTTAGAAAATATTTAAGTTATAGAAATAGAAATTTATTTCAAGTACCTACTCCCTTTATTAATATTTTATTCATATATGAATCCAGAGTAACGTAAAAAAATAACAAAATGACAATAAACATTTTTAGAGATAGGTAGATATTAACTACGACGCCAACTTTTTTTTCACTCTTTTTAAGCACAACAAAGCTTTCTTTTTAAGCCTAAAATTTAAAAAAAAAACATTTTTCCAAGATAACAATTTGTTTGACGTTTTGCAATAACTCGATTTTGTTAGGGACAGAAAACGTATGATACATAATTTCATAACGCCACAGATTATTCATAACACCAGAGCTTACCAATATATATAGCCTTTGTTACTCGCAAATAATGTAGCTTTCGATTAGTGAAAGAATTTTTAAATTCCATCGATATTTATTGCGTGAAAGAGTAAGGACCATCCATACAAACTTTCGCATTTATAATATTAGTAAGATATGTATATGGAATTTAGTAAGTTAAACATCACAATGGAATGAAGTATAATATTTTATTATCAAAATAATAAACAATTCAGTTTATTATTTTAACAATACGCGTCGAACTTATTTAATAATATTTTATTATAAAAATAACAAACTGTATTGTTTCAAAATGAAACAATATGCGTCGAGCACAATAGTGGTGATGCTTACCTACAAGTTACAACCTGTCCAATCATGCATTATATTAGGAAGATTTTCCTAAATTTTCTGTACAATCAACAGTGATAGGCGTGTCAGATTACAGGGGGCACCCGATTAGACAGACAGGGTCTGGATTACACAGGGTCCACTGTATATATATAAAAAAAATAATTTAAACAATTCGATGATATTAGTTTTCTTTTAAATCGGTATGTTCAAACAAATTCAATTATTTAAAAAAAAACTTACACTCTACATAAATATTTATTTAGAGGGAAACATTTCACAAAAATTGAAGCAATCGAAATATTACGTACCTACCACCAAAGTACAAATCGCGGTTCCCTTATCTGGCACAAGAACTTTTCTGATAACCTACAACCTACGAAATATTTTTTTAAATATATAAGTTTGTTCAAAGTGTATTTTATTCCTATAGGTACTAGCGAGTAGAATGCAATGTCACTCAATGAAAGAAAGTGTTTTTATTCTGTTTATTGCTGTTCTTTTGTTTTTCCGTCTGTTTCATACATTAATAAATCAGAAGTTTTTCTGACGCGTGAGCGGATCACGGATTGTGTGAAAATCAAAAAATTTCCAAATTTACGCTCTGCTATCCCCCACCTATGTTATCTTATCACCTATAAGTCTATCAATTAAGAGTAAAAAGTATAAAAAATGGAACTAAGAATTTTGTAGGCTGGCAACACCAATTTTGATTGTCAAATATTATTTTATAGTGCAATAACTCTGAAAATACAGAACACTGTAAGTAAATCACATTTGAAAAAAAAATGTTTTTTAAGAAAAAAAAAAGTTTATGTTCAGGTACCTACTTATGACGTAAATTTGATTAAATGGTGTTTTACAAAGTGATTTTCTTTAATTTAATGTACGATAAATTTACATTTAACAGTAGTTAAAAATGAAAAATCACTAATGGTGAGTTTAGTTACACTAATACGTTACGTTAATATATTTAACTCATTCAGGGGGCCTAGTCCCTATCTTTTACGTTTTACTAACAGCCTGTTAGCTTAACTTGGTGGTTTGAGCAAAGTTGTCGCAACTGGCTAAAAATGGTAGTCAGTAACTTTTCTGTTTCTTTTCTGTCGGTCGCGATGATAAAATAAACTAAACCTAAAAAGTTACTGACTACCATTTTTAGCCAGTTGCGAGAACTTTGCTCAAACCACCAAGTTAAGCTAACAAGCTGTTAGTAAAACGTAAAAGATAGGGACTAGGCCCCCAGATCTAAAATTAGAGACATGATCTAAAGACTGGGCAACGTAGGTACTTAAGCTAGTATTAAATAAATGTGAGCAATTTCTAAACTGTGCTTTATATTTTATTAAAATATCGTTACTAATAATAATAATAATATTTGGCTTTTTTATTTATTTATGTTATCACAAAATTGCAAAGGTATAATATATCCATATCCATATCTAAATTTCAGATCAGTGGGTATCTATATTGCAAAGAAAAATTATTTTTTCACTTTTATGCATTTTTTATAAAAATGTTGGTTACACAGCTTTACATTACCACCATGATTTATATTTTTAGTATTGCCATTTGAACAACAGTGACGCCCTCCTATATTTTCTACTCTTATTCACCATAATATAGAGAAAAATTTGTGGGCGTGCGCACAACAACTCACCAAGGTTTCATCGTAAACGGATGAATGGTATAGGAATGCAAGCGGGACTAACTAAGAAGCATTCATTTTTATGTATGAAGATTACAATAAAAAAGCCATTATGAAGCGATGTTTCCTTGAGAGATGGACACATGAACTTAAATGGCAAATTAAATGAATTAGAAAAAAAACAGCGTAATTACATGAGGGGGAATACCCCGTATGAGTTGGTATTCACATGAACTGGGAATGATGGACGAGGATTTAATCGTGACGGCAGTGATCGCGCTTGACCCGTTCACAGGTCATGACTATCAACATGTGGTACAACAGCTACAGGAACCAGTTTTTTGAGCAATTAATTACTAGATATCGCGGATATTCCCGATGTGAATTTTGATACATTCAAAGCCAAATTAGTTCAGCACTTTAAGGTACCTAATGTAAATGACGAGGAGGGAATGGGTACCGCCGCACGGTAGTTCCCTTGGACTCCTTAGAGGAATCTGGCCAAACAAAAAGATTTCAACGATGTTTTTATTTATGCGCAAAATTTATTTATTTATGTAAGTATTTAATAATTTGCCCACTTAAAATTACTTTTATTAATAATTTAAAAAATTATGAAACCAGTATTTGCTAAAGTTTGATTAAACTTTCAAAATCGTGTACCAATTTGAATCTATAAATCTAAATGAAACAGTTTTCATATCATATTAGAATAAGTTAACAATAATTTAAATAATTTAATCTAAATGAAAATATGAAAGAGAACAAGATACAGAAAAAAGACAATGGTCGCAACTGGGACTCGACCCGAGACCTCTCCGTCTAACCGGGACGAGCGCGTTAACCAATTTCGCTATTGCCACCTTCTGTCAAACCGTCATATTTGTCAATATCATATTTTCAAATTTTAGAATTACAGTTATTATCAACTAATTATTTTTCTCCATATGACGGTTTGACAGAAGGTGGCAATAGCGAAATTGGTTAACGCGCTCGTCCCAGTTAGACGGAGAGGTCTGGGTTCGAGTCCCAGTTGCGACCATTGTATTTTTTCGGTTTTTCTGTGTCTTTTTCTCTTTCAAATTTTCGTTTAGATTATTATTGTTAACTTATTCTAATATGATATATTTCACTGATGGGAATAACCTTCAAAAAAGTATAAAAAGAAAGTTTTTCTTATAAAAATTGAATTTTCATATAAAATCATTCTTTATATATATTGTCCTTTAGAATTTGTCAGCTCTTAGGTGCTCTTTTGACTTTTACATGGCCTGTACCCACGATCTATTATTTGGATATTTTGGAGCTGTTAGAAGAAAAAGGCACGTCAAGGGCAAATTGTGCTGCAACATGGAATGTTTATGAACATATAAACATTTTGCGAAGAAAAATAATTAAGTAAAGAAGCACATCGCTTCATTTACATTAATATTTCATAGAAAATGGATTAAATTCGGAAGAAGTACTCTAAAACTCAAGTCTATTAGACGTCATTAGTTCTTGTATTATTCCGATAGGATAATAATAATAATAATAATAACGTAATATTTGTATAGCGCAGTTTTGTGTCATTTCACTTCAAGTGCGCTTAAGTGTCAGAGGAAGCTCTGAAAGCTCTGAAGAAGAAAGATTTAAAAAAAAATCAGGGGATTTCGTACCTACTCGAAAAACATCGCCTTCCAACACAAATTAAGATTTGTTTCATACACTACTTATAAGTTCGGATCCTATGATATCCGGGATTATCACAATATAAAGAAAACTTCCCAAACATCCAATACCTTTTGGTTTTATTCCTTTTTTATGTTATAAATAATATTTTTAAACTAATTACCTAGAATAAACACACCGTTATTGCCTTATTTGAACCATTGTACCTACCATACGTTGTTTTAGTATTTTATTTTCATTGAAAATTCTGTAAAAGTGATTTAAATAAACATATATTTTCTTAAAAATTATATTGTGACCCTTTTGCAACATACGCCATGGAAAAAAATGTTTAGCGAGATTGGGTTTTGGGACCACTGTGCGCCGCCCCGGGAACCATTTTTTTTTAATAGCAATACCCCTGTCATAGGTCATACCATGTAGTTATCTAAGTTTGGTAACATAACAAGGGTGCCCGGGTTCATGGGGTGAGGTTTGTCTAGGACTTAATGGTGGGTGTGTTTGACATTCTAGTGCGTGGCAGGCCGGATCGGTTACTTAAGGGAGACCTTTTGAACTCTCCAGCCGGACTCTCACGACGTATCGCTTATCACCACAGGGGGAAGGATAAATTCATAAGTCCGTTGCTCCTGGACAGTTTACTACCCACCCCTCACACCTTTTTCATTCCCAAAACTTCCTCTCCTTCCTTTTCCAGAAACGACCCTCCACACAGCATTTACAAAGACGACATTGGCCCAGAAGGATTTTTTTTCAGGGCCTCCTTTGTGGAGCTAATGTAAAAAAAATATAATTTATGCATGTGCTTAAGTATTCACAATATCTTTAAGTATTTCGATTTTTATTACTCCATTGGGTTAATTTTATGGGTTCTAATCAAATATAATGTATTATATGATTTGATTTTTTTATTTAAGTTTTACTGTTGTTTTCAATTTAATTTAAACTCGTTATGAAAAAGCCCAATTACTCGTAATTACTAAACAAAATTTGCACATACGAAATTAATTAATAAAATTAGTTATTACCCATGGACAGGTGCATACGGGTTTTTTTAATAAGGGTAAAAAAACAAGAAGTAGAAGAAGACCGCCAGTTCAGAGTCGTGACCTGCCATACGATGATAATTACCTATTATTAAATGTTTTGTTACACTCATTATAATCATTATTGTTGCCATGTGCGAACAAGTACCGACTATTTATGATATTTTATTGATGCTAATAAATCTCTAATATATTTGAAATTAAATTTTTTTTAAATTTTGTCTTAAATTTTATTATCAAAATACCGTGACCAACCGTGACCAATAAGTTCGGAAATTGGTTTTCTTTGAAATATTTTTTGTTTATCGTAGAGATGAATATCGGCACTTTCAAAAGTACCAATGCATACCATTTTACCAAAAAAACGAGTGGGTATTTCTGATTGTTCTCGTGTCATTACTGTGAAAGGGTTTTTCTCTCGTCCACGGAGTTTTCTATGTTCGTCGACCGTCGCGCGTCATTCAGACTTTATGACACAGAAGATCGCCCATTGCAAAGTTACACGGTTGACTTTGGAGGAACTAAATTACAGTTTTTTTAACCCTAGATAGTTAACGTTAGTCAAAATGACGAGCACCAATGCAATTCTACGTTTTTTCTTTTGAATAAAATCGAGAGTAAAATCATGAGAAGATAATGGCCGTTATGGTACGGCCACACTGCAGCCAACTTCAAACGTTTGGGCGATTGTGTGGAGGGGTAGTTCGTGGCGGCCAACTCACACGAACCAGCCTGCCGCAGCCATCCACACATCAATCTGCGAACGGCAGGCGATCAAGACACGTGTGCCGTGTACCATTAAAATGACAATATTATTACGGGAGAGCGGTATAACAATTGTTTGAAAATATGTCGTGTATATACTTAATAATAATTGTAGGAACTGATAAATTACAGCGTAGCCATAGCTGTCCGACGTTCGTCATGTTGGAGTTCAGAGTTGGAGGGTTGGCCGCAGCCACCACCAGACCTTCGACCAACCTTCCACCGTTGGCTTTGGTGTGGTAGTTGCATTAGACTTGTGTACAAAGATATTTTGTTTTTGAGATACCTCCTTATTGACTAATTGTCATTTTGTCGAATGGTTAGTTCAATGGAATTTATTTTGTTCAACTTGTGCCATTTTTGTTGTACGTAATTCGATTGTTATCATTGTTTTATACAGGTAAATTGCATTAACTTCGAGAGTTGATTCTACATGATAGTATAAGTAAAGAAGATAGATAACCTTTTTTCAAAATTCCAACTTTTAGGGGTAGTTTTGTGGTAAAAAGATAAAATTAGACCGGCGTGTGCGGGCAGCATTATTATCAACAAGCAACGTTGCAACAATCGCGCCCGGCAAGCTAACAGCAATTTTAGCGAGTAATTTTTACCTTACACTAAGGATTTTTAGTAGGTATGTCTTTTGGATGGAAAAATAAGTTGGAATTTCAGAAAAAGTTGGTAATATTTTTTACTCCTACCATAATGTAGAATCACCTCCCGAAGTTAATGCACTTTACCCCCGGACACCCTGCATATTTTCCTTTAAGGGTGTCCAAGAAAAACGCAAATTATCCCGATTATAGTTCTGTATTTGTTAAAAGGTGAAACTGATCTTAAAAAGTATATCCATTTTATATATGTGAATTAGTACCTACTTACGTATAATTATAAACATACGTTTTTATAAATTTAATAATTGGTTTAATTTATCACCTCCTTAATCTATATTTTATTTAAGTTTAATATTTGTGAATTCCGCGACTTTTCATCCTGCGACAAAATGTCCTGCGGACAAAAATTCCCCCGACAAAATATTCCCGATACAATATCCTAACCTAATCTAACCTAACCTAGCCCAACAAAACCTAACGTAACCTAACCTAACCCAACATAACCTTTCGGCGTCCAATTTAAAATTTAAATCCGACCTAACCTAACCTAACCCAACAAAACCTTTCGGCGAAAAATTTAAAATTTTAACTTTGAACCGCTTAAAAATAACTGGTTATTCTCACAATATATAGCTACGCTATTTAAATCACCCGTAATTTGATACAATCATTTAGGTCATTTATGGGTTTGTTCAGTTTGGCGTCATTTGCAAATAATTCTAATTTGGAGCATTTTACGACACTCACTATGTCATTAATATATAAAATTTAAAAAAAATAACGAACCGAGATGAGACCCTTGCTGGATGCCAGAGGAAATTTCTTTGAAATCGGATTTAAAATCCTTTATTGACACCGCTTGTAATCTATTGAGTATGTATGAAATTACCCAACGAAACAAGTAAGCACGTACGCCAATAGCAGAATAAATAAAACAAGATTGCTTTCTACACTTCTGCCTTTTATAAAGCCCTGTTGTTGTTTTGATATAATATAGTTTAGTTGTGAACTTAAACATTGACATACTATTTTTTCCATTAATTTACAAAAAATTGATAATTTATAAATAATATAAATATATGTAATAAAATAAAATATAAAATGTAAAAAAACACTAGGACAGTTAAGTCATAAACATCTCGGAGTAAATTTTTTTAATTCACTTCCTGAAAAAATCAGAAACATGAACAGTAATATCAAAAAATTTAAAACTCACCTTAAAAATTATACCAAAAATTTGAACTGAATATAAAAAATAAAACAATTAAACCAATATAATAACACCCCATACACAAAAGCCCTCCTTTTTTATGGGGATAAATCAAATATGTACACATATTATGTAATTAATTATTATATTGAATTTATTGTAATTTATGTATCTTTTTCTGAATAAAAAAAAAATAAATAAAAAATATATTGTCTTTAAGTGGATTAACCACAGTTTCATAATGCCATCAGAAGGCGTAACAGCTGTCACGTGTAATAATGATTACACAGCAGTACTTGTGTGTAAATAAACTGTGTTTATAAATTGAATAATAAAAAATGTTCGTAAAAAGTCGAATGGTTAGCTAATTGGATATTAAACTAGAAAAACCTACTGCAAAGTTAACAGTGTCAGTAATTCCGAGCTCTTTTTGCTACGAGTACAATCTTACGGTTGTCAATGTGCAATTAAAACTTAATGGGTACACTTGATGTTAAAGTTTTTTCGTGTTATTTTTTCTAACAGACTTAGTTAATCATCGTTTATATTTGCCTTCTTTCATACGTAATACTTTTATAATATCAACCGTTAATCAGATGAAAATTGATGAGTGCAGTCGTTGACTCCAGGAGTTTTTAAGTACCCAGACAAAAAAACGCCAGGTAAAATCTCCCGACTACATCTTTCGTCCTACTTTCCCGACAGATTCTGAACAAATTATACTTTATTTTATCTTTCCATAATTTTGCTCCACTCAGGTGATAGACCACCATTCAGAATTTATTCAAACGTTGCTTAAAATGGCACTAGTCGTGTTGTCTGTGACGAATATCTTCTCCTTAATAATATATTCGTACATAACATACATGGAAAACATTAATTCAATATGGGAAGCGGGAGTGGGTACCGCCGCCACGGGATCCATTTATTGGATAACCAACACCACGGCCTTAGGTCATCCCAAGTGGTTAGCCCGTTTGAACTCTCCGGCCGGACTCTCTGGACCCATCGCCTTGCACCACAGCAGGTGGGATGGATTAATTCCTCCGTCACTCCTTGTTACACTGACCCCCATATTCCCACCCATTTCTCATACCCTTTTCCTTCCCAGAACTTCCTAATACCCTATTGAAGCAGGCAACAGCTTCGGAGCTTCATCGGCAGTCATCCAGAGGAAGATCAAATAACTCCTGCACGATCCCACCCGACATAAGCATTCTTCATATCACGATACTTGTTTTCATTATCTTTTCTTGCAGATGCTTGCAAATAAATTTAGTGGCGGCGCTTGACTTTTGGGTGCTAGAGTGGTGATATTAAAAAATTGCATTATTGGTGTTGTTCAAATCATTTTTCTGTATGAAAAATTCCAGGAAGTTTCAGTTTGGCCGTGCGCCGCACGGATTTCCTGAAAAATCTTCATACAGAACACCGATTAAAAAAAAAAATTAAATATTTTTTTCGCATACGACAACATCCATGACGCCATTTTTTTTTTTAAATATTAGCATCCTAACACACCCAAAAGTCACGAGCCGCCACTTCCATAAGGCATCCCCAAAGATGACATAGGTTCTGAGGGAAATTAGTACAGAGTGTACACATATACACATTAAATTTTTTCCCTATTATTTAATTTTTACGTATTTTTTCATAGTGCTATCACATAAATGAAATAATGAAGTCTGGTGCGCAGTTTACATCTGGGCTGTTAATGTTAATTGATGCTTTTCTGAGATTACCTCTATCCTTAACACCCCATATGTGTCCCAACTGTTACCAGAGCTACAGGCCCTATGGCCCTATGGCATCCACCAATTATTGGTGTTCTCTGTGAGGCTGAAAGAAGTGGGAAGGGGAAGAAGATGCGGAAAGGAAGGTCGGGAAGTATCTGACAAATTTATTTCACAAAGTCATTTCCAGTAACTCGATTCTGGATAATGTTCTTTCACCAGGGCGACAATGAACGGGGAAGAATCAAGTAGTGTGTGCCAGGACAAATTAACAGATGTGAGGAGTTCTATCGTTTTTGCTGATCCCTGACTCTAATGCTAGCTGTGGTTTGTTCAGTTTTTATAAATTTCAACTTTTTTTCCCAATTATCACCGGTCTCATAATAAATAATTAAATAATGCAATCCAATTCATTGGCCATTAATCCCTCACTGCAGCAGAATGAACCGGGTAAATTAAGTAAAATTTAATTGATTTAGTAATTCAAGTTGAATGAATAATAATTAAAGTTATATTCATCATTAGTGTAAATATATAAATAATTAATACTTAAATTTGAATTCATTAATCAACAAACTAATAAGTAAAGTTTAATTCATTAATGAACGAATTAATAATTAAAGTTTAATTCACGAATTGATTTAAAAATAAAATTAATTAACGAATTGATGATTAAAGTTTAAGACATAATTTAATGGCGAATTTTTAATTAAAGAGTAAATCATTAAATAAATAATTAATAACTAAAGTTTATTTCATTAATTACGAAGTAATAATTAAATTTTAATTCGTTAATTACGAAATGTTAATTAATTAATTACGAATTAATAATTAATGTTAAATTCATTAATTAATGTGGAAAAATCAAGAAGTATATGTCAGGACATAGTTTTGAGGAGTTCCATCGTTTCTGCTAATCCCTCAAGTGAAGCCAATACTAACTGTGGTTTGTTCAGTTTTTATGAATTTTTAACTTTTTGCCCAACGGTCAAATCAACGGTCTCGCAATAATTAATTAATGCAATCCTTTTCATTAGCCATTAATCTCCTGACTGCAGCAGAAGGAATACAAAACGGATAGATTAATTAATTAACAACTAAAGCTAATTTTGATTAGTAATTCAAGTCGAATTAATAATAAAAGTTAAATTAATCATCAGTTTAATTACTTACACAATTAATGCATAATTAATAATTAAATTTTAATTCATTAATTAACAAACTAATAAGTAAAGTTTAATTCATTAATGAATTAAAATGAACAATGAATTAATAATTAAGGTTTAATTAATTAAATAAAGAATTAATAATTAAAGTGTAATTCATGTGGGAAAATAAAGGAGTGTATGCCGGGACATAGTTTTGAGGAGTTTCATCGTTTCTGCCAATCCCTGACGGTATTGCTCGTACCAGCTATAGTTTGCTTAGTTTTTATGAACTTCAATTTTATACCCAATTATCAACGGTGTCGCATTAAATAGTTAATTAATGCAATCCTTTTCCTTGGCCATTAATCCCTTGACTGCAGCAGAACGAAGACAAACCGGCCTTTGTCTGAACAAAGCTAGACGTAAAAAAAGCAATCTTAAACCGACCGCCACGTGTTTTTTTAATATTTTTTTGCATGCGCTCATTTATCATTGCTCATTCCTTAAGAGTGTAAAAAAACACATTTGGAAGCGAACCACGACCTGTCTGCAGAGTGGTATAACATACAAGAGACTTGGCATGGTTAACCAAATATTTTTTAATCAATCAATAAATAAATTAAATTTTGTAAATTAATGAATTAATAACTTAAGTTACATTTGTTTAATAAATTCAAATTGAATTAAAAATTAAAGTTAAATTCATCAACAATTTAATTACTTAAATAATTAACGAATTAATAAATTAATTAACGAATCGACGAATTAAAAAGGAAAGATTAATTAATTAATTAACGAATAAATAATAAAAGCTTAATTAATTAATTGACGAAATTCATTCATTGACGAATTATTAATATTTAAAGTTCAATTCATTCATCATGAATTACTTTGTTAATTAATTAACCAATTCATAATTAATTAATTAATTACTAATTAAAGTTTAATTCATTATTATTTTCATAAAAACAAATAAAAAAGCTTAAAATAAATGATTTGAATTTGAATAAAATTTTTATTTATAATTTTTTTTATTAAAATAAAATTTCGGAATTACTGCAGGCGGGCAATCAAAGAATTAGTGAAATAACGAAGTATTTTTCTGCATTTACACAGAGCCCCAATATTTACAGTAGCGACTAGCGACCCCACTTATTGCATAAATAAGTATGTCGAACAGTTATCTGGTTTTGGACACACAGCGTGTTAAAATATGACCGAAAAAAGGCATCAGAGGGAAGGTAATCCGATAATAAAAAAAAAGAAGACAGAAAAGACTTTATTTAGGTTTGGGTATAAAGAGAAAATGAACGAAGAAAGGATTTTATATAAGTATAAGAAGAGTGAAGAGAATACATGACGCAGATGAAAATGATATAAGAAACCAGGGACGCCTGAGGAAGTTAGAGTACGATCAAGTGAACCAAATACTTCAGTCGGGTCATGTCAAGAGTCGGAATATTAGAAGAGTATGTATGCGACGATGCATGAATGTGAATGCGGCAAGGAGTGTGTACCAAGACAGAGTTGGTTTGGCGGTCCGTCTTCTCTGCCTGCCACTGCGGGGAAACGCCGTGATGGTTAGTTAGTTAGCTAATGAAGTTGATCTGAAAATAGTTGAACTAGAAATAGCAAACAATCAAAAGCTGTGCAAATTTCATGACCTCAGATTAAATCTAATCGTGACTGGTTTATTGTTGACCATATATGAAAAGTGTGAACAGGCCGAGTTTATGAAAGTATTATTTTAGTCTGGTGTACCCACCAACTAGACTTTACGAGATGTTTTTTTGAATAGCAAAGGTCAGTTCCACACGTTGTACGTCACTGGTACTCTCAAAATCTGACCGCAATTAGATCAGCAGGCCTTGAACTTGCGATGAAACGTCAATTACACCCTCTCGGTCGGCTCTTTTATCCTAAGATTATATAAATGCAGAAAAGGAATCAGCTCGATGAAAAATAAAACATATATGTGCAGTCCGGGACACTGCCGCTGTTATTTTTGAGAAAACGCCAAATGCTTATACTATAAGTATAAATATTTTAGTATGCTATAAGCCTTATAGCATACTAAAATATTTAAATATCTAAAATAATAAGATTTGAATTGTTTAATTAATTTTTAACCTACATCTATTGAATAGAGGGTAGATGAGAAGTACTTTGAATGGCTTACCTTTTAAACATGTCAAATCTACACAAGTTTTCCCTTGCGTGGTTGGTTGTCCAAATTAAAGCCCTAGTATGTTCAAGTAAAGAATTTGTGAAGGTTTGTACGAAAGACTATGCGTTGATGTTGGCTTCGGGCCTGACTTTTTCGGTGACATTATCTTTGGAATTTGGTGCTACGCTTTTTTGCAAGATATTTATTGTTATTCTGGTTATACTCTGCCCCGGTGTATCGAGACATTTTAAGATACCGCCTGTGAAATTCATAGCCAATTTCACAGGCGGTATCTTTATAAGTTTTTGAGATTTATTAGTAGTATTATTTACATTCTTGGAGCCTAAGTTGAGATGTAACATTATATACAGTATTTATATGCAATCCTCTTCAAAAGAAACCTTAGCTTAAAAAAATATGAACATTTCATCAACATTTTTAGGTTAATTTTCACGTTCTGTATAAGTTCTATTTAAGATCGGTTATTATATCTTATAGGTTAGTTGCTCCATAAAACTGAAATAATCACAGAACTTGAATAGAACTTTCATATAATGCGAAAATTAACTTATCAAATTTGAAGAATTGTTAATTTTTTAAACAACCCTTCCTTAATTCAATCGTATCAAATTAGTCTAAGAGTAAATTATTATTTTGTATTAACTATTGTAGAGATATTCTAGTAATAATCTACGTTGGTATTATCATTATTATTTGCGCACCAACCATCTACCCGAAGTTACAAAATGTTGTCAAAAACTCTTTGTGATTGATTCAACATAACCTCTTTGTTCATTGCAACCATTTTTTTTTCAAAGATGGTTGCATTCAATATTACTTGTTTTGCGACTGTTGCGCGAACATTACTGACTAAAACCTAATCTTATAACTCGAGCTGCATGAATATTCCAAGATTTTAACTAGTTTTATAACTAGAGCCACTTGCATATTACCGAGTTTTACCTAGTTTTAAATTCGACTATAATGAGCCACGTGAACATTGTAACTACACTTCCAACATGTTTTAACACTCGAACTTCATAAATTATACATCAATCTGGTTCTATTAGGTATGCTGAGAAAAAGTCACCCATATTATTCATCTAGTTGTACTGAGTAACTGATAATTAATTTTAAAACTGGATTTTTAACTCATTTTAAAACTGGAGTCAGGTGAACCACGCCAACTGTATAATCGGTTTTATTAAGCCACGTGAACATTACCGAGGATCATAACCGAGTCCCAGAACCATTTCGATTTTTACCTAGTCTTGTAAGTGAATGCTATCCTCTTTAGATATCTTCAATTTTTTTTTTGTTATTTGTTATTGGGGTGTCCCATATCACCCCGTGTTTCCCTCCCGCGTTTCCTTCCACTTTCCCGCCTTTCCTTATACCTCGACCCCTTTCCCGTGACCCTCTCCCCCCGTCCAGGATTCCTTACCCTCTTCCTACTTCCCTCCCGGCCGCTAAACTGCATGAAATACACACATTTTTTCGCAAATTTTGTGCTTTTTTTATTCAAATTTCATAAAGCCAGAGCTCACCAGTATATATATACTAACTTTCAATGGCGTGCGCACAACAAATCACCAAAGGGAGCATAAGGGACAAACAAAGAAACATTCATTTTTATCTTCTTTCATTTAATTATTTCAAAGGATTGACTAATTTGGCTGACATTTTACCATTAGTAAAAACATATATTACATTGCCACCAAATCGTAATATTTTAAATATTTTACAATGTGAATATTACCAATTTTTACCTAGTTTTATAACTCGTACCAAGTAAAGGACCAGCTAACGTCTTCGTTTGAGGGTCACCCTGGAAGATGACAAGACACCTGACACATCACAGGTAGGTGGTAGGTCCATGAAACGACTGTGTTATTATCCTATCGGGTAAATAAAATTGTTATTGGTCTCAAGTCTAGAGGTCACGAGTTCCCGTAACTATACTTACAGCAGATATAGTAAAAAAGCATTATACATGTACTGTACAAAGTGTCTGCCCGTTAAAATAAATTGCGAAAGAGCAAATAATTCACAGAATTTTTGGTCCAAGTTTTTAACTATTCGTTCAAATGGATCACCATTACCTATTCTGTGGAGGGATAAATAAGGATAACCTCAGCATTTTTAACGTTTTTCTCGTGCTTTTTTACGAATTGCATACATAATTATTGATATTGGTAAATTATTGAGAAAATAAAATTAAAATTAAGAGGATATCCAAATGCAGATAAAAACTACTTTAATGAAGTTAAGATTTATTTTGGCGTGGCAAATAAATTTTATTTGATTAATTTGTGTTATTTCACAATTTATTCATTTAAAATAATAAATAGTATATTTGCTGCACGTTCCAGAGTGGAAGATACTCTCTGTATCGCCCTGGTGTAAGACCACCATTCAGAATTGAAACGTTGCTTGAAACGGCCATTAGCCGTGTTTGGTGACCAGATCTGAATAGCCAGGTACTTCCCCACCTTCCTCTTCCCTATCTCCTTCCCCTCCCTACTACCCTCAGCCTCACAACATACCCCAATTGGGGATGCCATAGTCTCACTGGCTTCAGACGGGAGCAGTTGGGACTCTTGTGAGGTATTCATGTAAAAAAAAAAAAAAAAATTTACTTGTAAGAAGAAAAAACTTTTATAAATATTAACTATTAGAAAAATTATTTCCCTCAAGGCCTCTGTAATCTGTGGGGATGCTGTGTGGAGGGTCTTTTTATGGAAAGGAAGGAGAGGAAGTCTGGGAAAGAAAAAGGTAAGAATGGTGGATAGGAATCTACAGTTCAATGTGTCTAGGTCATCCGCCGCCAGATCCAGACAAACCTCACCCTATGAATCCGGGCACCTCTGCTAAGTCACCAAACGTAGCGAATAATTTGGTGTGACCTATGGCAGAAGTGTTGGTTATCCAATAAATGGTTCCCGGGGCGGCGGTATCTTCATAGGAGGTTAAAAAAGGTTAAGCCAAAAAAAGTTTCTTATTATGATAACGTTGGTTAGGGTTGCCTCAGTAAATAAAAAAAAATAAAGTCAATGCCACACAAGAGTCCCAACTGTTCTCAACCATCCGGAACCAGTGAGACTATTGCATCCTCAATTGGGGTATGTGGGTTGTGAGGCTGAAGTGGGGTGGGGAAGTAGTTAGGAAAAAGGAAGGTGGGAAAGTACCTGGTTATTCAGATCTGATCATCAAACACCGCTAAAGCCATTTCAAGCAACCTTTCTATTCTAAATGGTGGTCTTACACCAGGACGACATGAGAGTATCTTACAATCTGGAACGTGCCGCCAATATACCCTGGATTATTTTATGTATTTAAATTGTGAAATAACACTATTCAATTTAATAAAATTTATTGCGTTCGCCAGGTTTTGAACCCGCGTCCTACGGATTGCTAGTCGAGAGCTTTACCCCTCAACTTGAATTTGTGAACTTCACATTTAAAAAATCAGTGCTTATTTGTTCAAAGGTAGATAGTTTTAAATTTAGGTATACGTATTATATACTTCGTGTATTTGCTTTGCTCTGGTTTCATAATTATTCCTCTTTGCCCTTTTTCAAATGATGAACCAGAATATTTTTGGAATACATTTTTTTGTATACTTGTTTAGAGGTGTACGTTAGGTACATGTTATAATAATAATAATAATAATCTTTATTTGGAAAACAAACAGCTTTACAAAGATGCATAAAAATAAAGAGTTCTAAAATAAAACAGTAAGCCTAAAAACATGTTTTCGCTGATAAAATTTGTTTTTTTTTCGCTGACAAGAAAAACATAAAGAAAAACTAAGAAAAAAATAGTTAAGAGAAGCTAAATTAAACATAAAGAAAAACTAAGAAAAAAAAAATAGTAAGGAGAAGCTAAATACTTAAATAATGCATGATAAAATATAGAAAACACAATAAAGGGTAAGCTTATGATCTTATAGGAGTATATGGATGATTTTTATGTAATTAGGGAATATGAAAATATATTGCAAATTAGGAAAAGGAATCTGATTAATAATATAATATATAAATATAAATATTATGTTAGTTATGTGTATGGGAGGAAACACAATGGGAGTAATAAGAATGACACGTGTGCTTCGGAGCTGGTGCGTTTATTGACTGAGCACTGGTTAGTACTTAGTACCAGCAGTAAAATATATGCGACAATATTTATTTATTTACATCTATACGGCACAACACGTGCCATTAACATAGTTGACATATTTATAAATAGCACAACAAGAAGAAGAACGTAAGTGAAATTTAAGAAAAAAGGTAAAACGTTAGGTAATAAGCAGTGAATAAAATGTAAAATGTATAAAAGTAAATTATAAAGTGTAAAGTGTAAAATATAAAGTATAAAGTACAAACAATAAAGAAACGAAATATAAGATATCTCTAAAAGTTACCTAAAAAGATTTAAATATAAAATATAAAAAGTTTTAAAAAATCCTGGATTATGTTATCCGATATGATAAATTGCCTATGATTTCTAGTACATTAGTAGTTTTAGTGTGAAGTACTGGTAGGCATATAATGTTAACATGATGTATTATAATATTTACGTGGTACTAGCAAACAAATTTAATTTAATGCATCTTTTGTATCAGGCCAGGATGCCGGCGGCGTGTTCGATATTAGCATATTTATTGCCTAAAATATGAAAGCGATTTATGATTGAGTTTTGTTCTGCGTTCGTCAAAGTATTGTCACAATGAAAAGGTGTTTTGAGTCGAGTCGGTCTAGAAGGTACATGATAATTTATTAGCGAAACCAATTCAGGGGAGTCAAACCAGTTATTGTTTATTTTAAATAAAAAAATAAGATCATTGAGTATTCTTCTATCTTTTAACGACAAGAGTCGCATTTTTTGAGAAAGAGAATCATAGTTTATGTCAACCGCGGGAATTCCTAATTTAAAATTAATTGATCTGAGAAATTTGCGTTGGATTCTTTCAATGGAGTTTGCGTGGCTTGTAGAAAGGGTTCCAAATAGGGGAATTATATTCTAAATGACTCCTAACCAGAGTTGTATATAGTAGTTTAAATGTTTGGATATTTTGAAATCTTTACAAATTCTTAGAATGAAGCCCAGCATTTGCATTGCCTTACTAGTAATGATATCAATGTGCTTGGTAAATAGTAGTTTAGTGTCGAAGGTTATTCCGAGGTCCCTTATTACTGGTACTGACAATAAGTTGTGATTGTTAAGTGAATAGCTATATTTTATAGGGTTTTTTATTCTAAAGAAACTCGTGATTTGACATTTTTTAGTGTTAAGTGTAAGTTTGTTAATTGTACAACACTCTGCGAATTTAATAAAATTAATTAGTAGGGACAGACAGTCATACATATTTTGAATGATTTTATACATTTTCATATCATCAGCAAATAATAATATGTTAACATTAGAAAATATGGAAGTGACATCATTTATAAATAGTATAAATAATATTGGAACAAGGTGCGAACCCTGAGGCACGCCGCTAGTGGCTTTAAATTCATAAGACAAGTGTTGAGGTGGGGGTGACCGTGACGTAGCCGCCACATACCTCCCCTCCTAGTGAAATGGTTACATAATTTCACGAACAATCGAATATGTTGAACAATGTCGAACTGTAAATTTCTGATGTTGATGTTTTTATGAAATCATGCAGGTGCATGTCTAAGAAGAACTCTATTTCAACGTAATCCAATATAATATAAGCGTGAGACGGAGGTATCAGGATCAGGGGAATTTATTGCCTCTGCTGACATTTACCGCTGGTCCCTCCTACGTCCACCTCTCTTGCACATCTGGACACTTAGTTATATTTTATTCAGTTATATTGTTACTCTAAGGATATATTACCTAACTGTACTATATTATACTCATCCATTAGTAAATCACTACATTATTTCGACGGTCCCGAAGAACAATGTCGTATGTGCGATTTCGTAGTTTTGCAGTAGAGCTGTTTAATGTTTCTTTTCTGCATTTTTACTGTTTTTGAGATCAAGAAATACAGTATTAATAATGTAATAAAACTCATAAAACTTATTTCCATATAATTTATTTTTTACCGTGACCGGTTTCAGCTTGTTAAAGCCGTCTTCAGTGTGGTACAAATTATTCTTAACCTAGAGTTTATATACATAACATATGGGGGAGAGGAAGGGTGATAGTCTACAAGGATTTTATTACCAGCCAGCGGCAGAGAATCCAAATTTCGTCGAAAGATGTTCTTACGATCATACAGGGCGGTTCCAATGAGGAAGATTAATTATTCTCCTTACCAGCTTTTAAAAATTATAACTCAATATCGTTTTTATTTCATTCAAAATTTGCTTTAATTTATACCTACATCCAAAAATCCTGAAAGACGTGATGATAAAAATATTAAAATGATGTACTTTTTGTAATTATTTTTTGATCTTAAGTATTAATAATTTTTCAATAATGTCTAAGAAAAATAAGATTTAAATTTAAAAAATATATATATATTAGTTTGTGATACCGTAAATAAATAGACAAACTGAGATATTTTCGTCAAAAAACACGTGCGCGGATCTTTTTTTTAAAGATTATATTTGAACTCCAATTAAAATTCTGAAAAGTAGCTTTCCTAGATAATTTATTGATTTATTTTACTGTGTGATTATATGATTTGAAATGTGTGTTGTATAATACACAATTTTGTTCAAAAATTAAAAAAAATCTGCCAACGACCTATGGTAGGTATAATCTTATTCTTATTATACTAAAAAAAAATTTTTTTTCTCAAAATTAAACATACCTTTATACTAGACAAAAGAACAATCTTTTCTAATTGATTTATACTTTTTTGTGGAAAAAATTCGATCTGTCTAGAATTTTATTTAAAAATGACATATTTGCGGTTGTGTCTGGTTATTCCCTCTTAAGTATGTTGTAAACATCGAATTTGTTAAATTAAAAATGACTTTGGTATTTTTTTTGTGTTACGGGCATAAACAGAAAGCTGGAGGAACGACAGTTGAGATGGTATGGGCACATAAAACGGAGACCATCAGACCACGCAGTGAAGCAGGCAATGTATATGGAGCTTCATCGACAGTCATCCAGAGGAAGACCAAAGAACTCCTGGATGACTCGATGCTCCAAAATATTACAGAGAAATTGCCTGGATGGAAGCGATTTACCCAGAACCGAGGAAGATATAACCCGAGAAGAGCCAACCCCAACAGCCTACCTAAGCAATGAGTTGGGACAGTGCAAGGAACAAGGAATAAAAGATAAGATACCCGATCTTAAGTTAGCCTAACCTTATCTTACGCAATCTAATCTCACCTTAGTTAAGTTACGTGAGAAATATTGTTGTAGCTGTGACTAGGATTTAACTGTAAATCACGGTGTTTTAAATCATGTATTGGTTTTCTAATCTGTGCAATTCGATCTTTATTAATAAGGTTCCCATAATATATAAACATTTATTTATAAATTCTTTACTTAATTAATATAATTAATTTTGCATTGATAGTCCATGCGTGTTACCTACCAGGAAGTGGTGATTAAATATTGGATAGGAGTCAGTGGGAGGTAATGAATAATATGTAGACTATACGCAATATGCATATGCAGCCGGCTGTGTCTGTACATGTACAGGAACACCCCATGTCGCGATTCCTAATGACACTTTAGTATCGCCGGCTCTCCTGTTAATGAGGCCACACGGATAGGACCGGCCGGCAGGGTCGGAATGGGAAATTTATAATTATTTATGAAAATGAAAAGCAACTAAATACGTATACATTACAGACTGTAGATGTTCAGTATCCATGGATAGGTTGGGCCAGCAATGGATTAAGGCTTCTCATATTGAGGGAAGCGATTCCTGTTTTACGTAAGGATACGGAATTGTCCTTAATGTTAAAATTAACATCTTTTTCGCTGTCATCCGAGAGAACCGGATTCGAAGTTAACGATGAAGTCGTTAATTTTAAGGTTAAGGGCACTTCTGACGTCATCTGAGAAAACTGGAAACGCAGATAACGAAAAATTCGTTGTAAGGGACATTTCTGATGTCATCCGAGAGAATAGGAATCCCAGTGTTTTTATCCTTCATTCAAAACATAAAACTACTTGTCTATATTTAAATAGGTTACGTCAGGGGCCATCCATAAACGTTACACTTTAACGGGAGGGGGAGGGGAGTAGAGAAGTGAGACATTGTGTGACAAGGGGTATGGGGGGGGGGGGGAATCACGAAATTCGTGTGACGTAATTCATGGATGGCCCCTTAGGTTAGGATTATAGGCTATTTTTTTTCATAGCTTTAAATTACTTTTCAAAGAGGTTTTGAGTTGACTTGATTCTGAGTTGGAATGAACCACTGTACGGTGACCGGACAATTCAGAATAAAAAGCAACTAGACACCTCCTTTGAAAAGTCATTAAAAGTGATGAAAAAATATGTAAAAAATTGGTTACATTTGGTTGGGTTATGGGTTATTTTTTAATTCTCTTTTCTTTTCTAGCTTTTAATGACTTTTCAAAGAGGCGTTGAGTTGACGTGATTTTGAGTCAGCATTGAACCATACTGTACACACCAGTACAAAAAATCGACATGTAAATAAATTCGTTTAATAATTAATCAAACCAACTCATTATTAAAGGTATTTTTAATTCCATTTTAGGTTTCAAATTCAAAATTTATAATAATTATAAACTGTCGCTGGATCAACTGTCGGATCACCATAAAACCCACTAATACTCCGTCCAGGGTTTTGAAAGTTCATGGATATTTAACACTTAAGAAATTTCGCCAATTTTTTATGATTACGATTTTACGATATAATTAATAACCAGGGAAATAATGGAACTTTTAATATGCAAAAAATAAGCCATTGAAGAAGTACGGCGGTATACGGGTTAAGCTTCGCCTCAATACATTTAAATCTAATGTATTTTTTTAACCTCAATGAGGCCCTGCCTAGGAAAAGGATATTAATATATATGTAATAAAACACGGTGTCCCGATAGGAACATGTACATAAGTATTTCACTATCCTTCTTTCGCAGAGGTACAGAAGTTCATAGTATTTATTACCCGCTGGTCACAGATTGCGTACATTCGTAAGGTTCTACTAATAAACCTCTCGATCTAAAACCACAGGTAGTTTCTTACTACGAGATTGTGGACATTTGCCGCTATGCCAGTGGTCTTTAACATTTTCAAACCAATTTTTTTCATGCTTACTAAATAATACTTTGCGGAATCCCATTATTGCATTAATTTGGAAGGCGTGCGTGAGTTACGCCGCCCCGGGAACCATTTTTTGGATAACCAACATCTCTGTCTTAGGTCACTCCAAGTGGATTGCACGTCACCCCTGTACGCAGTGACCCCCAGATTCCTGCCTACCCGTCATACTGCACAGAATATAGTTAGGTTAGGTTAGTTAGGGGTAAGGCTCTTGACTCTCAATCCGAAGGCCGCGGATCGAATCCCGGTGGGCAAATAATTTTTATTTGATTAATTTGTGACTTTTCATAATTTTAAAATAATTGTGGAGTGAAAGATACTCTGTTTAAGACCACTATTCAGAAATTAATCGTTGCTTGAAATGGTTTTAGCCGTGTTTGGTGACCAGATCTGAATACCTTGGTTATTCCAAACCTTCCTCTTACCCATCTCCTTCCCTCAGCTACCACTACCTTCAGCCACACAACATACCCCAATTGGGGATGCCATAGTCTCACTGGCTCCATACGGGAGCAGTTGAGACTCTTTTAAGGTATTCACATAAAAAAATTATAAAAACTTCAATTAGTCAATTTTAGCATAATACATACCATTCTTCTGCATGGTTTCTATATAATTTAATAAGCCTAATTTATCTCATAATTATTATAACACGGCACTAGCTCACTGTGAAATTTTTTTGTATTTTTTTTTAAATTTCATTTTCTGAAAGATGCACTTTTTAAGAATGCGCTCACTAAACTTTTTAAAGAATTCTGTAAAATTGACGAAAATAATATACGCCTAGCATTTAATGTGAAACCGTTTGAAACAGTTTGTATGTTGAATTATACATCAGCAGCACTCTGAACGGTTTATCTCGAAACTACTTTTTTCAACCTGGTTGACATCCTATTTGCATGCACCAAGTCTTAAACCGTACCAAAATCCAGTCTCTATGGCACCACATAAGCATTTTTTTATAAAGTGTCCCCTTCTATTTTTTTAGTTTAAGGAAATAAAATTCGTTGGTCTGCCATTTTTTTGGACATCAAAATTCCCCTACCACACCTATGCCATAAACATGTATGTCTAGTTTCTAAATATATTTTTATTTTATTTTTCTGATGAACCGTGTGGCACCACCGAGCGTCGGAGAGTCCTGTTGAAAGCGGCGTACACCGCAAACCATATTTTAGATTCGTGTATAAAATTGTAAAAAGTCTTCTATATGTAGGTATATGTATATTGGCTATTAGTATTAATAAAAAAAATCCATTCATCGTTTGCTTGAAAATAATACACCGTTTTACCGCCAACGCACTATGGGCTGCTCCCTTAAAACGACTCAGGGAGCTTACCGCTCAATTCAGTACACCTGCTACGGAGCCACTCCAATCGCTCGGCTCAATGCGTTCCGCAATTTATTTTGAAAACCAACAGAGCCTTATCTCGCAAAAAGGGGCCTAGTAATTAACTTCTCAATTTTTTCACTCAACCTTTCAAAAGAGATCATCTCACCAAAGTTTCTGGTGTTGGAAATATTTTCAGAGCTAACTATTATATGTAGAAACCATCGCGGGCATGCGCACATAAAATCCCCAAAGTTTCATCGTAATCGGATGAATAGTTTAGCAACGCATAATTTCATGACCCCAGAACTCATTATTATACATACATAGAAACTATCGCGGGCATGCGCACATCAAATCCTCAAAGTTAAAGAAACGTAAAATGTCCAAGTCCACATCGTATAAATTGGATTGTTTATCCTTTGAAATTTTAGTTACGTGCGTTAGATAATCTGGTGGTCTATAAAGATTATTGTATAAACGTGACATCTATAAAGGTGCAGTGGTTGCCGATGGGGTGAATGTGGTGGAAGCTGGACTAATCGGTTGAATTGAAGTCGAAGAGAAAGTAAACGGAGACGGAATTACATCATGTTGTTCAAGTAAAACAGAAGAATTGTTTTGAAGGGAGTCGTTTTGGTTTTGAGCGGAAGATATTTTGCGATGCATCCTTTCAACATCTGTTGTTCAGTCACGTGCTGGTTTAGTTATTTTACTTTTTTTTAGAAGTAATCGATGCAAACTCAGAAGCCTCCGAAATATCAACCGCGATCATTTTTTTCATAACATGCGAGGATTCAGATAGTAAACCATCATCAGGAGATTTTTCTTGATCCATTTTTGAACAAATCTAAATGCTACTAACAAAAAATAATCTTACCTTAAATGCTTCGAAGAACTAATTACACAACACAAAATTTTAATGTAAAAAACAAATATACAAGCTAAAACTATATTACACTAACTTACAATACTATTTTAAAGATATTATTTATTTTAAATTATTATTTTTGTAAAGAGGAGTGAAATGACATTGGCACAGTTAGAAGGTAGCCTTCTCTTACATATGAATTTTCAAAAGTGTTTTGATTTGTCATGGAATGCATATTTTTTTATTAACGCTTTTCTTATAAGCAAACTATACAGAAATAATGCAGTATGGCATTGGAGCATATTATAATAGAATTATATTATAATCTTTGTTACGTGAAGACAAGGGCTTCTGCAAATAGCATCTTATTCAGACATTTAGTATTATGCTAGTAGCAGCATTATTATCAGATCAAGCATTATTACCAGATCGTCGGTGAAGGTTTTTTGTTCTTTATTATATTTTATTCTATTTTGCCCTTATGTGTTAATCCTTAACTATGGACGTGAAATAAAAATCACACTCCCATGGACGTCGGGTCATTTTAAAATTCATAAAATTCCCTTCATAAAATTCTTCTAATTTTCATACCTGAACCAATCTGACTTTAGCAAGGAGTTTATATGTATAAAGTATTTATATATAAAGGATCGAGTAATAAAAATAATCAACTTTTATTCATATTTTAATAATTATCTCCAAATTTAACAAACTTAGTCAGTTTTCAGTCTTAATTGACTTGTGATCAGTTTTCAGTCTTAATTGATTTTTGTCTTCGGGCCACATACATGTATTTGTAAAGTTTCGAGGGCCGCAACACTATACTTATATGATGAAAAAAAAATCATCACCCCCCCCCCCCCCCCCCCCCCCCCCCCCCGACTAAGAAATATTCTTCTTCCCATTTGTGCCCGCCTTTATGCGTATTCAAATTATAACAAAACAATATTATAAGTCAGCAAGAAATGGTGTTAAAATTTGCAAGTAGGTACCTGACAAACCAGTGACATTAATCAGTTTTTATGTATTATTATTGATGCGGTGGTTTTCTGAAAGTGGCACTTTTATTTATAATCTTTTGCGCGCGTACCTACCTGTTTATTTATTTATTAATCTTAAGTTAGCTCACATCTTTGTGTGTGCTAATATTTTATAAAGATATAAACATTTACGTTGGTTGGCAAACATAATCATTCTTTAAATATTACACATAAATAAAGACATTAATAATTGAGGTAGATATACTTTCGTAATTCTTTTTTAAACTTATTTATATTTTCTATCTCAGTAATTTCATTCGGGATGTTGTTATACAGTTGGACGGCCTGGTACATCAGAGATTTCTGGGTGCTTGATTTTTTTCTTGTTGGCAGTCTAATTTGCTTTGAATTTCTTGTCCCGTGTCCGTGTGTTTCGTTATTATAATGAATTTTTATTTTTAGTTCCTTAGACATCGTCCCCATGTTAATTTTATGTAAAAAAAATAAGTAGGTACATTCAAATACACAGTTTGCTTCACCGTCAACATATTTAGCCCTTTATCATGTCTCGTATCCGTGTGTAAATGTTGACTTGTGTGTCAAATATTTGTTTTTTGGGAATAAATCTAGCACGTGCAATAACACTCTTACACATCTGCCCTGATGATGGACACTGTAACGCTGTCCGAAATGTTGGCTAAAGAAGGAGGTAGCGCAACACGGCATAACACCCCAAAACAAATAACGAAAATATTTTTGGCCGTGAAAATCTAAAAAACGTATCTCACCCTTATACCAGATCATGTGGACAATCCTTTTGACAATGACAATCCTTTTCGGGTGTCACTATCTGTGCGTCAAAGTTGAAACGAATCTCAAGATACACGAAATTTGGAATGATAGATTTTTAAAAATCAAGTTCCTGATAGTGTTTGATGAATGTAAGTAAGTCTAAAGTCATGGTGTTTGAAAGAGAGAGTACGAAAACAGTATGCAATATAGTTGTGAATGATGAATACTTGGAGCAGGTGGATGAGTTTGTGTATCTGGGTAGTATGTTTACGAGAGATGGGAAGGCTGGTAGGGATATTGAAAGAAGGGTGAATGCTGGTAACTCCATTAATGGAGGACTGAATGCCGTTGGCGCTAATAAAAAACTGTCAAATGAAGCGAAGCTAGCAGTCCACAATGGAGTCCTGTTACCTACCCTGATGTATGGCAGTGAGGCATGGAACTGGCAGAGGAAGGACGAAAGTAAACTGAATGCTCTTGAAATGAGATCCCTGAGGCGTACGTGTGGTAAAACAATGTATGATCGTGTGAGAAATGTGGATATCCGCAAAGGCTGATGTAAGCATAATGAGTAAGATTAAGAAAGGGACCCCCAGATGGTTTGGGCATGTAGAGCGAATGAATGAAGAAAGTAGTGTAAGAAGAATATACGACGCAAATGTGAATGGTAGAAGAAGTCGGGGACGTCCGAGGAAGACATGGCACGATCAAGTGAATCAGATACTTGAGTCGGGCCATGTCAAAAGTCAGAATAATAGAAGATAATGTATGAGACGATGTATTGTATCGATGTGAGTGAGGCAAAGAGTGTGTGCCAAGACCGAGTTGTTTGGCGGTCCGTCCTCTCTGCCTACCCCTGCGGGGAAACGGCGTGATGGTTAGTTAGTTAGTTAGTTAGGGCCACACAAAAAGCTTGGCAGGTAGCAGGTGAGTATGGTTGCTATAAAAGGTATTTTTGAAAATACATTACAGTGACATCTATCGAAAGATTGACGAAGTTTACAAGAATCGGGTTTGCTTCTAAGCTAAAACTAGCGCAGACTCTGCTTTACTACAAAGAATAAATCAATAAATTATTGACACACGACTTTTGTGTTTTACTTTACTGATACAATAAAACAATGTTCTTCTTTTTTATTTATTTTCAACAATACATTACATAATCAGAAACTACGCAGGTTCATTATAATGATTAATTTCCTACTTTTATTAGAATTTTCAGAAACAATTTGAAAATAGCCGATAATTTTCCTAGTTCAAATATTTACATTATTTTTCATAATTATATATTTACATGTGTAAATAAAACTAAGTTCTTATAACTATTAGCTTATGCGTGCTATGTTGCTGTATTCACTACTGCAGAGACTAGGTAATTAATATTTAATAGAATCTTATTCCTCATTAAAAATTTATTATTTTTTTTATATACAATGCGGTAAGTACTTAAGTACACTTCGATCGTGGCGTCGAGTTGATTAGTCACGCATATCCAAATACTAAGTTTGAGATAATTATGAAAATAATATTCGAATGCTATACCTAGCCATAAATCTAATATTATTTACAAGGGTCTGTGTTTTACATATTAAATATGCTATAAAATCACATCGGGAGGCATAAGGGTCCGGTATATTAGAATGTTATTTGAAATATCCTACTACTGACCCAGAAAACATCAACATTTTGTTTAATTCAATACAAGTTTTTCTGTATTATAATTGAATTAGTGGTGGTTATGAGTAATCTGAGTATTCTACCTGATTCTACCAGATAGGGGGTACACTTTTACATATGGATAACAGCATACTCAACTCAAATTTGTTTTTTTCGGAGATCTCTGACTAATCAACTGGACGATCGATCTTATAAAAACTGAATAAATTGGTAGATTTTATTGTGTGATTATAATTATTATCTAGTAATTACCCGGAAAACCTTAGAAATTAACAAAAAATCTCTTAATGGAATAACAGATAAAATTATTAATTTTTATAAGAAAAATTTTCTTTTATACTTTTTTGAAGGTTATTCCCATCAGTGAAATATATCATATTAGAACAAGTTAACAATAATAATCTAAACGAAAATATGAAAGAGAACAAGACACAGAAAAACTGATAAAGACAATGGTCGCAACTGGGATCAACTGGGATCCCAGTTGCGACCATTGCCTTTTTCTGTTTTTCTGTGTCTTGTTCTCTTTCATATTTTCGTTTAGATTATTATTGTTAACTTGTTCTAATAAAATTATTAATATTTATTTTTTACATTAGCTCCGCCCGAAGGAAAAAAAATCCCTCAGGACCTCTGTGATCTTTGGGGATGCGAAAGGAAAGAGAGAAATTTCTGCGAAGTAAAAAAGTACGAGGGGTGGATAGGAATCTGGGGGTCAATTGTCCAGTAGTGTCGGAGGTATGAATCCATCCCTCCCACTGCAGTGCAAGGCGATGGATCGAGAGTCTGGCTGGAGAGGTCTAAGTTAGGTCTCCCTCTACCAGTCTCTCCCGATCCGGCCTGCCACGCAATAGGTGGTCAATCGCATTCGTCATCAAGACCTAAACAAACCTCACCCCATGAACCCATGCACCCCTAGGTTATCAAAAGTAGCGAACTACTTGAGGTGACATATGGCAGTGGTTCCCGTGAAGGCTGTACCCATACACGCCTCAAAAATTAATAAAATATGTTCTGCTGTGTAATTAATTTTACGAGTGATATAGTTTTTAAGATAATACAAGTTAGTTCAATTACAATGCAGACAAAAACCTCTGATTCTTCCAAATGATTGATTTGGAAACAACAACCCCACTTTATGCTGTTCTCACAACATGCTATACTCTCAATGCGTTATTTTTATATAATTTCACGATATCGCACGCCTGACAATCACATGCAAATATGTTAAACGAGACAGATTATGTATTATAGGTGGGCGTGGCCTAGATGGTGTGCCTTGATCTACTAGCAGAGCAATATTTGAAAATGATGCTTTCCTTCTCCTGCCGTAAGGGGTCAGAAGAATTAGGGAGCTGCCGTTGTCACCCGGCTGTCAGCTGTCAAAGTGGTAGATCCCATAAAAAAAAGAAATGATATTCCGTGCTCTCTCCCTCTCCCCCTATAATTTCTTTTTATAACCACTGGAGCGATCACGCGATATGAATAAATTTGCCTCGATTGATTCAGATTTCCCAGAAGGTCATTTTTTAAATTTTTCGCCAATATTAAAAAAATCATACCTTCGAATTTTAACATGGAAACATAAAAACTTATTATAGTGCTATATAGCCAATAAATTAACCTGTATTTCACCGTTTATCTCATATTTGTAGTATTTATAAAAAAAAAAAACAAAATCGTAAAGTTTATAATCGCGCGAATCCTGGGTGTTTTTTTTACTTGAAACTGCCGTGGGGGATACGTATTCGGATCAACATAGAATATTTTCGGTTTCTGTATGTTGTCTGTGGTATACTTGGTCATGAAAGGTGCATATCTATGGAAAAATGACTTAATTTTATCCGTAAACAGCTGTTAAAAAATTCAACGGGAAAAAAATATTTACATAATTTATTTATAACATTGTTCTAAAATAATCATTTCAATAGCTTGGTAGCCAAGGAAATGTTTCAAATAATTAAAATAAATGTTTTAAGAATGGTAGGAAAATGTGGTCCATTTTTGGACCGAAATCAATTGCAGAAAAATAAAAGTGGTCCATTTTTCGACCGAAATCGCTCCCGTGGTGAAAAAATATAGCTTTCGTGTGAGACTAGAATATATACCTTAGCGACCGGTCAGTGGTTGAGTGGGCATTGCACTTGGGTCCCACCCGGGCGTCGCGTGTTCGATTCCTCGGCTGGCTAAGTCCTCCATCACAACACAAGCAACATTTTCGGCTTTCTGTGGTGGTAGTAGGAGATTTTCAAACATTGTTGGGTTATTCGTAACCCGGGAATGTTTGTCTATCTTTAAAAAAAAATATATATATGTATACAGGCCACGCCCATATAAAGCATTGATAGTATATCGTCGTGTGAGGCCAGCATTAACGTTAAATTGAAATAATATAGCGCAAAATAGGGAAACTTTTCGGGGTAATATTAGCTATTAATAATTTAGTCGGAAATCAATAAGATAATTTGTAATAAAAATAAAAGCAATTATCAGCACCTACATATAGAAATACGTAATAATATAAATACAAATCGTCCGTCAGTTGCTTTTCCACAGTTTTATAATACCTTCAGTAGGTGAAACTAATAATTACACAGCAGAACTTGTTTATAAATAATTAGTTTTTTGATTATTATTCTGACTTAAATTAAAACGGAGCTCCATAAATTTAAGAGCTTGTGGAAAGTGAAATCAGAGAGAACAATAACTTTTTCATGGCAGCATAATAAACAACGTACTGTCTACCGGTTCCATGACAGTTGTTGATCCGCCGACAGTTGACCTCCCGGCATACTTATGAAATATCTGTTTAAGGTATATCTAATTACACAAAATTTAACTAAGTGACCCTGTAGGGATGTGCAAAGAGGATGTACCGCCGAATAACAAAGTATAAACCATATTTTCATTCAAATTCATCAAGGAAAAATCTACTTGTCTATTTACTGTGTACACCAGCGTATAAGTACAAAAATCCACACCATATTTAAATTCGTTTGATATTCATACAAACTTATTATTAAGGGTATTTTTTAAGTCGATTTTACGTTTGAAATTGGTAAATAATGCACAAAAATTATAATTTTGTAGTAAATGTCGTTTCGGGGGGCCAATTGTCAGCAGATCAACTTTCGGATCAATCTATTAACCAAATAATCTGAATTTCCCGAATTCCCAGCCTGTAAATTCTGAATCATCAGTTTGCAGGTAAAATATATAAACAAATTTATATTAAGGTAATATTAATACATATACAGTAGCTCAATGGTTAGAGCGTTGTCCTTGAAAGACAGAGGTCAAGGGTTCGATCCCAAGTTGCGACCGTTATCTTTTTTTTATTTTCTGTGTCTTTTTCTGTTTCATTTTTCGTTTAGATATACATAAATACATATTAATTTTATTCTTCTTCAACGATTTAAATAATAAAAATTCTAAAATTATTTCTTCTGTTGCTCATTCCGCGCCATTCTTCGAACAGTTCATACTGAGATCATTTGGCACCATTTCGTTGAGCAGCGGATTCTGATGTGCATATTCCTTAACAGCCCCGTAAAGATTGGCAGTGGCGTTCCTCGAGTCTTCCTTCCCACTGTGCGAGGTCAGGTCGATTTCTGCATCACTGTCGTCATCTGAACGATCGCTGATGTTAGCCACAACACCTCTATCAACGTTATGTGCTCCGTTCTGATACTGGTTCTCATGAATGTATTGATACATCTTCGGAGCTAAGCTCAAATCTGTTGGTGCGGGACTTGAGCAGTTATCTGGTCTTGATAAGATCCCATTCAACGAGAAGTTTGTTGTCATGGTTTTGTTTATTTGGTGGTCGTTTCGCATTGGCTGGTTTTGTTGTTGCTGTTGTTGATGGTCAATTCTGGGGTGTTGTTGATCGCTCGGTGGTTTTTCGTCGTATTTTGACTTGGGGGAGGGGATTTGGGGGTGTGGGTGCTGGTGGTAGGGGTCTCTGGGGAGGGTGGGGGAGTGGTGTCCTGATTCTGACGGTGGCCTGTCTTCTGATGCTTGTTTGTCTGGAGGGGAGGCGAGGCCTTCTGGGGAGCTCATGTGGCCAGGACGTCCTGCGGGTAACATTACAAAATATTAATCTGATATATAGCTAATTGCTGCAATCTAGGACGAATGGGGCCCTTATAGTAACAACATTAAAAATAAAACTTAACTATTTCATGCACAGCTTGTACATTCTGCAATGCTATAAAATGTTACGAACAACTACCGCCAGGGTTAACCCCACGATCTGGAATGTATTCTATAAGGCAGAACGGACGTGCTGGTCCTAGAGATATAGTTCTGCTAAATGATTATACTCGTATGTTCAACATTGGCCTTGAAGGTTTCACGAGTCATCATATTAGGCCGGAACTGTAATATCCAATAGGTATATTTTTTAAATATAACATTTTATTTGCCTTTATTAAGACATAAGAAATGTGCCTGTCTCGCTAGGAAATACGTTGTTTATAAGACAAACAATTTACAATTAAAATAACTGCACAATTTTTTGTATCTTTAAGTCATTAACTTTGTAATAATTTTTTAAGATATTTTGTTTTATGTGTGTCGAAAACCGTAGCAGATAAATAAAAAAATAAGTATCATATGTACACGTGAAATAAAACTCTCCAAATCAAAATAATTGCACAATTTAACATCAGAGACAATCAGCATCTTACCATTGGAAATACATACATGCTTGTAAATAGGTTTAAATAAAATCATTGATGTTTGATCCTATTATCTCATATACCCTACCTATCTATTTTGAGTTAAGTAGTTATTGCATGTGTGTTGTAATCTATAAAACACAGAAAATGCAATCCAATGATTTGTACAGCGCGGCTTTTACGAAGAATCACCACAAGGGCGCTGTGGACTTAAATGGTATGAGACATGACGAGGTTTTGTAAATAACAGGAAAAGATTTTTACAATCAGGTAATTATGTATTGAGGATTTTACCCATCATCATGGGCGGGGAGGCTAGTCCCAAACAGCGCATCCTCCAGGCGTCCTGCAGCAGCTGAAGGCGGGCCTGCTTCCTCCACTTGGCGCGCCGGTTCTGGAACCACACCTGAGGAACAAACAAGTATTTTCAATCATTAGATGGATGCAAGTTTTAAATTTTCCGAACAAAGGGAGAGTGGATTCGCTCCTGAAGTCCTGGGAAGGTAGGAAGACCCAACATGCATCGAGCACGCCTAACTATTACGGAGGCAATTGAAATTCACAAAAAACCTAAATAATATTAACAATCCGGTACATGATAGCTAAGCCCAAAGTAAACGCCGAACACCACATTTTTTGTTTGTTCTGGAGGCCCTGAGGAAAACAATTTCTCTAGCGGCCCATGTCATCGTTGGGGATACTGTGTTGATGGTATTTTTAAGGAAAAGAAGAAGAAGGAAGTTCTGGAAAGGAAAAATATATGAGGGGTGGGTGACATCCGATTTTACCGAAATTTTATTTTTTCAGATAAATAAGAATTCAGAGAAGAAGTTAGGTTAGGTAAATTTAATCAGTTATTATTAAAATTATTTCTGTTTTTCACGTTATACATGCTGGTGTAGATACCTAGAAATATTCTGCATGGCTTTTTGTTATTTTCAAAAAGAACCGATTAAGTTTTCAAACAGCACTCCCTGAGCAAAAATGTCAAAAAACAAAACTAGGAATTTCTCAGTTTCAAAATGTTTATACGATTTACCTATCCATTTCCCTATTTTTTTTTTCAAAACACTAAAATTTTCAAACTTGGCATAACAAAATCATCAATAATTTTTCCCATTTTCCTACAAATATGGTTATTTTTTACGATTTTCCTCTAAGCATACTTCCCAGAAAAAAAAATCACAACAAGGAAATTAACAAAATTGTCATAATATAAAAGGAAAAATTTTCCAGACTTAATTTCAGATTTTCCCAGAAGAACTTTAAAAAAAATTGATTTCGGAAAAATAAAATTTTCAGGAGCATAAAATTTTCAGGAACATAATTTAAAATCAAAAAGTTAAACGTCTAAACAAGAATAACGTTTTCCATAATTATAAAAATTGAAAAGAAAAATCATGTAAGAATATATTCTTGTCAGGGTTTTTTGTGTTGGTGACTACTATCACTGGAACTTCCGATATTATTTTCTCAAGGAACTATTGGCTATTTTTCGAATAGGTTCCTTTTGACATGAAATGTATGAAAAATTGAGCTGTGCCTATTAAGGGCGCTTAACCAGCCAGCTTCCGAAAATCCACATTTCGTCGGAAGATGTTCTTACGATTGTACAGGGCAGTTCCAATGAGAAAGATAAATTATTAGTGCCAGCTTTTTAAAATTATAACTCAATATCGATTTTATTTCATTCCAGATTTGCTTTAATTTATACCTTCATCCAAAATTGCTGAAAGGCGTGATGATAAAACTATTAAAATTATAGTGAGAAATGTGAATATCCGCAAAGAATGTAAGGCTGATGTATGCATAATGAGTAAGATTAAGAAAGGGACCCTCAGATGGTTTGGGCATGTAGAGCGAATGAACGAAGAAAGCAGTGTAAGAAGAATATACGACGCAAATGTGAATGGTAGAAGAAGTTGTGGACGTCCCAGGAAGACATGGCACGATCAAGTAAATCAGATACTTGAGTCGGGCCATGTCAAAAGTCAGAATAATAGAAGAGAATGTATGAGACGATGTATGAATGTGAGTGAGGCAAAGAGTGTGTGCCAAGACCGAGTTGTTTGGCGGTCCGTCCTCTCTGCCTACCCCTGCGGGGAAACGGCGTGATGGTTAGTTAGTTAGTTAGTTTTACTTTTTGTAATTATTTTTTGATCATAAGTATTTACCATTTTTCAATAATGTCAAAGTAAAATAAGAATGTAAAAAATCTTAAATATATTAGTCTGTAAGTGCGCAAATAAATACACAAACGACCAATTTTCGTCAAGAAACACATGTACGTATATATTTTTTAATTATTTTATTTAAACTAAAATTAAAATTCTGTAACATACGTTTAACAGATAATGCATTGATTTATTTTACTGCATGATTGTATGATTTGAAATGGGTGTTGTATAATACATACGCTTTTTTGAAAATTTAACAAATCTGCCAATCGTAATGAGTAAGATCAAGAAAGGAACGCTCCGATGGTTCGGGCATGTAGAGAGAATGAACGAGGAAAGGAGTGTAAGGAGAATATATGACGCAAATGTGAATGGTAGAAGAAGTCGGGGACGCCCGAGAAAGACATGGCACGACCAAGTGAATCAGATACTTGAGTCGGGCCATGTCAGGAGTCAGAATAATAGAAGAGCATGTATGAGACGGTGTATGAATGTGAACGAGGCAAAGAGTGTGTGCCAAGACCGAGTTGTTTGGCGGTCCGTCCTCTCTGCCTACCCCTGCGGTTAAACGGCTTGATGGTTAGTTAGTTAGTTAGTTAACAAATCTGCCAATGACCTATGGTATTAACCTTATTACACCAAAAATAAACATCTCTCAACATTTAAAACATAAGTTTACTAGATAAAAGAACAATCTTTCGAAATCAATTTATAATTTTTTGTGGAAAAGAGTCAATACGTGTAGCCGCTGATTTAAAAATGACATATTTCTGGTTTTCTCTAGTTATACCCTCTTAACTAAATGTGTATCTGAAATGGTATTATATTTGATGGTAATTTTGATATTTTAGAGCGCTCAAACCTGTTTGGTTAAATCTCGAATTTTATGCCAAAATGCACAATTTCGGCGACGTTTCTTAATTTCTAGATTTCCGATTGGCAGTAAATTTCTTAGTCAATAGGTGTTTATTAATTAGTAGAAATTTTTAGTTTTTTTTATTATTATTCTAACTCCACACAGGAGATGCTGCGTGGAGGGTCTTTTTGAGGGGAGGAAGGAATGAAAATTGGTCTTGAAGAGACCCATGTTGTAGGAAGGAGGAAACACAAAGGCCGGCAAATCGTTCTGCAGGCGAGCTGTTGAACACAAGAATGAGTCGAAGAAGCGACCCGTTCTCATGTGACAATTGTCAATCGGGTACATATGTTAGGCACGGTTTGGTGTGTTTCCCGACTGTGCACCGGTGCCGAAGGGATTAATGACGCTAGTTCCTCGGAGCATTTGAAATACCGGTAGAACAAGGATACCATTCCTGCACCCTGTGCTCTAAAGATTGTAATCCGTTTGATAAGTTAGGAGAATCTATCAGACGGACCGTCCGTTTCTTCACAGGATCGAGGGTTTTTTTTCAGATATTTTGGGGCTCCAGATCAGAGGTGGCTGCCAACTTCAACCGTGGTTCAAAATTTTCATTCCAGTGAACGTCAAATAAACGAAGTTATATGATATACATATATTAAATATGCATTCACAAATGGTTTTATTTGGATAGAAAAATGAATAGGTTTCTATGTGATTTGTAATTTTTTGCACACATTTTAATAATTGCTGTTGTACATATAAAGAGGTAAAACTCTAATAACAGGGAACTTTACTAAATTGAGCAAAGTCGACGCTAATGAAAGTTGATAATTTATATTCATAGTTATAATACTAATCATAGTAGCTACATTTTTAAAAACTTTAAATCCATAAGGAAGACCCGGATGAAAATGATTTGAAAATGGGCTTAGGTCACAACCCAATTGCCTCTAAAGTTTCGGTACATCGATTTTTTTAATGGCCTTTTTTATAATTTAAAACAAAAAAATAGCTTGCAAGAAGTACAAGAAAATTACATGTAGGTACTTTTGGTTATAAATTTCAATTATAAAAGATCATTAATTTTGGTTGCATATTTTTGACAAAATTTTGTTAGTTGGAACCTTATCGAACTATTATAAATTTCGGTAATTTGAAATGTACCAAATAAAGGTTCCAACTGCTGTTGAACCTTTATCAACCCGTACGTAATCTAAATTAAGACGTAGTACGTAGACTAAATTGGAAAACAACCATTTAAAAAAAACGTTTTCTAGACATGAGATTTTGTCATCAGACAGTTAATTTTCTGTAAAGTTTAATAAAAAATAATCTCTCTGGTGACAAAATCTCAATTTTCTCAAAAACATCATTTGGAACCTTTTCACTCTGACCCAAAGAGATGTCAACCAAGTACGTATATTGCTACTACCTATATCTATGCAAAAAGCAGCAGAGAAGAAAGCGAAAAAATACATTAGCCACTCGAGCGATTGCCATCCCAAATATGGGTGATTTTTATGATTTTTTTTTTACATTAGCTCCACACAGAAGACCCTCAGAAAGAAAAACCTCAAGGTCTGTGACATCTTTGGGGATGCTGCGTGGAGGGTATTATAAATAAGGGAAATTAATTATGAATCTGATGAATGATACAATCCATATATAATTACTCTGTATGTACTTAACTTATTTATTGTTATGTACTTTTTAATTTGCTTATTGTTATAAGTATTTACTTACTATTATCTACTTCTTTCGTACCATAATTTACTTACTATACAATATTATAATTGTTTATTAGTATTTACTCATAATTATTATGTACTTTATTTACTTATGTTTATTTACTTATTATTATTAAATTGTTCATTATTGTTTACTCATAATTATATTATATTATATTATTTGTTTAATTTATTTATATCTACATATTTACTTAATACATTATATTTATTTCATAAACTATATAAATTTATTACATAATTGTTTATTATTATTTATTTTTTGTTAATAATTTAATGCTACTGTGGTATGATCACCCTATTATTGCATCTGGTAAGCCACAACAGGTACCTTGTATTTACATATTTTAATATTTAGTTTACAGTATAATGTTATTTTTGTCAACAATGAGCATACTGCCCAGCTGTAATAATTATTAATTAGTAATGTTTAAATAAGTGTACTCAGTGCTTCTTTTGTAGGTTTATTATTATATTTCTTTTAAGTTTAGGTATATGTATGTTTCTTTTCTTTTTTTTTAAATTACTTTATTGTAAAACTGCATATCTCGATACAGGAATCCCCTAGTGAGATGTGCAGCTTATGTTTTCATGTATTTCTTATTTTTTTCAATAAATAAATAAATAAATAAATCTAACAATAAAAAATTATAATAACATATGGGATAAAAAGAGAAATCTAGGTGGATCACGCCCTTGAGGTGATTTTTCACTAAAAAGGCGCTGTAGAAATAATCAAAATATTATTATTATTTGTAATTAAACATCGTTTTCAAACCGCAATAAGCAATTCATAATTAATGTTTCCATATTATTATTTGAAGGTATTATATTAGTTAAATCGAGTGGCCGAATCGAAAATCGAACACCCGGATATCTCTTTCGCTCGAGTGATTTTATACATCTTTATACATAACTAGCTGACCCGGCCACGCGTTGCTGTGGCTAACTAAACACAACGTCATCTACTGGATGGTTATCCAACATTTTAACTCACACCGCCATCTGTTAATTTGCATAAAAATCAAATCGATCGGTCGCTCCATTTATATTATTATAGCCAGTTCCCGGCAAGCGTTGCTATGCAACTTAATAAAGAAATTGTTTCTCCCTGCGTGTCCTTTTCCATTCGTCCCGTTCCCCTTTCGCGTCCTCTTCCTCTCCCCACTCCCCTCGCCCGCTTCCCTCGTCCGCTTCTCTCGTCCCGCGAACTCCCTCCCTAGTTCCTCTCCCCCCTCCCGAGTTCCCCTCCCCCTCCCGAATTCCCTTCCCCCTTTTTATGTTCGCCTCCCCCTTCCCACATTCCATTCATTCACTCCCGGTACATTCAGTTTTCAAACAACTCGCATGCCACCTATAGCAATTTTTTAATACTAATTTCATAATGTCAGAGCTCACCAGTATATATAGAAACCTTCGCGGGCATACACACATCAAATCCCCAAAGTTAGAATGAAATAGGTAAAGTCGTTTGGAAGTTACGCGCGTACATACATTTAGGCGATTCATTTTTATTTATATGGAAGAAGATAATATACATAAAATATTCAGTAATTACATCTTCGTCCAGCAGAAATTCGTTCCGAAAGTATTCGTAAAAAAGAAATTAGTTTTAAAAGAAAGAACAGTTGTTATAACTGAACATTTTGATATTTAAAAATTAATAATAGTGGTTGATATCAAAAAAAATACAAAACCCCAGTCATAGCCATCGTGGTGAAAAAAAAGATTAACTTTGGTAAGGTTGGGTAAGGTTTGTGAAGAATCCCCCTTCCAAAAGATTTCACATATGGTTTGAAATCTGCGTAGTATTTTTGCGACCGACTAGAAAGAAGAGATCGGGAAGCAGAGAGAAGAAAAATTGTTTTTCTCGCACTTTGCATAACACTGCTAATATATATGGATGTTCAATCATGTAACCCAACAAGTCTTTAATTCCATTGACATGTTCGATGTAACATTGCGATTGGCTCAGGTATGGGGACTCCAATGAATCCAGGGCTAAGTTAACCAATCACACAGCATTCCCAAAGTTGAAAGACCCCGAGGAAAATCATTTCTCATGTTTGGATTTATTTATACAGAACCCACAGACACTTTAGGTACACTACACAACAGCTGTCTCTTTAAAAACCACGTCTAAAGTCATTTCAAGCAACGTTTCAATTTTGAATAGCGGTCTTACACCAGAGCGATACTGATAGTATCTTCCACTCTAGAACGTGCCGCAAATATGATGTATATTATTTTTAGAATTCATTTGCTGGGATTTGAACCCCGGATTGCTAGTCAAGAGCCTTGCCCCTCAACCACGGAGATCGCTAGTAGGGTGTTATACCCATTGTTCATATTTATGTAATTCTCTTTTAAAAGTGTATTTAAAAACACACTAAAATCAACCATTTTTCAATGTTTTAAAAATAATAAACTGAATTGAATTGAATCATTTCTCATTTACCTACCGAAAGCCATCTCAAGCAACGTTTCAATTCTGAATGGTGGTATTTAGATGACTGGACAACTCAGAATGAAATCAACTCAACACCTACTTTGAAAAGTCATTAAAAGTGATGAAAAAAATTTATAAAGAATTGGTTAACAACTCGGACCCATAAGCTTGTTTGTACGACAATGAAACATTACTAGACACACGTAGGTATGACGTATGAGGCGTACCTAAGTTATTTAAATAGGTTACTTTAGGTTAGGTTAGGGGCTATTTTTAAACATTTTTTTTCATAGCTTTCAATGACTTTTTAAAGAGGTGTTGAGTTGACTTGATTCTGAGTTGGCATGGACCAGGGTGATAAGTGGAACATTTTCATAATCTTCCTATCATCTACCTAGACCTCTCCAGCTGGACTCTCTCGAACCGACGTCACTCCTGGACAAATTGACAGCCAGATTCCTACTCATTCTTCATACCTTTTTCCTTCCGAGAACTTACTCTCCTTCCTTTCCCTAAAAAGACCCACCGCGCAGCACCCCCAAAGACGACTATTCCTCAGGCCTCCTGAGTGGGGCTGTTGTAAAAAAAATATTTATACATAGAAGAATGGCACATGTAGATACTAATTTACATGAAAATAATAAAGTAAAAATTAAATCGCTTTGAAACGACACATACTACCTACGATAACTGTGTCATGTACAAAGGTTTTGGCAAGTACCTAATGACAAACCAGGTAAATCACTTCGAAGAGTTTTTTCAGGATTATCAAAATTATTAGAAATAATATTTTGTGATGTACCTAAACTAGTTGTACTATCAACTAAACAAAGGTGAAGTGCACTTCGAATTCGATTTTTTTTTAAATAATTTTCTCTATTTGATAAATCAAAACCTAATTTTTTCTTATTTAATAAATCTAAGCCATATTTATAGAAATCAGGAGATCTGTAAGAAGTTTGTTAAACTTTTATCTAGTTAATATAAATCATCAATATTTCACGAAAACTTTTTTTTTCTAATAAGGAAATATAAAATTTGTCCGAAAAAATGTCAACATTTCGATGACAATTGTTTTTTCAAACTATCGTCAGGCCGATAGGTACCATAATATTGATTATTACGATTTGACAGCTCGTAGCAGGAAACACGGTCATGTTAAATCTCGCGGGATAAAAAGAAATGCATCTAACAAGGACAACATCTTGCACTGGAACCGGAACGTAACGAACAAATTTACAATCCGATGAAATGACATATGATCATTTAAACGGGTTTGGGCAACTGTCAGAGGAATTAGTTGAAACAAGACACATAATCCGAGTGATCGCTGGGGTTATGCAGATCATTATCGGATCAGCCTATAATCTGTGGCAAAATGTTGCAAACATTATCAGATCAGCCTACAAGCTCTAGCAAAGTTATGTAAGCATTGTCAGATCAGCATGTAGCAAAGTGATGTAAGCATTGTTAGATCAGCCTACAAGCTGTAGCAAAGTGATGTAAGCATTGTCAGATCAGCCTACAAGCTGTAGCAAAGTGATGTAAGCATTGTCAGATCAGCCTACAAGCTGTAGCAAAGTGATGTAAGCATTATCAGATCAGCCTACAAGTTGTAGCAAAGCGATGCAAGTGTTACCTGAACCCTCGCTTCGGATAGGCTGATTCTGAGGGCCACCTCCTCGCGCAGGAAGACGTCTGGGTAGTGGGTCTTGTGGAAGAGTGCCTCAAGTTCGTGCAGCTGCTGCGGGCTGAAGGTGGTTCGGTTCCTGCGCTGCCTTCGTCTTCCGAACATGTACTCCGTCAGCAGCTCTCCCGGTAACGGCGAAAGGAAGGGTCCAGCCATCACACCAACACTCTTGTTTCACCCAATCCAACAACCCTTGTTCAATTTTGTCTTTTTCTATCTACTTTTACTAATTTAACCTAAATAATCCAAGTTAATTAACGCCTGGTTAGATTAATTTACAAGAAAAACTTAATTTCGAAAATTTTCAGATACTTTGGTTTCCAAATAAACTACATCATATATATAACTTTGATTTTTGAAAAAACTTAGCAATTACGTATAATTATCGCAAAATGTATGAAAACACACACAAGTAAAGGGTTGCAGAGAATTTAACGTCACCCAATCACCTGTTCTAATCACTTTACTATTGTTGCAAACTATTTTATTATTGAAATTTAGCAAATTATTCTTTAGTCAATCGCAAGTTTAAATTTCATTAAAAGGTGCATTTTTTCAAGGAAAGCACCAAAAAGTTGGAGTTTATTCGTCTACTAGCTATTCTGAAATGATTCTTATGTAATTGGGCTGTTTTTATCAACTTTAAAATCGCGCACTTTATTTATCGTAAATGTAGATTTATGCGATTTGTTAGTTCGCCATTTTGGTTGCGCACGTGTCCTGTCTCCTAGCGACCCCCGGAGCGACTACCCCTGGCGGCGCGCGCTCCGCAATTTAACCCCCCTGGCCCCTCCCCGCGGCTTGAGCAGCCCTGTGATTGGGTCCGCCGCGGAGGGGATGTACCAATCGTATGACCCATTAGGGGTAGATATAATTCGGTTATGTTTGATTTGCGAGAATAAAGGGGTGGTGTGGATTCACTTTTGGAATATGTATTTGATTAGGTAGCCCTCTTCAATATAATACGCGATTATTATATTATACGTTCACAGGCAATGGCACACTATATTATATACTAGCGTAGACCCGTGAAAAATCGCGGGATATTATAATTACAATAAAAAAAAAAAAAAGACAATTACACTATATTTCTGTTCAAAAAGTACGTACATACTTTAAATCCTTCACACAATGAGTTCAAATTTTTAAAATGATTAATTTAATCAGAGTGTCAGACACACGACAGAAATTGGTATTTTTTAAAACGGGTATACCTGGATACTTTTAGTAAAATAATTATTTACTTACCTAATTGGTAGGGAAACGCAATAAAAATTATAAAAATTAAACAAATATAATTTTTTCGGGGCTTTCAAATCGCAAAATTAAAAAATGCTAATAAAAATGAACTATTCTGGTAAGAAGATACCTTAACTAAGTATCTATCTACATTTTTTTCCATGGTATAGCGGTAAGTTCCTTGATCCAGGGTACCTAAAATGAGTAAGCGTGCGTCTTTCATTCTAGACTAAATTATAGATTATTTGGTTTAATTAACATTAAGACAAAACCAAATAATAATTACCAACCGTCCAATAACGGTGTATAACAATATGTAAGAATAAAAGAACGTATATTCATACAACAATAATAACAAAAACCACCAACTATAAAGTTTAGATCATTTATAAAGTCAAGTGATAACAAGAGATTCGAGATATTTGTTAAAGTTCTGGGCACTATCGCTAAAAATGTCCGGAATCTTGCCAATACAGAATACGATAAGGTGCTTAGGGATACACTTGACTTTAACCAGCGATTCCTTATGTTATTTGGAGTAAAATATGTAAACGTAATAAAAAACGAAAATCTTTTTGTCTATGTAAATTAAACAAAAAAAACTCCAATATGACTTCAATTGTCATTCAGACGAGGCTTAACCCCACACCCTGACTCTAACTGTCCAATATCTAGGATTCTTATATTTTTAGTTGTAAAGAAAACGTCAATAATGTCACCGGAGACCAAAATTTCATTTAAATTTTTCACTCCAAATAATGTCGGAATCAATGGTTTAAGCAAGTCAAGTATGTCCCTTAACGCCCTGTAGGTCTTTAAAGTCATTAGTGTCATCATATTCGCCCGAGAGGTTGGTAGAAGATTAAGTTGGCTCTTTGTAAAGGAATGTGGAAAGTTTCGGGGTTTCCTTGTGGATGATGTTTGATATCGATTTTGATCGTAGCCAAGAGGAAAGATTCTACATATCTACATGGCTATTTATAAAAAAAAGTTGATGTTTACTCTGTTTATTGACTAGATCTGGTAGGCAAGATCTAGACTAGATTTAGTAGACAATCCAGGTAGGTTACATAAGTTCTTAAGTATTATCAGACACATTAATTGTTTTTTTTTATTATTATTTTTATTTTTTTTATTTGGAATTTCACGCCCGGCTGGGCTTTTGTGTTTAATTCGTAGAACTCCATTTATTTATTTTTTAAATTTAATTGAAATTCAATTTGATAATGTTATTATCAAGTTCTGCAAGTATTTTTGTTACAGCTGTTTCGTTTAACAAATGTTTGAAAATGGTCTTGTAAACCAAAACAACTGTAAAAAAAATACTTAGATACTAAAATACTTGCAGAACTAAATAAAATTATAAATTTAAAATCGCTTGACTTCTCCAATCATTTTTTATGCCGCAAAACATCTCCAAATGGAGGTGTCAAGTTCGAAATGCTCAACACATAAAATTTTCTTTCAAAAATACTGTTTTGGCAAAAATTTTATCTACTCTTCAATTGGTTATATTTCAGAGAAAAATGAATTAAAAGTAGATCAATGAAGCATTCAACAACAACAGGTAGAGTAGTAATCTAATAATGGTTGTGGTTTGAGATTGCATTATCGAGTTACAGTTTACAGTTACAGATTAAAATTAAATAATGTCACACGGGTTTAACAATCAACTCGTCCACATACTGATTAAAATGTATTATCTATGGTCAAGCCAAAATATAACTAAACCAGGTTCTATTAACCCTATAGTCTAAATTTAGTATGTAGAACTTATCATTAAGTATGAATTATTTAGAAAGGGAAAATTATTCTTTAATACTTGCATGCAATTATTATGTTAGCATAGCATTTAGTCAATAGTAGTGGCATGGAGAATTCGTATCTCCGGAAAGGCAAGGAAAATTCGCCCCAATAAAAACCATGTCGTGGTTTATTGTATGGTGTATTTACGTGGTTTATAGGTACCCTTCTATTATTCTGACTCTTGATATTGTTCGACTTAAATATTTGATTGACTTAAACGCGCCACGTCTTCCTCGTGCTTCCTCGATTTTAGTATTTACCATTCGCATTTGCGTCATATGTCTTCCTTACACTCCTTTTTTTGCCCATACCATCTCAGCGTTCCATTTCTTAATCTTCTACTCAATATTCTTACATCAACCTTGTATCATCAACATCTACTTTCTTCATCTGCCAGTTTAATACCTCATTTTTTATATGTTTACATGAATACCTCACAAGAGTCGCAGCTGCTCCTGTCTGGAGCCAGTGAGACTATAGCATCCTTACTTAAGGATGAGTTGGATGGAGTTGGGGGAGAGGAAGGTGGGGAAGTACCTGACTATTCAGATCTGGTCACCAAACATGGCTAAAGCCATTTTAAGCAACGTTTCAATTCTGAATTATGGTCTTACATCATGGCGATACTGAGAGTATCTTCCACTCTGGAACGTGCCGCATATATACTATGTATTATTTTAAATGAATTAATTATGAAGTAATACAAATTAATAAAATAAATTTAATTTGCCAACGCCGCGCGCCGGGATTCGACCCCGCGACCTTCGGATTTCGGATCTCGAACACGCCGGCCGTCAGGTGCTTTTACATTAGTGTAGGTACCAAATTTTCAGTTATCTTTTTATATAAAAATCTCGCGTCACGATGATTGTTCGAGATAAACTCCGAAATCACTTAACCGATTTTGATGAAATTTGGCTTACTTTGTGTAATTTGGTCCAACTTAAAAGATAGGATAGTTTTTATCTCGAATTGACTTCAATATTTAATATTACGAATTAATTGTTCATTAAATGTTTGTTATAGGACAATGCTTTGTTATTATTTGTAAATTCCATAAGTTTATAACAGATGGCGGTGTGAGTTAATTTATACTGAGCCACAGCAACGCGTGGCCGGGTCAGCAAGTTTAGATATAATACAAAAAATTACAACAGAAATGGAAAAGTGGTCAACTTTAAAAACCAGTAATACTAACGTGTTTTAGAACACATTGACAGTTGATTTAAATCATCACACGTATCTACTAATTTCGGTTGTCCGCGTGTGGTTTTTTGCCCTCGTAAATCTGGTTCAATGGGTTCAAATTTACTTTAGATTAAAATATCGTTTTCAAAATTAGAATAAGTTGAGTGAAGAATTCAGACAACCGATAGTATTCTATTTTATGAACCTTTTTATTAAAAAAAATTGTTAATATCGCACAGGAGTCTTAACTGTTCCTATGTGCGGCATCTCCAAAGATATTAAAATATAAGAAAATGGTCTATCGGCAGTTTTTACTGGGTGGGACTGTGCTTCCTTGTGTCGCCGATATTGTTAACGAATACTACTGCACACCTTAAAAAAATCAATTAAATTAAAGAATTCTTTTCGTATTCGAACTGTATTGTTAACCAATACTATTGCACAACTTCTAAAAATCAACTAAATTCCTTATTTAAACTAAAGCCATTAGACCGTAGTTTCGCCGACAGTCGGGTGGACATCATAGCATATCTCCTTTTATTTCAATATCTTTGGGCATCTGCAATATGTGTTTTGGTACAACTTTAGTTTCGATACAACAGTTTCGGTAAAACTTTAGTTTCGGTACAACTTTAGTTCCGATACAATTTTGGTTTCGGTACAACTTTAGTTTCGATACAACTTTATTTTCGGTAAAACTTGAGTTTCGGAATAACTTTCCAACTTTAGGTAAGTTGGGAGGCTAAAGGCAGTGCGTTTCAATTCTGAATTCTGAACTCCAGGGCGATACTGAGAGTGTCTTCCACTCTAGAACGTGCTGCAAAGATAATATATAGGATCTTGAATTAATTAATTGTGAAATATCACAGATTAATTTGCGCAGGACGGGATTTAAACCGCGACCTTTGGATTCTAGTCGCTAACTTTACCACTCGACCATGGAGGCTGTCAAACTGATTGACTTATTATCAAGAATCAAGAATTCAGACCATACCATGATGTTTCACAGGTCTGCCGTAGTATAACATAAAATTGAAATTCACGGATATATGTATATAGCCGAAAATATGTCAACCCATGAATATTAATAAATAATTAATTTATCCAATTCACAAGATTTATTAAATTTGAACACACATCGTAAAATCAAGGAAGAGGAAATAAAGAGATAGTAAAACCATAACGTACGTATACATGTAGTTAGGTAGGTACCGACAAAGTAGAAAAAAATTGTGATGAAAAAAATATTATTTAACATTCCCCAACAATAATTAAAACTCGTCCTTTTTGCGGAAGCCTTTTTGTAATTTTGCCGAATTTCAAAGGTGAGATTACAAATTTCGCGACATCTCTTTTTGACAATGCGAAACAAACAATGCTCTTTGCGGATTAATTAAAAACTCGTTGGAGCGCCCGGGGGGAGGGGGGAGGCGGAGGGGGAGGGGGATGTGGGAGGGGAGTGGTGACGGGAGGGGAGAGGGGAGGTGGGAAATGATTAAATCCACACCCGGCGTTCACAAACTGCGAATTGTACGGTAGAATGTTGACTATTCGGTAGCACATGTAAACTCTCATACGAACCTCTCGGCTTAGGGTAAACCAAAAGTCTGGAAAACTAACTAAAAGTTTCAAGTATGAGATAATAATCTATATTATTATTATTGGATAAATTGTACAGTGTAGTTTTTGTTCAAATGTATCATTTAACAGATGCTCAGCGCTCAGCTAACTCTGTCCTCAACTCCATGTAAAATTCAAGCTAACACGTTTCTTATACAAAAACAACAAAAAATCAATCTTACAACACAATCACCGCCCGGGAACCATTTATTGGATAACCAACACCTCTGCCATAGGTCATCCCAAGTGGTTCGCTACGTTTGGTGACTTTGCTTGGTGGCGGTTAGTCTTGGTGGCGGATGCGTATGTCCACCTGCAACGTGGCGGGACGGATCGAGAGGACTGGTTGAGGGAGGTCCTTTGACCTCTCCAGCCACACTCCCTCGACGGATTAGTACGTTTGTCACTCTTGGACACACTGACTCCAGATTACTACCCACCCCTCATACCTTTTTCATTACAAGAACCTTCTTTTCTTCCTTTCCCTAAAAAGATCCTCCACATAGCTTCCCCAAAGATGATATAGGTCCTGGGGGATTTTTTTCCTCAGGGCCTACTGTGTGGAGCTAATGAAAAAAAAAACACCACCAGGAGGTCATCTAAGGACTATCGATAAAACCAAATCAATAAGATATTTACCAAATCTGTCATCTATGGTCAGTTAGCAATATTTAAGCTCGGTCAATGATTATTAACTTATATTTCAACGAGGCGACGAAAATTGATAAATTTTAGCGCAGCCTCCATAATATCAGATAAGTTTGAGTTAACTGTCAATACACACATATTTTTGAAGAAAATCGTTCGATATAAAAATTACTGGCTTATTTAATGAATGGATTGAACTAACGAAGCTCTTAGAAATGAAAGAAATTGTATACGCGATCCATAGACTTGAATAATGCATCCAAGTCACAATCAATTTATTCTGTTAGATGTTTGAAAAACGAAATTGGTTGAAATATGACTAAATACTTTATTAACTAATTAACTCTCTTTTAGCGTCTAAAAGTAAATGGGTACTGCTAACGCATATTCGGATTAGTATTTCAATTCAACGTTGCCAATTTATTATTATTTTTACTTAATTGCTTGGGGTTTGACATTTCGTATTGTCAATTCATAAGAAATACCCTTGGTGTTATTGATTACTTGGTGGTGGCAGCGTATATTGATTACTTATTTATTACGCCTATCGATTCGATATTGAAAAATTATCGATTTCACCTTGCTAGAGGTCCTGCAATACTTTTCAATCACAATACCCATACATTTTATGCTCTAACCACCTATCTCTCTTCTTCATTTCAATCTCCCTTCATATATTTCATATTTCTAATTTTCTTAATTTAATTACAATATAAAATATTTAAACTTAATGTGAATTGTATAATCGTTAAATTAATATAATCGTTAATTGTTAAAATACATCTCTTCACCTAGGTACCACGTGTTATACCCATTTTTTATCATATTTTTGTTATCTTAATCTTTAAAACTGTTTTTGATATGTGTATGCAGTTAATCACAGAAAATGTAACAACATGTAAAAGCCCAAAAGGGTGTTGAAAAAAAAACATATACAGAAAACTGTGCCTGTGAAAATGTGGCAAATTACTTCAGGTAAATACGGTTTTATTAGAAATTTTAAGTTTGGAGAAGACAGAACTTTGCACACAGAGAATACTACAATTAAAACTATTGATATTTTAACCTCCTTTACTATTGATATTACGTGTAATAGAAGATTAGTGAAAATTAGAGTTAATATTTTTTTTATATGCATTCTTTTTTATGCGAATCCGCACAAAAGACCCAAATGCTCCCAACCGTCTAGATCAGGAGCCTTCAGTGAGACTATGGCATCCCCAATAGGGGTGTGTTGCTAGGCTGAAGGTAGTGAGGAGGAAGAGTAAGTAAGAAGATGGGAAAGAGGAAGTTGGGGAAGTACCTGGCTATTCAGATATAGTCACCAAATACGACCAAAGCTATTTCAAGCAATTATGATTCTGGATGTTGGTCTTATACCAGGGCGATATTAACAGTATCTTCCACTCTGGAATGTGACGCTAATTTACAATGTGATGAGTAAATTGTGATATAACACAAATTAATCAAATAAAAATTTCTTGGAACCAGCGATGGTGATTTTCATTTTTTCACATTTCATTATTTACAATGTCGCAGACTGTTAAATGTTTCTGACCTAAAGAATTTGCGCAGACCTACAACCTTGACCTACATTTGACCTGTTGACCTTTCCTAGTGCACGAACTATTAGCTAATTATGACCAGATGTTTGCGTATCCCATAGAAGAGCAAAAGATTCAGATATATATTTATGTATGAAGTTACCTAACAAAAACCACTCTATAAATATTACGCAGAGATAAAGATCAAAATCGCCATCTACAACCCTCGCCTCCGAGAAAAACTTTTTTCGGTGATTGTAGATTCGTAAACTTTATTCAGTGATTGTAGATTCGTAAACTTTATTTAGTGATTGTAGATTCGTAAACTTTATTCAGTGATTATAGATTCGTAAACTTTATTCAGTGAATGTAGATTCGTAAACTTTATTCAGTGATTGTAGATTCGTAAACTTTATTTAGTGATTGTAGATTCGTAAACTTTATTCGGTGATTGTAGATTCGTAAACTTTATTCAGTGATTGTAGATTCGTAGATCCGCGATTGGCTGAACAGTCTAACCCTGAACCCCAAGGTTTTTTAGTATCAGGGGTTTGGGATAACCGATTAGGAGTGTGGGTACCATTCATAGTGGATCACCTAATTTCGAAAGACAAATATTTGCACCGATAAAAAAATATTACATTAACCCCTATGGCTAATTTGTTCGCTTTTGGGAACAACTCGTATAGGTTTCATAGAAATCGTTGTGTCTCCATTACTATCATGGTGATAAATATGATCTAAACGGTGGTAGAAAGATAAAATACTACGCTAAAGTTAACCATAAAATAATTCAAATGAATACCTTTATGAAACCATACTTTCCGACCGCAATTTGAAAAAAAAAATTGTTAATTTTTCATTAATTATTTTTACACAAAACGACAAAAAGCGAGACGACGATATCGTTTATAATACATTTGTCTAATAAAATATGTGAGTTTTTATTTTATTTGTCATAAGTAATTTTAGTTCGAAAATATTTTTTAAAACTTTTTTATGTTTGCATTAAAAAATATTGAACTAAAACAAATAAATGTTTTTTTTTGTAAACCCCCGAGACTTGGGGGGTTAACCACATCGCAGACTCTTAGGTTTTACTCGGAGGTATTATCGTTCCGGCTGCGCCAATGTTATTTAGTATTTAGGCTAACACGCAGGTTGAGTGAGATCGCGCTACTCTACAGGAAGGCTTATCTATTGTAGTATCACTCTACACTATTCAAAACAATTTTGCGTATTTCTAACCCTATACCTCGAAATCTTTTTCATCCTTGTAAACACTGTGCTTACATTTTTTTTGTGCGATAAATGGAGAAAACAAAAAAAATTACTATTGAATAAATTATTATTTATAGTAATGGCGCATAAACAATCACGGGATATAAAAATTATAGGATTGATAATTGCATGATAGCTAAAAAGCACAGACCCTTGAAAAATCTAGAAATCTGGTTTTTCTTTCAACAAAATCGTGATTTATTTAGAGTAGGTATATTAGGTTATTACACTAGTGTATATTTGGGTTCACGTCGTGTTGCGCTACCTCGTTATTTAGCCAAAGTTACGAAGAGCATTACAGTGTCCATCATCAGATCAGATGTGTAGGATGCAGCTGATGATGGACATCGTAAAGCTTTTTGGTAGATTAAGAAGGAGATATACAAAAATAAATCACGATAATTCTTTTGGCCGCGAAAATCTAAAATCATACCAATGTGAATTAAAATAATTTTCTATTGAAAAAAAAAAATTATTTTAATTTTTATTTATCTATCTTTATAAAGAATGTTTACTTTGGGTGTTTCGATGACTGTATCACTGGGTCGTATATATTATATTATGTCGTATTATATTACAGATATCTCTCTACATCACGGCATGTCTGAAATATTGACACATCAGTTTCAATCTTGAAAGTTACAATTAAATTCAAAATAAAACCGAGTTCATTGTACCAGAGATACAATCACAGACACAAACGAAATAAGTAACTTTTATTATCATAATATAATACCGATTTAATCGATTTTTATTATCAAAGTGAAAACTTCTTTAAGTTCGATGTAACTAAAAATAGCGACACTAAAAAGAGACAAATGCATTCATCTGTAGGATTTAGCCTGCGAGTGAATGGGATAGTATAAAAGGTCTCCTCTATGTGCGGTGCTTCGTAGCCTCCCCACTCTTATCTACTTATGTTTTCTGATCACTTCGACCGCGTATGAATTGCACACTTGTTTTATTTTTAATTAAGTAGATAATTTATCAGTTGACCGGGTAAGTTTTAAATAACTAACATATACATAACTACTTAGGTCCTTAAATATTAATAAACGTATTTTAACTTTTACACGACTAATAAATAACCATTTGCTCTACATTAATAGTTGTTTGTCAATTATTTTTAATTTAAAACACGCTTTTCGTAAGGTGCCTGGAGTTTGTAATATTATAGATTTGTATTGCTTGTAATTATTCCTGACATAAAGAACTTTACATCAGCAATGAAATACTTTCAAATAATTAATCTTTCTGTTGAACGCAAGACAAAACATTTCATTAGTATTTTTAATTATCGTCTGTTATTTAAAAGCGGGACTGATTAACGTAGAAATAAATTTGTACGACATAATACCCGGCGACAATGGGGAAGAGAAATAATAATTAAAAGTAAAAATCTGAAAAAATAATCATCTCGCGGAACCTTGTTTAGGTTTTCCCTCCAAAATCTGTTATTGTTTTTGTTATGTCTCTTCACAAAAACAAAGTTTTTTAATCACCGCCAAAGAGGTGCGCTTCACAACAGGAGTTTGGACTTGCTAAAGATTGTACCTACAATTTAAAAATCTGAAATTTTAATTCTGGAGCCTATTTTTTATTTATTTATTAAAATATACACAGTACATTATGATACAAGTTGGAGGCATATCCAATTAAAGTATAAAATGGTTAGTGTAGGTATATATTACGTAAATCCATAGAAAATCAGAAAGTAATTTTGCCTGAGATGAGATTGGTTCTTAAAACTTATCCAATGGATAGTAATTTATGGAGAGATAAAGAAAAATTTTGAAATCAAAAATTATATACAAACGAATCGTAATTGCCTGTTAATAGAAGTTTAATTGCAAATTAAATTAATTACTTCAAAATTGGCTTCGGATGAACTCTATTACGCTCAATGTAATTAAAACTAATTATCTAGCCTTTTCAATAAACTCAAGAGGTCAACCGGGTAAAGAATACACTCTCAAATTGCACGAGTGTCAAAACAATAAGTCACATTGCTCTTGCCCTATTATAACAAAGACAAAAAGTATTAAATATATAGACGAAAACCTTATATGAGACATACACATAAATGGAATCACTAAAAAGATTACGAGACTTATATATTTCTTTAAAAACCTAAGAAACATACTACCTAGGAAAGACATCAAAAAAGTATTTTATGATTTATGTAATTCTCATCTTGAGTACAGAAGTCTAGTATTAGGATCTGCTACAGCAAATCATATTAGCCACTTAGATATTGCTCAGAAGAGCATTATAAAAACCATACTAAAATTACCCATCAGAACCCCCTCAAAAGATATTTTTGTGTTTTGACATTCTAAATTTAAAAAAAATATGTGCCAAGAATATCCTTATACATTTAAAAACAGAAAATCTCCTAATGAAACTCGGATACATGACACAAGAGCCTCAAAAAAGGACATACGAGATGTTCCAAAATTCAAGACAAGTTTTGGCCAAAGAAACCACATATATCTGGCAACCAAACTTTACAACATCCTTCCTCCAAGTTTGAAAAAAAAAAAAAAATAGAAAAGATAAATAAGTTTAAGGAAAAAAATCAAAACATGGGTGAAAGAAATTAATGCAGACATACTAGAGAATGTAATAAAAACATCATAGAAACTAAATAACGGAAAATCAAAGAAATCTACCAGTCCGCCTCAGCACAGGACCACCTTTTGAGGAGGACTAAGAACAAACAGATGAAATAGTTATATAAATTATCATATCTTGTTATTCTCATCAAACCTGTATTTAAATAGTCACTAATAAAAAAATTAAATAAAAAATTCAAAAAATTTAGTAAAAGCAGTTTGAAATAATTTATGTCGCACTACGACCATCCGCTCATTGAGAAACAAATCAGTTGTAGATGCAATCGCAATCGCACTCAACCTACTGAACAAAATCAATATTATTCTGATTTGACATTTCGCAGATTAATCGAAAACTTGACAGTTCGTGAGTCGCGCTGGACGCCGTGGCAGCCGCGTTTCAGTTGCATTGTTGACAGATTGCCATGGTAGTGGCTCACGAACTCACAACCTATCAAATGTTGTCATGGTTTGACATTTCAGATCAGAAAAATGTTGCTAAAAATCAAAATAAATAAATATTTTACTGCTATCTCATTTTTCTCGCAGTCTAAATCCTATAGATGTATGTATTTGTCTCGTTTTAGTGTCGCCCATTTTCGTTTCATCAAGTTTCAAATGACAACGGTGCTAAAGAAGTTTTCATTTCAAAAACCTTCCACACTGCACCCCCAAAGATGACAATGATGGAAATTATTTTTCTTAGGGCCTCCTGTGTGAAGCTAAAATGTAAAAAAAGAAGAAATACCTGTAATAACCGATTGCGTGATTAAAGCTCTTGCTGTGTTTCCGCCCTCGCAAGTAGGCGGAAGGGAACAATAATTATGACGTTTCCCGCCAGTGGCGGCGAGAATTTTTTGATTACGTAGAGAAATTAATTCCTCCAACCGGAGCGGGCTTTGTACCCACCCCCACCACTGCTAACCCCCTTACAGGAGGGTGCGGGAGGGGGGAAGAACAGGAGGGGGAAGAAAGGGGGGGGGGGGGGGGAGGATAAGAAGTAAAAAAGGGTTGGGAGACGAAACATGGTTAGAATCTTAAACTTATTTCGTGTTATAATAATTTACTTTTATTAGAGGGTAGGTATATTATTGCATACAGGGTGTTACGAGCGTTTCACCAGCCAGTGGTCGAAAATCCACATTTCGTCGAAAGATGCTCTTGCGGTCGTACAGGGCGGTACCAAATGAGAATGATTAATTAATGATTAATTATTCTCCGAACCGGCTTTGTAAAATTATAACTCAATATAGATTTTATTTCATTCCAAATTTGCTTTAATTTATACCTACATTCAAAAATGCTGAAAGGCGTGAAGATAAAACAATTAAAATTATGTACTTTTTTTAAGTAATTTTTGATCATAAGTATTTATAATTTTTCTATAATGTCGAAGCAAAATAAGAATGTAAAAAAATCTTAAATATTATTAGTTTGTAAGTTCGGAAATAAATACACAAACGGACCAATTTTCGTCAAGAAACACATGTTCGTATATATTTTTTAATGATTTTATTTAAACCAAAATTAAAATTCTGAAACATACGTTTCTTTGATAATGTGTTGATTTATTTTACTGTATGATTATATGATTTGAAATGGGTGTTGTATAATAAATGTACTTTTTTGAAAATTTAACAAATCCGCCAACGACCTATGGTATAATTTTATTAGATATACTAAAAATTATCATTTTTTCTGAAAATTTAAAACATACCTTTACTAGATAAAAGAACAATCTTTCGAAACCAATTTATATTTTTTGTGGAAAAGAGTCAATACGTCTAAACACTGATTTAAAAAGACGTATTTCTGGTGTTCTCTGGTTATGCGCTCTTAAGCGAGTAATTTCTAAAGATTCTAGTCATGACCTTTATTGCAAGTATGGAGAACTTTAATATCTCTGTCTTTATCAAATGAGTGTTTATTTTCTAATAAATGTGATGCTACATACTCCTTTGTCATTCACCCAGTTTGTAAAGTGTTCTTTAATTCGGGTTTTGAATGATCTCCCTGTTTGACCAACGTAATACGATGTGCAGTCAGCGCAGTTCACTTGGTAAACGCCTGAGTTTTCATGTTTTTCTCTCTTATCTTTATTATTGACTAGCTGGGTTACCCGGCTTCGCTCAGGACAACATTCGAGAGTGTTCTGGAATGTTCCACACTGATGTTCCATATTCCCTATTCCCGAAAATTCCACGACATACTCTGCCACTCCTGCCAGAATTTTCTAGAGCTCTATGGAACCTTCTAGAACTTTCCGGAAGATTGTTCTCGAAATTTCAAGAGGGCGAAACTTCCACCCCTTATATCTTTAAAAGCACGCCCTTTAGGTAAAAACTGTTACCCTTATTCCCTAGTGGGGATAGAGATCTACCACACCATATAACTTCCTTGATCATACCGGGACTCGTTTCTGAGTTTTTACGGTCCGCACGTTTTTTTTACTTTCTTTTATAATATATAGCTGTTTCCCGGCATGCGTTGCAATGCCATATTCAAATATATAAAATGTTACTCCTTGCATGTCCTTTCCCGTGCGTTCACCTCCAGCGTTCCACTCCCACCTTCCCCGCCACCGCTCTCCCGCTCCGCCGTCCCGCCAACCCCCCTGGCACTCCATTTATTGACTCTTCTCCCGCCCGGCCCGTAGCCGAAACTTTTTTCTAATACTAACATTTTTAAACTCGTGATATCTTTCTAATTAAATATCCGAATTGAAAAATTCAAAAAGTTGAAAAAAGGTATTGAAGCTGTCTTGAATATGAAGTAATTTATTTTGATAAGGATTAAAACCAAGATAAAAATAAAGAGCATTTTCAAGCGGTGACATTTTAATTAAATTTTAAAAATAAAAGAATACTTATTGTGGCATAACCATAATAGTTAGACATATGCTGACGCGACTTTTTTTTGTAAATAATAATGTGTTCTACAAAGTCATTGTACATTATTTTATTCTATCATCAATAGTTTTCGCAGCGCACGCGATGTAAATAATATTTTAGGTAATTTTTTTACACCTTGGGTTGCATTATTGAAGTTTTAGTAAGGATGCCTATTTTTTTTGAAAATATAATATAGCCTATGTTACCCAGGGATAGTGTAGCTTCCCAACAACGAAAGAATTTTTCAAATCGGTTCAGTAGTTTCGGAGCCTATTCAATGCAAACAAACAAACAAAACTTACCTCTTTATATAGTGTGTGTATATGTGTAGTAGATTAAAATTCTCCCTAGAGAATTCACATTATAAAAAGCTGTTTTGCATTTGTCATTATTAGTTAATCTGGATATTTTTGTTGATATTTCGCCAATATAAGGGATTTTAACCCATTGTTTAGTGATATCATTTTCATTTTTAAGGCCTTGTGAAATGATTGTTAATGTAAGTTTTTTGTCCCTTTTCTTTAATAAGCTATCAATAGTTTCGCTTTTGTATCCATTGTTCTTTGCTATTGTTTTTATAATATTTAATTCATTATTATAATTTATATAATTCAAAGGCACCTGTAACAGTCTGTGAATTATATAAATTACAATAATGATTTAAACGTTTTTTTAAGTGATACTTGATAGACGCTCCCCACGAGATTATTTCTCTATTTTAAACGAGTCGTGTTTTATTAAACATTTTCGCAAATTTCGCATCGATTTAGTCGCTGTAAATGTTAGAGCGCTTCTCTAACATTCGTAATTTCGTATCTCTCCATCTTCTTCTTTTCGAGGATCAATAAAACTGCTTTGTGTTTGCATTAATTTAGTACTGGTTTGGGAGATGTATAATTGGTCATTTTACTAATTCTATTTTCCTTTTTTTCCAATTTTTTTGTTTGTTTTTAAATACAAATACATTTTTATTTAACTATTTTTTGGATTTTATTATACTCGAATTATTTCAGCCATCTAAACAACGGGGATAACACCAATAATTGAAAATAAATATTTTTCTTTGAAATAAAATATGATTAAAACCTACCTATTAATACTCGCACATGGTGACAATAGACCCCGTGTCGATGTGCGCTAAGAGTAACTGCAGAGGGTTGTTGTAATAGTTGGTTGTTGGTAGTGAGGCACTCGTGACTTTTTGGCTATCCCTCATAGATTAAAAGCTCGCGGGCAGCGATGGCCAACATTGGTTTCCATTCCACCAAAAAAATTTATAAATTTGTCTGGTGAATACAAAGAGGATTTTGAAATAGATACGTAAAAAAACTTTGATAATTAAGTAGATTCTATTAACAATTTGAGAGTACTCATCAAGTCATCTGAATGACAGAATTTGTCTATTTAATTCAGATGCGTTCAACGGAGTGCCATAGGGTTCGATTATTGAAGTAAAACTTCTTTACCTGACCTGAACTGGTGAATGCGTTACGAAAAGTGTGATTCGAACGGTGATCGATGCGAACGGTGATCGGGCGAGGCGTACATACTGCACAACTAAGGTAAGGCGTACATACTAACGCAAGGTAAGGCAAGGCGTACATACTAGGTTACCCCAGGTTGTAGGTCACCCCAAGGTCGAAGGTCACTCCAAGGTCGTAGGTCACCCCAATGTCTTAAGTCACCCCAAGGTCATAGGTCACCCCAATGTAGTAGGTCACCCCACAGTCATAGGTCTCCTAACGGTGGTATGTCACCCCAATGTCATATGTTATTTTATAAGTTAGTGATTTTATAAGTTACTTGGTCTAAAGCACACTAATTTTTTTAGATCTATGCCTTTCGTGTTATACATGGTGTCTAGTGGTACAAACAGGAAATTGGAGAATCTATATCACATTTAAAGTAGGTATATTTTGTGGTATAATTTTTTGGACTTTTGAAAAACATCGATCGCTAAATAGTTAATATCAACTGTTGAATGTATTTTAAAATGCGTCCAAACAAAAATGTATTTTAAGACCCAGTTCCAAAAGGTTGTTTAATCCTTAGTTGCCGAAAAAAAATTAAATGCTCTGATTGATTTTTTTTGTTTTGTATTTTTTGGGTTCTCCATATTTATATTATGAATGATGACACAAAATGTTACATTGCTGGAAAACTTCAACTTGACACTGAAAATGAAATGATGCAAAGTAAAATACAAAATCTACGGAAATAGATAGGTACCTAGATGGATTATTTTGATAAATCTCTTATAAAAAAAAACAATATGAGAATTACCCAAAAAATAAAAGATTCATTGGAAAAACAAAATAATGTATTAGCTATATTATTTTTAATTTATTATTTTTTTGTGCAGTCTAGTAACAATCAAGTTATTTTAGTTTATTGTTATTATTCTGCTTTAAGTTTAAGGTTAATGTACATTAAATTATGATTTTTTTTACTTATCTTTTAAACCATAATGGCGCTGCTCCCTGATTCAACCAAGGAATCATTTCTTTACCGATTTAGGCAGAAAAAAAGTAATTAGCAATGAACTATCTGTATTTTTTAATGTCGTATATGCTATAAATTTATGATAATTAATAATGTAATGTATGTTATTATTATTATTAAAGAGCGGAAACGGTTTACATATACATAGTTCCCGTGAGCACTTAGGCCGTAGGCCCATTACGCTATCTCCCATTTTACCTCATTCCTTTGACAGCAACCCAGTCTCTTTTTTTTAAAGTTCACCAGGATTGTCATTGGAAATGAAGCTATTATCTTCTGGTTCGACAATATCTTCCCAGGTCTTCCCAGGTCTCATTTCTCCCCTTCACTCCTCCTTGGTTCCTCGAAGGTCCCACGAGGGAAGAACACTTCATTTCTTCTCTCCACTCCTTAGTTCCCCGATGGCTTCACGACGGAGAGTTCGCCTCCCCTTGGTTCCCTAAGGACCCCACAAGGGAAGAGTCTACTCCACCTTGGTTCCCCGAGAGCGCCACAAGGGAAGAGGAGGACATCATCTCTCCACTTCACTCCTCCTTGGTTCCCCGAAGGTCCCGCGCTGGAAAAGTGCCCTTCCCCTGGGTTCCCTGAAGGCCCCACAAGGGAAGAGTTCATGGAGGTGGCCTCAGCTCTCCTCTCCACGGCTTCTCCTCTTGGTTCCTCTTGGTGGCCTCAGCACTCCAAGGTTCCCAAAAGGTCTCTAGTTTTCGAATGGTCAAATTTTTGTCCCACGAGTTACCAGGGAAATAGAAGGTCCACTCCAGCAGAGCCCCGAGTGCTGGAGTAAGTTCTAAATACTCCGAGAAGCGACCTTGTTTCTCGTAGGCACCGTTCGTGACACTGTTCCCCAGGACATTCAGCCTGAGCACGGTAGCTCACACTTTGGCTTGGGATGGCTATTGCACGTTTGTGTTTTCACTCCCTGAGCGATGGGTTCGCCACACTCACTACGCTCAATATAATGTATATTAATAAATAAATAAAGATTTCGAATAGAGCAAATACTTTGGGGTTACATTATATTAAACGAAAAATACACACTTCATCTGTAATTTTCTCTAGTTAATATAATAAGCCCTGGCAGAGCTTGAGCTAAGTAAGGCTGGTTGGCTGTTAATTATCAATAATTCAAGTAAAAAGTTGTGTACATTTTTTTTTCATAAATAAATATATTTTTAAATTAATAAATAAATAAAATGTTGGGTTCCACTGGCAGCGGCCCTGCGCGTTCCGGCATTGTTCGGCCCCTCATTGTGCGAGCTCTCAATCTCCCTAAATGATTATTATAATCTATTTTGATAACAATTCACCCGCTCACCCACTAAACACTGAACGAGTCAAAAATTTTAAAGTGGAAAAAGGATGGCGGAATTTATTTTACTTTCTCGCCCACGCTCCGTATTAATTAATTGCTTTAAGAGATTACTTTTTACAACAAATGAGAGCAGAATTTAAACAATTTTTATGACTGTAAATTGTAAACACTCTAAAAAAGATCATTATTTATAAGTAACCAGCGCACACTCCAAAAAAATCACTTGATATTATAATTATTTGGAGGCCGGCGCGGGCATACAAATTTTATTTGAGTAATTTGTGTTATTTCACAATTAATTCATTAAAAATAATGTATAGTATATTTCCGTCACGCTCCAGAGTGGAAGATACTCTCAGTATCGCCCAGGTGTAAGAACACCATTCAGAATTGAAACGTTGCTTTAAATGGCGTTAGCCATGTATGGTGAACAGATCTGAATAGTCAGGTACTTCCCCGCTTTTCTCTTCCCCATATCCTTCCCATCCCCACTATTTTCAGCCTCACAATATAACCAAATTGGGGATGCCATAGTCTCACTGGCTCCAGACGGGAGCAGATGGGACTCTTGTGAAGTATTCATATAAAAAATAAATAAAAATATAATTGTTAATTGGGTTATCGGACAACTCAACAATGTGCAACTTTATTACCCTTTGAAAAGTCACTAACCCCTCAGGCCTCGGACATATTCTGTCAGGCAGTCAGAATATTTCCGCTTTGTAATAAAATCCAAATAAATATTTTCTGAACTAACTAACTAACTAACCATCACGCCGTTTCCCCGCAGGGGAAGGCAGAGAGGACGGACCGCCAAACAACGTATCTGAAAACTAAGAACTATTTTAGAAAGGATATACTTATTTATATTAAATATTAACATTTTTAATGCGATCGTATAAAAAGATTTAAAAATGGCTCACCTTTCTTTTTTTAACTAAAATTCCTGACATCGAAAAGAAATAAAAGCACACAAAATACTTCATTAGACAAATGTGTTATAAACGTTATACCTACCTCACTCCTTTTTTTTTAAATGTATAATGTCTAGAATCCAACGATATGCACAAATAGAAGTAAAGCATATTATACTTCATGTTGACAACGTTTCTAACAAATCACCTTTATTTAGTTATTTTCATCATGCTTAAATAAAATGTGTATACTCTATACGAGTTCAATTCTTTTTTTTAAGTAAAACTTTTTTACGCACGCTCGGCACTTGGGGGTAAACTGGTGAATGCGTTACGAAAAAGAATGTATATATATATAGAAGCGAACGTTTATCGTACTGGAATGCGTTACGAAAAGTGTGATTGTTACGAAAAGTGTGATGCGAACGGTAATCGACGAGAACGGTGATCAATGTAATTAAAAAAGGAAACGGAGCAAGTGCACTTTTGCCCATGCTTCGTTTCCTTTTTTAATGTGTTTCATTGTCATATGTTATTTTATAAGTTGGGGAAGTTTTACTTCAGTGGTGTGGTCTAAAGCACACTCGTTTTTTTTGTTGTAACACATAATTGTATCCAATAACTAAATACTAGTTGTTATCATACATACTTTTTTAAATGTACATTCTTATTTTGTTATTATTATAATTGTTTTATTATCTGTGTTTTATGGCGTTCAAATAAATAAATATGAAAACTAAATTTTGGTTTTATGTAGGTTTATATTTTAATTCTTTTGTGATTAACCACAAAAAAAATTAAATGTAGACCTCTATGAAACAAAAGTTTCCTACCACAATTTGAAATCAAATAAAATGTTGTGATTTTTTTTATTAATTATTTTTACATAATTCAACAAAAAAGTGAGTTGACGACAATGTTTGTAATACATTTGCTTAATAAAATATGTCTTTGTTTTTATTTTTTTGTTTTTGACAATTTTAATAAGAAAAAACGTAAAGTGAGCCATTTAAAAATAAAATTTATACCTATTTGGAATTAAAAAAAAATAATTATATATTAATAATTATACGAGTATAGGTACGCATGTTTATTTCAAATTATAAAGTTACAAAGCGTATTTCATCACCTTTCAAAAACAGTTTTTTAGTTTTCGGATGTATTCAGAAATATTCTATTTATTTGGATTTTATTTAAAGTGGAAAATTTTTGATCTTTTTGATACACTATAAAATATTGAAAAGAAATAAATATTGTTTAATTAAAATATAATTCCGGTAAAAAAAAATTATGTTATACTCGTAGGTATACCTAATATAATTTCACTTTATTGCTTGCGTGAATTTTTGAAACATCAATTCCAATTTTTAAAACGACAATTAAAATAATTTCTCCGTTAAAATGTTACGTTTAAGGAATGTTATTTTAAGCGGCCTGATCTCGAATTTTACAAGACTTGATGGATAAAAACTACATTAAAACCAAACTTTATACTTAATTTATTCGCTAGAAATTAATAACTTTAATTGATTTTATTTATTTTTTATTTTTTTTATTTGAATTTTATTTCAGTTATTTGTACATTTAAGGTTACAAATTTCTAATTAATTATAATATTTTATATTTCAGCTAATTAATTATAATATTTCAAATTCACAATATTTTTTCTTGTTTTATGTAGCTCCTTTTATGTTTTATGTAGACTTTAGAGTTTCTGGTAGTGTGTTATATAACTTAATTCCTTTGTATAGCAAACTGTTTTGCGTATTCGTTTTGTCCTTTTTGTTTAATCTTATTTCCTTGCACGTCCTTGTGTAATGTCTGTGAATGTCCTTATTGTATACGATTTTATTTGAGAAGTATTTTGGTAACATGTTGTTTAATATTTTGTGAATAAATATCAACGTGTTCAAGGTCAGCATTTGTTTCACTGTTAACCAATTGAGTTCCTTTAACATTTTATTTATTTTCGAAAATCTATTTCTTCGGAGAATTATTCTCATTGCTCTGTTTTGGAGAATTTGAATTTGATGATGAGAATTTGATTGATAAATAACGTCAACATCATTTCATTCGCTTTCCGTGCAAATGAAAAAGTGCCTACTTCAATTACATAAATAATAATAATGGAAAATGTAATATCCATCGGCACAATAGCAACACAAAAGGTCAAAAAGCTTTTAAATTTGAATATTCCATTGAATATATATTCATATGAATTGAACGCGAATTCTCCCGCCTAATTCCAATTTGGCGGGAAAGTTGCATAAAAAAGCACCATTCAAAAGGCAATTTCAATTTGTTCACTGGCTGCAACTCCTGGGATTCGTTTCATTTTTAATACGTAGGTACTTTAATCAAAACGATTGCTAGTTTTTTATAGCGTTTTGGTGTTTTAAATTCGAAAAGCTATCATGAAATATACCAATTTTAGTTGTATATGTTACGATTGTAACTATGGTACAATTAACAAGGATTAACTTTGAAATTGTCATTTTCAAAATTGGAACTAATTGTGTCAAGAATTCACACAAACGATAAATTACTTACTAGTAGAAGGCGATAAGGTTTAAATTTTCTTTAAACACCACACACATAAAACATCCCGAAAAAGCGTGTTTCATTTGTTATTGCGAAACTCAGGCAAAAATATGTAAATGTTTTACGATAGTTTTCTAAAGAATTTGTTTTCTGTTTTCTAAATTATAAAATTATTTAAGTTAATTACAAATTAAAACTTGGGGGTTCGTAATTAGGAGATTTTGATCGTTAAATTCATTTTTATATGTCTTATACTTTATTTTTTCTGGGCTTATGTATTAAAAGACTAATAAAAAAAAATACTAGACAATCTCAAAGGCAAATATGCGTTATACTTGCAGTATTTAATTAAAGCATCTAATATCGAGCGATCTAATTTTCAAACCAATCTCACACGGTTTCGCAATACTTAGTATTGCATCGCCTTAATTGGCCTACTTTTAGCAAGATCTCGGTTGTAACTTCCATTAAAATTCTATAGAATCTAAAAAGAGTTTGTGATAAGAACAATTAAACAATTTTCCAAGCTTGAAGAAATGACATCGAAGTTCTACTGTATTATATTGTTTGCTTATGACCTAAAAATTTACAAAACGATTACTTCCATCAATGATTGTAATATCCTTCAAGCTAATCTTGATCGCTTACAGGATTGGTGTAATTATAATGAACTATTTTTAAATATTGATAAATGTCAATTTATATTTTTCTGTAGAAACAGAAATTCTATTGCGTCTCATTATAGTATTAACAATATTTCTCTTAAAAATATGTCTCATATCAAGGATCTGGGTGTCCTTTTTGATGAAAAATTAACATTAAATTTGTTCACCACATTAATGAAGTTACTAATAAGGCTATGAAATGTTTGTGATTTATTTAAAGAACAGTAAAAGATTTGTTGTCCTTTATTGATTTAAAATACTCTTAACTGCTTTAGTAAGAAGTAATTTTCAATACAATTCCACTATTTGGTCCCCATACTATAAAGCACACAAAATAAAAATTGAGAAAGTTTAACATAAATTTTCAAGGTTCATTAATTTGAAACTCTCCATACCCATTGAACAAATTTATTATGTTAACTTAATGAAAATATTTAATTTAACTGACCTATCGTGTAGAAGAACCAAGGTGATTTGGTTCTATTATTCAAATTAGTTAATGGATCACTTGACGCATCTGACATAACAAAACTAATAACATTCCGAGTACCAAATCGTGACACGAGACTTCCATAGCTGTTCTTTGTTTATCCGTCTAAATCATTGACGTATGATATACTTGGTATACTTGGTCGAAGGTCTAAATCTAACATTTATTTCATTATCTCCCCAATCCAAAGACTACTTAGGCTTGGAAATAAATTCAATTTCTAAAATTCTTATCTAAATTTTATTATAATAATTCTAATATTGTTTTTGTTGTTATTTCTTTTTAATTCTACTTATATCCTTAAAGTTCAGTTTATTATGTTATATACCTACTACATGCTTATAATTGTACCCCTGAATAACTTATATATCTAAAATAACGTGACATTGTAAAAGCCTGCAAGGCTTGAATAAATAAATAAATAAATTAATTAATTAATAAATAAATGAATAAATAAATAACTAAATAAATAAATAAATAACTAAATAAATAAATAAATAAATAAATAAATAAAAAATAAATAAATAAATAAATAAATAAATAAATAAATAAATAAATAAATAAATTAATAAATAAATAAATAAATAATTAAATAAATAAATAAATCAATCAATAAATAAATAAATAAATTAATAAATATAGGTACAATCAAAACTAAAATACGCTTCTGCTATTAGGGACAAATTCAAGCAAAAATAAAAAGAATAACTGGAACAAATTCAAATATAGTTTCTAAGGTTTCATTATACGAGAATGCATAGTACCTAAATGTACCCGCGATTTAAGTATGCTTTCTAAAACGTACATAAAACGTTTTACGAAAATATCCAATCTAGGAGCAATGGAGTTCTTTAACAGCTTCCTGGAATGCTATAAATTGTTCGTACCGGACAATCGCCAGGGTCGACACCGTGACCTGCTGTGTGTTCAACACGGCTGAATTGACGTGCTGGTACAATGCAGCATGACAAGAGGTATGGTGCTGCTAAATGATATCTCTAGGTTTATTGACATTATTGGCCTTGAAGGTTTCAAGAGTCATTTTAGGCAGGAAATAATTTAAGAAAGCATTTAATGTATTTATTTTTAAGTTATATAAATTATTAAATGTGTAATGTGTATTGTAATTGGATTATTAAATCTGTAACACAGATAAAAAAAATCAGAGTGTGTAATTCACACGCGGTATAAGTGAAACTAGAAAGTCGATAGATGTCACTTTCTTTTATTTTAAAGGGGATTGAAGATTGGATATTGATTTAACTTTTTTTTTTTTGAATTCGTATGATTCGAACCTCCGTTGGCTGGTTGTCTGTCTCTCTGGCCATTGAGACTTGTCAGGCCCCTTGCCCACTGCGCTATGGGAGGCACGCGCTGAAGTGAGAATTTACCGCATTATATTAGAACTGATGACCCGGTAATAGTAAGTAATAAAGATGCATTTCTGTTTCATCCGAATTTCAAATCACTAACGGCGCTAAAGAAGTTTCACTTACAAAAGTTGCTACGTGCGTCTCTTTCTCTTCTAATATTTTTTTTACCTATTTATTTACCTATTTATTCTCCTTAAAGGTCCCCGTTAAACGCCGTTTTATATGCGTTTCAATTTTATTTCAAATTTTAATAAGCTGAAAGGCTTAACTTGATTGCACAATTTGTTCATAAGCTGAAACTCATTTAACGGTAACGTTCAACTGTCAAAAAGAAAATGGCGCTAAATGGCCATTTGATAAAAATTTTACATTTGAATTTCTGTAAAACAACACAAAGTCTCCAGTACCCATAAGTAAGTTTTAATAATAATAATAATAATAACGTTTATTCATCAATAGATTTTTTTTACAATATGCGTTTTTTTCTTTTATCATTGATTCTATTGATGAAAAGGTCACTGCTCAGCTACAATTCAGGATTTCTCTTGGAAAGCAGCTGGTTTTAGGCAGTGCCCTTTAAACTGAAAACTTCTTTAACACCGTTGTAATTTGAAAATCGACGATAAGAAAAAGCGATACTAGCAAGAGTAAAACACATACCTACATAAAATTTAGCCTGCGAGAGAATGAGATAGAATAATCGGTCTCCTCTGTGCAGTGCTTCGAAGCCTCCCCACTCTTCTCTACTTTAGTTTTCTGAAGGTTTCGCTACCACCGCGTGTGAACTGCACACTTGTACTTTTTTAATAAATTTTGTTGGTTGTTATTTTTTTAATGACTTTTTATGTTTTCTGGAAGGTAACTACCTATATCTATAGGGTGAAGGAACGTACTTGACTTACTTTAACCAGTGATTCCTGTCATTATTTGAAATAAGAAATGTAAATGAAATTCTGGTATCCGCGCGGTGGCTTTTTTAATGTATGTATTTTGTTTTCTTCAAAACTCAACAGCTGAGTAACGCCCGACCTCTCACCATCCAATACCTATTATTTTTTTATGTTAAAACACCATGTATAAACAACAATGATAATACAGTTATATTTTATTCACACATAGCGCACGCAAAAAAACGCTCCACAAAGTTCATCTGAATTTATAGCATATAATACATTAAAAGCAAGAAAATACGTTTTCGTGAAGAACAGTTCCGTGAAATACCCTACTTTAATGAACTCTGACCGGTTTTGTGATTATGATTAAGTGAATTGATAATCTTTTTCAAAGTGACAACTAGTTTTGCCGTTGAAATACCTATCAGCTTATTTCTAAACGTACTTCTGCAAAGATTATTGATATTGCACTTATTTTCACACTACGTCATAGACGGTCAATAGCTAAGGGGCGAGAAGGGTCACTGGAACGGCTCAGCTATCTGAAATCTGAAGCAAGTCAGTTCGAATCCTACTCATTCTGATCTTTTTTTTTTTGAGATATCTGAAGCAAGTCAGTTCGAATCCTACTCTTTCTTAATTTTTTTTTTTTTTTTTTTATACCTCTTCCAAAAGTTTATTTTTTTTAAACAAAATAAACAATACTACACAAAATGGATTCTCAAGCGTATATAAAAGTGGCCAAAGACGCCGTAAATATACTAACTAACATGGTAATGGACCCCAACAGTAAATTTACAAAAGAACATATCGCGAAAATAATTCCGAAGACGAATGAAATACTGGGAACGATAGCCGGTATGGCTGCCAGAATGGCAACTCTCGAAGGAGAACTAAACATATATAAAAACCAACCACCTCTTCCTCAACTTCCTTCAAGTACCAGTGCGGACGTTTCTGGAATATCAGAAACAATAGCTGAAATGGAGGAGAGAAAAAAACGCGCCAATAATATAATAATGTTCAACGTTCCTGAGAGCACAGCAACAATACAATCGGACTGCATAAACGAAGATCGCAATCAAGTTTCCAGTATACTCCAAAAAGTTGACAACATTGACACCACCCATATCCAAATGTATAGGTTAGGACGAAAAACTGCTGAAAAAACTCGCCCTATCAAGATTGTACTACCCGATTTGAACCAAGCCAAACTTATACTACTGAAAAAAACTATACCTCTGGATAAAAATTCTATTAAAATAAAACACGACCTAACCGTTCTGCAACGTCAACAAATTACAAGCTTGTGGAATGAGTTGGAAAATAGACAAAACAATGGTGAAACAAATTTGACTATAAAATACATAAATTCAACACCCAAAATAGTTAATTCACTCCCAAAAAACTCGTCAAGCCGTCATCGAGAAGACTCTACTACCAGAACGTCAGAGCTGAATGAATTTAGGATAAATGCCCCAATTATTTCTCACGATGTCATCGCTCTTACGGAAACCTGGCTAGAACCGTCGATCCACTCAGCGGAGCTCGGTCTACCCTTTCATCAGGTCTACCGGCTCGACAGAAATATCAACACCAGTTCCAGATTCAGAGGTGGAGGGGTTCTTATAGCAGTACGCAAAAAAATGTCCTCAAAAGTGTTAAAAACTAAAAATCGTGATGTTGAACAAATGTTCATTATGGTAAACGATAAAAATCAAAGTTACGTCATTGGTTGCGTGTACATTCCTCCCTCAGCTAATATATCTATATATAAAAACCATTCCGAAGATGTTGAACTTTTAAAATCAAAATATAAAAAACATAAATTCATAATTTTCGGAGATTACAATCTTCCAAATTGTGATTTCAACTGTATTGATTCCCAATCAATAACATTATGCGAAAGGGAAATCTTAGATATGTCAATATTTCTAAATCTCACCCAATTTAATAATGTACATAATTTGAGTAATCGCCTACTAGATCTTGTTTTTTCAAATAAAGAAGACATAGTAGTTAGTAAAGCATTAGAATCTATCCTTCCCATAGATAATCATCATCCTCCACTGTCAGTAATTATTCCAAACAATGTAAAAAGAAAAAATAAACTAACAAGTTCTAGTTATAATTTTAAAAATGCCAGTTACAATGAAATCAATGAACATCTCAGCCAAGTGGATTGGTCATTTCTCGAGAAAAGCGATATGAGCTATAACATAGATTCGTTTTATTCCAAAATCAATGCCATAATCGTAGACTGCATACCATTAATTGAATACAAAGAATCAAAGCATCCAAAATGGTTCAGTAAGGAATTAATTCAACTAATAGCTAAAAAAAAAAAAATACATAAAACATATAAAGAAGAGAGATCCCTTACAAATTATGTAGAGTTTAATAAAATAAGAAAAGAATGCAAAAATTTGTCAAAATTTTGTTACAACAATTATATAATTAAAATAGAAAATTCAATTAATGGTGACATAAAACATTTTTGGAATTTTACAAAGTCAATGAAAAATGATGACGTTAGTATACCCTCTAACATGTTCTACGAAGGAAAAGGAGCCAACGACACTCAAAACATAGCTCACCTATTTGCAGACTTTTTTAAAAGTGTTTATGTCCGTGACTCAACAGCAGTCAATGATTGCTCGCCCAGTTTTTCCTCAGATCATTATTTAAATTTATCTAATGTAACAATTCAATATAACGATGTACTGACTCAGCTAAAACAACTGGACCAAAGTAAGAGCGGTGGTCCTGATAATATCCCACCTGTTTTCTTAAAGAATTGCGCCACCACTCTTTCATATCCACTACATTTTCTTTTCAACCAGTCGTTACAAACGGGACATTTTCCTGAAAAATGGAAATACAGTTTCCTCACCCCTATATTTAAAAAGGGTGACAAAAACGAGGTGAGCAATTATAGACCAATTTGTCTGTTATCAACCATCCCAAAATTGTTTGAGAAACTTATTTTAAATACAATCATCCACTATATCAAGCCATTAATATTACCTAACCAACATGGTTTCACTTCAGGAAAATCTACCTTGTCTAATCTTTTAATTTACCAAAACTATATATCCGAATCCATTTCTAAGAAGTTACAAGTTGATTCAGTCTATACCGATTTCAGCAAAGCATTCGATAGAGTTAATCATGAGCTATTGTTAAAAAAACTTCTCAAATTAGGAATAGTGGGGTATTTATACGAGTGGTTTAAAAGTTATTTAAGTAACACGAAATTAGCCGTTAAAATGGACGGCTTTACTTCATATATATTTATCGCTACCAGCGGCGTTCCACAAGGGTCACATTTGGGACCAATTTTATTTTTGTTATTTGTGAATGATGTTCTTTCTATTTTCAACGATGTCCAAGTCTTAATGTTTGCAGACGATATGAAAATATATAAAGCTATAAAAAGTATTAATGACTGTCAAACATTGTCTAATAACTTGTTTAAACTTTTTGTTTGGTGCCAAGAGAACCATCTACAACTAAATTTAAGTAAATGTTTTATTATGAGATTTCATAGAATAAAAAATCCAATAATTTATGAATACTCCATTAATGATGTAGTTCTAACAACTGTAACCGAGGTGAATGATTTAGGTGTAAACTTTGATCAAAAACTGAAATTTATAAATCGTATTGAAATTACATCAAATAAAGCTTTGAAAATGTTGGGTTTTGTGATAAGAATTTGCAGCCAATTTAAAAATATTCAAACCATTAAAAAATTGTACATGTCATTGGTTAGGAGTCAAATCGAGTACAACTCGATAGTATGGGCACCTAGTTATGCTAGTCATTCACTCACGATAGAAAGAATTCAAAATAAATTCTTAAGATATATTAATTTCAGAATGGGTATTACAAGGGAATGTATCAACTATGATTATCTACTATGTCAACTTAATTTATTAAAATTATCCGAACGTAGAATAGTATATGACCTAACATGTTTACATAAAATCATAAATTCAATAATTGACAGCCCAGAACTATTATACTTGATTTCTTTCCATATACCTCGCAATTCAACATCGAGGCACTATCTACCATTCTATTGTGACAACTCCAACACAGAATCACAATTGTATACCCCTGTTCACCGTATACAAAATTTAGCTAATGACTATAAAGATGTTGTTGACATATTTAACACATCATTCACTTAATATAAACAAGTCATAGTTAAATTTATATCAGAAAGAAGAACCACAAATTTAATAATTCCAACTGCATAGCTCTGCTTCGAATTATTTCACATGTATTGCACTTTTCCCAGTCTACAGTTTTTCCATCTTGCATGGTGGAGTATTTTGTTTTTATTTCAATTTGTTTTTTTACTCTATTTTTGTTTTAGATTTGGTTATGATTTTGATTTTGATATTGATTCTGATATTTATTTTGATTTTGATTTTGATTCTGATTTTGATTTTGATTTTGGTTTTGATTTTGATTTTGATTTCGATCTTGATTTTGATTTTGATTTGGATTTCGATTTCGATTTTGATTTTGATTTTGTTTTTGTTTTGTTTATGATTTTGTTTTTTATTTTGTTATGCACATTTAGATTTAGATGTTCTTTGTTTTAAAAATAATGTATGTAAAAGCCCAGCCGGGCGTGAAATTCCAAATAAATAAATAAATAAATAAATATCGTATTTAACAGTTGTTATATACCTGCATTAGAAAATTGCTCCATACCCACTCTCCTTAAAGAGTCCTACTCCTCTTCGTTCAATATGCACTACCTAGTACCTAGTACGTGCATACATTAGGAGAACACCCCTAACGAACTACTGCCAACTGGCAGGTAACGATGGACGTTCATTGTTTTGAGAAGCGAAAATATGAATATTGCAAATCCGCGTTCGACAAAAATGAAAAAACGGCTCCGTCCGTCCGGCCAGGGCTACAGCGGCCATTGTGGGGCGGGAGAAAGAGGAGGGTGAGGGAAGGGGCTGCTTTATTTGCCGTCCCCGTCCAATACACCATTTGATTGTTTTCAGCTGAAAATGCGCTTTCCCGCTTTGTTCGGAGCCCGCCATTTTATACCTGAATTCCGTTGGTTATTTGCTTATATTTTGTAATGTTGGAGGACGCAGCACGAAGATAAGATGTTAAAACACTCTTAATTCTCATTCGAGACTAAATAATATGGTGCAGTCAATGACGTTATACATATAATATCATTGGGTGCAGTTAAAAGAAAAACTGCGATGTAAGATAGAATCAGTCCAAAAACAAGATCGTATCTCAAGTTAATTATTACAAGTTTATCCACGACTTCTTATTGCCAGGATTTTCACTGAATTCTGTGAACCCGATTCCCAAACCTGGTGTTTTTGGAACACGATCTTTTTCGAGCTGTTATAAGCATCAGATGAGCTGCTGAACATGTTTTGTTTGCTAACATAAATTTAGAAATTTAGAAAAAATCAATGAATATTAGCGATGAATAAAATCAATTGAATAAAGAAAATTAATCAATGAATAAAATCGGTAGATTCATATGATATTATTGGTTAATCCGATTTTAAAGAATTTTATTTACGTTTATTTTCTCAAAATTGGCTTATTCGAACTGGAACGTGATTAATAGGCAGTAAATGGCTGCAGAATAATAATTTTACATTCCGAAAAAGAAAGAAAATATTGAGTCTATCTTAAAAACTGGCCTTTCCGTATTAATTCGTGCATTATTTTTATTGTATATCTCAAGTGTCGCTCGCCGAGAGAAATTATTGCTCTAAAAAGTGCCTGTGACATTTTCCTAACTAACAGTACGACGAATCCGTCGTAGATATTGCATAATCATCTCAACTGTTGTTCACCGAGAGACATTCTTGTTGTAAAAAGTGCCTGTGACACTCTTCTAACTTTATTAGAGTGTAAATCAACCAAGTGTGACACCGACGAATAAATAAATCCAGATGAAAAATTGCCGTAAGTACTTTATTGTGATATTCTCTAGGTGAATCACAGGTTTTCATTAGGCGGAGAGGAGAATCAATTTTTTTCTGACCCGTGAGGTGACGCAAGGCAATCGCGTCAATTGACTCCAGATACTAATATCTACAGCCTGTATGTCGAATATCTACAGCTCATTTGTTGGACAAATATCTATGAACTTCAGAGTGAGGACTAATATCTACAGAGCTAAGGTCGGACTAATATCTATGACGGTCCCAGTGGTGACTAACATCTATGGAGCATAGGACTAATATCTACAGAGGGTAGCTGAGCAAGAGGTTGTACGGAAAAGCATAAATTACTTCAATTACGTAATACTAACCTAACCTAACCTAAATTAACATAAATTAAGTTTTTTAAACTGCATAACCGATATTACGTTATGCCAATATGCTTTAGGTACATAATTGCAAATCCAACCTCTGCCAGTGCTGTAGATATTCGTCGACATCACCTGCTCTATAGATATTAGTCAGCAGTTTGAGCTGTAGATATTCGTCCCCATTTTGGTTCTCATAGATATTAATCCGATTTGTTCAGTTTTTGGAATTCCTGGAGATATTAGTAGACGCCTCGGCGTCAATTCACAGCTACGGTTTGTAATGCCACCATTTTTATTACCGTAACAATATTATAATTTAAATAACATAAATATAAATTGTTCTTTCCTCAAGGGAGTATTTAGGAATTTTTCCATTCGATGTAAATTTAAGCTGCCTGGCCTGGCTTTACATTTTACTCTATGGCACAGTATCGCATCCTTTACAAATCTTGCTTCATCGGTTATTTGTTATTTGAATGCGGGTAAAGAGACGCGATCTGTTTTATTCTGTGGATTGTATGGGATCTGTGGATCTGGTGAATCTACGGATCCGTGGATCTGTAGATCCGTGGAACGGGGTTTTGTTCTAAATTCAAACAATCGCCCGCCAACAACACAACACAACAACACAACAGAGCTACAGCGAGCAAAACAACCAACACCATACAGTACCTAGTTCCTACAAACCAATAACGGAGATGCTTCTTCAATGTGAGTGATTTTTCCCAATTGGCGGATGGCCACTTTAACAATCTATTGTCTTTGTGAATACGTAAGAGGGAATAACAAGACAAAACCGGAAAAAATATCATTTTTAAATCAAATTTTAGACGTATTGACTCTTTTACACTAAACATTATAAATTGATTTCGAAAGACTGTTTTTTTTATCTAGTAAAGCTATGTTTAAAATTTTGATAAAATATGTTTATTTTTAGTACGATAAGGTTTTACCGTAGGTCGATGGCAGATTTGTTAAATTTTGTATTAAACAACACACATTAATTTCAAAGCATATAATCATGCAGTAAAATAAATCAATAAATTATCTGGGAAAGCTATGTATCAGAATTTAATTTTAGTTTAAATAAAATCATTTAAAAAAAGGTCCACGTGATTTGTGAAGAAAATATTTCAGTTTGTCTATTTATTTACCGTCTTACAAACTAATATATTTAAGATTTTTTTTAACATTCTTATTTTGCTTAGACATTGTTGAAAAATTTAAATACTTATGATCAAAAAATAATTACAAAAAGTATCTACACAATATTAATAGTTTTATCATCACACCTTTCAGCATTTTTGAATGTAGGTATAAATTAAAGAAAAATTTTAATGAAATAAAATCAATATTGAGTTATTATTTTAAAAAGCTAGTTAAAGCTACTATAAGGAGAGTAATTAATCTTTCGCACTGGAACCGCCCTATACGATCATAAGAACATCTTTCGACGAAATATGAATTCTCGGCCGCTGGCTGGTTAATGGTAATAAGAATGTTTATAACAAACAAACAACACGTATGGTAGTTAAAGAAACGGCTAAACTGTAACATGTACATATTTATGAAATAATAAAAAATAAATATATATTTATTAATGTTATCAAAAGTTGTCTTGACAGAATCTCATTCTTGTGAAATCTTGAACGAAACCATTAATTTGTTAAGAATATTATGAACTAAATGTGCAATTTGGCTGTCCTGAAACGGGAATCCTTTCCAGTTGGAACAAAGCTTCATTTTGTAATGTATTGTAATGTATATATGAATAAATAAAAACAATAAAAAAAATGTTTAAAATGAAAACCAACTAAAAATTTTCAGATATCCCAGCCAAAAGAAGAAAATGGTCCTGAAATATAATTAAGCATTAAGTTTTACCCCTTCCATAGTTTCTTACCTACCTTCTTAGAATTAGAACTGAGACTGTCAAATTAAAATGTTTTTTAGACAATAACCGTGTAAAATAATAAAAGAAAACAACAAGGTGATGTTTGTACCTACCCGCGGAAAGCTATTGTTTTCAGTATAAATCTTACTTGACAAAATGAATTATTTCGTGCTTTTAATTTAATTAACCCAAAAATAGGAACCTATCTAATATCTCCACAGTCTGATTCGACTTCCTCACAGCCAGCCCGCTCCGTTCCGATGTAATTACTTAAAACTATCCATTGATCGGTTCTACATGTTACAGTCACAAAGTGAATTCATTACCTCCCCCGACCTGCCCCTTACCACTCTCCCACCATCCCTCCGGCTGACCCCAAATCTGATCAGAAGGGGTAGCGGATCAGAAGGCCTCATCTGATTCTAAACCATTCCGACCACTAATATGCTAGACTTGGCTAATTCAACTAACAGTCCGTGATATAAACTCTTTATATATTTAAATAAATGAATCACTGTTTCCCTTGGTCACGCCATAACTTCAGAACGACTTTATCTATTTCATTTTTTTTTTAAGTTTGCTAATACTTTGTAGAAGGTTCTTACGGAAAAAAATTAAGAATATTGAGTAGAAAATTGAATAATTTCGGAAAACTTAACAACTATTTTAACGTCGCACGTTTGACAGTTCACGCTGGTTCACGCCACGCGTTTGATGAAATTGAATTTTGCAGGCAGCTGTTTTTTTTTGCATTAAAATAATTGTTTATGGATTTTTAAAACTATAGACATTTTAAATGTGTACCTACCTATATACGTTAGGTACCAAATTTGATTGATAGTTCATTTGATATACAAAAATGAATATTTGTATTACACGAAAAATGAAAATTTTTATAAAAAAATTGTAATAGGTGGCACGCGAGCTGTTTGAAAACTGAATGTACTGGGACTGAATTATGGAATGCGGGATCGGGGTTAGCTGGACGGGGGAGTGGCAGAGGGGAGAGGGTGGGCGGGGAAGTTGGAGGGGGTGCGCGGGAGGGTAGAGGATGCGGAAGGGGAACGGGGACGCACGGGAAAAGATATGCAGGGAGAAACAATTTATTTCTTTGAATAAGGCATTACAACGCATGCCGGGAACCAGGCAGTAATAAATAAATGTTTATTCAAATCGCATCATTATTATGAGCTCTATACATTTCAAACAGAAATAGCTGTTCAAATTTTATAACGCTACATTTCTTGCTGCTAAAAAAAAAAATAGATATCAGCTTCATAGTTAGGCTTTGAGTAAATTCTGCCAACATTGACTTTATCCTTTATCCTGGTAGACATCTATGTAATGTTATGCATTTAGCATTCCTCGTCCCGTGTCCAGGAGGCCCTGAGGAAAATATGTTCCCTCAGGACCTTTATCATCTTTGGGGATGATGTGTGGAGGGTCTTTTAAAGGAAAGGAGGGAGAGGAATAAAAAGAGGAGTGGGTATGCGTATATTTGATTTATTTTTATTCGTACTATTGAATTAGAGTATGGTGAACCTGTGAAGCCGGGATCACACATACCGCATGATCAATGATCTATTTCATAAAACCTGTGAAATAGATCATCGAAAACCGGCTTTTCTATGGAATAGATACACAAATACTATCATGGAATCGAAATATGTTACTTAAAAATAGTACCTGCCTATTAAGAATACCTTCGACATTATCGATTAAAGTACATACCTATTAATAAGTAACTGAAATGTAACTGTCAAGATCACACACATAATTATATGTTAAATGAAAATTAAATGAGCTGACTTCATGTTGAGAAGCTCTGGTTCAGTGTAATGAATGTGTACGAATAGTACGAGACCCCATCTGTGTTTTACAGCAACAGTTAATGAAAATCTCGTTTCGGTTTGGGAAATTTAATTTCGGAGATTCGCAAACTTTCCTCGAGCTGAAATCAGTTTAGGTCAATCTTGGTTATATAAATTTAATCCATTTTTTGTTAGCTACAACTATATTTTGTAAGAAAAGCTGACGAAACGTACTTTTCAATGAATGTTTTTCTGGACCCCAGTTTTTAGAAAATAATATAAAATAATAATAATAAGTCCTCAATACAATAAAAAAACTACCTAATTTTTAAACTGCTTATAGAAATCTGTATGAATCAATATATTTTTCACTATACCATGGAAAAAGGCAACATGTTGACTAGGAAGATAAAAGTTTTTTTCATAACTGAATTGTAGACATGATCATAAATTTTTGTTATCATGTTTAATTTGAAGCCCCGTCATAATTTATTTATTTTATATATTCAATAAGATTATTATTGAAATCTTTAAAATTTTTTATTCATGAGCTCTAAAACGCGTGGCAGCTGATTCGTCTTCTTTCGCCAGCTGTCGCACGAATCTGCCGTAGATATTTCCCAATCTCGAATGTCGTTCGCAATTGTTCTAGTGCCTGTGATATTCTCCTAACCATATTACAGTATAAATTAACAGTTAAATGGTTGTAATGTCGAAAAGGTGGAGAGATTTAGATACCTCGGCAGTATTCTCACGGAGACTCTTGACCCAGTTATAGTTATAGGTGCAGAATTGAAGCAGCAAGAACTGCGTTCATAAAAATGAAATCCCTCTTCTGCAATGACAATATCAGCTTAAAACTAAGGCAGAGAATGTTAAAATGTTATGTGTGGTCGTTCTTGCTGTACGGTTGTGAAACATGGACCTTGAAAATAAATACCATGAACAGGTTAGAGGCTTTCGAAATGTGGCTTCACCGGAGAATGCTCAAGGTCCCATGGAACGACATGATCACCAACACAGAAATTCTGTGAACGACATGATCACCAACACAGAAATTCTCAGGCGGGCTAGAGCAGATAGAGAACTGCTTACATTAATTAAAATTAAGAAAGTTTCCTATCTGGGTCATATACTTCGAGGGGAGAAGTATCACTTGCTCCATTTAATATTGAAAGGCAAGATAAAGGGTTGCCGAGGGCCTGGTAGGAGACAAATGTCTTGGCTGGGAAATATACGAGAGTGGACCGGCATTAGAAATGTGGAGGAGCTATTCCGGGCAGCGCAAGATAGAGAGACCTTTTCAAGAGTGATCGCCAACGTCGGGGGGACCTGATAAGGCACACAAAGAAGAGAAGAAGATCAAATGACGTAAGTACGCTATTATGATATACTCTGCTTTGGTGTGTGGCATTTAATTCGCGTTTGAAATCACAGGTGTTCCGTAGGCAGAGAGGATAATCAATTTCTTTTCTGACGTGACGCGAGCCAATCGCATTAATTCACGCCTACTATTTTGTAATGCCACTATTTTTATTACTGTAAGAATATTATACCTAATTTAAATATTATACCTAATTTAATAGTATCTACGGAGCATTCGTGGAACTGTAATATAAACTTGTTGTCACAGGACAAGGGGTATTTGCATAAATATACAAACCACCCTCGGTACCTGGACAGAGCGGCGATTGAATATTCATTGCGCAGATTCAAACATCAATGTTAAAATCCTGGCTCTACTATTAAAATATTTAATCATTTTGTAAACATAATTATTGTGCATTTGATATGTAGAAAATAAAGGAATATTCGTGTTATATTATTTATATTATCTTTTGTTTCAACTTTCCACGACATCATTTGTTTACTTTCAAATATAATATATTTGTTGATGATCATACATGAAATTTGATTAAGATGATCAACAAATAAAATGAAGATTCCTGCATACTTAAGGTTAAATATAAAAACCGTTCATAAAAAAACATGAAAATGGCTAAAATTGCAAAAGCGTTGAATAACGGCTGTTTGCATAAGAAAGCCCATCCAAGTTATATGCCAAGTATCCGTAAAGACTTATTGTCTTTCCTCCATTAATTATGGTTGTACCTAATGCCTATTGTTAAGATTTGGTTGGTAGGAATTCCATCAAAGTCAATTTAATGTTTGTAGTAGGAACCTACCTCAACAAAAAGCATTATTTCTTATTAATGAGCAAGGAGAAATAATATGGCATGTAAGTACCTACTATAAAATAAAATCGGCCTACCCTTAGAAACAGTCAATTACAACAACTTGATGAAACAATAAAATTTATTAAAACTCTCTGATAGAAGACTTATATCCGACTTGACTTTTATTTTTTAAATCGTTAATGGTATTATGAACAGCTATGATTTATTAAGCTTTATTACATTCCATATACCAACGAGAACTACTAGATCTAAAATTCTTTTTAATTCCAATAACAATATCAGGGCTGTGTCATTTAAATGCTCGATTCCACTTGGATTGCATGCAGTTGGCAATAGTTTCTCGGAAGTAGTAGATGCGTTCAAACTGTACGAAATATAGTTAGAAGAAAAGAAGACTCTAATAACATACCTCAATAATAATAATCAAAGTTAGTATGATAGGCACTATCCTTCTGCATGGGTTCTATATAATTTAAATATAACCCGGATATATAATTAATATAAATAAATAAAATCATTCCTAAAAAAGTTCGACTTCACTTTTTATTAGTAGATATCTGCCAGTCAAACAACTTTTGTGATAGAATCGTCAATATCTCCATAAACTGCAATTTTACAGAATCCAGTTACTCAGGCAGTAACTTATCGCGTTAGATAACAGATATTACCCTATCCCTAGGGACTAGTACTGTAAAATATATTCCAAGATATCCCACAGATGGTTGCGCGAGTAGCTTGCCAACGGGTTCGATTCCCTTCAAAGAATTTGTATGCGCTTTTGTCTTCGTCCGCTGCGTTCCTAGCTACTAGCTAGAGCTGCTAGGTAGACTTGCTAGGCCCGAGCCCGCCGGCCGTACCGCTATATGGGTGAGCGGTTAATTAATTAAAAAGTGCTAATAAACGGATCCGCTGTAAACAAAAGCGGCTTGTCTGGCTCAAGCCACAAGAGCAGATTCAATATATCAGACGTGGTCGGGTAGGTAAAGCGTTGCGTTGACTGGAAAATTTATTTATTATATATTTTCTTGATTTTTAATTATCTTTTTCTACCGGTTGCAAGTTTTTCAAAGCATCGCAAGTTCCTCATTTGAAGGGGGGGGGGGGGGGGGGGTGTTGGAGTAAGATGTAATATTTTCCACATCTGATGTTACCTACTAGGATTAAGTTTTGTTTAACGTGACGTAACTAGATATTGAAGTTGTTTTCGAGGAATGGGAACTGATTTCACACAAAATTTCAACAGCATTACTATACGCACTAACGGGATTTCAAAAATTCGCCCGGCATCCAAAACTGCTTACGAATTACAGATTCAGATGCACTGTAAATAAATAATGGACTGTAAATACTAAAAACGAGAAAAATTACTTAACACTGTATCTCTGCGAAGGAGCACGCGACACAATCACAATATAGTTATATAGTTCCAACGCTATACCTGGGGGTAATTATTGCCACAACAAAACGAATGATTTTAAAACGATATTATGTAATCTGAGATGGTTAAATTCCTTCTTTTTACCTAAAATAGAAATTTTTTATACAAAAAACACCAACTACTTGCTTCCAAGGTAGTTCCAAAATTTTTCTGTTTTCAAAACAAATGCACATCGAATTTTCACTATTTTTCTTACCATTGTTCCAAATTTCAAATATTTTTCCCCCAAGGTGATTGTCAGGGAGAGGTAGGTACTGGATAAATGACATACTCATTTCAAAACCAAACAGTAAGTTTTAACATTTGTCAAACGTGCAGATTATAGGTTCATTGCTGGACTAAAAACGCCTCAGCAATTAGTCCATTTGCGCCATGTAAGAAAAAACTTTACTTCAAAACAAAAATATCGAAGATATTTTTATTTTTTTTATTTAAGTACATAAAACAGGCATGATGCCCAAAAATTTAGAAACATAAATGATTTAAATACAATGTATTACTAGAAATTATAACGAAAACCTATATATTATATTAATTACCCATATATAATACAATAGACTATTTGACTTGTAAATTTAATCAATAACAAAAATTAAACTTAGTAAGTCATTGTCATTGATCACATAACCGCAAAGAGCCGAAATTTTAAATTGAATAGTCTGATTTTGTACATGATTCTTTTCATCGCAATAATCTATGCTAACGATAATAAAGCTTTTTGTTGTTGTTTATTTTAATGTACGAAATGGACGGAACAACGCTTTCAGAGTGACTTCAAACCCTTTATGAGAGGCGGGTACGGGTACCGCCGCCCGGGAACCATTCTTTGGATAACTATCAACTCTGCCACAGGTCACTCCAAGTGGTTCGTTACCTTTGGTAAATTATCAGAGAGAGTGTACGAGTTCATGGAGAGAGGTTCGTTCAGGTCGTGAGGCCGGTTGACGGTTAATACCCTCTGACCTTTCCAGTCGAACTCTCTCGAACCATCGCTTGCACCGCCGTGGGAATGATGGATCGATTGATGTTTACGCTCGGTACTCCTGCACACTGACCTCTACATTCCTACCTACCCCTCATACCCTTTTCCTTCCCAGATCTTCCTCTCCTTCCTTTCCTTAAAAATACCTTGCAACTAGCATCTCAAAAGATTAAATGATTTTCCCAGTCTTTTGCGTGGAACCAATGTAAACAAAATAAATGTTTTTAAAATAGCTGTTAAATAAATATATTTTAAATAAAATTACTCCGAATCTCTCTTCAACGCAGTGCCATCCCGCCAAAGTGGCAGCTTAATTAATGAAGTAGAGAGCGTTCCGCAGTGGCGTACCGTGGAAGGGGCCGGGGGCGGTGGTGCTGGAGGTCTAGCTAGGTGTAGGGAGGGGAGGGGGAAGGGGGAGGAGGGCTAAGGGATGAGATTTGTATGGTTCGGGTGCGCCACTGAACTGCGGAACTAATTTACGATGATAATCAAATATTTAACTTTTATTTTTATTTAAATTAAGACAATTATTCGAACTAATCGACTAGACTTAGAATACTGCTAATATTTAATTTGGGAGACGGGTATGGATACCGCTGCCCCGGGAACCGTTTATTGGATAACCAACACCTCTGATATAGGTCACCCCAAGTAGTTCGCTACGTTTGTTAACTTAGCAGAGGTGCCCGTGAGGTTTGTCCGTGTATTGGCGGTGGATGTGTCTGCCCACCAACTGCATGGTAGGCCGGATCAGGAGAGACTGGTTGAGGAAAACCTTTTGACCTGTCCTTCAGGACTAAGAGGAATAGATTCATACGTCCGTCATTTCTAGACACACTGACCCAAGATTCCTATCCACCCCTCATACCCCTTTCCTTCCCTGAACTTCATCTTCTTCCTCTCCTAAAACGATACTTTACACAGCATCTCCAAAGATGAAATCCACGAAGATGGCCTTGAGAGGAATTATTTTCCTCAGGGCCTCCTGTGTGGAGCTAATGTAAACAAAATGCCATGTAGCCAGTAAGAACCGTTTAAGAATGAGTGGATTTAGATAGTTTTCATAATCAATAATTATGAACAAATTTATCAAAAATTTAAACGTCTCATTTATTGTTTGAAATTTTCACGGCCAAAAGTATTATCGTAATTTATTTTTGGGTTGACATGCCGTGTTGCGCTACCTCCTTCTTCAGCCAACGTTTCGAACAGCATTACAGTGTCCATCATCAGGGCTTATGTGTTATAATGACAAATTATGAAACGTTGGCTAAATAAGGAAGTAACGCAATATTGCTTATAACCCAAAAATAAATCACGATAATTTCGTTTATTTGTTATCCAATATATTGAATATTATTTGATTACTCTTATTTAAAAAGATTTGTATTTTTCTACGACCGTTGAAATAATAATCTTTTTTTTAACAAATTAATTAGTTAGCAAAATGTTGGCATCGTCTGATATTCGAATTATAAATCTGTCTACAACGAATTCAGTGGACACGCTAGAAACGTCAAACAAGTTAATTATCAAGTTCCGTCGTCACCAATAATATGAATTTGCTCGCAGTGGCAGTGGAGAGATAGATTTGTTGCATTAGCTCTAGGTACTGATTTGCTCGCAGTGGCAGTGGAGAGATAGATTTGTTGCATTAGCTCTAGGTACTGATTTGCTCGCAGTGGCAGAGGAGAGATAGATTTGTTGCATTAGCTCTAGGTACTGATTTGCTCGCAGTGGCAGTGGAGAGATAGATTTGTTGCATTAGCTCTAGGTACTGATTTGCTCGCAGTGGCAGAGGAGAGATAGATTTGTTGCATTAGCTCTAGGTACTGATTTGCTCGCAGTGGCAGTGGAGAGATAGATTTGTTGCATTAGCTCTAGGTACTGATTTGCTCGCAGTGGCAGTGGAGAGATAGATTTGTTGCATTAGCTCTAGGTACTGATTTGCTCGCAGTGGCAGAGGAGAGATAGATTTGTTGCATTAGCTCTAGGTACTGATTTGCTCGCAGTGGCAGTGGAGAGATAGATTTGTTGCATTAGCTCTAGGTACTGATTTGGGCAATGGAAAGGAAATGTATTATTTGTTAGCAAAATTGGTACAGCAAATTAAGTTATTACTAAATTAGTTAAAATATTATGCTTGGAGCATTTACAAAGTGCAATAAAAGTGTGCGAAGTTGGTGTTTTATGTCCACGGAAAGGGGGCAGGGGGGGTCCAGCAAAATCTCACGTTACATGAAAAGAATATACGAAGTAGCCCAAATTTATTTCACAAGGGGGGAGGGGAGGGGGTCTAGATTGGAAGAAAAACTGCTCGCGTAATTAATGTATGCCCCCAAAAAAGTTTGAATCATGAAAACTCTTTTTCAACAACTATTGATACTAAAGATTGCTTATATTTTACTAAATATGTAACAATGACCAATTCGAATAAAAAAAAAAAAATTGGATTGCAAATATAGGACGTCCCACCATTATAAACATCCGTAAAACAAATCTCACGTAGATATTATGAATGTAAATTTACATATTTTTACCTAACCTAAATAAATTAATATAATTTTTATTTTTAACCTAATGAGTAAAACCTCAAATTGTAATATTTAAATAAATGAAGACGTATTAACGAAACTCAATCGATAATCTGGAAACAGAACAATCAGACAAAGATATGGGCACATAAGAATGAAAATAATAATGGATAAAAAATTATCCAGACTAGACATCATCTAGCATAGATAGCATTTAGTTCAGATTTGAATCTTCATACATAAAGATAGTAGCCAATAAAATATGCGTTAATTAGTCGAAGTGTGATACAGTTCAAAATGACCGAATCGGATAGGGCCACATTAGCTCAATTGGTAGAGTTGCGTCCTGGAAAGCCGAAGATCCTGGGCTCTAGTCCAAGATGTGCCCATATCTTTTTCTGATTTTTCTGTTTCCAGATTTTCGATTGAGTTTCGCTAATGTTGTCTTCATTTAATTAAAAATTATTGTAATCTTTTCCTACCTAACTTCCCGTAAAAGCCCAGAAAAGGGGCGTTAATAAATGAATAAATAAATAATTATTGTTATAACATCTATTTTTCTTCTTGTTTTTTTCTACATTTGTAATATTATTCTCTTTAAAGGATTAACCAAGTGTATTTAAAACTGGATAATATAATATAATTAAAAAAGTAAAGGGTTTTAAACAAGTAAATAACACTAATATAGCTGGATTAAAAAGTCGTTATCACCCCACTAATCTCGTACAGACCGCTAATAGCTTCATTCACAGCATTTCAATAAGTATTATACAAACAAGCTCTTAGGTCCACACTAGCCCCGCGTCCCCCTATTACAGTATGGACTGTATGTAGTATGGAATCTAATTAGCAAATGACATCAATTATTGCCCCTGAACCAGTAGGGGAGGCTGGGGCTAAAAGGACCCGCCACCCTTTTTGAGTTTTTTAAAACCGATTAAATTGATTCGACTGTCGGCGTTTAAACCTTTTATGCTGTCCATTTAATATGTTTAATTTCATAGGTTAATGATTTTAAACTTGTCATAAACCGGGTTTTTGATTACCTTAGGTCTTAGAACAAACTATATAAATTATATTTTTATAAACACATATAAAATATGTGGAAAGATAGAAAAATAAAATAAAGAAAGAGGTGTATATAGAATTTAAAAAGAAAATTGAGCAAACAAACAAATTAAGGCAGGTCAGTTGAATGTTTTTTACCGGCGTATTTCGGAGAGCCACGGATGGTGTTGAAAAAATTTGTCACATTATATTCAAAATATATATACCAACACGGTGCTGTGTCCGGAAGCTCGTAAGTATAAAAGGGAAACTGAAGAAGGTACAATCAGTTTTGGAGTCGATTTTGTTGTATAACTTTTTTTAATTAGTAAATCGAGCCGACAAATGGAAAAAGTAAAAAAAAATAAAATATTCAGAACCGAGAAAAATAAGCTTTTTTGAGTTCTCTGTGCGACGTAAATTCACCAGTTTCCTACTTGTTTTACGAGTTTTTGGATACTGTACCTATAATATATTGGGAGGCTTAAGGCGCAGACAACGCCTATCAAAGAATACCTACAATCATTACTCCCATGACTGTCTGGACGGGGTCCTCTGGAGACTAATATTTACCTGATTATGTCATCTTACCTGACTATGTCATATTACCTCAATTTGTCATCTTACCTGACTATGTCATCTTAAACACAATTCTACAAATTGACTTTATAATAATTATACTTATTATTATAAGCAATAATTATCAGCCTGAAACACTCATCTATTGTAACCTAATTGTTACCCTTTGTGCTATGCATAAAAATCTTGTCTTGAAAAACGTTAGTTTATCAATTTTTTTACGGTGCTCCAGATTTTATGTCCGGGTTGAATCTTTCCCAAATGAAAGACTAAACCCTTCCACACACTTTTCCACAAATGAATATCTAGTAAATTAACGCAATGTAAGTGCACTATATAAGAATAAAACAATACAAGAACAATACGTCAATCCACCAGAAACATAATGGGAAAATACTTCACCGACTCCAGATATTTTCATATCAGAGGGTTCGGCTCTGATGAAATCCTAACTGGTCCGATAAATCCTACTGATCCCTCAATATAAATATTTAAAAAATCTTTCGTAATCCTACATGTATTTAAAATGACCGACTTTTGCATTTTTATGTACAAATTTTTTGACAAATCTAATACGCCTAAATTTTGATTGAGAGAGCTAGGTATAATGCCAGTAGCCGAAAAAACAAATGGTAATATTTTTATAGTCTGAGAATGTCAAATTCTTTTAATTTCATTTCCTAAATCTGTATATTTTCTTATTTTTTCAGAAACAGTTTTCTGAATATTACAAGAATTTGGAATAGCGACATCAATGATATAAGTTATTTTCTTAATTTTGTCATGTAAAACTATATCGGGTCTATTATGACTAATTGTTCTGTCTGTCAGAATAGTTTTATCATAATAAATTTTATAAAATTCATTTTCTAAAAATGAATTTGGTTCATATTCATAATATGGTACATTACGGCAGTCAATCAAGTTATGTTTAATTACCAAACTTTGGTGAATTATTTTTAAAACTTGATTGTGTCTAAATGTATACTCGGACGGCGCTAATACAGAACATCCCGATATAATATGTTCTATAGTTTCCGGAAAAGCCAAACATTTTCTACATAAATCATCAATTTGATTTGCATCTTTGATGATATGCTTCCTATAATTTTTAGTATTAATGACTCTATCTTGTATGGCAAGCATAAAGCCTTCTATTTCTGCGCTCAACTCTCCAATACTCAACCATTTGTTTGACGAAAATTTGTCAACATATGTTTGGTTGAGATAATTGAAGTGTTTTGCGTGAAGAATTTTATTTGACCAGGAATCTAATAATTCCTGGTTGGTATTTATAAGAATGCTGGCATTCTCGTCGTATAAATTTAATGGTGAAATATTTCTATCTGCCTTGCAAATTATTTTGTGCATTTCTGAACTATCAGCTTTCCTATGGAAAAAATTTCTTAGCATTTCTACCTGATTATGTTTTAAAGATGTTATTTTGACTATACCTCTACCTCCTAAATTTCTGGGTAAATTAATTCGTTCTACAGCTGAATTTGGATGATGGCAATGAAATTTTGTTAATGTAGTTCTAATTAATCGTTCTAAGCTATCTAAATCTGTATTAGACCATTTAATTATGCCAAATGAGTAAGTTAATAGAGGTATTGCCCAAGTATTTATCGCCTTTACTAAATTTTTAGCAGATAGATTGCATTTCAAAATTTTTCTGATCCTAGTTTTAAATTTAATCCTAATATCATTTTTAATACTAGTATGATCTAATCTATTTGATTGCGGATATCCTAAATATTTGTAAACCTCACCCCCTTTCATACTTTCAATTTTGAAATTTCTAAATATACCCTCGTCTCCATCTACAATTTTACCTTTCTCTATATGGATCGTTCTACATTTATCTAAACCAAAAGTCATTTTAATATCATCTGAAAAAATTTTAACAACTTTAATCATTTTCTCTAAATTTGGTTCAGAATTCGAATATAATTTTAAATCATCCATAAATAATAAATGAGAAATTATATTTCTCTCTCTAGTATTACCTTTAATTTTTATTCCAAACTTGCTTTTAATTAACATTTTAGATAGAGGATTTAATGCTAAGCAAAACCAAAGAGCTCCTTGAAAAATCCCTCTTTTTATTGAAATGCCCGGTACTATAATTTTCTTATCTTTCAAATTCAAAAGCAAATCGGTATTCCAAAATGCCATAATTTTTTCCAAAAAGCTAATAATAATTGGGTTAATTTTGTATATATTTAAAACTTTTATCAGCCACGAGTGCGGGACACTATCATAAGCCTTTTGGTAATCTATATAACAAATATGTAAATTACGTTTTTGGGTTTGAATCTGTTTTAGAATTACAGAATCAATAACTAATTGTTCTTTACATCCCATATGTTTTCTGCGACAACCTTTTTGTTGTTCAGATAAAACATTTTTTTCATCTAAATGAGTGTATATTAAATCTGTCAAGCAAGAGGTTAAAATTTTATATATTGTCGGTAAACATGTAATGGGTCTATACTGAGAGGGATTATTAATATGTTCGCTTTTAGGCAACATATAAGTAATGCCCTTAGTTAGAAAATTTAACTTAATAATAATTAATATTTGACAAGTTAAAGTATTTCACCAAAAAATGTAGACATAATTTGTCTCGACGCCACCTAGCGAGCGATATAGCATTAACAATGCATCTCTCACAAAAAAAATAAAGTTGATTGTTTTCAGGTGGAAAAATGTAATAAGCAGTAATTGTTGAATGAAGCACTAGTATATATTGAATTATTTGGCGGGTATTAGATAAGCCGCCATAGCTCAGTGGTAGAGCTCCTGACCGGCAATCAGAGGGACATGGGTTCATATCCCGTTGGCGGCCAGTATCTTTTCTCGGAAGATTTTTTCAATGTAGATGAGTGTTTCAGGCTGATAATTATTGCGTATAATAATTGTTACCCTTTGTGCTATGCATAAAAATCTTGTCTTGAAAAACGTTAATTTATCAATTAAAAATAATAATTAATAATTATACTATTCAACACAATGCAGAGAAATGTGTTTTTTGTATTGTGGATCCTGAATATATGCCAATTTCTCAACACATTGTCATAAATCTGAAATGTAGAAGTAAAAATAAATTGTTGAACTGATTTAATCCTGATTTTTTAAACATCGTGCAGGTTTTGATTAAATAAAACAAATGGCGATCCAAAAAGCCGAATGAAAAGAAAAAAGTAATTTGATCATAATAAAAACACAACAATCAAGTGCGCTCCATTCATCTCCCCTCGGTATATTTAAATAATCAGCGGAGTCAACAGTCTCATTGTCCAACAATTACATCGGAATATTAATCCATCAGGGCCCCTGGAGTTGCTCGTACGTAATATTTTAATATCTGCACCACAAAAGGTGGACCAACTGCCAAACAAAAGCACGATCCTGTCCCTATAAATACCGACCAGTTGCACCAACTGCAATAATATTTAATGGTTAAATAAATAAAATTCTTTAACAAGTTGCCAAAATAAAGAAGATTCATTAATAATAATTTTCATTTTCATTTCAATGAAATTAAAACACAATTAAACAAGTCAACTTAAGTTAAAAAATATATAATAAACAATAAATAGTAATTTAAAACCACTCGGAAACACAAGCTTGTTTTCACGACAGTATATTATTACCAGACGGTATAACGTATAAGGCGTACCTGACTTATTAAATAATTATACAAATAAATTCAAAAATAAAATAAAAACAACGACAGTAAGAAAAACACCTTTTTAATATTTCCATTTTGATACTGACAATACGTGGTGGAATTCCATTACAATAATAATAATAAAACACATATAAAACTTATTTCTACTTAATTTATTTTTTATCGTAACCGGTTTCAGCCTGTTAAAGCCATCTTCAGAGTGGTACAAATAATTCTTAATCAACAGTTAGTTTATATACATAACATATAGGAACGGGGGATGGGAGTAGTATACAAGGATTTTATTAAATATGTATGATTTTTCTGTTATCATTTGTTATGTATATAAACTGTAAATTAAAAATGATTTGTACTATTCTGAAGATGGCTTTATCAGGCTGAAACCGGTTACGGTAAAAAACAAAATTTAGTGGAAATAAGTTTTATACGTGTTTTATTATATTATTAAAAAACACATGTAACTAAATTAATAACACAATATAAACACAGATTTTTATGAAGGTACCCTTTTTTTAAAAAGTTGAATACCGCAAAAGTTCGAGTGTGCTACCAACCGCCTAGAGCCAGTCAGACTACGATATCCCCAATTTTGCTATGTTGTAAGGTTGAGGTTTGTGGGGAGGAGAAAGACATCGGGTGGGGAAGTACCTGGGTATTCAGATCTGTTCACCAAATTGGTCATGAATAAAGCCATTTCAAGCAACGTTTCAATTCTGTATATTCTTTTACTAGGGCGATATTGATAGTATGTTCCACTCTGAAACGTGCCGAAAAAATGCCTTATATTATATTAAATGATTAAATTGATAAATAACACAAATCAATCCAATAAAACTAGCAGGGGTTTGAACCTGCGACCTCCGGATCGCTAGTCGAGAGCCTAACACTTCGACCATAAAGGCCGTCGAATGACATTGTTTGAAACACAAGTCAAGAAAAACTTCATGATTCCAGAACTCACCGTTCGCAATTTTTAATGAAAGATTAAAAAATATTATAAGCTTTATTGTTATGGTTTCAATCTCCAACACGATCACGAATCATCAATAAACCGTAATTTCCGTTTAGGTTTTCAAGTTATCAGTCCGTCTTTACATCGTCTCTATTGAGAATTAAGAATACATTCAAGAATGACGTATGGAAGGTAAGAGGGAGGTGAAAGAGGGGAGAGGGAAAGGGGAAGGTTCCTTTCAGAAGCTATCGGCCGATTAATCTGGTAAGCGGCTGTATCCAATTGGGTATTCAGCAGTAAACCTTTCAATACATCCTGAATCATATCAAAGATAACCTTATATCCGAGTGGATTCCTTTTCATGTAAACGATTTTCCTAATAGCTACTTAAAAAATATCTGGATATAATCTATTTATTATTATAAGTAATATATGATTGAAGTTTTCAGCCATGTTTTAATCTGCTTTAGTGTGCATTGAAAACGATTTTTTAAAAGATTTTCTTGATTACTTACGAATTCTTTCAAATTTTGCGTAAGTAAGGAAGGAGAGGAAATTCTGGAAAGAAAAAGGGATGAGAGGTAGGTAGAAATCTGGGGAACAATGTGTACAGGAGTGACGGACGTATAAATCCATCCCAATTGTGTAAGATTGTTTTTTGTTAGGATTTCAAATAATTTTGTGGGTAAGTACTTATACAGGGTGAGGCAGAATGGAGTCCGTAGTTTCAAAAAATCACTGAAGGTCCTCAGACCGAGCAAAGGGGTGGGGCGGGTGCCGTTAGGTCGGAGGAACAGTACCGTTTATGGTACTGACCATACCAATATTGTTTAATAATTATAAACAAAAATAAATAAATTAAAATAACTCGAGCATTCTAGAAATGTGTAGGGTAAATACGTATGTCATAACTTTTGACCAAAAAATATCCTTCAGATTTAGAGCGTCCGCAGACGACAGACTTTAGTCGCGGTGACAGTAACTGGAAAACTGTTCAAAAAATTATAAAAGTCGAAAAAAAGTCTCCCAATTAAACAGTCTCTCGTGTGCGCACCTCCATATACTGCAACATATTTTTATGCTCGCAACTGTTGCAACTAAAGTAACAACTATTGCAACTAATGTCTCCGTAACTAAAGTCCCTCGTTCATCCATAATTTGTTTATATATCGACCATCCAGTTGATTAGTCAGACATCTCCGAAAAAACATTGATTTGAATTGAGTTAAAGTGTAATTATATGTAAAAGTGTACCCTCTATCTGGTACAATACTTAGATTACTTATAAACATCAAAAAAACAATTACAATGTTTGTAGTGAACTAAACAAAAATATTGATGTTTTCTGGGTTACTAGTTACTAGTAGGATATTTCAAAATGTTATACCATTATACCGCATAGTTATGCGGGCATGGTGGTCGAAAAATCCTCAAACTATATTAACAATTCAATGAATAAAAAAGCATTAAAAAAATGTGTTAACAAAATTATATGCATACCTGGTTATAAAAAATACGCCATTAAATTTTAATTTTTATAAAGCCCCTAAAGCACAGACTCGATAAGAAATTTCCAGAGAAAAAGAAAATCCTCTCGGAATTATCGACTTTCCCGAGAATTTAATATTTCCTTTCTGTACGGATACAATCACAATTGATTGTAATATAATGTCCCCCTCACCTGCCCCTCTCCCCCCCCCCCCACCCCCTTTAGCCACCCCCACCCAGTCAGGTATTCACTCAATTTTTCATCTCGTACATTGAACAAAGGGAAGCGCTCCAATCTATTTTACAAGGAAAATAAAAATACTGAATCGCCGCGTCTGAAAATGTTATATAATTTCCTCTGGAATTATTTACGCTACGCTTGCTACGAGTACAGGGGAAATTTACAGGAATTTATTCGATACCAGATAGATGTGTAACTATAAACACGCCTAAATTAAAGCAATACAAATATCTAAAATAATAATATAATCATTTGAGAATCTATAATAATCTAAACAAAAATATGAAGGAGAACAAGACACAGAAAAATAGAAAAAGATAATGGTCTTAACTGGGACTCGAGCCCAGAACCTCTAGTCTTACCGGGACGTTCGCGTTTACCAATTCCGCCATTGTCACCTTCTGTCAAACCGTCATATAAGTCAATCTCATATTTAAAATTTTAAATTAACAATATTATCTTCAACTTTTTTTTTCTCCATATTATAGGCAACTACCCATTTTATTGAAAAAAATCATTCTAAGAATTGGTTTTTAACCTAGATAGCGTCTCGGATAAATATATCCGAATTTATTTATATGGAACAATTGACTTTTTATAAAAGTCTAAATGAATATTCAATTTTTTATAAGAAAAACTTGATAAATTTAGTTAGTTAAAAGGAAAAAAAATAGTTTAAATAAGATTATTTTGTTAATTCTAAAACTTTAAATATAAGATCGACTAATAATATAACGGTTTGACAAAAGGTGGCTATGGCGGAATTGGTAAACGCGCACGTCCCGGTTAGACGAGATCTTTTTTCTATTTTTCTGTGTCGTGTTCTCTTTCATATTTTCGTTTAGATTATCAGTGTTATCTTCTTCTTCAATGATTATATTTCATTGTTGGGAATAACCTTCAAAAGTTTTAAAAAGAGAGATTTTCTTATAAAAAAATGATAATATAACTTTCGTTAATATATTAAACATTAGCTAGAGGTCTTGATGTTGCCCAGACTCTGCACGGCGTTTTTCGAAATCAAATGTTAACAGTAAGTAATTTTTTTCTTGTTTCGAACGTAAAGTGTAGATTTGTTTGATAAAAAAAGCCACACCTGTACATTCTTATTTCCATAATATAACTATCGATTAAGAACAACCGACGTTATCTTCATTTTCTTAACGCATGTTACGAGGGTTTTTCGCCAAGTAATACATTTTAATAAAACAACTTTAGTGTTATAGTGATGATCAGGTACCCACAGATTTTATCCCGTAGGAAGCGCCAATTCTGGACGGGTTATGGTTCCCGTCAAGAATACCTGTGGTTCCCAAATATGCTCAGGGGGTGGATTTTAAACCATGATGTGTGTCGCTCTCCAAAGGAATGGTGTGTCAGGTACATAATTTAAAAGGCAGAGTTGTGAGAACAAGCTTATAATTATTATAAAACAAATGGCAATCAGGGTTTTTAAATATGTCATTTCACTTACCCCCATGAACCGACCTCCTTTATGGTGTATACTATCGCTAGCTAACTAATAAACTGTCCATCTAGTGGCTGTCAGACCCAGGCAGCATTTTTCCATGCAGGATCTGGATGGCCCGCACGAGGCCGAGATCTGGAGACAGTTCCGCCGCCAAAGTTGAAACATCAAGCGGCCTTACGCCGCGATCAAATTAGTTAAGTCTTCCCGCCGCCAAAGGGAAATCATCAGGGGCCTGTCGCTAGAAGAATTATGAAGGAGGGAGACCGCCCTCAGTCCAGACGAGAGTCAAGGTCGGCGTAAATTTACTTCTCCCTCACAAAGAACGGCAAATTACATCACGGGCTAACGGTACACCGGTCATCCGTCAAAACAGGGCTCTGTCCCAAGTGTGATCGCACGTATTACATCTCGATTGAAATATATCCCGGGTTTCTAGCACGCCTGCCGCCATTTTACGTTGCAGGAAACTCGACTAATCCCAATACAGGGATTCAATCCTTCCGAACACACAATGCGTACCCATTAATACTTTCACCGCCCGACCTTATTTAAAGTTAAAAGGAATTATTTTCCCGTTCAAATACTAAGTTTCTCACAAAACTCTTGACTGTCGCGTGGTTAGACACGGGGCCCAACTCTCCCGAATCTACCCACGCAAGAAGTGACGTATATCGCCGGAACTGTCTAGATGTCGCCCCAGGCCGTCGATCAAATCAAAGCTGGCACACTAATAATTAATAACAAGTTCCTACCTAATTACGATTTCGACGGGTAGGGTTGTTAGGATGCAGTACAAATAATAAAGATGTTAATAATTATATTTAAAGTAATACGGATTTGTACTGCATCATAACATTACCCCCCTCGCCACCAAATGTTTGCCCCCAAACATGTAATCCACACAAAACAACCTGATCCTATGCTGTCTAGATCGGTCCACGGGATTTCTAAAACAGTAAAACAAAATTATAAAATACAAGCAAGCAGTGAGCAGTAAAATTTGGAAAAGTAAATGACAAGAAAGAAAAAAAAAATATATTAGATTTGTCAACAACTTATTTCGAATGGGTGTTTCGCAACTCCAGTCGCACTCCATCAAGCTTAAGGCCGGATGGCCAGGTTTACGAAACAACCATTCTTTTTATAATAGGCTTACGAATAATGATGCTGGGAAGCATAGAAAGAAGCGGTGTAACGCGAACGGAGTCCTCAAGCACTCGCCGTATGAAGTACAATGAGTGTTGAAAACCGAACTAAGCCACGAACTGCCGTTAGCGTTACAACTGCAATACAATAATACAACTTAAGAAAATAAGGACTTAACAGTAAACATAAGAAATAATTAAAACCTAACACCTTTTGAACCAACAACGACACTTAAATGCCTTAAGGCAACACTTTCCTTAAATAGGTTTTTAAAGAAGCCACATAGGCATCACTTTTTAGGATGGAAAACCAATCCTCACATAACACTGCCTCTACTTCTCCATAGGAGATAAGAAAAACACTTCGTTGATTACCTAACTATCCTATCTAACTAGGTCGCATGGGGGTGCATACCAGAGAAATGGCGTAGTTAATACAGAGTGTTAAATTGTCAACAACCATCGCATAAGAATGGTGCCAATGTAATAATGTATACATCCATCAATATAGAAGGTGCAATCGGGTCAAGTGATATGCCACTATCATCAGTATAAGAACCGTTAATAGGTTTGACGCATTATTTTAATGAAACTTTCCATGTTATAAATTAATTAATTATATAAATAAACTATAAAGAAGAGTAACAAAATAAATAATGAAATTTGATTATTCTAAGGGTCAATCCAACCATAACCAAACTTACTTATAACTAAATACAATGAAAATTTTTTGCAATTTCTAAATATTATTTATGCAAGAACAACTAGTGTGTTCACCAAAATGACTATCAAGAGGTCAATAAGTAAGCAACAAATACAAATTAACAATATTTTGAAAAGAAAAAAAAAAGCTCAGAACACAAGGAAAGGTTTCGCAACATCTACATATGCTCTGGACTCTTTAATAAAATTAGATACAAAAAAAAAAATATGACTGAAGTGACTTAAAATGTGGAAGGAACGGAGTTGGCACGTCGTTCCACATTATAAGCTTGTCCTAGACTAAAAAAGAAAAAAATAAGGAAGATATGTATCTTGTTTCATCAGCAGGAAAGCGAATTTTTATTTATATTTTATTATTGGAAAGTCTAATTTAATTACTAAATTTAATATTTATGTGCACCGTTTGATGCGGGCTTAAAATTTGAATCTTGGTCCTGTCGAGACATCTTTTGTAAAGCCATGTCACTATATGCATATCAATATTAATGATGAAACAAGAACAATCAGCGTTTGTACACATATAGTGGAAAACAAGGCTTCCTTATTTTGCCCATCTTGAAACGAAGGAGACAGTCGGGTTGTAACTTCTTGCATTTCAAAATGTATACAAACAAATATTACATAATACGACAAATTAACCTAAGGCACTTATTTAGAGAGAAATGCTGTTATGCTCTTGTAAAACAACATACACGATTCAGAAGAGCATTTAACTGACTATTCATCTGTTCACCTGAAGTCTATTATACGCATAATCTGTTTATAACTAAAACTAATGCTAATAAGGTATATTTCTAATCCATTCAATTCGAGTACTATTACCGGAGTTGATGGTTATATTTCAAAGGAGTAACTTATGAAATAAAAATATTAGATTTATAAATACGCCCACGCGGAGTAGTTAACACGAATTTCCCCGAAATGAACCTAGGACAGGAGAAGAGACTGTCAGAACGCTAGGAATTCTTCAACCCGGTTGATCAGGCCTGGCTGAAATAGAAACTGGATTAAATCCTCCATGTTTATGGTAAAAAAAATTACACGTCAAGTGTGTGACATTAAATTATTGATTGAATTATTTACCGTTCTTACTTTTTATTATTTAATATCGTTTACTGATTGTATGGGCTTGACAAATAATTGGCTCTTTTTAAGAGTCTAATATAAAATAATGTAAAGGATTTGATTGTGTATATTTTTGACTTGCATTGTGAGAATAATAAAGTGATTAATTTAATCACTTGTAGTATGTCCAATAATGATCAGCGTGACAACGGACCTTCTATCTCCGGCAGCCTAATCATCTGCGGCAATAGATCCTCCGCCTTCACCCTGATGCTGGAGCATACCGATTCCGAAACGTCGGGCAACGACCCTCCCATGAACAGATCCCTTATCTGCCCATAGGTACTTCGCCTCCCGGAATTATGATGAACGTTCGAACAATTCGAATCGTTACGAATAGGTAGCAACATACACCACTCTCATCTTCGGAATATCTGGACAAAAATTATGGTATAAAGTATCAATCTTCAAATTGTACTCCCATAATTTTTTTTTATGATGTTTAAACTGATGTTTCTCGCGGTACCTCAAGTACAGCATGACAACAATTACCAGAATAACTACATCAATGTCCCCTAAAAAAATTTTTTGTGAAAACAAAAAAAATTCTCCAAGTCCACAAATTACCAAAAACATTACGCCCGTTTTTGAAAATATCGATAATAAATATCAAATTTATAAAATTGTCACGAATGACAATAAACTTAGTTAAATTCAGTTTGCATAATAAATCTGTACTAGATTTGTTAATGTTGATTCGTATAAAATTGAAAACATTGAAAAAAAACAACATTTAAAAATACTCATTACGATAGAAAAAAAAAAGAAGTTATTATTATCGTTGTTTTGTTTTCATTATTGTTGTTATTGTTAACGTTGTTATTGTTGATGGTTGAAATTGATCATTGATATTGTTGTTGATGATTGATAAAAAATTTTGATAAAAAAATTAATTAAATAAAAAAATTTGTCAACCCTGTTTAAGGAAATAAAATAAAGTATTTCATTTGACAACCCTGAAAAAATAAAAATTTTCAAATTTTTATTTTTTTTATTTGACAACCCTGTTTGTTTTTACCAAAACTAAAACAATTTTTTTTTTGTATATTATTTGTGCCAACCCTGTATCAAAATTAAAACATGAAATATTTCATTTGTTATTCCCGCTCTTATTTAAAAATTTAAAAAAAATGAAATTTTATTTGCATATGTATGTTCCCCATTTACATGAAAATATATTTTTTTAATTCCAATTAAATGAATATGTAAGTAGCCCCTATATTTTTTTTTACAAAATACCATTTAAATTAATATGTATGTGGCCCATTTATTTCACAAGAGTAGTTGATTTTATTTCCAACCTTTATTAATCAAATATCCGCCGTAATGTAGCGGAGACGCAAACCAAAGCTAGGCGGACCTGAATTTTCGTAAAGGCCACAGATGGAGTTAATGTCGATAACTTTGTAATAGACTAGACATATTATTGTTCACCATAATTAATATCCGGTATTAATATTTGTTTTAATTCAAGACTTAAGCAAGCAAAAGTACAGGTACAAAATAATTTATAATCTTCAAGGATTATTAAAATAACACATACCTGTGGCATCTTTACTTTGAAATATAATGCATACAGGTTATGCCATTAATAAATGTTCATAAACTTCAGTGTGAACAGATGAATTGAAAGATAAAACACACAACACTTGAAGCGCGACACACATATAGCCATTTTTTTGTTGGTAGCCAAATTGTTACGGGGGGTGGATTTTAAACCATGATGTGTGTCGCTCTCCAAAGGAATGGTGTGTCAGGTACATAATTTAAAAGGCAGAGTTGTGAGAACAAGCTTATAATTATTATAAAACAAATGGCAATCAGGGTTTTTAAATATGTCATTTCACTTACCCCCATGAACCGACCTCCTTTATGGTGTATACTATCGCTAGCTAACTAATAAACTGTCCATCTAGTGGCTGTCAGACCCAGGCAGCATTTTTCCATGCAGGATCTGGATGGCCCGCACGAGGCCGAGATCTGGAGACAGTTCCGCCGCCAAAGTTGAAACATCAAGCGGCCTTACGCCGCGATCAAATTAGTTAAGTCTTCCCGCCGCCAAAGGGAAATCATCAGGGGCCTGTCGCTAGAAGAATTATGAAGGAGGGAGACCGCCCTCAGTCCAGACGAGAGTCAAGGTCGGCGTAAATTTACTTCTCCCTCACAAAGAACGGCAAATTACATCACGGGCTAACGGTACACCGGTCATCCGTCAAAACAGGGCTCTGTCCCAAGTGTGATCGCACGTATTACATCTCGATTGAAATATATCCCGGGTTTCTAGCACGCCTGCCGCCATTTTACGTTGCAGGAAACTCGACTAATCCCAATACAGGGATTCAATCCTTCCGAACACACAATACGTACCCATTAATACTTTCACCGCCCGACCTTATTTAAAGTTAAAAGGAATTATTTTCCCGTTCAAATACTAAGTTTCTCACAAAACTCTTGACTGTCGCGTGGTTAGACACGGGGCCCAACTCTCCCGAATCTACCCACGCAAGAAGTGACGTATATCGCCGGAACTGTCTAGATGTCGCCCCAGGCCGTCGATCAAATCAAAGCTGGCACACTAATAATTAATAACAAGTTCCTACCTAATTACGATTTCGACGGGTAGGGTTGTTAGGATGCAGTACAAATAATAAAGATGTTAATAATTATATTTAAAGTAATACGGATTTGTACTGCATCATAACACGCACATATTATATTGGCTGCTATCTTTATATATGAATGCATGATTCAACTCGAACTAAATGCTATCTAGATAGTGTCTGGATACATTTTTATCAATTTTATTTTTAATACGCGAGGAGGTGCCAATATCTTTTTCTGATTTTTCTGAATTAAATATTATATTTTGAGATTTTACTCATAAAGTAAAAAATGAAAAATAAATATTCATCCTAGACTTGCAGAAAAGTCAATCGATGTCGCGTATTAAAAATAAAAAAAGGATAAAAATTTATCCAGACACGGTTGACAAAATATTTTCTTTTATTCCAGTTAAAAGAAAATTACATTTTCACTCGTTTAACTAGAAATAATTATACACATTAACATAAACTAAATATTTCAATACAGTGCTATTCTATTTCATTATTTTGTTTATCTAGAATAAATATTAATAATTTTTTTTTAAATTTACCCAGCTTCTTTCGTTTTACCTCAAGTTATACTGAACCAATTTACTTGAAATTTGGTGTGAGCCTTCTCTATTACTCTATCGCGTTAACTAAAACTATAACAAAATATCAAAATTTAAGTATTTTTTTTAAATTCGGAAAAGTAAAAAAAAAGTCAAAATGTGTGTATTTATTTGAGATGGCCGCCATTTTGCTAAAAAAAATTACTTTTCGTTAGTTCGGGCCATAGCAGCATTTGTTTGGATTGAGAATTAATTTGTTTTTTTTTTTTTTAATTACTAAGAAGTTGCAATCGTGTCAACCAGGATGCGCCATTTTTTGAGGCCCCCCCTCACGTGATTTTTTTAATGTATTCTTTGATGTTTAATAAATATTTGGTAAAATAATGGCCATTAAAAATATTATTGTTTTTTTATTTCACCTGAAAAAATACATACAATTCATGCTTTTAGGCTAGAATACCCCCTTAAGATAATACTTTTTCTTTAATCAATTCAATCAAATTGAAAATAAACTTTCTAAATTTACCAAACCAGTTTAAATAGATCATAAAATAATATGAAAAATGTTAGGTCAAAAATGTATTCAGACTTGTGCCATGTACCCCCATCATTTTTATAAAGTTGATTGCAAAATGCATTTATTTTGAGTACTCGCATACATCAAATAAAAGCCGGTGTGTTCTAGTGCAGGCGGGACTAGAGACTAGAGACTAGAGAGTAGAGACAAGGCAATACAATGCAGAGCTTTGCGAACACGAAATTGAATAGACGCCTAGCATATACGTTTATCTCTATATAATACAAGCGAACCCTTCCTTTTCCCTTTTTTCAAAACAGAACTAATGCATAATTTTCATTAGGCCCGGCAGAGCGCGCTACTCACAATGGTACACGCCCTCCTACCCCACGGCGACCGAGCGCCACCCTAACCCACCCTGTTCCAGCAGGGCCACCCCACGCCACCCGCCCTCTCCAGTCGGGCTAAATATTATATTAGTAGATGAGTACCTCTCTTCATCTTGTGCTTTGGAAGTTTTGACTGTGTTATGAAGCGGTGGTTGATAACCATTGAACCATTCGCCATAGAAAATTATCTTATGTTATTTATTTATTTATTTACGGTACATGTATCGTTATATACAAAGAATAAAACATTTTTTACAGAAAAAGGATTACAAAACATACATTGTAAACATACTGTTATGATTTCAATTAACTAAAATTTAGAATCAGGCTATAGAAAAATAAATGTAATGTAATAACTTGATCGGTCGGTGGCTGTGTTGGCATCGCGTTTGGGTCCCTCCCCCAGGCATCCCGTGTTCGATTCTTTGGCTGTCCGAAGTCCTTCACCACACACAAACAACATTTTCCGCTTTCCGTGATGGTAGTAGGAAATTTTCAAATATTGTCAGGTTATTCGTAATCCAGGAATGTTTGTCTTTCTTTGAAAAAAAAAACTGCTTTTGAAAAATATGTAATAATAATAATAATAAATATATGATAAAACTATATTGACAGACAGAACAATTAGTCATAATAGACCCGATATAGTTTTACATGACAAAATTAAGAAAATAACCTATATCATTGATGTCGCTATTCCAAATTCTTGTAATATTCAGAAAACTGTTTCTGAAAAAATAAGAAAATATACAGATTTAGGAAATGAAATTAAAAGAATTTGGCATTCTCAGACTATAAAAATATTACCATTTGTTATTTCGGCTACTGGCATTATACCTAGCTCTCTCATTCAAAATTTAGGCGTATTAGATTTGTCAAAAAATTTGTACATAAAAATGCAAAAGTCGGTCATTTTAAATACATGTAGGATTACGAAAGATTTTTTAAATATTTATATTTAGGGATCAGTAGGATTTATCGGACCAGTTAGGATTTCATCAGAGCCGAACCCTCTGATATGAAAATATCTGGAGTCGGTGAAATATTTTCCCATTATGTTTCTGGTGGATTGACGTATTGTTCTTGTATTGTTTTATTCTTATATAGTGCACTTACATTGCGTTAATTTACTAGATATTCATTTGTGGAAAAGTGTGTGGAAGGGTTTAGTCTTTCATTTGGGAAAGATTCAACCCGGACATAAAATCTGGAGCACCGTAATAAATAATAAATTATACAATTAAACATATGTGGAAACTTTGACTAGCCAACTAGGAATGGATCCTGTTTTAGGCCAGTCAAATTGACAAATTTAGTTCATATCATAAATTTTTTTTTACATTGTTTAAGTATATAACATATTATTTAAAGAAGGAAAAAATGTGTTACAATTGAATTCCTAATATAATCTTTAGATAAATACACAATTTTGTAATTATGAGAAATATCATATGAGCTTTAGATAAATACACAATTTTGTACTTATGAGAAAAAGAATACCTAAACGAAGAGAAAAAATGAAGAATGCTTATGTTAAATGTGAATGTTTTGGAAAATGGAAAAACGAAAATGGAAAATGGGAAGCGTAGTGATATAAGTTTATAATCTAGATGGGGGATTAGAAAATAATCGATCGCATAAATTAAAAAAGAATAGACAGTTATGTTCTGGAGTGTGTGTGTGTTTTTGTAATATATGGACTCTAACAATTTATGTATGAGTGTGTGTTTTTATTTATTTTTTTCTATTTTTTTATTTTTTTATTTTATGTGAAATGTTTTTTTGCAGGTTCTTTTGGTGCTATTAAAAATATCTGCTACTTCTGCATATTGGTTATTGACATTATTATTACATTAGAAAATATTTTTAGTTCGTGTGACTCAGAGAACCTAATATTCATTGGAAGAGCCCAACACTTCACTAGATGTCTACTACTACTACTACTAACCTATTTACATACGGTTGGGTGAAAGGTGGTTGTACAGGGTGGTTTGACATCACAAAAGGTGTTAAGCAAGGCTGCGTAATGTCACCATGGTTATTCAATCTATACATGGATAATTGTATGCAAGAATTGAAAGAAGTGGGATTGGGCGCGAAATTGAGTAATCTGAAAGTATGTTGCCTGTTGTATGCTGATGAAGCGGTGCTGATTTCTAACACTATGGAAGATCTACAGTCTCTCGTATCTAGGATGAACGAAGTATGTATGAAGAATGAGTTGATGATGAATGTAAGTAAGTCTAAAGTCATGGTGTTTGAAAGAGAGAGTACTAAAAAACAGTATGCAATATAGTTGTGAATGATGAATACTTGGAGCAGGTGGATGAGTTTGTGTATCTGGGTAGTATGTTTACGAGAGATGGGAAGGCTGATAGAGATATTGAAAGAAGGGTGAATGCCGGTAACTCCATTAATGGAGGACTGAATGCCGTTGGCGCTAATAAAAAAAAACTGTCAAAAGAAGCGAAGCTAGCAGTCCACAATGGAGTCCTGGTACCTACCCTGATGTATGGCAGTGAGGCATGGAACTGGCAGAGGAAGGATGAAAGTAAACTGAATGCTGTTGGAATGAGATCCCTGAGACGTATGTGTGGTAAAACAATGTATGATCGTGTGAGAAATGTGGATATCCGCAAAGAATGTAAGGCTGATGTAAGGCATAATGAGTAAGATTAAGAAAGGGACCCTCAGATGGTTTGGGCATGTAGAGCGAATGAATGAAGAAAGTAGTGTAAGAAGAATATACGACGCAAATGTGAATGGTAGAAGAAGTCGGGGACGTCCGAGGAAGACATGGCACGATCAAGTGAATCAGATACTTGAGTCGGGCCATGTCAAAAGTCAGAATAATAGAAGAGAATGTATGAGACGATGTATGAATGTGAGTGAGGCAAAGAGTGTGTGCCAAGACCGAGTTGTTTGGCGGTCCGTCCTCTCTGCCTACCCCTGCGGGGAAACGGCGTGATGGTTAGTTAGTTAGTTACTAATCATTAACCTTGTTTTATAACTGAAACTTATTATCTTTGTAAACCAATGTAATCTGTAAACTGCATGTTCGAGAATATAAATAAAATACATATAAAATAAATCATTAAATATTTTTAAATGACCCATTTTTCCTTCGTAAATTATACCCTATTATCTCCCCCCCACTTCCCACTCACGCCTATTCATTGACACCTTTAAGTCTATGTCTACATATTATATATTGTAATTAGTTTTAATAAAGCCCGACGAAGTAAGCATGTTGGTTTAAACTATTACTTGAGTAGGTACCTATTAATTTTGAAATATTTTTATATTATATTTTATATTTATTAACGCCCTAGTGGGCTTTTACAACAGAAATTAAAAACATAAAAAAATTAAACATCATAAAAGAAATGAAATACTATGAGAAATAAGAAAAAATCAGTAATAAGACCAGAAATACAATAAAGTGCAATGTGTAAAAGCTATTAAATCTAAATAAATAAATCTATGGTTAAAACTACTACCTACAGTGTTAATTTCTGCTCCCAGTATAAAAACAGTAAAAAAATAATAAAATTAAACTTTGTGTTATAAAACTTGTTGATTTAAGATACTTGATTAATCCCGACGGTATCAAAGTATTTATTCTGCTGTGAAACTTGTTTGAAATTCGTAAACAGTGCAAACAAATAATATCTGACAGTTAGAATAATTGTCAGTCCATAGATAAAGTCCGAAAAAAGAAATACCTTATCAAATACATACCATAAAGAAAAACCGGGGCAAGTTGCATCCTTTTACTTTATTCCAACAATATGGCTAATACACGAGGAGGTAAAGTAAATAATACATCGGAAAATGAAGATAAAAATATGGAAAAAATTATTCAATATATCGACAAAAAAATTGATAATATGAAAAGAGATATAATTGCTAATATTGAAAAACAGTCGGAGGAAACCAAAAAAAGCATTGAATTCATTAGTAACCAGTACGACGATATCATAAAAAAAATCGACCTGGCAAATGAATATAACCGAAAAATAACAAATGAATTTGAGATTATTAAAAAACAGCACACAGAACAGAACATAACAATAAAAAAAATGGAAATCCGAGTCTCGGAACTGGAGTACAAATCTAGATCTAATATCTTAGAGATAGCGGGTATCCCCCAGAAAAGTGGAGAGCAACCCATCGAAATAGTAAGGAGAGTTGCTGCTGCAGCCGGTGTAAAAGTGCAGCACTCTGACGTTGGTGAAGTAACCAGAATTACAGACCGGCGCAACCAGGCACCCCCCAAATTGCTTGTGAAGTTTTTAGACACAAGAATAAGAGATGTACTTTTAGAAAAAAGAAAAGACATTAATTATAATTCAATTCAAGATCTGGCTACAGACTCGATATTTATTGGAGAGGACATAAGCCCGTACCATAAAGAAATTTTATGGAAGGCGAAACAAATAGCCAAAGAAAAAAAATATCAGTACGTATGGATAAAAAAAGGACAGATAATGCTACGCAGGGCCCAGAATGAAAAAATTGTATACATAAAACACCTAGATGACCTGAACAAAATTATCTAATCAAATTTGTCTATATATACTACGTACCAAAAATAATAATTTACCAAAATGGATGAACAAATAACTATATCTGAACCAGAGAACATAATATCACTTAAACATAATTTTAACATCTTACATAAAAACATAAGGAGCATTAATAAAAACTTCAATGAACTACAAGTACTAATAAAAAGCTTAAAATTAAAATGGGACATAATTATACTTACCGAATGCTGGATAACCGATAAATACTCTGCTTTACAAATTGACAATTACATCCCTCACTCAACGTTAATGAATAAGGGAAAAAGTGATGGTGTAGTTGTATACATTAATGAAGATATAGAAGTTAATGTTAAAGAGATCAGTATAAATAATGCAAACTGCCTAAAATTATCAATTGGGAATGATACAGCCATACTAGCAATTTATCGATCGCCCTCAACCAAAAACATAGAACCTTTCCTTAATTCTCTATCTCATGAACTAAATCTACTCAAAAACATTAATAACGTGTTTGTTATTGGTGATATCAATATTGATATTCTTCAAAATGGACATCCAAAAAAATTTGACTATATGCAGACGCTTGCTTACCATGGATTCAAAAGCCTCATAAATGAACCAACTCGAATATCAAATGAATGCAAAACTTGCATCGATCATATTTTCAGTAAGATTAATAAACAAATTCAAGCCATCATATATACATCCACCATTACAGACCATTACTCAACAATTCTTTCCATTAACAAAAATAAAACAGGAAAAATTCAAAATCATAAAATTGTACTGCAAATATCAGAAACCAATTGGAAGGAAGTAAAACAAAAATTACAAAATACTGAGTGGACAAACCTTTATGAAATAGATGATACAAATTCTGCTTGGAGCTATTTTAACGAAATTATACAACATACAATACTATTGAATACCACATTAATAGAAAAAAAGATATCCCATAAAAATAAGCACATCAAACCTTGGATTACACAAAACATCATCAACTGTATAAGGAAAAGAGATGAAATACATTTAAAAGTTAAAAAAGACCCTTACGATATATTTAAATTAAGATTCTATAAAAGATACAGAAATATATGTAAAAATGTTATTCGCAACGCCAAAGAAAACTACTATAAAAGGAAAATAGAAGAATGTAACAATGACTCCAGAAAAATATGGAAGATTATCAAAGAAATCACTAACTCTGAACCCTCCTACAACAAGAAAATGATTGGAGAATTAAACATTGACATGATTCCTACTTCTTTTGCAGAGTATCCTGACAAAATTCTGGAATATATTAATAAATTTTTCACTAACATAGGCTCGCAATTGGCAAATAAAATCACAAAACCAATTACTTATGAAAAGGAAATAGAAAATAATGAAGACTTAATCCAAGATAACACACTAAATCTAAACCAAATAACTAGCAACGAACTTAGAAAAGTGATTGCTTCACTAGATAACAACACTTCTTCGGGAAATGATCCTATCTCAATCAAAACTATAAAACATCTCCAAGATGAGTTGATCCTCCCCCTGACATACCTTATAAATCTCTCTATATCAAAGGGGATTTTTCCTTCTTGTCTAAAAAATGCTACAGTTTTACCAATTTATAAAAATGGAAGCAAAAATGATATAAATAATTATCGCCCTATAAGTATCCTAAGCACTTTCTCAAAAATCCTAGAAAAAATTTTGAAAAGCCAAATCGTTCACTTTCTGGAATTTAATAAAAAAATTTCCCCGACACAATATGGATTTCGGGAAAGTTTGAGTACCGTGAACGCCATTGAACATTTTACAAGAATAGCCATAAAAAGTTTAGACGATGGAAAAAAATGTCTGGCTGTTTTTATAGACCTAAAAAAAGCCTTTGACACAATAGATCATAAAATTCTTCTCACAAAACTTAAAAAAATTGGCATATCTGGCACTCCACTAAATTTACTGATGACGTACTTGACAGGACGAACACAACAAGTACAAATAGGTCAACAAAAAAGCAATCCTCTTCCAATAAACTACGGCGTCCCTCAAGGAAGTGTCTTGGGACCAATCTTATTTCTCATCTACATAAATGAAATTACCAAACTTCCCATCAATGGAAACATAATTAGTTTTGCCGATGATACTGTTATGTTATTCCACGAAAAGGACTGGATGGACACTTATAAAGAGGCTGAACATGGACTAACTGTACTTCAAAATTGGCTTCGGATGAACTCTCTTACGCTCAATGTAATTAAAACTAATTATCTAGCCTTTTCAATAAACTCAAGAGGTCAACCGGGTAAAGAATACACTCTCAAATTGCACGAGTGTCAAAACAATAAGTCACATTGCTCTTGCCCTATTATAACAAAGGCAAAAAGTATTAAATATCTAGGAGTGGAAATAGACGAAAACCTTAGATGGGACATACACATAAATGGAATCACTAAAAAGCTCACGAGACTTGTGTATTTCTTCAAAAACCTAAGAAACATACTACCTAGGAAAGACATAAAAAAAGTTTTTTATGCCTTATGTCATTCCCGTCTTGAGTACGGAATTCTAGTATGGGGATCTGCTACAGCCAATCATATTAACCACTTAGATATTGCTCAGAAGAGCATTATAAAAACCATACTAAAATTACCCATCAGAACCCCCTCAAAAGATATTTTTAAGTGTTTTGACGTTCTTAATTTAAAACAAATATATGCCAAGAATATTCTTATACATCATTTTAAAAACAGAAAATCTCCTAATGAAACTCGGATACATGACACAAGAGCCTCAAAAAAGGATATACGAGATGTTCCAAAATTCAAGACAAGTTTTGGCCAAAGAAACCACATATATCTTGCAACTAAACTATACAACATCCTTCCTCCAAGTCTGAAAAAGATAGAAAAGATAAATAAGTTTAAGGAAAAAATCAAAACATGGGTGAAAGAAATTAATGCAGACATACTAGAGAATGTATTAAAAACATCATAGAAACTAAATAACGGAAAATCAATGAAATCTACCAGTCCGCCTCAGCACAGGACCACCTAGTGAGGAGGACTAAGAACAAACGGATTAAATATTTATATATATCATCATATCTTGTAATTGTCATCAAACCTGTAACTAAATAGTCACTAATAAAAAATAAAAAAAAAAAAAAAATTTAGTAGGTATAAACAAACAATTATATGTGTATAATAATGTACGATGATAAAACAGAACTAAATAGAACAGCAAAATAAAATAAAATAAGGTTATAAATTACTGGTAAGATTTTAAATGAGAGGAGGTTTAATGAAAAGAACAAAAATAAGAAAAGTTAATTATTAACAGATAAAATAGAGATGTGTTGTCTCTTGAAAATTGCAAAACTGTCAACACCAAATATATCTATAGATTCACAATGTTTATTTGCAAGGCTATGCATTATAGGGATTGGTGAATTAATAGAATAGTTAGTATTGAGGGTATTGTTAAAATTGAAAATATCTTTATTGCGAGTTAGTCTGGCAGGTAAATTAATACAGATTAATTCTAATAAATTAGGGCAGTCAACTAAAGATTTGATAATTTTGAATAAAAATAACAAATCAATTAACACTATTCTATCTGATAATTTAAGGAGTCTGGTTTCTGCGCGTAAGTTATCATAATTTATAAGTTCAATTGGAATTTTCATTTTAAAATTACTATACCGAAGGAATTTGTTTTGTACCTTTTCCAATAGTTGAGAATGGATTTTGTAATATGGTGACCAAATGGTGGAATTGTACTCTAATTTGCTTCGTACTAACGAGCAATACAGATTTTAGATTATTTTTTAATGTTGATACATTAATAAATGAAATAATTAATGATTATCAATTTTTGCTAATAAACGCCTACCAATGGTTATCCACCATTCTCCATAAGAAGCTGTAGGAGGTTGACGGGAGGAGGGTTGTAATTTTTTCACAATGTTAAGGCGGGAGTGGGTGGGGTGGGGCGGGGAAGGTGGGGAGAAGGGGGAAAGGCTGGTTACGGAAATGCATGATGAGGCCGGAGATGATTTTATATTATTCCCCCTCCCTCCTCCCCCCTACCCCCCCCCCTCCCAACCGCTACCCATCCCCTCCCTCACAGTCTCATCTCGCCTACAAACGTAATCAACTCAAACTCATTCGCCTGTCCTCAATTAATGGACTTCTCAACTTTAATGCCGATTTCTTGATATTTAAAAATATCTTTTGAGATTTTAATTTATAATTATGATATAAATATGTGTGTAGGTATAAACAAGTGCGCTCCACAGTTGAATTTGGCATCCACCTCTGATCTAGAGCACCAAAATACCTGAAAGAACCCTAGACTCATTGCAGATTCGGGCGGTCTGTTTGACAGATTCTCCTATCTTATCAAACAGATAGCAATCTTTAGAGCGTAGGAGTCTGGTGGGAAAGCAGTCCTTAGTCCTTGTTCTACCAGTATTTTAACGGAAAATACTCCTAAGAGCTAGCGTCATTGATGCCTTGGGCACTGGTGCATAATTGGGAAACACACCAAAGGCGCGCTAAACATTTGTATACAGTTGGCATTTGTCACACGAGAACGAGTCATTTCTACGACTCGTTCTTGAGTTCAACGACGTGCCGGCCTCTGTGTTTCCTCCCTCCTACAACATGAATCTCTTCAAAGCCATGTTCACTTTTTCATTTCCACAAAAAAACACAGCATCCTCAAATATGACATTGGCCCTGAGGGAAATTATTTTCCTCAGGGCCGTTGGAGTTAATGAGAAAAAATGTCGTACAAAATATTAAACAATATAATTGATCCAGAACTAATTTCGATATGAGTCAGACCACAAAAAAATTAAACATTTAAATTAGAACAGACAGCGCCCTTCAGATGAATTTTCACGAAAACGGCGCTATATAAATTAGCCAATTATTATTATTATTTATAAAGAAATAACAGAAATGTAGCATTTTTAACCCTCACTCTCGCATATGTCGTTTGTGTAATCAAGTAGTGTTGAAATTTGGGCAAAACCGGATAGCAACTGCTAATATTTATATATCTAAATATTTAAAATGGTATCTGTGACACAAATATATTTTTTGCTCGTGTGGATTACATAGTTTACCCTTTAAAAACCCCCCGAAATCAAGCATATTTTTTAGAAAGTCAAAATTAAATCTAAATAAATGAAATATTTCTTAACATATCCTAAAACTAAAAACTGAAAGGCGATTAAATACGTTTACCAATGTCATAATTAGAAATAATAACATAAGTTTTAAAATTTATTTATTTAAAAAAAGAAAGAAAATCTAAAATTACTACTGATAATGTAAAAAAAGGAAAAAAATGTAAAAACCCAAAATTTTGGGGTTTCAATAAAACATTTAATAAAATATTCTCGAAATTTTACATTTTACTCATATTGTTATAAGAAAACTTGTTTTCATAGGTAAATTTAAATTGTTCTATGGGTAAATTCTAGATTTGAATAAAAAACGTGGTGTTTTTTTATCTAACACCGTTAAGATCATATTTCTCACAATGACGCTAAGGGAGATACAAGATTTATGTGAAACCTGTGAGCTGGGACAAATTTAGTCTCCTGTGATTAAACGGGTTAAAACTGTTTTTTTATTAGTTATATATTTTTTATTTCTATTCTCGTATACGCAGTATATATGATGCAGTTTACATAGATAATAAGTTCCAGTGAAACAAAACGTGTTAATAGTCAGTTTCTGTATGTGAATAGATTAGTAGTAGTGTTTTATGAACACGTCACCAGGAAAACCTATGCTAGGTTTTAGATTAAGGGGTATTCTGCCATCATTAGTAAAAACGCAGTATCCTTCTTGAATTCTTAAAATTTAAATTTAAGACGGTCAAATTACTTTTTTTATAATTTATATTTCATTACATTTACGTGGTAGATTAGACAAGATTTTTCTCAAAACAATTGTCATTAACTAATATGTAATTCCTAAAGTTGCCTAAAAAATAACTTAAATAGCACATATCCAAATCAGATATTTTCTACACCTTTTGATTACAAAAATAATTATTCAGTTTTGTCAAGTATTTTGTCCTCAAATCTATATTTAAGTTTTGCATGAAAAAGGTCGCGCCGCCGTGCCTCGAACGCTAGCGCGGTTTTTTCGGCCCGTTTCATACAAATCTTAATTTTGTATTTGAATCAAAATACCCAACTAAATTCTAGTACGGATATGAGCCTCTTTATTTATTTTTGCTTTAAATGATAAGATATAGTCGATTAAAGATTTTAATGTTTCATGATTTTAGAGGCAACTTAGGCAATTATTTGTGAGTAAATAACAAAAATAATGTTACCTTATTCATTTAAAAAATGTGATGAAAAATAAAATAAAAAATTAGACATTGTTAAAAATGTATTTTTTGGGTAGTAATTTTAATACGTAAACGACAAACTTTTGTTCCGACGTAAATAGGTAATTTGTTTTTTTTTAATATATATTTCATCATATTTATATGATTAATGTAGTAACATTATGTTTTAATGTTTTTAATTTATAATTGCCCACGTTGCCTCTAAAAATCATGAAACATTAAAATCTTTAATGGACTATGTCTTATAATTTAAATAAAAAAATAAATAAAGTAGCTCACATACTAGATATTTGGTATAACTTTTGATTACAAAAATATTTTTTTAGTTTGGTTGGGTATTTTGATATCAAATCCAAAATTAAGTGTATGAAACGGGCCGAAACGAACCGCGCGAACGTTCCATTTAATGGAGCAGTTAAGAGGAACGTCATCTAAACTCCTACGTAAAATTATAACTATTTCCTCTGATCCATGAGTTGTATGTTCCTCATCCTAAAATGAGTTCTGTAACTCATCGGGATTGCTCTAGCAAGAAATAAAAACAATAAAGAAAAAAAGATAATAAAACAATTCTAATCGATATAATATTTTTTGACTGCCTTAAAAAGAAAGTAAAGTACCTTATTTTATCATATACAATTAATGATTTAAAATTTTCCTGTAAAACAATTACCCATGTTTGTTTACAGAATTCATGGAAGAAAACAAGATACATAAATAATATTTTTTTAAAGTTTGAGAACCATTGAATAGAGAGGGCTAAAATGTAGACTTATAGGATTCTCTCTCCTCTGTAGTGACAATGCTATTGTTTGGCAGATATTATGACGTTTACACGTCGGGACGAATTATTATTATACAATTCACGAGATGAAAAATGTGTTTGCGTATAAGTACAAAAACGCCGAAGTCTACATTAAAAGGTAGATAATGTGTACATTTCTTAGTAAAAATATTTTTAAGTGGATTATTAGAAAGCTAGGGATATTAAAAAAACAAAAAAAGATTTTTGATAAAAAGTGTCATGGCAAAATTACATGCAAATTAAAAATATTATGTATTTTATTTCTTTCTTCCCTGTCTCTGTACTATTACACTTACTATGTTTTATATTTTACGAGGGTCAGTCAAAAGTAATGCCTACTATTTTTTTCTACTGAAATAAAGTTAGTTAAGTAAAAAACTTGAATTTGGTGCTATTCCTCAAACCTTCTTCTACAATCTACTGCAGTACTAACTTTGTACGTCAACAGTTGGCAGCACCGCAGTCGCTTGCAAAATGGCCGATATCTATGTTCGTATTTGACAGCGTTCTGTGATTGATTCTTGACTGTAGGAGGTGAAACGCCCGTTTGCATTAATGAAATACTGAAAAATGTGTACCATGATTCAACAGTGGATGTCGGCACTTCTAGACGATGGGTTCGTCGCTGTAATGAAGCTGAAGGATAAACACTGTTGGCTGACGAAAAGCGAAGCGGCGCAGGCCGTTGATTGCAGTGACCGCACACTGTACCCAACATTCAGCGCGCTGAAGACATCATTCGTGGTGACCCCAGATAACTACAGATTCTCTCCTTCAGTAAAGGCAGTGTGATTCGACAACTGATTATGCAATAAAAGTTTGGTACCAAGGTTTGGTGCAAGGTGGGTACCAAGAAACTTAACCAGCCAGAATAAAGAAATAAGAAAACCAATAGCCTCACCACACTTGCAGCGCATAGTTTTTTGGAAAAAATTGTGATCGGAGACGAAAAATGGGTTCATTTTTTTTAACCTGAATCAAAGAGGCAGTCAATGGAATGGCATTACACAAACTCACCAAGGACAAAAGAAATCAAAACTGTGTGATCGGCGGGGAAAGTTATAGCGACGGGGTCCCGGATGTGACCGCGTTTTTTACAACACTGTAATACATGCCCTTGTTAAAAGATAGACCAAAGCTGTGGAAATGGACGGAGATTATATTAAAAACCAACCAATTAATCGTCAATAATGCTGTTTTCAACCCATGCAATTGAATTTTTTATTTCTTGATAATTAAAGGAAAAAAAATAGGAGGCATTACTTTTTGACTGATCCTAGTATTTTGCTTAACATTGTTTCTGTTATTTTACCAGAAGCATCTCCACCTAGTAACAACTATACCTTAATTCAAGCATGCTGTGCACATTTTTAATTGTAGTGTCAATGACAATATGGTACTCTGTAAATATTTCAAAACAATTAAATAAATAAGTTCAGTCAATTCGGGTTTGGAAATTAAAGCCGAAAATGTCACAAAAAATGTCAAAATAAAATTTCATAAAAAAATCAGTGATCTTTACTAGGCGATAAAATACCGAATCTGGAAACCAGAAATACCTATTTGGACGCTAAATTAATGAAATTTTATAGAAGAGGAATTATAGTTATAATGTATAATATTATATTAATTAACAAAAACTTCACATAATTTTACTCATCATTAGTAGTATCTACTTAGAATACACATACTTCATTTTTTATCACTAGAACGTAAATATTCGTTGTTTTTGATGTTTTTTTTTATTAATTAGATTTTCAAATTTGATTTTTTTACCACCAACTTCACACAGGAGGCACCGAGGAAAATAATTTCCCTCAGGGCCTATGTCATCTTTGGAGATATTGTGTGGAGAGTCTTTTTTTTTTAAAGGAATGAGAGGAAATTCTGGGAAGGAAAAAGGCATGAGAGGTGGGTGCAAATCTTTAGGTTCAGTGTGTCCAGGAGAGAAGAACGTCTGAATCTATCCCTTCCACCGGGATTCAAGGCGATGGGTCGAGAGAGTCCAGCTGGAGAATTCAAAGGGTCTCCCTCAAACCGGTCCGGCCCGCCACGCACTTGGTAGACCTCCGCCACCAAGAACTGGAATAACCTCACTCCATGAATCCGGGCACCCCTGCTTTGTCACCAAACATAGCGAACCACTTGGAGTGACCCATGGCAAAAATGTTGGTTATCCAATAAATGGTTCCGCGTTAGTGTTTATAATGTTCTTGGTATATAATGGAATAATTAATGCCAAAAAGAAGAAAGATTTTAATAAGATCTACGAGTTTGAATTGATTTAACAAAAAATTTCTTTTACACAATGGTTTCTAAAAATATCTTTTCAAGTATCTTTCATAATTTTCAGTGTTTGAGATATCGATAGATGGCGCAACAACAACAAATAAAGAAACGAGAAAACATTTTGAGCCGTGTGAACCGCGCTTTATATTTCCAATATCATTATTACCACCAGAATTCCCGTTGTCACGCCCGAACAAATATTAATATTGTAGAACGTCGAATACAAACTCATTTTGTAGAAATACGAACGTACTCTCTGTTCAGAGGAGTAGGGGAGGGTGGGGCGTGTTGAGACGGGGGCGTGTTGATACATCGCGTTTAAAATTCCCGCTAGTTGACTTAGCTGCGCGCGCATCGCGCCGTTTCGTGTGAACCCCGTACCGCCAGTTTCTGTCAAAACGGTGATGCCGTGAGGTCGGTATAATTAAAATTATACGACAAAGTGTGATTTTTAAGTGCTAAACGAACTTTTCCAGCAAATTTTCGAAGTCGTCTGCCAACCTGCTAACACTCGGTAAGTCGTTATATGTTTTTTTCTCCACAAACTGTATCTTTTGACTGTGTTATTAGTTATAAATGAAATGCGTACGTCAAGTATGTTTACTTGCATGGCCATTTTTATGTAAAATCGTCGGGTGGGGCGAGTTGTTACATCAAGGCGGGGGCGAGTTGTGGCAGACATAACTCGCCGCTAGAATTTAGTTTTTTTTTACGTTTATATAAAATATGCATTAAAACAATATGTGTTATATAAACAGGCGTATTTTTTTAACATATTATGAATGTATATATGTATTACCTAGATACATTTCCTTTTTGTGCTTATTTGTAATTTTTTTTTTCAGTCTTCCAAAATGGTCCGAAAATATAAAAAAAGACGAATAGAGGGGAAATTCCAGAAAACGTTTATGAACAAGCTGCAGCTGAAATCATTACTACAAACGTGTCACTTCGAAAAGCTGCAGTCTCTTTTGGAATTAATCATATGACACTAAAGCGGTTCATCGAAAGGAAAAAAGCTAGTCCTCTTACAAATTGTAAGGTGGGATATTCCAATCCTGGTCAAGTTGTTACTCATTCACAGGAAAAAGAACTTGCAGATTACATCGCAAAATGCAGCAAAGTTTACTATGGGCTTAATACACCCCTACAAAGAAAAAAATAGAATTAGAAGAAAAACTAAGAAAGGAAAAGAAAGAGAAAAAAATAGAAAAAAGCGTACATACAAAACTAACTAAAAAAAACAAGCACCCAATAAAAGAAAGGCGGTGTCAAAAACAGAACCACATAAAAAAAATATTTAAGACGTAAAAAAACGAATTTTGGTGTCCACATCATCCAGTGAAACTGAAGAGGAGCCACCACTTATGGAAACTGACGACAGCGATGCAAACGAAGAAGAGCAATGTATATTTTGTCGTAACCCATATTCTAATGATAATTTCTGGTGAAAGATGGGTGAGGGGCATAAAATGTCATAAATGGTGTCACGAGTTATGTGCCGGAGTGGATGAATACATTCTTGACTTCATCTGCGACTTTTGCTTGACTGGCTGAGATTTATTTTAAATGTTTTTATTTTTTTTATTACATTGGAGGTACACTACAACCACTTTTATTTAACTGATGATAATATATTATCAGGACTTTCGATTTTACCAATTTTATTTCGTACCTACCTAATGCTTTTACTTAATTATTTGTTCGTCTCAACACGCCCCACCCCCGTCTCAACTAGCCCCACGGGTGGGGCGTGTTGTGCCAATTCCCATATTTTGTAAAATAATATTTTGTCACTTTATTCGTATGTTAACAAGGTTAATAATACCAAAATAATGTAGCCAAAGAGTTATTTGTTTCCATTAAAATGTCAAACCTTTGATTTCATTAAAGATTTTTCTACGACACTCAGTTTTGTAATTTTGTCACAACACGCCCCACCCTCCCCTATATAACTGAGGTTATTCTCAAATACTTTTTGATTTGTACTCAGATTTGGTGCTAGGGCCTATAGATATAGATTATAAACGGTTGCGTGGAAGGAATGGTCATACATTCGGAAGTAATCGCCGGGCGCCCTCCGGCTTGCTAGCCGAGAGCCTTGCCGATCACGGAGACCGTAGCAAATGAATCACAATCGGTAAAAAGGGGAGTGATGATAGCCTGTTATTTGTTGATACCTCGTGCTGGGTTTGACATATTGCATCCAGAAAGTCGACAGTTAATATATGAATGCTGGACGTCAGACTAAACGCTACACAATATATTGAGGCATCCTAAAATTCGACAGTTAATATCTGAATTAGTATATTGAGGCATCCTGAAAGTCGACAAATAATATCTGAATGCTGGACGTTAGACTAAACACAAAACAATATATTGAGGCATCCTGAAAGTCGACAGTTAATATCTGTATGCTGGGCGTTTCACTAATTACTAAACAACATATGGCATCCTGAAAGTCGACAGTTAATATCTGAATGCTGGACGTTAGACTAATTGAGGCATCCTGAAAGTCGACAAATAATATCTGAATGCTGGACGTTAGACTAAACACAAAACAATATATTGAGGCATCCTGAAAGTCGACAGTTAATATCTGAATGCTGGGCGTTTCACTAATTACTAAACAACATATGGCATCCTGAAAGTCGACAGTTAATATCTGAATGCTGGAAGTTAGACTGAACAATATATTGAGGCATCCTGAAAGTAGTTTCACTAAACACTTAACAACATGTGGCATCCTGAAAGTCGACAGTTAATATCTGAATGCTGGACGTTAAACAATACAATGCATCCTGAAAGTCGAAAGTTAACAGAAAACAATATAATATGGCGTCCTGAAAGCCTTATGAGGTTATAGTGTGAACGGGTAGAAAAGCTGTGAAATCGAGATCTGAACTCAGGTGTCAAATAATCCAGTGGTATAAATATAGTGCCAATTTTCCTGTATACATTCGAGATTGGACATGGAAAACGACATCGAAACGTTGGGACTTGTTCTTAACAAGATAATAGGCCACTTGCATGGATTTCATAACGACTTGAAAAAAATCTTATGGATAGATTTTTTTACTAAGATTACGATAATGTTAGTAAAAATTTTTAGAAATGTATAGTTTTTTTTTTTTTTTTTAAATAAATAAATCCATTATTTGAGCTCGTGACGTCACTACATGAAAATGTCCCGTCTCCAATTATGTTCCCTTAATTTTGTAATATTCCACACTGATTAATTGTTTTTTATATGGCAACACTTTGATTTCCGGCGAATTTTTGAATTTGCTTTCAACGTTCACTAGATTTATTGTTTGTTCTAAGTGAACTTATCCTTTGGTTTGATTTTTTGATAAAGATGGCGATGTTTTTCTGATGTTACGAAGAGAACCCCGTACAATTTATTGCTATTCGTGTGGAAAACGTTATTTTTTTAAAAAGATTTTCGGCTATGTTATTATCGTTTTTTCGCACACATAAAATTATGTCCCGTCTTTCCGGTTTATAAAAAAATGGTCTTATTTTTCAGATTGAAATTTACGAAAAATCGCCAGGGTTTCAAAAATACGATTAAAAAAAAAGAAAAATATAGAATATCTTAGAATATTTGCCTCAACCGGAAATATTTTTAAAAAAATGTGATGCAAGTGGCCTATTGTAGTTATCATAGTCACTAGTCATTAAAAAGCAGGTGCTAAGGAAACTATAGAAAATTGCCTATTGGGATAAAAAGATCGGTCCATACATAGTTACAAATATATACCTTGAAACAAGGGTATCCAGTCGGGAATTTAACAAATCCTCTTTCTATTCTTATGTATTTTACCTTTGGTAGGTACGTTCCCTCTGTACCCGGTGTAAGAGTACTTGAATAAATATAATATCGTAGGCTGTATCTCCGCAGATGTGGATTAATAAGGAATGGAATAAGCGAATGGAGGTCTCTGTATGTATAGATATCTGCTGTAGATTGTTGGGCGCCATTGTTATTCTGCTGTCACCGTAAGGAAAATAAAATACATTAATCTTTCCCGCCACAAAATTCTAATTGGCACACCTGTTCCCATCGGCTTCAAGAAATTTTATTTTGTTTATTTATTCAAAACACGTAAATATTTAAAATTTGAGAGTAGAGTACTAACTAATATTAAGTTAATTGTTGCTTAGGTAAGAGGTAAAGTTTTCTGTGCTAAATTTTAAACCAAAATTTCGACTAAGTATAAAATTATATTTGTTTTATAAAAGACACATGATTCCGAATCCGATTTTGCCTGTGAAAAACAAACGCTTTCAGGTTACGAAAAACCTGATAATATTTTAATTTTCTCACATTTCCCATAATTGTAAACTTTGCTCACTATTTTCCATGATTGGAAAATTTTGCTTGGGCAATAATGGAGAACTATATGGCACTTGAACTGCACTTGAATCTAAAGATATTTAAAGTTTTTTTTCTGTCTGTAGCAAAAGGGCTACAAAAATATAAATTAAAGGCAAAAATAAGATAATTTATCATATCGTTCATCTCAGATAATTCTGATATGATTCGAGATTATAATCGACTAAAAATTAAAGTGATTATTTTTTGGGTATATAAACGGCATAAGCCGTGTTGCGCTTCCTCTTTCCTTAGCCAACGTTTTGGACAGCGTTGCAGTACCTATCATCAGGGCAGATGTGTAGATTGTGTTATTAATTAACTGTATTTATGCATGTGTTCCTCTGCCGGTATTTCAGTAAACTAATTATTTAAATTAATGTAGTTTTCGGCATTCATTTTCGGCTCGTTTTCTCTTTTAATATTTATGGGGTTTTGTGGATTTCAATTGTCTCCATAATTAGGCGACCTCGATACGTTTTGGATGTTCTATGGACTTCAGAAACAAATTCAAACTGATAGCTGGTTTCAATCAAGTTCACGGCGATTGCCGATTTCTCCGGGTGGCTCGAAAGTGTTCAGAGAACCTAGAACATCTATCCTGATAATACATGGACACTGCAACATTGTCCAAAACTTTGGCTAATGAAGGAGGAAGTGCAACATGGCATAATAACCTAAAAATTAACCACGATAATCAGATCATACTTTTCATCAATCGTGAGCTATGCAGACAATGTGGTGTTGATGGTAATGCACATTTATCACTAACAAGCGATTTTTGAAATTTATCACTAACATGAAGACATTGTTAGGCAGAGGCGAGCATAAAATGTAACTGCTTAGTAGAAGATTTCGGCTCTGCGGTCCAAAGGTGAAAACGACGCTCTTAGCTTTTTTTACTACCTTGTACACATGCTCTGGGCCAATCTAAAAAGAGAATTATGGAAAGGCACCCTCGTGGGGCACCCTCAGCACCTCCTAAATATTCACGGAAAGGCGAGTTCCTGAATCCAGGGTTGTAGTACTGAGTGGAAGGATTAAAAACTCCCGAAATGTCGTCATTGAATGCCGCTTGACTTCAGAATCGAGCATCGAAGAACAATGAAGAAAGATATTGGCTCCAACAATCTTCGATCCGGTGGACCAATAGGATATCAATAAATGATTCTATTTAATTTTATTTATTATATTATATTATCTATATTCTTACTTGATTCCCTTAAGTAACTAAGTACTTATAATACCCTCTATGGGATATGTGGGATTGCACTTCCACATTCTAGAATAAAGATCAATATAATTATTTGATTTGGAAAAGTTCAAAGTAATAATCTACTTACATATAAATTAAATGACTTCGTAGTGCAGATTATTTCGTAGAAACATGACAAGTTTATTGTGTATCTCAGTTTCTTTGATGTCTGCCATTAAGTTTTCTGCATAACAATTTGGTAAGTTTCCCTTTACAAGTCACTCGCTTTGTCCGGAGAAAGAAGACGGAGAAATTTCATATTTCTCATTGTAGTAATTTTAATTCCGAAATTGTCCTCATCTGCTCTCGTCTCGGGATTTACAAAAGCAACTCGTTTTACCATAGACAAACTATTCCCATTGTTCGTCAACTTTACAACAAACTGTCGAACGCTAAATTTGTTTTGTTTGTGCTACAATTTCATAAATCAAAATGAAAAACAATGGCGGGGAGCGTTGCGAAGTTTTGTGACCTATTTTGTGGCCTTTATTTTTGGGACTTCTTTATCAATTTATTATTATTACATGTAATAAATTTAAATATGATTTTAATATCAGCTTCATTGATTACTTTAAGCAGTACCTAATTCCTGGCATTGTTTGGAGTAAAACACACACACATATATATACATAAAACTCACATATATAGAAACATATCTAATCCGTATATGTTTCTATGTATGTGCGTTGTCTATTATTATTTTATTTATTTGTTTCTTTACATGGTACCTAGGTCTAATGTTAACAATTCAGTTTATAACCTCACTAGGTCAAGCCTGTATTGAGGTTAACAACTATACAATTTAATAAAATAACACAAAAATAATACATTTATTGAAGAACAATATTGTTTTATGTTTCTTACAGATTATGAGTGTGATTAGTAACTAATTAGCTGAAGGCGATAGTACATTACAATGAAAGCATGTAGGGTGACCATAATGTGGAGATTTGACTGTTAGAAAAAATATATTTATTTTCATAGAATTAAGATGAGAGATATTTATGAAATTTATATATTGCGCTATTAATTTAGCAAGAGAAAGATGAAAAAAAATAGTTAAGACAAAATAATATGATATTAATTTAGAAATGATAAAGTAGTGAAAAATAATTTACAATCCTCGGCTAACACAAATAATTTGAGTCTTTTTAAAAGTGCTCAAGGAATTAGATGACTTAATATGATCTGGAAGGCTATTAAATATGTGTGGAGCCCGATAAAAATATTTTTTTTTTACCAAAAGAAGATTTAGTATGAATTGCCATAAAGTTCAGACCAGAGCCAACTCTAGTAATACGAATTTGCTCTTTCTGAAATATCAATATTATTAAAAAAATCTACAAAGCATTTGTGTAATATATAGTTGTTTAACATTCATGACATTACATTCCTTGTAAAGTAAATTAGTTGGATATCTAAATTTTTACGTGAGCATAACTTTAAGAATAAGTTTTTGTGCAATATTAAGTGGTTCTATAAGAGTCTTTTGACAGGATCCCCAGCATATTATATTATAAGAAAGCATAGACTGGATTATTGCAAAGTAAACCGTTTTTAATTTTTCTTGGTCTAGTATGTGTCTGAGTTATTATAGACTGGATTATTGCAAAGTAAACCGTTTTTAATTTTTCTTTGTCTAGTATGTGTCTGAGTTATTAAAAGATATATACCAACATATTGACATGATAATTTCATCTCAAAAATTTATCTATATTACACCAAGGTATTTTACGTTGGTTACATTTTCTAATGGGTTGCAGTTACATGTTTGCAAGCAATTATGTATAATCAAATTATGAGTTGCAGAAGGCTGACTTTTACATGAAATGCTAAAAGTAATATATTTGGTTTTCTGTGTGTTCAGAGTTAAAATATTATTAACCAACCAACTATTTACCACTCTTAAACCTATATTGCATTTGTCAAAAGTTTCATCCCAAGTTTTTCCCTCAAATATTAAGGCAGTGTCATCTGCAAAACTGACAATGTTACCAGGAATATTAAGACGGCATAAATCATTTATATAAATTAGAAACAATATTGGCCCAAGCACCCTACCTTGCGGGAATCCAAAGGAGATGGATTTACTATTGCTTAACACATTATTTATCTCTGCTTGCTGTTTTCTATCACTAAGATAAGACCTGAACCAATCCATTGCTGTATTATCAATGCCTGAGGATAATAATTTTTTAAGAAGCAATTCGTGGGAAACAGTATCAAATGCTTTTGATAAGTCCAAAAACACCGCTATAGCTTTGTTGACATAGTCCAGCGCGCTTATAACATTAGTCAGTACCTTTAATACAGCATCACTCGTACCTTTATTCTCTCTGAAACCGAATTGATTGTCGGAGAGTATTTTGTATTTTTCTAACAATAAAACTAATCTTGACTTAGCCAATCTCTCTATTACTTTTGAGAGAGTATTAAGCAAAGATATGGGTCGGTAATTGTTAACATCTAGGTGGTCTCCACCTTTGAACAGAGATATAATATTAGCATTCTTACAATGAGAAGGAAACATGCCATTCTTAAAACTAAGGTTAACAATATGTGATATTGGACCAGCCAACACAGAAACGTGCTGTTTATAAACCATGATACTCAAGTCATCAATCCCACAGGAAAAAGACATTTTTAATTCATTTATTACTTTTGTAACTTCATTAGTGCTAGTAGTTTTAAATTAAAAAGTATCTCCGGTAACTTGAGTACCAGGTATAACATTGTTTACCAGACACATTTCGTTAGTTTTATTTGCGCTGCACAATTTTTTGGCGAATCTAGGACCAATATCACTGAAAAAGTTATTTACGTAATTAGTGATTATATTTGGATTCTCCTCCATTGAGATAATATTGTTATTGATTTTTAATTTTTTTATAGACACTTGTTCCTTTTGTATATTTACAGCCACCTTTATAATTTTCCACTGTTGCTTGGTATTTCCATTGACTTTATCCAATTTCCTTCTGTAGTATGCTTGCTTTGTATATTTTATAATGTTTGTGCACCAGTTTCTATATGTTTTGTGATAATCCAGCAGTTGAATATTATCTAACTCCCCTCGACATTTGCTGTGTAATTTTTCACGAGTTCTTAGGCATTTAATAATTCCACCATTTATCTAAGGTTTTAAATATTTCATGTTACGTTTTTCACTTTGTACAGACGAACAACTTTCGACGTGCATTTTTAAACATTTTATAAAATTTTCAGTAGCTGAATTAACATCTTCCGATGACAGGACTGACTGCCATGATTCCTCCTTTAATTTGACCTTCATAAGATTGTTATCGGTGACGGTTTTTATTTTTCCATTATATTTCGCTATTTTCTTTAGTGTAAAATTCATAAATCTCAGCAATATCACATCATGATCTGTTATGTCAGTAGTGAAGACAGCTCCATGTGGTTTAAATTTAGATTTTACCATAATATGATCGATATAGCTTGAAATGGTAGAAGAAACTCTGGTAGGTGAAGTTATGATTGGTTTCAGACCATGAAAAGCCAAAAGTGAGAGGTATTTTTGAGTTTTCATATCGCTCAAATTCAAAGTATTAATATTTATGTCCCCACATAAAATGATTTCCATATTTTGTATAGATGTAGAGTCAAGCAGTGCATTCAGTGATTTAAGGAAACTATCATGAGCTACGTGCGCATAACTGAGCAAAATATCATAACTATGTGATGGATGGAGCCTGGGATGGAAATCTATAAACAGCTATTACACAAAAGGTACTCGATATCTGCATTTTTAAACAGTTTGCGCCAGGGAAAACAATTTCCTCAACAGTCGCATAAGCATTTTGTTTTATGTAGGCAACTACACTATCGTTTTGCAAATAATTATTATTTGTGTTGAAAACTGTGTATCCGGGAATGTTAGAAATATTGCTCAAATTTTTCAGCCAAGCTTCTGTGAAAAATAGTACCTCAGGACGATATTCAATGTTATCCAGCATAATTATGGTTTCATCAAAGTTTTTATTTAAACTTCTCACATTCAAACAAAGTAAAGAAAACTTTGAATGTTTTAAAAAATTTAAAAAAGTTAATGAATCTCTAATAGTTAAATTAGACTGTATATTGTCAATCAAATCAATGTATTTTCCAAAATCGGAAATGTTTGAAACTTTCAGAATGCCTTCGTACAACTCTTACTGTTATAAATGTCCCAATTTGAGACTGACATTTTGCATGCCATTGATTGTAAAATCAAAATTCAATTTTCGAGTAAAATCTTTTAAACAATTTAATCGAAGTACCTACTACTATTAACTGGTACTAACCAAAATCGAATACCTTGAATCTAAATTATAAAAAAAAATATACTTATTTTAAACAGTTCTTATAATATACAAAAATGAATGTTTGTAATACATGAAAAATTAAAATTTGTAAAAAATTACAATAGTGGCAAGCGAGTTGTTTGAAAATCTGAATTTTCCAGGACTGAATATATTGAACGCGGGAGAGGGAATGGGATCGTGGGAGAGGGGTTCACGGGAGAGGGGTGAGGGAAGGCGGGGAATGTGGAGGGGGAAGCTTGAGGGGAAAGGGACATGGGTGGGGAAGGAGAGGCGGAAGATGAACGGGACGAATGGGAAAAGACACGCAGGGAGAAACAATTTATTTATTGGTAGCATTGCAACGCATGCCGGGAACTTGCTAGTACAATTGTAAAAATCATCTGTGTATTTTATTTTAGTTTATTAGGGAAACAAACAGTTATACATACGATAATATAAGGTAATAAAATATTATATGGTCGCATTAACCAGTGAAGTTTCCGCAAATCCATAGAAGGTCATTTTGAACTAAATTTAACTAATCCCAAAAATGGCGACTCATGGTCCTTGCCGGTGTGGGAGTTTTTGTTGTACACGTTGTCCGGAAACTCATAGTACAAACAAGAAACTGGTGAATCTATCACATTGGCTTTCGATTTTTTTTAAGGTTGGAATTTTTATGCAAATTTTTCAAAAAATTGGTCATACCAGATGTTTGCTTTTTTTACCCGTCGAATGGCAGGAGACCATATTTGTCCCAACACACATAGGTCTCGTATAAAACGCTATAACTCCCTTACTATCGTAGTGAGACATATGTTCTAAATGGTGTTCGAAAGGGAAAACATCACGCTTTATATTCCAATCTAAAAAATAGCCACTAAAAAAAGTAAAATGTACACTTTTATTATACAAAGTTTTGAATCGCAAATTGAAAAAAAAATTTAACACTTCGGGAATTTTTTATAAATTATTTTTACATAGAGCGACAAAAAAGTGAGATAACAATATGTGTTTTTTATACGTTTGTCTAATAAAATATGTATGTGTTTTTATTATTTTTTATTATCAGTAACTTAAGTTAGAAAAAACGTAAGGTTAGCCATTTTTAAAACTTTTTAATGTTTGTATGCAAAATTTTTATAATTAAAAAAATAAATGTTTATTTCGAATTATATAATTTGAAAGCGTATTTTATCACCTTTCTAAAACAGTTTTTAGTTTTTGAATGTGCTCAGAAACATTCCAAATATTTTGATTTTATTGCAAAGCGAAAATACTTTGACCATCTGAAAAATATGCCAAATTTTTGAAGGGTTAAAATGTGTTGAAAAGTGAGTCCGGCTCCAGAAGTTTTTAAACATTTAGTTTCCGAAAAAGTTTATTAAATGAAAATATTCAAATGTAAAATATAAAAAAAAAAAATTGAAAACATTGCCTCAGAACGATTTTTTTTGTTGGGTTCTCGTGATGTAGGTTTATCAGTTTCCCGTTAGTACTACGAGTTTCCGTACACCATTTATACACTTTATACATGTTTTTTAATGTGAATACCGCACAAGAGTCCCAACACTCCCAACCGCCCGAAGCCAGTGAGACTATGGAATTCTCAATTGGGGAATGGAATTTTGGACCATGGAATGTTGTGAGGCTGAAGGTAAGTGGGGAGGGAAAGTATATAGGGGAGAGGTAGATGAAGAAGTACCTGGCTATTCAGACCTAATCACCGAATACGGCTAAAGCCATTTCAAGAAACGTTTCAATTCTAAATGGGGGTCTTATACCAGGGAGATATTGAGGAAATCTTCGACTCTGGAACGTGGCGCAAGTATACCATATATTTTTTAAATGATTAACTTGTGAAAAACAATCCACCTGGATTGGAACCCATGACCTCCGAATCGCTAATCGCTAGTCGTGCCCATCGACCACGGAGGTCATCAATAATATTTGTTTTTTTTTGGTTAAACATATTAAACATTTTTTCTCTCTATTATTTTATTTTATCTATGCATATCATGGTGTACGTATAAGTGTAGCAAAAAATTATTAATTAAAAGAATTTATATATTAAAATATAATCTAAAGCAAAGTTCTATACAATAACGCTTTCGGGCCACACGATACCCTCTATCCAACTGATGAAACTTGATATGCGGGTGTTGGTTTGAATGCAGGCTGAAATGTCCCAGGATACTAACCCCACCAGTAGATGGGTGCAGGCCACCCTGTAGCTGTTGAGTAGAGTCAATGGTGCACCATAAAACCAGCTCTGAGAACAAATAAAGTAATAAAGTGAACACACTCCAAATGGAAGATTATAAATTAGTGCTATTTTTAGGGGAGAAGAATCCTCAAGGAACAACAAAATCACATTTTTGGCGAAAACGAAAAAAGATAACCACTGGAGCGATCGCGCGACATAAATAAATTTGCTCCGATTGCTTGAGATTTCCCAGAAGGTCATTTTTGAAATTTTTCGCCAACATTAAAAAAATCATATCTTTGAATTTTAACATGGGGACATAAAAACTTATTATAGTGCTATAAAGCTAATAAATTAACCTATATTTAACCTTTTATCTCACATTTGTAGGATTTATAAAAAATATATTAAAAAAATCGTAAAATTTATAATCGAGCGAATCCTGGATATTTTTTATTTGAAACTGCCGTGAGGGATATTTATTCGGGTCATCATAGAATATTTTCCCTTTCTGTATGTTGTATGTGGTATACTTGATTATCAAAAGTGCATATCTATGGAAAAAGTACTTAATTTTATCCGTAAACAGCTGTTCAAAAATTCGGCGGGAAAAAAATATTTTTTAATTTTATTTTTAACATTGTTCTAAAATAGTCTACGAAGTTCGGATTTGTGACATCTATGGTCATAATAGATAAAGCATTTCAATAGCTTCGTGTTAAAATAAACGGCTGGCCAAGGAAATGTTTTAAATAATTACAATAAATGTTTTACGAATGGTAGGAAAAAATGGTCCATTTTTGGACCGAAATCAATCGCAGAAAAATAAAAATGGTCCGTTTTTCGACCGAAATCGCTCCAGTGGTTAAGGAGTAAAATAAAACAACTGATGACAGCTAAACGTTATTGTTGCGTGTTCCAAAACTTCCCCTGAAATGGTAACATTTGTAAATACTTACTTTGTGTTTACTTAAATCCCTACCTACTTAATTATGAAGAAACTTTTCATGTGAATGGTGGTGTGCCACTAGAGTGATACTAAGAGCTAAGACTATCTTCAACTCTGGGACGTGCGAAATGTAATAAAATAATTTCACTTAAATTGTATGTGAGTTATCAAAAGCAAATAATTCCAAACTTATTTGCGCAAACTAGAAATGTCTTCCACGCAAATTTAAATAGAAACCAATGTCGCCACTGACTTAGTGCATTTTGGTTCTAGCCCATTTAGCACGCGCTCTGAGTCACGTCGAACATTGCCATTTCATTATTATATAGGATATGTGTAATAATATTTTAAGCAAAGAATGGTCAGACTTTTGGATCACGAAACACAAACACATGGCAGGTGTCTTTTAATTCTATGGTGCACGCCAATAATTAATGTTAAACGTCGACTATTTTCAGCAACTTTGCATGAGTGCTTTATCTGTTACAATTAAATATCTTGTAATATCAATGTTTTTATTAAAAATAATGAACAATAAAAATAAAAATAAAATTGTAGGTAATATAATAAGATTGGTTTATAATGCATCCCAGCCTTACATACCGGACATTTGTCAGTTGTTTTTTCTAGACGGCTGCAAATTTCCAGGCTGTGTTTTACGCCATCAGGGTGACCACTAATGCCGGAAATAATAGCGGGAAATACTCTGGAACACTCCTCCTGAGATGATCTCTGAACTGTCGTCTGAAATGTTGAAAGACGTACCAAATTATTGTTTTATCCAGTGAGAAAAAATTACTTTTTGCGATAAACACTATCCGAATCGGCCATATTTAACTGTATCATACTTCCACACTACCACAACACGGGCAATAGCCTATTATGGTAGTTAAAAAAGGCTAAACTGTAACATGTATACATTTACGATATAATAAAAAAATAATAAAAACTTCGACTAAAACCTACCAACATTGAATTTGTTAACGCATATTTTTATTGGCTGCTATCTTTATGTATGGTTGCAAGATTCAAACCCGAACTAAATGCTATCTATATAGGGTCTTGAATAAAATTTATGCATTTTTATTTTTAATATACGACACCAATTGGCTTTTTTGCAAGTCAAGGATGAATATTATTTTTTTATTATTTTTAATTATAATAACACATTAGCTGTGTTGGTAGATCTACGCCCCGGCAAGGCGAAGGTTCTGGGTTGGAGTCCTAATTGTGACCGTCTTTTTATTTTCTTCTATTTTCTGATTTTCGATCGAGTTTCGCTAATGTTGTCTTCATTTAAATAAATATGATTAATTTGTTTTTGGTTTTATTAGTTATTTGCGTGACCGTTTTAATTAATTAATTTAACATTAAATAGTGGAGTATAGCGGGCTTCTTCTAATCAACTCAGAATTGTTGTACTTAGTTGGAATAACAAAGCAACAACAAAAAAAACTCTCCTATCCCTATTCCTACAGTATTACAATATAAAGTGGGGTATTAAAGAAATATGTTTTTATTCCGAATGCAGAACATCTTCCAACTGTTCTTAACTATCTAGAGCCTGTGATACTACGGCATCTCTAATCTAGGTATGTTGTGAAGCTGAAGGAATTGGGGAGTGTAAGGAGATGAGGAAGAGGAAGGTGGGGAAGTACCTGACTAATTAGATTTCGTCACCAAATACGACTAAATCCATCCTTTCTTCAGGGCGGTAATGAGAGTATCTTCCACTCTGAACGCGCCACAAACATACGAGTATAATGATTAAACAATTTTTTGTAAAATTACACGCTAAGATTTAACCCACTACCTATTTCTTTGAAATCATTGTGGATCATAACTACTGGACTGCGGGGACCGTTGAAATGTATTCTTTAATCAACATTTAATTTTAATAAAATATTTTTTGTATGTTTACACCTTATGGCGGAAAATCATCAAGATCTGGAGATCAGGATAGCATGTAATAATGTAAGCATTGTGAAAAGTTTTAAAAAGGAATGCTCAGATGGTTTGGACATGTAGAGGCGATGGACTGTTAAAGGATTGCCAGAGGAATATAAGATGCATTAATAAATGGTAGAAGAAGTTTGGGACGCCCGAGGAAGTCATGGCACAACCAAGTGAATCAAGTATCTACTTAAGTTGGGACATCTTAAGATTCAGAATAACAGAAGAGTGCCTACATACGTATGGGATGATGTACGTAAATGAAGCAAGGGGTGAGTTAAAACAGAGGTATGTGGCGGTCCATCCTCTCTCCCTATCTTGTCGCTGTTGGTCACTGTTAATCATGAAGGCAGAGAAAAATGTTTTAACCTTCAAGCCAGCTGCGTCAGTGAGGATGAAGCCACTGTTGGGAAGAGAAGTGCCCGTGTGGAGACAGGCCGGTAGAATCCTGTTTGTGAAGGTCACCCTGAAATCAAAAATGGTAAATTATAGTTTTTTTTGTATTAAAAACAATAAATTTAACAATTTAAAAAAAAAAAAACTGTGGTATGATATTACGATGCAATAATATTCATTAACACTTTAGGTGCGGTGTTACAGCTTATGGGCACATTTATTTAAAGTTTTTTTTTTTGTTGTTTTATTTTTACTTCGCATTATTTCAATATTTTATATAATTCTAAAATACTTGCTCTCTGTCCAGCCGAAGAATGGCAATGTTGTTGTACACTCTAGAGTAACTACTGTTGAATAGCGGGTGGCTGTATTTTTGTGTCACGCCATATATCTCATCTGGATTGTAGCGGGGTGTAGGAGTCCCGCCCAATCCGACAAACTGAACATTATTGAAGCTGAAACAAATAAAGGGTAGGTTAAATTAACCCCGTTTTGTGCATACATTTCCTCTTATTATTTTGTTCTAATTGTCAAATACAATCACTGTGATTCGTGAGCATAACACATTTGTTATCCCCATGAAATATAAAATTGAAAGGAAAACAGTTGCTTAAATTCAATTCAATTTTGAATTCATTTAAAAACATTACAGATTTGTTCAGTATAAAGCGTTTTAAATTAATTGCACTAATAAGTACCAACTTTTTTTTTGCGATTTTTGTGTTTACATTGTCTCTACTTCTAAATAACTTGTGTATGATGGCCATTCCTTCGTTATTTTTGCTGCTGATATCATCACCACTGATTCTTTAAAGGAGTGGAAACACTGGCAAAGTATCACATCTCTCAAAAATTTAAAGTTGTTTCCACGTGACCAGCATTTTTATGAAAACGCGTGATCGAAGGTATCGTAAATTAATATACGTAATAATTATTTTAACGAGTATTAACAGTTAGAAAACGTAAGTAATTGTTTATCACTTTAGTAGAGTTTTTGTTCATTTCTTATTTTAATTAATAGTTTTGCCATATTGAACCCAATATTGTTTTTTTTCAGGATGGCTTGGTTTTCAGATACGTCTCCAAGGAAATGTGCGGATGTGCTGGTGCGAAACGTGAATTAGCAGCCATAATAGGCATTTCAAAGTCTATGATTAACAGGATAAAGAGAAAAAACAATCAAATCCTGGCCGTTGAATTATATCGCGATGGGAAATGTGGCAGAAAACAAATCACTACGACTCGTACTGACCGTAAAATCAGAGACATCTATCTCCAAAATCGCAAAAAGAGTGTGGTTCGTCTGATCCTGATGATCAACAAGATCAAAATTTGAAGGTGTCGAGGTCTTCCAAAAGCCAGTCCAGAGGTGATTGGTTGAGGAGAACCTCATTGACAATCGGCCAGCTAAAAAACCTAGCCTGACGGAAGCTATGAGGAAAAATCGACTAGAATGGGTCAAGGCACACCAAAACATGACAATTGAGGACTGGAGGGTAGGAAATTAATATTTTTGTAGTTTTCAAGCTTTTAAAAAATCCCAGTCGTCTGATTATGGGTTTTTTATGTATGCTTCTTTGATGAGTCCATTTCAAAATTTTGGTGGACAAATTATCTTTCATCCGACTTCACCCAGTGGATAAATTCCATCCGGACTGCCTTGTGGAGATAATCAAATACCCTACCAGTATCATGGTATGGTCAATCAGCTCTTCCAATAGGATGGGGCGCCTCCATATTATGCAAGGGACCATGAGGCATGATTAGTACAGAAAGTACTAGAAAATCGGTTGCTGCCTCAAGTCGGAGAATGGTTCCCTAGTGGCCAGGAGTACGTATTTTCGCACGATTCCTGCGTTCCTGGCTGAAAGAACGTGCAGGTTTTATCTTATCCGGGGAATTCCCCTGACATGAACCCCATTGAAAACCTGTGAGAGCTCACGAAGGGGAGATTGCCAAGGAGGTGATTACAATTGAGCAGTAGCTCATCGAAATCCTCATCTGAGTGTGGCATCGCTCTACTGAGCTAAAGTGCAATGCAAAACTGTGCATTGACAATAAATAGTTCATGGCTTGTACAAGCCGTAATTGCGGTTAAAGGCAATATTACATAATACAAACTTTCTGTGCAATAATGCTTTAAAATAATTTAACAAAAAAAAATTCATGAACTTTTATTTTTATTATTTACTATTATTTTTTATATGAATACCGCACAAGAGTCCCAACTGCTCCCGTCTGAAGCGAGTGAGACTATGGCATCCCCAATTGAGGTATGTTATGATGCTGAAGGTAGTGGGGAGGGGAAGAAGATAGGGAAGAGGAAGGTGGGGAAGTACCTGGCTATTCAGATCTAGTCACCAAACACTGCTAATGCCATTTCAAGCAACGTTTTAATTCTGAATGATGGTCTTACACCAGGGCGATACTGTGAGAATCTTCCACTCTGGAACGTGCCGCAAAGATTAAATCTTAAAAGCTTAAATCTTTATAGCTTGATCTTTCATACATCAAAGCAATTGTCTATGTTCGCCATTGCGGTCACTATTTCAAGGACGAGTTGAATTTAAAATAAATAAAAATTTAACAAAAAAAAAAACGGCTTCAAAAATGCACTAAAAAGAAAAAAATAATTTCGTACGATTTTTATTTTTGGAGTCGGTGTCAGCCAAGGTAACTACATACATAGGTAGTTATAGGTGAGATGTGGAGATCTTGGCTGAAACAGACTCCAAAAATAACAATCGTACAAAATTATTATTTTGCTTTTTAGTGCATTTTTGAAGTCGTTTTTTGTTTTGTTAAAATTTTTGTTTATTTTTTTATTTTTAGTGACGAGCGTGCGTAAAGAAGTTTTACCTACAGACAAGCCATCATGTGTGACAGCTTTATGGGACTGCATAAAACTTGTATTTTAAAAATGTATTTTCTTGTATTAAATAAATAATAAAAAAACTTCAAAAAAAGAATCATCGAAATCTGTGGCGTAATATTGAGATATTCGTCCATTTGTCGCTTACATACTTATTGCAAATTTAAGACATGTATGGTTTTCTCATAGATTCGATTGTCAGAACTGGACCGAATTAAAATGGAACCACACGGGAAGCACCCGCTTTCTAATAAAAAAAGAATCATCAATGTCGGTTCACCCAATCGAAAGTTCTGAGGTAACAAACATTAAAAAAAAAAAAACCGTCGAATTGATAACCTCCTTCTTTTCGAAGTCGTTTAAAAAAGGAAACAATAAACTCACCCAATCCGTTCAATGGAGATTGCAGAACACAACACCCACCGGTCGCTGACTAGACTTACAGGATGCCCCGCCCAGGTAATGTTTCCTATCTGACCTGATCCAATTAGTCCCTGAGAACACAACACGACACCAAATATTATTCTCTAAGCAAGGGTTGTTTTAATTATTACGTTAAAAATATTTTTTAATTTTATTAGTCCAAACAGCACCCAACCATCTGGAGCCAGTGGGGTATTTATATAGAAATATTTTATGTGGCTGAAGGTAGTGGGGAGGGGAAGGAGATGGATAAGAGAAAGGTGAAGAAGTACATGGCTATTCAGTTTTTTTTAACATAAGCTTCACACAGGGGGCCCCGAGGAAAATAATTTCGCTCAGGGCCTATGATATTGTGGCGACCAGAACGGTCGCCCTCTTTAGCCACAATCCTTGCGCCGCCACTGATACAGCCAGCATATTCTCGAAAGGTACAATCTACTTACAGTTGTAGTGTTTCACGCCGCATACGGCTACACATTTCGGGAAGCGCATCGAAAGGCCTCGACTCAACAGCCATCACATTCTTACGGCCGCGGAATGTTCCAGAGGCTTCTCTTCTTTGCGCGGGCGCTCAACATTACTTGGCGTTCCGGGTAGCTACTCACGCGGTCGGCTATATAAAGCGCAGCGACACAGCGCTAGTCAGTCAGTCAGTTCCAGTCTCTAGTATCAGTAACAGCTCACTAACACACATAGACAGTGCATCAAGTGGTAACGCTCCAGTGTGGTACCGGCCAGACTCTCGGCGACTCACTGCCGACTGTGCCGGTGCATCATCAACCTTCGAGGACGCAACATCTCTCAAGAGACACAATTGCCCACGACAAGTGCCGCGGCGGGCCTTCTTGTCACGTGCGCAGCAACTTCTCAGCCACTGAGACTTCATTCTCCTCACGAGGTTCACCGCAGCTCATCTCCGCGACTCAATGCGTCGAGTATCCATCCTGGACGTCAAGGTCTTCTCCACCACCACGGTGCAGAACTACATGCTGGCGACATGCAGACCCGAGGTCTGCTACACCACTGCATCATCGACCTTCATCACTGCAACACCTACGAGCCCAATCATCATCATCGCTCCTGTCTGCACACTGTTACTTTACACTAAATATACCATCGCTACGTAGCAGCAATAAAGACTGACTCATACATCGACTAACGCCTGTCATTTAACCGTCCCCCGTCTCTGTCGATCCGCGCGTCCGCTCCCTCAATATCTTAGCGGATGCTATGTGGAGAGTTTTTTTTTAAGAAAAGGAAGGATATGAAGTTCTGGGAAGAAAAAAAGTATGAGGGGTGGATAGGAATCTGGGGGTCAATATGGTCAGTATGGTCGGGAGTGACAATCGTATGAATCCATACCTCCATCTGCGGTGCAAGACAATGGGTCGAAAGAGTACGGCTCGAAAGGTCAAAAGGCCTCCCTCAACCAGTCACTCTCTCACCACGCAGCAAGTGGGCAAACGCATCCGCCACCAAGACCTGGAAAAACCTCTCTCTATGAACCCGGGCATTCCTGCTAAGTCACCAAACGTAGCGAACCACTTGGGGTGACCTATGGCAGTGGTGTTGGTTATTCACTAAATGGTGGCCCAGGGCAGCGGCACCTATACCCGTCTCCCAAGATCTAGTCACCAAACGCGGCTAAAGCAATTTCAAGCAACATATCAATTCTGGGTGATTCTCTTACTTACCAGAGCGATTTCTTCCACATTGGAACATGTCGCAAATATCATATAAATACATAAACATATGCATATTTTTTACGTTATCTCCACACAGGAGACCCTGAGAAAAAAATCCCTCAAGGCTTGTCATCTTTGAGAATGCTGGGTTGAGAGTATTTTTAGGGAAATGAAGGAGAGGAAGTTCTGGGAAGGAAAAGGTATGAGGAGTGGGTAGGAATCTGGTATGCAATGAATTAGTAGTAATAGGGTCAGTGTGTTCAGGAGTGACGAACGTGTTAATCCATCCCTCCCACTGCAGTCGAGTGAGTCCGGCTGAAGAGCTTCAGAGATCGCCCTCGAACAGTTTCTCCCGTTCCTGCCCACCATGCAGTAGGTGGGTAAAAGCATCCGCCGCCAAGAAAAGAAAAACCTCACTCCACGAACGTTATATCGATATGGAACGTATGTTTATTGCCTTATTTGCCGTCACGTAACGTAACCGTGAATCGTCACGGTAATAATAAAATCGTTCAATGTCTGTAACGTACAAAGTGCGGGGCCTCTGCCGTAGTTTTCATAGGAGTCTGGCGATATTCTATATTCAAGTCTGCTGTGAGTAGAGGACACAAATCTCTTCGAGTCCAACCGGAACTTGTTTCTTGACACGGGTGAATCTTCTCTGCCAGCTCTATGCAGTCTGTAGAGGAAACAAAATATTACAAATCAACGTTTCAAGTGTTTACAGTTATTCATAGGACTATGTAAGTAATCATAGAATGGAAGATATTTCTAATATTTATGTGCATTGTGTATGTATATATTCTCTTCATTCTGTAAAGTATATCATACCCAACGAGATACCGAGATACAGAGAGTATCTTCCACTCTGGAACGTGCCGCAAATATACTATTTATTATTTTAAATGAATAAATTGTGAAATAACACAAATTAATCAATTAAAATTTATTTGCCACACCGAGATTCGATCCCGCTACCTTCGGTGCGCGAGTCAAGCGTCTTACAGCTGCGCTACGCCGGCCGTCGTAATGTTGTGTTTGTCTTTTATTAGTGATAGTATCAACCATGTTCAATGTATTTGTAAGCATTTTGATATGAATCACTGTTGACAAACCTAACAAAAACACAAAAAGATGTGGATACCCAGGTAGTTCCTCTTTGCTTCATACCTCTGTCATCCACAACTTTACAAAATACGAACATCCAGTGTAAATGATTGAATAGTTATTAAAACTTAAATATTGTTGATTTAAGTATTTAAAAAATAAATTACATATGTCGCTGTAAATAATTTATTTTTCTTTACAATAAGATATTATTTATCGCCCTAGGAATAAAGGTAATACACACAACTAATTTGACTAGTACATGGTTCAATCTGAGGTCTCTAGAGAATAACAACTGTAAGACAATATTAGAAAATTTCAGTTCTGGTTTAGGGAAACTTACAGTCGGCGGCCTTAGAGCCAATCGGTAATTGAGTGACAAGTCCCTTCGGCAGCGGCGGACAGCCAGCCTTCGTACAGCACACCAACTCCGACTCGTTATCAGTTAAGTCACATTTCTGTAAGCAAAGGAAGGTCATGTTAGGGGCGCGTAAGTCAAACATATTGTTATTGTCAGAGATACATAAAGTGAGGAATATTACCTGTTGGAAAATGCCTTTATAGGCGGCCTCCTTTGCTGTCTGGCAGTTGGCGAATGGTCTACACACTCCCTCCCTTCCTGAACCCACCATTGTACAGTTATCGCCTTCAAACAAACAGACACACCAGGATTACACAAACACATCACAACATGATAATGCAGATTCTACCAACAATCTAGAAGTAATGTCCGTTAGTCGAAAATTTGGGGTTGATGTTTGCCGGTCTACGGTATTTATTTATTTATTTATTTATTACACGCCCTAGTGGGCTTTTATTATAAATTTTTTACAAAATATTTGTATCAAAGTAAAAACTTAAAAATTTAAACAATAAAGAAAAATATAAAGATAATGACAAAGAACGTTGAAAAAAAACACAAAACAAAATACATAGATAAAAATGTAAACAGAAACTAATAATCCTTACAATTGAATTTAAAAGATTCTACAAAACAAAATAGTAGCAGCATAGAAGTTATTTGGTAGTACGAGTATGTACCTACCAAACAACTTCTATGCTATGGTCTACTTGTGTCTTAAAGAATAAAAGTGATAAAATAAACAACATTTATACTGATTAGTTTTGAGATGAAATATATCGCCCAGATCAGAATATTTATTTCCGAGACTGTGAAGTCTCGGAATCGGAGAATTTTGATAAGCTAGTGTCCTGGTGTTATTGAAGTAAAAGGGTAATAAATGTCGGCATGATTTTTTAGGAACATGGATATTGATATATTGAAGTAATTCAGGACAGTCAATTTTGTAATGCAGTATTTTATGTAATAGTATTAAATCTGTGCTTATTCTTCTTTCTGAAAGTTTCAATAGTGAAATTTTATCCAGGAGGTAATTGTAATCAATGTTTTGTATAGGAATATGCAATTTAAAGTTTATAAACCTAAGAAACTTACGTTGAATTGTTTCATGTCATCTGCAAACAGTAGAACGTTTATATCAGTAAATACATCAACAATATCATTTATGAATATTAAAAACAAAATGGTCCCTAAATGAGAGCCTTGTGGCACTCCACTTGTCGCCATAAATTTGTATGAATTTGTGCCATTTATTTTTACACTAATACTTCTTTTGAACAAATAACTAGCAAACCAATTTAGTAAATTACCGTAAATTCCAAGTTTTTCTAATTTATTCATTAATATTTTGAGACACACCTTGTCAAATGCCTTGCTGAAGTCAGTGTATACTGAGTCTACCTGGCATCTGTTTGCTAAGGATTTAGATATAAAGTTTTCACATATAAGTAAATTAGTTAATGTTGATTTATTTGAACGAAAGCCATGTTGGTGGGGAGTTATAATTTTGTTTATGTATGTAGATATTTTATCGAGTACTATTTTTTCAAAAAGTTTAGGTATCGATGACTGGATACATATTGGTCTGTAATTTGTAACATCCGTTTTGTCTCCCTTTTTAAAAATAGGTGTAAGAAAACTATGTTTCCATATATTAGGGAAACAACCTGTCTTTAATGATTGGTTAAAAATTAGACAAAGAGGAACAGATAAGCTGTTTAGACATTCTTTAATTAACACAGGTGGAATGTTGTCAGGTTGTTGGTATGTATCTTCAAGAATTTTGAATGATAAAGTTGCAAACATTCAGAGCCGTTGGTATTCCGCCTTAACGACTCAATACCTGTTACATGTAAGGAATTGTGGTGATGAGGAAGCATAGGAAATCATCGCATCGACTACTGGATTTGTTATGAATGATGATTAAGTTCTGGGTACCGTACCTTCAATAACTTTCACCAGAGGGCAGCAAACAAACTGAATGGTGCCCTCTACATCGCATGTCTGAAAACAAAAGCGGGTTTGTTATTATTTATAACATTAAAGTATAATATAATACTTACAGAGATTATAAAAAATATATTCTAATAAAAGTTCAAAAACATTTTTTTAAATTTTTTTTTTATTAGTATCTGTAGCAAAATTTGAACATAATGTATTTATAAAATTATATTATATTAAGGTATTATAAATTACATTTTTTTTTAGGTATTATAAAGTACTTTTTTTTTTCACAGTCCTCCTCACTAGGGTTTCCTGTTCTGAGGCGGCCTGTAGTTTTTTCCACATTTGTATTTAGTATCCAGTTGTCTTTACATGGTCTTCAGTATGTTTGATAGTTCATTTTCACTTTGTTCTCTCAACCATATTTTTACTTTTGTTTTAAATTTATTTATTTCTGTTATTTTTTTGTTTGAGTTGGTAGAGCGTTGTATAGTTTTGTCGCATTGAATTTCATATTTCTTTGTCCAAAAGATGTTTTCAAACTGGCTGTAGCTAGAATATTTTGGTTTATTGCCCTGGTTGTGTATCTATGTTGGACAGTGGAGTAATCTGATATGTTTTTTTTTTAAATTTTAAATAAAATATTTTTTGCATAAAGTTTTTGTATGTTGTAGACTTGAATGCTTTGAAACAATTCTTCTGTCGGAGTTCTAACCGGTAATTTCAAAATTGTCTTTAGTACTTCTTTTTGGGCTATATTGAGTCGGTCCATGTGAGTTTAAGTCCATTAACTTTAAGAAGTTATTTAAAAATGTTTAAGAATTAAAATTATTTTCATTGTGACTTTGTTATCGAGATATGAAAGAGAAAAAGTAACGGAAATAAAATGTTAGATCTACTCCGGAAATCGTACCCGTACCACTCCTTGCTATCTACCTCGTGTATCTTAAACCACTGTGCTATTGAAAAAAACTACTTTTTAACCATCGAATATTTTTACTCTCTGATCTTTTCTCTAAACCCATGTTTATGGATTTTCATTTTGTATTATTCTTGCCACTAGTTTTTTTAGTAAATAATTACATATTATTATTGTAGATGAAAGTATCAGAAAGCATGAAAATAGGCAATATTATTTAGTGCCAGTTATTTTGTAGAACTGAAAGATTTGCCGAAATTGAAAATGAATTTTTAAATTCATTTAGCATTTAATACATGTGATGATGTGATCTACAATAATTTACGGTCTACATTTATATCTCTTTACTAATAAATGTGTTTTAATTTTTACATAATTATTTATCATTCATTAATAGTTATTTATCAGTTGGGTAAAATTAAAGACGCCTTTATTACCAAGGACCTAGCTAGAATCCAAACAGTGATAAAACTTCATACCCCATTTACTGAATGAGTAGTTACTAGCCACCTGCTCAGTGCTCAATCTTGAAGATTCCACGGAAGGCCATTTAGTAACATAGTGACCATAAATATACCAAACCACCCACCTATCAATAGTGACAAGTGATAAGGTCGTACAAGGTGTGTGTGACAGGATAAGGGGGAATACATTAGTTACGTGAGCTAAAAAAAGTGGGGGGGGGGGGGGGAAGCAACAAAATCTCACGTTACTTGAAAATAATATAAGAAGTGGCCCAAATTTATCTCACCAAAAGGGGGGGAGGGGTCTAGATTGGAAGAAAAACTGCTCACGTAATTACTGTATGCCCCCTAACGGAGCTAGCACGGCGGATGGATCGTCAATTCTTTCGCTCATAACGGATCATCAATTTGATTTTTCTCGATATTCTCCAATCATCATTTCTTCATACACTTATTTTATTATTCTTTCTCTTTCGTGCATGAACTGTCGTCCTTGTTTTTGTTAAAGAATCATGAAGACCTTTCAAACTAAAATTCATTCACGTACCCAATTGTGAAACATTTAAGATTAATTGTGCGTCGTTCATAAGTACTTAAATTATGATTTAGCTTTCTAGTACATCTTAGAGACTAGGCATACCCTGATGATATATCTAAATATAGTCTTAGTAAAATTCTGTACAAATACGTAATAACTTTATAAATAAACCTTATATTCTTCCTTCATTTCAGTTTCAATTCATATTTGACATAATTCCTGCTACCTTATAAACTCTCTTTACACATTACTGAATTGAGCATCTTCTTTTTAAATGTTAAATGTGCCGCCCAATTTCCTTTTAAACTTTACACAGTGGCTAAAAATATTATGAGGGTCAAATTGCATTTATGGTTGTTGTTAATTTTTATAATTTTTTTTATTTATTCAATTATTGTTAATTGTGTTCCCGAAGGTTATCTTCTTCAGATTGTTTTATCACCTGACCTGTGGGTCTAACTTGCCAATGTGAAGGTGGGGAGGACAATCTTTTTGTTGAATCGAATCACTACTTTGGATGTTGACTTAACACCAATCAAGCGTTGTTAACATGTATATTTTATTGTTGATTAAGCACAATTTTTACGAAATCAATAATTTCATATGGTTTTCCTTGTTGTCTTTTTTATAGTAATACCTCACAAGAGTCTCAGCTGCTCCCGTCTGGGGCCAGTGAGATTATGGTATCCCCAATTGGGGTATGTTGTGAGGCTGAAGGTAGTGGGGAGGGGATGGAGATTTTAAAGAGGAAGGTGGGAAAGTACCTGGCTATTCAGATCTGGTCACCAAACACGGCTAAAGCCATTTAAAGTGTGGCGACCAGAACGGTCGCCCCCTTTTGCCACAATCCTTGCGCCGCCACTGATATAGCAAACACATTCTCGAAATGAACATACTACCTACAGTTGTAGTGTTTCACGCCGCACACGGCTAAACATTTCGGGAAGCGCAGCGAAAGGCCTCGACTCGCAGCCGTCACATTCTTACGGCCGCGGAATGTTCCAGAGTCTTCTCTTCTTTGCGCGGGCGCTCAATATTACTTGGCGTTCCGGGTACTCAACGGTCGGCTATATAAAGCGCAGCGACACCGCGCTAGTCAGTCAGTCAGTTCCAGTCTCTAGTATCAGTAACATCACCAACACATAGACAGTGCATCTAGTGATATCGTTCCAGTGCGGTAACCGCCAGGTCCACGGCGACGTGCCGGACCTGTGCCGGTACATCATCAACCAACCTTCGAGGACGCAACATCTCTCAAGAGACTCAATTGCCCACGACAAGTCCCACGGCGGGCCTTCTTGTCACGTGAGCAGCAACACCTCAGGTTCACCGCAGCCATCTCCGCGACACCGCGTCGAGCATCCATCCTGGACGTCAAGGTCTTCTCCACCAACACGGTGCGCAACTACATGCTGGCGACATGCAGACCCGTGGTCTGCTCCACCCTGCATCACCGACCTTCATCACATGCAACACCATAGAGCCTCATCATCATCATCGCTCCTGTCTACCCTGTTACTTCACTAAACTTACCATCGCTACGTAGCAGCAATAAAGACTGACTCATTACATCGACTGACGCCTTTTCATTCCATCGCTACCCGTCTCTGCCGATCGCTGCCCGCTCCCTCAAAAGCACCGTTTCAATTCTGAATGGTGATCTTACACCTGGACGATACTGAGAGTATATATTATTTTAAAAGAATAAATTGTGAAATAACACAAATTAATCAAATAAAATTTATTTGCCACGCCGGGATTCGATCCCGTGAGCTTCGGAGTGCGAGTCAAGAACCTTACCGCTGGACTACACCGGCCGTCTCCACATATCTGTCTCCTCATGCTCCTATATGTATGGAAGTGATTTGGGAAAAACGGCCGTAAAATAGATTGATTTAAAATATTTGCTAGTGTAATTATTATTAATAGTAGGTAAATAGTAAAAAAATGTTGTTATTTTACAATGGAAGGGATAGTACCTGTGGGAAAACTCCTTTACTAGCGGCCTCTATCGCGGTCCTGCAATTGGCAAATGGAGTGCACACACCCACTCTTCCTGTGTCCACCATTGTACAGTTATCACCTTCAAACAGATACAACAGGGTTACACAACGCAAGAGGTGAAGGTGAATAAACTTTATGAAATGAAAATGTGATACCTTCTCTAGAGGTAGTTGTCTTTGCCTGGCATTTGACTTCCAGTCCTATCTCTTGGCCTGGTACCCATGGACAGCACACTATTAACTTTTTCTCTGGGGAGGCGCACACCTAAAAAAACACCAAATTGTATTACTACTTGTATCATTTTTACATGTACTATTTGGGTGTACTGACTGACTATTGTACGAAAAAGGGGGATTTTCATATTCCAGGCAATAGCAAGGCTGGCAGACCGGGACAGGGTATACTGAATGACCATTGTATGGGAGAAAGGTGTTTTCATATTCCGAGCAGTAGCCAGATCGGCAGGACAGTAACAAGGTATACTGACTGATTATTGTATGAGAGAAGGGTGTTTTCATATTCCGGTCAGTAGCGAGATCGGTACGACAGGGACAGGTTATGATGAAGGGCTATTGTGTGGGAGAAGGATGTTTTCATTTTCCAGGCAGTAGCAAGATCGGTAGGTCAAGAACAGGGTATACTGACTGACTATTTTTGGGAGAAGGGTGTTTTCATATTCCAGGAAGTTGCGAGGTCGGCAGGACAGGGTATACAACTGACCATTGGGCTGCGCTGGACCCGAGCTCTTCCCAGACCACGCCCTATATAATAATTGATTATTTATTTTATTTTTATTTTTAGTACTATTTTCGTTTTTTTTTCTATTCTATGTACTTGTTTCTTAACTTCAAATCTATTGTGTAAATATGAGTACACGGGACATATGAGATTGCACTTTCCTCTCTACATCCTGGAATAAAAATCATTATTATTATTGATCGCTGAAATTTTAAAATAAACGTCTACATTGGTAATGAGAAATATTATTTACCTTTTCTACAGAGAGAACAATGCTATGTAATTGGGTATTTTTGCTAAACTTTATACACTGCGTTTTTGCCATGTCCTACGACTTTGTAATGTCCCATGCTTTTGTCATATTCCACGATTTTGTCATGTTCCACGATTTTGTCATGTCCCACGATTTTGTCATGACTCACGATTTTTCCATGTCCCACGATTTAGTCATGTCCCACGATTGTGTTATGTTCCACACTTTTGTCACGACCCACGATTTTGTCATGTTCCCCAATTTTGTCCTGTATCAAGATTTTGTCATGTCCCACGATTTTGATTAACTTTTTCATGGTTGTTTTAAATATGGGATATTTGAAAATGATATATTTTTAAAATATAAATGTATCGATTTAATTTATTTAGTCGGTTAAATACAACTGTCGAACGGAGAACCCGTAAATATGTTTAATGAATTATTTAGATAAAAAATTATGATTAAATGAAAAAGTGTGTTATATCAAAACCTCCCAGATCACAAGGCCGGGACACTGAATGCAATCAGCCTTCTAACTTGTATGAAAACCACAAAAAAATTTATTTTTTTTTAAATACCTAAAATATTTTTTAATAATTTAATAAATTAGAATAAATAGAAAAAATAATGTAAAATGAGAATTTTTGTGGGATCCCATACAAGTTAGGAGGCTGATTTGACTGAGTGTCCCGGCCTTGTGATCTAGGAGGTTTTGGTTATATGCGAAGTATGTCCCATTTATATATTCAATGAGACATAGTATTATTTCGTAATTAATTTTAGGTGTGTAATATTAACTTAATGGTTTCTTAAATACCTAACATAATACCTAATATATTTTTGTAAAATACACAGTTTATAAGTAAATTTCTAACATTTTTAGTATAGAATACATAACTTCCATTCCGTGGCTATATACATAATATAAATTTTTTTAAAGCCCTTTTTAGATGTTTTTATCAGGAATATTTAATAAAGTTATAAACAATTATTTTACTTATTATTTTTAATTGATAAACTAACGTTTAAACAAGATTTTTATGCATAGCACAAAGGGTAGATAACAAATATTATAATCAATAATTATCAGCCTGAAACACTCATCTACATTGAAAAAGATTTTTTCAATGTAGATGAGTGTTTCAGGCTGATAATTATTGATTATAATAATTATTTTACTATTGTACAGCTTTTATTAAGTACATAGATATATTTCATGAAATAAAGACGGTAGACCAATATCACACTTTTATGAAAGCGATTAGGGATTTTTTGATGAATGAATGTAACAGTGCCAGTGGCCTGTTTCTCGTTTTCAGATAGAACAACTGTATTTTTTATATGTTATGATATGTATATGTATGTTTATATGTGTATGTTTATACCTGTACGAGTATAGATATGTGCACGTTTGTATAATATGTATGTGTGCACCGCATTCGTTGTGCTTGCATGCACACATATTGAAAAAAAGTTATGCACGTATGTTATATCTGTATAGATGTGTGCACCTACGTATATAGTGTGTGCTTACATGCACACATAATGAAAAAAAAAAGTTATGTACATTTTTATAAACTAATGCTAATTTACTTCTTTTCCCCTTTCTATTTTCTACTTTTTATTATAATGTTTTCCATTTTTAGCATAATTTATACTAAATTTATATATTTACACTAGACTTCATATTTAACACAAAGTAACAGTACTCCATTGGTCACCATGAAACAGGCAGCTGCCTAGTATGGTGATCTAATATATCTACTTTATGTAAATGTCTTAATTATGTATCATGTGTTTTATAAATAAATAAATAAATTTCAATTTCGATTCTGTTTTCGTGAATGAACGAATAAAATTCTTGGAAGTGGAAAATAACTCACTTCCTGACATCCGATCAAGTTGAAACTCGGTAGGTAGACTCGTTCTCGATGACAATGCATTCTATCTTTTGGCCGTACTCACGCACACACACGCCCACAAAAAGGTCGTGCCGTTCATATTATGAAAATTAGAAAAACGAGTACGTATTAGACCCCTGCCACACACAGCTATAAAATTTAAAAGATCATCGCATGTCAAATAACGCTCTCCATACAATCCCTTCAGACCTGCCACACCTATGCGGTTTATGCGCAGATCAACCATTGACAATATGACCCCCTCTCCTCCGAAAACAGGAGAGGGGGTCATTTTAATTATAGAGAGAAAGAGTCTTTTCTCTGATGAATAAATTGTGGATTAGTGAAAAAACACAGTTGAAAGTAGATGTTTTTAAAGCAATGTTAATTATAAAAGTAAATTCGAACAAATCCTGTCAAGAAATTCATTCGTTTATGAAATCCAGACCAGACATACTAAAGAAAATGTGTTTTTCGGAAAAATATAACACCAAATAAATGTTCATGTATTCATCCCTGTATGCGCTTTTCATAAATAAATAAAATATTATGCAGAAACTATGAAAAAGTATTTGAGATCTCATGCGTTTTATGGGCCTACACAAACATACTGATAATTTTGAAATACATAGATATATGAAATATATAGAAATACATAGAGATATATATATATATATATACGATATTTTATTTATTTATTAAGAGGCTATAATTCCAATAACCCATGCGCTTCGTAGCTACAAGACGAGTTGTGATCTAGCCTCCTACATAGTAAAGTAAATTAACTCATAAAATCCATGCTAATTTTAGTCAAAAACATTTTTACTGTAACGTATTGCTTTATTTCGTTTATTAGTAAGAGGAAAGTCTCTTTTGATTTCGAACAAGGGTCTAGAATTCCAATCGTCCATGCGATTTTTAGCTGCAAGATGAATTGTAATCTAGCAGCTAACAAACTCTTTTGTACAGCGCTCTTGAGGCGATTTTTCGCGTAAACAGCGCTATATAAGTTGTCCAAATTTATTATCATTATTATATACCTAACTTTTTTTCGGTGTCCCGGTTTGGAGAAATAAATAAATGGTCACGTTAATTATAACCATCTATTGGTATGGAGGGAAATGATGAGTACTCTCGGACTACTATAATATATGAACCTATATATTATGGTAGTCCGAGAATTTCTACCCTATCGCATTACTCGCGGTAATTTGCTATTGATGGAAACTTTAAAATAAAACGACAAAGAAAATTTCTAAAATTTCTAGTATAGAATACATAACTTCCATTCCGTGGCTATATACATAATATAATTTTTTTTAAAGCCCTTTTTAGATGTTTTAATCAGGAATATTTAATAAAGTTATAAACAATTATTTTACTATTGTACAGCTTTTATTAAGTACATAGATATATTTCAATTTCGATTCTGTTTTCGTGAATGAATGAATAAAATTCTTAGAAGTGGAAAATAACCCACTTCCTGACATCCGATCAAGTTGAAACTCGGTTGGTAAAAATGGAAAGCATAAAAACAAAAACAAAAAAAATATATTCAAACTTTAGCTAAAATGCCGACAACAAGTTCGATTTGTAATAACACGATGAGTTTATTAATTTGTATCTTGTACAGCAATGTTTTTGGCGAAAATGCTCAATAACAGGCTCGGTTTTGTAATAACGAGTTTATTAATCAAGTAAATATTATGGCTTCCAATGCATTTGTTATACACAATACAATAACTGATCACTATACAACAGCAATAAGCATTTCAAATACATCTCTTAAAAAACAAGTAAACACTAAACAGTTCACATCATCCATATGCTATGAGGGATTAATTAAAGATCTAAACGAGGAAACATGGCAAGATGTATGTGGAGTGACTGATGTTAACAACGCACTCAACTTATTTATTAACAAAATCAACATGCATATAACACAAAATTCAAAAGACAAACTTATTGCACATAAAAAAATACAACTTACTCCTTGGATAAGCAGAGGTATTGTAAAAGCTATACACAAAAGAAATCATTTACACAAAGTGGCGACCAAAGATCCACAAAACACTCTCAAACAACAGAATTACCGTAGGTATCGTAACATTTGTAAAGATGTTATACGTAATGCAAAAGAACGGTACTATAAGCATCAACTCGACCGAGATCCATCTAGTAAAAACATGTGGAACATCGTTAAACAAATTACCAATACTAAGCACACAATTGACCCTAATATTAATGAACTCCTGATTGGAAACACAGCCACCACTGATTCGGGCATAATTGCTTCCCACACTAACCAATACTTTACGGCGGTGGGGTCTAACCTTGCGGAAAACATCCTAAGTGTCACCAAGGAAACTGAAGATTCACTGGCATCGGCAATAGAAACAAAACATAATTCTTTTTCCTTTCAATTTTCACCTACGACAAATGAAGAGGTTTTAAAAATTATTGACAATCTCAATAATACACATTCGAAAGGTCCTGACGGTCTTAACACTCATATACTTAAAATCATTAAACACAATATTGCATCACCTTTATCGAACATCTTCAATAAAAGCTTTTCTTCAGGGGTTTTCCCCGACCATCTAAAAAAGTCTTTAGTGGTACCGATCTACAAAAGTGGACCTAAAAACCAAGTGGGCAATTATAGGTCAATATCCCTGTTAAGTGCTATCTCAAAAATTATAGAAAAAATATTTAAAAATAGATTAAGTAATTATGTAGAGAGCCGAAAACTTTTAAGCAAAAATCAGTTTGGCTTTCGGCCGGGGAGGGGAACGGACGATGCTATAGCGCAACTTACAGAACATATTTCTAGAAATATAGATCGCGGAAAGAAAAACATTGCACTGTTCTTAGACTTAGCCAAGGCTTTTGATACGATTTCACATAAATTACTCCTCAAAAGATTAAAAAATATTGGCATTGTAGGAATGCCCTACGAATGGTTAAAGAGTTACTTAACAGGTAGAAGCCAGCAACTCAAATTGGGAAAAATAGTAAGTAATTCACTAGACACTAACTTTGGGGTACCGCAAGGAAGCACATTGGGACCTCTTCTATTTATAATCTACATAAATGAGTTATGCGACCTAAAAGTAGGCGGAAAAATTATTACATTCGCTGACGATACGGTAGCTATATTTGAAGGAGACGACTGGACTCAAACACATAAACATGCTGAAAGTGGAATCAATGCGATAAAACAATGGCTTGACAAAAATCTACTTACATTAAATATAGCTAAAACTAAATACATAAGATTCAGTTCAACTATAATAGGACAACCTAGTACATCATAGACAATAAAAACACATAAGACTAACTGTAATTCCGATAATATTGATTCTAACTGCAACTGTGAAGCTTTGGAGAGTGTGAAAAACATCAAATATCTAGGCGTTATTATAGACAATCATCTTAAGTGGAAATTTCACATCGACAAACTTTCAATAAGGGTTAGAAAATTGATTCACGTATTCTTTGTATTACGAAACATAATCAAACAACAAGACTTAAGAAAAATATATTTCGGATTATGCAACCCCATCTTAACGTATGGTTGTATTGGTTGGGGAGCGTCAGGTAGAACAATTTTAGATCCATTAGTGAAGGCCCAGAAATCCATAATTAGAGTCATTATGCGTAAACCCTATAGGTTTTCTAGCGATCAGCTCTACAAAAAATTTTATGTACTTGATGTTCGTCAAAACTATATAAAAAAGGTTATTATCCACGTACATAAAAATGTAGAAAATCTTAAGCAAATTGACCATAAATATATAACAAGAAGTCACACCAGAAAGGATCTCGTGGTCCCAGGGAGCAATTCGGCAAAGTTTCAAAAGACATATACATATCTGGGACCGAAATTGTATAATAAAATCCCACCAGAATTAAATATTAAAACATGTAAAATGGCATGCATCGGTACAATAATAACTAAATGGTTGATAGACTTAGGTAGGATTGAGTCTGAAAAATTATTAAATAATGTCATTTAATACTTAAAATTACACATGCCTAACTATTAATGGCACAATCAGTAAAAACTTAGTATAGTATATTTAAACTTAGTATATGTATATTTAATCTACAAAAAAAAAAAAACAATTTTTTTTTTTTTCTTTTTTTTTTTTACAGAAGACATTTTTGGCATTTTTCACCAGCATTTGGTTCCTTAGAACAGGCAATCTGCCTAGCTAGGAACTAATAACGTACAAGACATAATAACACTTAATGTCTTTGTCTATGGCAATCGTAGTAAACAACACAAGTTATAATTGCTCTTTAATTTTAGCAAATATAAGTGATAAAACCGAAGAAAGTCTTTAAAAAGTGCACAAATCGATTCTGATTTTCACCTTCACTATCTACCAGCAATACAGTTCTGTGTTCTTGTTTATCCAGTGCTCAAACGTTAATTAAAAAATAACTTCAAAATCAATCACACTGACAGAAGCAAAGGGCCAACTTTACACAAGCAGGCCGAACACGCAAAATGACCAGATCAACTCAAGTTATGGATGTGTTAACTGAAATGAAGCAAGAATTTAAAGAGCTACGAAAAGATTTCACGGACTTTAAGGCTACAATTGATTATTGTGCAAACAAAATCGACGACTTTTCCAAGCAAATTCATGAAATGGATAAAAAAATGAAAAAAGTTGAAAAAAATGAAAACGATATTTTTGTTATCAAGAGTGCCCTACGAGAAGTGCAGAAAAAATTAAACGATATTGAACATACAAATAAGTCATGCAACATCGAAATTCGAGGAATCCCAGAAAAAAATAATGAAAATCTACTGGAAATCATAGATGAAATTGGAGCAACCGTCAAACTCGACCGCGCTGATCTAGAAGTTAACAATTTCTACAGAATTCGGCGGGACCCGAAAATTCCTAATGACGTGCCTCCCTATGAACGAGTACGCCCAATAATTGTGAAATTCAATAAACAACTAAAACGAGACAATTTCCTTGCGGCCGTCAAAACATTCAACATAAAACACAAACTCAAAGAAGACAAACTAAACACCACCCATTTGAAGAAGTTCTCAACTCAAAAAAAGGAGCCCATTTTCATCAGTGAACACCTTACAACACACGAAAAGAATATACTTCGGCTTACGAAAAGATTCGCAAAAGATCATCAGTTCGCTTTTGTGTGGACAAGAAACGGGCGATGCTTCCTCAGGAAGTCTTTTACCTCCAAGATTATAGTGATTTCCCATGAAGATCAGCTAACGCTGGAATTACTGAATAAACAGCCCGATTTAAATCAACAAACTGCTGAAAGGAACACTGATTGATAATTTTGCCTACACGATAATCATTTATAATAAATACCCAATCTATAATGATAAAATGCCTTTATATGAATATCAGGGGAATGAGGACCAAAATTGATGAAATATACGAAAACATCCTTATCAACGACTACGATTTAGTAAGTCTAACGGAAACATGGCTGAAGGAATCTATCTATGACCAGGAATTAGTGGACAGCCGTTACGAAGTATTTCGGAGGGATAGAATACACAAGACAAAAAAAGACGGAGGAGGAGTCATGGTTGCTGTATCAAAAAAACTAGAGGCGAAGAGGATGGCGCACTGGGAATGTCAAGCAGAAGACTTGTGGATCCAACTCAATATAAATCTTAATAACAGGAGTGTCAAACTAAATATTTGCACAGTATATCTACCACCATCTGAAGAAGAATCCATTATAAGCTCATTTTTAAGCAATCTTCGGAATGTCTACCTAACAACACCAAACCAACACATTTTAATATTTGGCGATTTCAATAAGTCGAACATTCATTGGATTCCCGATGAAATAAATAATCTATTACCTTTCACCTCAAACACAAACACAACCACCACTGACATCATCGATACACTGTCATTCTGTAATCTCAAACAATTTAACGGAGTAGCTAATCACCAATCCAAAATATTGGATCTCATTTTGTCGGACAAACAAGATATATCAGTAACTCACTCTTCATTTCCACTAAGCAAAGAAGATCCATATCACCCTGCTCTAGAAATTAATTTTCTTTTCAATTTCCTACCAAATCTAGAAACCTGCAACATCTCAAGACCAAACTTTTATAAAGCCGACTATGACTCAATCAATGCCTTGCTTTGTGAGATTGATTGGGAATTCATCAATCAGGGCAAAATAGATCAATCTGTCGATCAGTTTTACAGTATACTCTACCAGATTATCTCTTCTCACGTTCCCATTAGAATGAATAAAAAACACTTCCCTAAGTGGTATTCACAAGATCTCATTCGTTTGATAAAAGAAAAAAACAAATTTCACAAAAAATATAAAAAATATGGCAATGAACTAGATCATTTATCATACAAATTAATTAGAACCAGAACTAAAAATTTAATTAAAGTTTGTTACCATAAACACTTAGACTTGATTAAACAAAACTTAAAAGCTAACCCAAAAGATTTCTGGAAATTCGCAAAAACTAAGTATAAAAACACAACTGACATACCAAAAGAGATGCACTTAAATGACGAAAAGACTACCAAAGGCCAAGTTATCTGCGAGCTCTTTTCTAGGCATTTCCAATCAGTTTACAAACCACCCAATGCAAACTATTTTCCACAATTCCCTGAAGACTTCTGTAATGAAAGCCTCGGTACGATCAATATTTCGCCTACAACGGTTTTAATCAAATGTAAAAATTTGAAAACTAATAAGGGATCAGGTCCTGATGGTATTCCTCCCATTTTTTTCAAAACATGCAGAGATTTCCTTGCCAGACCACTCAGCCTACTTTTCAACAAATCACTACAAGACGGTATTTTTCCAGTCAAATGGAAAACGGCTTTTTTAACTCCCATTTTTAAGAAAGGTTGTAAGAGCGATATAAAAAATTATAGACCCATTTCTAAACTTGACTGTGTGGGAAAGTTATTCGAGTCAATAATATATGACTGTCTACTAGCTCACGTAAGTAAATACATTATCGTTGAGCAACATGGATTCTTCCCCCAGCGTTCCACAACCACAAACCTTCTTGTATACTCCCAATTCATCCGCGATAGCATCGAAAAGCATTTACAAGTAGATGCTATCTACACGGATTTTTGTAAAGCATTTGACCAGTTAAATCAAGCACTACTTATCAAGAAGCTAGAAATGTTTGGCATTAGTGGAAATACTCTGAAGTGGTTTGAGAGTTACATTACTGAAAGAAAACTACAAGTAGTGGTAGGAGGATACTCAGCTGACCTTTTTACTGTAACATCGGGAATTCCGCAGGGCTCTCATCTTGGACCCCTGCTATTTTTAATTTTTATTAACGATATAGTTTTAAGAATAAAATTTTCAAAATACCTCCTGTTTGCCGACGACCTAAAACTGTACAAAAAAATCAAATCACTGGAAGATTGCATCGATTTGCAAAAAGACCTATCATCACTACACGAATGGTGCACACTAAATGATTTGTATTTTAATTATAACAAATGTGCTGTAATTTCCTTCACAAAGAACAGAAACAAATTTTCAAACGCATATCACATTAACAATATCGTTTTATCAAACATAACTTCAATTAAAGACTTAGGCGTGATATTTGACTCTTCACTTAGCTTCAATAAACATGTAGATACAATTTCAAAAAGTGCATCACAAATATTAGGATTAACTCTTAGAATCACAAATTGCTTTAAAAGTGCAGAATTAACATTAACATTATATAAATCAATTGTGCGAAGTATTCTCGAATACGGATCCACTATTTGGTCTCCCAATTATGAGATTCACAATTACAGAATCGAATCCATACAAAGAAAATTAACCCGTGTTATTGCATATCGCGAAGGTTTATCTGATCAATTTGGAACGTATAACGACCGAATTCTACACTATAAACTACACTCTCTGACAGGAAGACGGAAACTTTCCGATTTATTGCTTCTGCACAAAATTATACATGCATCAGTTGATACACCAAACATTTTATCCCAAATTAACATCAACACACCATCAAGAAATTCAACAAGGAGGTTGCAAGATATTTTCTATATATCTACCTACCACACAAATACAGGATATTTCTCCCCTTTACCACGAACATTAAGACATTATAACACTATACACCGCTCTAATAATGAAATTGACATTTTTAATAACCCATTCAAACACTTCAAAAAACATATTTTACCATCAATCGTATAAAGCTGATATTGTGATGAAGCCCTTTATTCAAAGACGTGTAATATTGTACCTACTAAATCCAGGTGCCATTAATAAATTGTTGGTGATTCTTTTGTACTCTACATTCAACTATTATTGTTTGTTATTCAGTTTTGCATATTTAAGAGTAACAAATTATTTTTAATACTACTTTTTTTGTAATTTAAATCATCCATGTATGTAATTTTTTGGGCATAATTGCCTGTTTTATGTACTTAAATAAAAATAAAATAAAATAAAAATAAAAAATAACACTTGTACACATTTTAATATCTACAGTTATTTGAAATATTATTATTATTATGTAATTTTGCTGTATAAATGTAACTAATGTAATAAAAAAAAATAAAAAAAATAAATAAATATGACTTTATTAATTTGTATCTAATACTGCAGTGTTTTTGGCGAAAGTGCCCAATAACCAATAACATGCTTTCTTTGTAATAACAAGATGAGTTTATTAATTTGTATCTTGTATTGCAGTATTTTTGGTGACAATGCCCAATAACAAGTTATATTTGTAATAACACAATGGGTTTATTAATGTGTATCTTGTACTGAAGTGCTTTTGATTGTAAAATATCTATAAAAAAAACCTAAAATAATAAGTTTACATGCAGAGAGATTACATGTATGTATGTGATTTGTCACTAACCTGAGGTGATTTTCCTTGAAAGGCCGCTTCCAAGGCCCCGGGGCAGTTGAGGAATTGTCTGCAGACGCCAGGCTGAATAGTTTCAGCCACTACACATAAGTCTCCTGCAACATAAAACCAAAACGAACTGAGAACAGGTGGGGTGGGGGAAAAGAGAAGAACCCGCGACCTCTGGATTCGCACTCGCGGACTTTATCCTTAGTTAGTAGTTAGTTCACGATTATAGGTGGGGTTGTTATATGTTATATTATTATATTATATTGACCATCCAAATGCGAAAACTTGCTTCTTGTGATATTTCTTTTACTTTAACTCCACACAAGATGATTTGACAAAATAATTTCCCTCGAAGCCTACGTCATCTAAGGGTCTATTTAAGAAAAGTAGAAATGAACCTGAGTTTTGAAGAAAGACGTGTTGTAAGAGGAAGGATAAACAAGGGCTAGCTAATCGTTCCACAGCTGAGCTGTTGTACTCAGGAATGAGCCGTAGAAACGACCCATTCAGAAGTCAACTGCGTACAAAGTGCGTGTTTAGCGTGTTTCCCGACTGTACACCGGTGACGAAAGGATCGATGACGCAAGCTCCTGGAAGCATATTTCCGTTGAAATACCGGTAGAACAAGGACGCATTCATACCTGACACTGTGCTGTAAAGATTGCGATACAATCCGTTGGTTAAAATAGGAATATCTCTCAAACGTACTGCCCGTTATTGCACAATGACAGTTGTTTTTAAATGTATTTTGCAGTTCCAGACTTTTTTATTATTTTTATGTAAATACTACACAAGAAACCAAATTTCTCACAACCGTCCGGAGCCAATGAGACTATGGCATCCCCAATTGGAGCATGTTGTGAGGCTGCAGGTAGTGGGGAGAGGAAGGTGACGGAGAAGAGGAAGGTGGAGATATATCTGGCTATTCAGGTCTGTTCATCAAACCTGGCTAAAGCCATTTTAAGCAACGTTTCAATGTTGAGTATATTTCAATATGACTTACACCAGGGCGCTACTGAAAGTATCTTCCGCTCTGGAATGTGCCATTACTACTGATTTTAATAACAGTCAAAATGACGGGTTATAATTTAACAGTCAAACCAAAAACAGTCAAAATTACGGGTTTTGGTTTCAAAAACTTGCGTCTATAAATGCCAATCGGCATTTTAAATTCTAAAAATTTGAACAGTTTTTAAAAAATAATCTCTTTTAAAAATCTATTGAATGGAAATAAATTAAATCCGTTATTTATGAAACTGCGTTTAAATGTAGGCACTAGGTACCCATCAAAATTTATTGTTGTTAAGTTAAATTCAAAGATATTCAAATACAAAAGAGATATGCTATGACGTCCGCGCGACTGTCGCCGAACTACGACCTAATCAGCGTAGTTTGCATACAAAAAGAATTTGTTCATTTTCTTGATTTTTTGAAGGTTGCAATATTATTGGTTAACAATATAGTTTGAATACGGAAAGAATTCGTTCATTTAGAAAGCGTTCGTTTAATTTATTTGTTCATTTAGTTTATTCGTTAATTGGTAAACAACACCGGCGACACCCCAAAGCGCAGTCTCACCTAGTAAAAACGGCGGATAGCACATCTCCTTATATTTCAATATTTTTGGTTAAATTTGTGAAACTTCTTTTTAATTTGAATATTTTACTTTAATATGTTCAACTAGCTGGTACCCGGCATGTGTTGCTATGCCATTTAATAAAGAAATTGTTTCTCCCTGCGTGTCCTTTCCCATTCGTTCCATTCCCCTTCCCCTTTCGCATTCCCACTCCGCCTCCTCCACCTTCCCTCACCCCACTCCTTCCCCCTCCTTTCCCCGTCCCGCGAACCCATTCCCGAGGTTCCCCTCCCAGGTTCCCCCCCCTCTCACAGGTTCCCTTCTCACCTCCCTGATTCCCCTCCCTCCCTCCCGTGAACTCCCTACCCGACTTCCGCTCCCCCTTTCCGCAATCGATACATTCAGTCCCAGTACATTCAGTTTTCAAACGGCTCGCGCGCCACCTATTGCAATTTTTATATACAAATTTCATAATGCCAGAGCTCACCTGTAGTTTTATACAAACCTTGTCCTGACAATAACTAACAAAAAAAATTTATCTAATTTAATGCAGTCGTTCGGAAGTTATGCGCGTACACCATAGACATATGAATATTACTAGACCTGCCCTAAGTGATAAAAGCGTATTATTTCCCCCTCCCATTGGAACCATTCCATTGGAACCGGCTGGGATCGAGTATGGCTTCGCGGTAATCTAAAAAATGTAACGTCATTATTCTTCTGCGATCCAGCATCGAGCACTCATCGGTGCATTTTTCGAAATAACACGATAAAAAGGTGGCTTGTGTTTTAAAAACGTGTAAAAATAGAAGTTAAAAAGAGAATAAACCCAATTGTCGTATTACATTCCATAGGCAAGCATTATTTTACTTTATTAAAGCTAATTCAGATCACACAATATGATAGTTTTTGTAACGTATAGATAAATAGGTAGGTACTATCACTCGAGATACATGGCGTGTGCCCGCGCTGTTTAATGGGGTAAATTAATTATGAAACATTTGTAAAAGTGTTAAAACTCAATACGGCAACAAAATATTGGTCTCAAACGAAAATAGGCGACCTTACTTGGCTGTGTTTGGACTTCGTAAATTTGTACGTTACGCGGCAAGCAATTCGCGCTCCCATGTAAAAGGTCTATTCATTTAAAAGCAGAGTTTACTTTCAAGAACTAAATTGTGTTATTATAATGTGAGGTGCCTATATACTGTCATATTGAGTTTTGACGAATCACATATCGCCAAATTCCCGCATTCCCGCTCTTCGTCCCGCTGTAGTTGGTTTCTACCCCTCACTTATCTGTTCTGGTCTAGTAATATTCATATGTCTATGGCGTACGCGTACAGCGTACACAGATTTCGGCGATTCATTTTTCATATTACAAATTTACGCACTTTCGCATTTATAATATTAGTAAAGTTTGTATTTTTCCTTTGGAGGGGTGCAGACTCAGATATGCGTTCACCGTTTGTCCCATTTTTGACTGTTGACATTTAGTGTGTAAGAAAGAGGAGCGACAATATAATTATGTTTAAGAACAAAAGCAAAACTCTCGGCGCAATATTATACTTATCACAATATTCCCGCAGCTCTTAAAAAAAATGAGAATTCGTTCCATGCAAAATGTTTGACGCAAATAATTTTCGTCATAATTATGTTTTTCGTGAATTTTTCCGAAATTTTAATGGTTTTTTTATTTTTATTTTTATTGTAATATAAAATATGGATTACATATAAACATATATATTTTACAAAATATTACAATAATGATCTTTATTGGTCATGTATACCTTATCAGAAAAGAGAAGCTCTTGTGCCTGATAAGGGAGCCACGATTCTTACTTAGGTTGTAAGTTATAATATGTTTTGTACAAAATATTTACTTCTTACTGTAAGTTTTTTTTGAAAAATTATTTAATTTTATTTATTTGTTCTGATTGGTTGATGATACAGCGTAATTCAGATAGTAGGTTATTATAGTTCTTTATGGCTTGGAAAATATAGTGATTTTGCATTTGAGTTGTTTTAAAATTAGGTGTAATAAATTGGTTTCCATTTCTCATTAGTTTGTAAAATTCTTGATATTCTTTGTTATTTTTTCTTTACAGATTTTTATGATGGAAGCTTGAATATGTCATCGATATTTGGAACTGGAAACAAACCGATGATCATAAAAATCGGTTCAGCCGTTTTCGAGGTACAAATGGTGTAACGAACCCGACTTTGTTTTATAATAGTTTATAAGAAGTAAATTAAATAAAAACAATCTATTTGTAAATAACTTTGTTTATAAAGTATGGAAAATATTCTTACCTTGCCGCTGTGATTCTGCGAAATTTGTGATCAGCAACACCGTAAACACAATTTTTAAGAAATAACGCATTTTTAAAATAATTTTGCGACACCGAATTTATTTTTAAATTTTTTTACTTGGTACCTCTCCAAGCGTTAAGGACGCACTGTTTTTCAATGAGCTCCATAATCCTAATTATATCAGTATATTTGCACTCGGGGTCACACAAAAGATAACATTTTTTCCTCTCTCATATGTAAATTATATGTGAATAACTTTTATCCTAACCCTCTGGATGCCAGTTAAATGCCAGAAATAATTTCCTTTTTGGGGGAAGCTGTGTGGAGGGTCTTTTTAACGAATAATTATTGTTACTGGTATATGCGAGTTCTGTCAACGATGACCGTTTTTAGTCGGGAAATATACACCGAAGGCAAAGGAATGATATGCCAAACCGAATTTTCAAAACAAACGCAAGATAACATTGAGCATTTTAGAAACAGCATGACAGAATATTCCAGGATCTAATCTATTGAATAATAAATAAAGTAGTGCAAAGTTTAAAAATATATGGAAAATGTCGATGGTGTTCCCCATTCCTTTAATACTATTGTTTATTGTGAATAATACGAAATATGCTTGAATCTTCAACCTATTATTGTGTTTTCACAACACAAGCAAGTACTGGAAATAATAAGTTAGAAAAAATATTCTGATTGTATTATCAGATTTTACTTGTGAAAAGGCCATCAACATAATTGTGATTCTTGGGAAAGTAAATAAACGAAAAGCAGTTCACTCTTTCAGCATTCTCGGTTCATTGAAACCATTGGTCGTTTATAAAGAGTCGCTATAAACTTATTTAGTTTAGAAGATACCTCCAAGGAATAAAATATGTAAAAACTTGTGTAGTCATGATCGGAACTAACGGAAAACACAATAATAGTTCTTCAAGGATCAGTATTGGATTCATTTTCATTTTAAATTAATTTTAATGACATACTAACACATTATTTTAACATTTTCAGTGCAGACACAATAAATTTAAAAAAAAAAACCGCAAAAAAAACTGCAAAAAAACTCAAAAATTCAAAAATGGCATTATGACTATATGGAGGGTATTTTTATGGAGACGACGTTCTGGGAAGAAAAAAAAGGTATGAGGGGTGGGAAGGAACCTGGGGGTCAATGTGTCTAGGAGTAACGGACGTATGAATCCATCCCTACCACTTCGGTGCAAACCGATGAGTCGAGGCCAGTGTGCCCTGATCAGTATCACTTGGTGTGACCTCTGGGCAGGGGTTTTGGTTAGGTATCCGTTAAATGATTCCAGGGGAAGCGGTACCCATACACGCCTTCCAAATTGAATACACTAATAAGGTCACAATTGATATCATACACTTTTTTTTGTCCTTTTGCCTGCACAAAATTTAATTATTTACATGCTAGTTGTGAGCGGCTCAGAGCGTTGTGCGGGCTACGGGTATAATAATAGCCACAGCACCACCGGGCGAGTAAGTACTGCGCAACGCTCACAGCTCACCTGTTAGAACCAGCTATAACAATGGCTGAGACGCGACAGTCATGGGAAGCCATTTGATTAAAACCCCATTTTAATTACGCAATGTTCATACCGATGTGATCCGTTTCCACAGCGGGTACCTTCCCACAGTTAGTAGTAGACGCTGCGCCGATACCACCCTACTAGGGCAGGGGAAATAAAACTGTGGTTGACGTACCAGTAGTTAATTGTATAGAAAACGAGTCATAGATAGTAAAAACAGATTTATTTCTTAAGCAGTTTCGTATAACGGCCCTCCACACTGGTGAAAAAATTCATGTTAAAGTGTTGATAGTAATAAATTACTAATAATAATAAAAATATAAAGATGTAGGATTACAAAAGATGTTTTAAATATTTATATTGAGGGATCAGTAGAATTTATCGGTCCAGTTAGGAGTTCTACCGAGCCGAACCCTCTGATATGAAAATATCTGGAGTCGGTTAATTATTTTCTTATTTGGTCTCTTGTGGATTGACGTATTGTTCTTGTATTGTTTTGTATTTATTATACTTATATAGTGCATTTACATTGCGTGGATATACTAGATAATCAGTTGTGGAAAAGTGTGTCGAAGGGTTTAGTCTTTCCTGTGGGAACGATTTAACCCGGACATAAAATCTGGAGCAACAAGAAAAAAGGATAATTGTACAGCGCTGTTTGTTATGTTTAAACATACACATATATATAATGCCGCCTGCATGGCCTAGTAATAATAATTGGATAATTTGTATAATAGCTAAGCGTTGCTAAACCATTCATCCGATTGCGATGAAACTTTGGGTTTTGATGTGCGCATGCCTGCGATGCCTGCAGGGCAGTAGGTACCTACCCGCTTACTATGAAATAATATTTTTTCTGTATTTTTTTTTAACTGCAATAAATCAAAGTTTTAGTTTCTAAGAAATTCTGAATAATACATTTTTATAACGTCGTTCTTGTGAAAAATTACAACTACGTACCTTCCATGTACCTACCCGCGCACTATGAAATAATATTTTTTCTGTTAGTAAGTAAAGTTAGTTTTAACCCGTTAGTTGCTTTGCAACGGGCATAATCTAGTTATTATTATTATTTAATTCACTCTTAATAACATACCCCAGTAATAATCATCAATGTTAGTACAATACTGTTAAACTGTTAAAACTGTTAATTACCAATGGGATCTTTACGTGATCAGGGAATAGTTTATAAATGCGTGTCGAGTATTAATTATAATTGCACAATAATGAGTTCTACAGCTAATCCTAGCTTTCGGCGCTGTCGGTGATAAAGGAGACAGAGCAAGGGCGAACATCTTCTTTTATACTCGTTCATCTCCCGTCTCGCTCTTGCATCCGGAGTACCATTCTCACAATACTATTCTTCAACATGGGTTCTATATATTTTAAACAGCATATTTTACTTCGTGATAAATAATTACATTTCCACAAAAGTATTATGTATATTCCATGTTATGTATAAAATAAATAAATAATGTTTAAAACATAGGCGGTTTTCACATACATGAAGAAAAAGAAAACATGGTTGCCGATTGTCCATTTCCCGTGTCGCGCGTCGTCAGTATTACAGGTATATGTGTTTGTTCACCGGCCGCGGCCGGTGTGTGAATTGTGAATGCAGCTTTCCATTAATGATGGAATATGAACAGGGACAGTACCTTCTCTAGTGCTTCAACTACTTCCAACTAAACTACAAACTAACTACCGGTAAATGTCCATTTAGATTTGGATTCATTATTTCCCTCGGCAAATAATACCGAGCTAATCAGAGGATGGTAACAATGCACGCAACAGTTCCATTTTCTAACATCTCTTTGTGTTCAATATAGATATCAAAAATATTGTCTGATGGCCTAGGTATAGCCTGTAGAAAATATTAAAAATGGAAATTCAAAATTTGTAGGCTGACAATACCAATTTAACTGTCAAATATTATTTTAAAGCGCAATGACACTGAATATGTAGAACACTGTAAATCACATTTTTAAAAACATTTTTATTCTTAAAGAAAAAAAAAAAAAATCAAAGAAGCACTGCTCTTAAGGTACCTACTTAATGACATGAATGGTGTTTTACATAGTGATTTAATTTATTATTTAATAAATAACAAATCACTTTGTTTAAACCACTTTTTTAATTAACAGTATCGACATGTATATATATATACATATTAACATATCCTGAAGAAGATAACATTGTTATTGAAACATGTCGATTCTGTTAATTAAAAAAGTGGTTTAAACAAAGTGATTTGTTATTAATTAAATAATCAATAATGCCACAAAGTTATTTTGCAAAGTTTGAAGAAGTGATTTAATTTAATTTAACAGTAGGTAGAAAGGAAGAATCACTAATGGTGAGTTTAGTTACACTACTTTTAGATATGAATGAGTTATATGTATTTAGATCTAAAATGAGACACATGATCTGAAGACAACGCTAGTACTTAAACTAGTAAAATTTCTAAAGCTTTCTAAGCAATTTCTAAACCGTGCTATATATTTTATTCTTCATTGTGTTAACACAAAATTATGTAATTCTAATTTTGAGATCAGTGGGTATAGTATAGTGCAATGAAAATTATATTTTTAGTATTGTCATTTGAACAACAGTGGCGCCATCCTATGTGTTCTACTCTTATTTGACAAACTGTACATCGACCAACAAAGTCTAAAGAGGACGAGTGAGTGTTAAAAATGACTAAAAATTGTATTACGAAATCATTTGTTAAAAAGAGAGTTATTTCTCACTCAGAAGATAGCAAGTAGGGGTAGGCAGAGAGGACGGACCGTTAAACAACTTGGTCTTGGCGCTTTGCCTCATTCGCATGCATACATCGTCTCATACATACTATTCTATTGTTCTGACTCTTGACATGACCCGACTCAAGTATTGATTCATGCACATGATCGTACTTCCTATACTATCCTTACACTTCTTTCATCGTCCATTCGCTCTATATGCCCAAACCATCTGAGCGTTACTCATTAGCCCACACGATCATACACGGTTTTACCACACATACGCCTCAGGAATCTCGTTTCTAGTTTCTACAGCATTCAGTCTACTTTCATCCTTACTCTGCCGGTTCCAAACCTCACTGCCATATATCAGGGTAGGTGGAACTCCATTATTTACTTTTTTTTTAATATTTTGTAGGTCTGCAAGGAACAAATTTTACCCCCAAGAAATTTCTTTCAAAGCGAGGTGACGGAATCAGATGGGGAGTTTGGTTATAAAATTAACCAAATTATTCGACCAAATTTATAAGAACGCCATATCTAGAGTTGATCATATACCGACGCTTACGTACAATAATCAGTATAATCTAATTACTATACAAGAAATTTTACGGCTCGAATATAATTTAACGACCTCCGTGGTCGAGGGGTAAGGCTCTCAACTATAAATCCGGAGTTCACGGGTTCAAATCCCGGCGTCCACAAGTAAATTTTATCTATCTATCTATATGTATGTATAAATAAAAATGAATCGCCGAAATGTATGTACGCGCATAACTTCCGAACGACTGCACCAAATTGGATAATTCTTTTTTTTTCGGTGTTCGTTATAGTCAAGACAAAATGAATGTACAGGGACTGAATGTATGGAATGCGGGAGGGGGGAGGAGGACGTGGGAGGGGAAATCGGGTAGGGGATTCGCGGGAGGGGGGGGAGAGGAACCTGGGAGGGGGGAGGGGAACTCGGGAGTAGGATTCGCAGGACGGGGGAAGGGGGGAGTGGAGTGGGGAGAGGGAAGGTGGAGGAGGCGGAGTGGGAACATGTGAGGGGAAGGGGACGCGGGAGAGGAAGTGGAGGCGGAAGGGGAACAGGACCAATGGGAAAGGACAGGCAGGGAGAAACAATTTCTATATTAAATAGCAAAGCAACGCATGCAGGGAACCAGCTTGTAACTAGCTGCTAGTTTATAATAATAACAATGAAATAACTTTCTTTGAATGCCACTTTATTATTATATCTTAACACAGAGTATTTAAAGGTAAAATAAAAGAGGATAATAAAAGGGAGGTACTTAATTGAGAGGGGGTAAAAGTAGGTGGGAAGGGAAAGAGGTTAAAAATGGGACTGTTTGACAAATCTTATTATGTATACACCCACAAAGTGTTTTCTACGTATGAAAATAAAGTTTTTATTTGATTAATTTGTGTTGTTTCACAATGCATTCTATTAAATAACAATATACGTAGTTATGTACCTACTTACAGCACGTTCCAGAGTAAAAGGTACTCAAAGTATCGCCCTGGTGAAAGACCACCATTCAGAATCTAAAAATTGCTTGAAATAGCTTTAACCGTGTTTAGTGACTGTATCTGAATAGCCAGGTACATCCCCACCTTCCTCCTCCCTATCTCCTTCCCATCCCCACTATCTTCAGCATCAAAACATACCCCAGTCGGGTATGCCTTAGTCTCACTGGCTCCAGACGGGGAGACGGGAGCAGTTGAGACTCTTGTGCGGTATTCATATAAAAAATAATAAAAAAATAGAAGAAAAAAAAACAGATTAATTATGAATAAAAATACGTTATGGTAGAATTTTTTTTGTTGGAAGTTAGAAAAAGGTAGGTAGGGGCCCCGAGACGTGCATTGCCTAGGGGCCCCGACAAGCTTAATCCAGCCCTGTGTGTGGGGCTAACGTGTAAAAGAAAATGCTTCTTCGGAGAGTCGAAATTATTGTTAGTAAAAATATTTTTACAGCGGATTTCCACTCAAGATGCCTTCAGATATAAGTATATCGATTTTGGTTGTACGGCCGTACATCCTCTTTGCATACTTACTTGAAGAAAAAATCTGGTGGTAACAAAAACCAATTGGTGATAACATAGTCTTAACGGCTCTAGACGTTTGGGACTAGTTGGGACAGTTGTGCAGTACCAGCTACTCACATAAATCAAAAAAATAACATAAGACAATTTACGTGACGATTTATAGAGGTAATTTATAATGAGTGTGTTCCAAGATGGCGTCGAATGGCAGGTATCAATTGGTGATAACATAGTCTTAACGGCTCTAGACGTTTGGGACTAGTTGGGACAGTTGTGCAGTACCAACTTCTCACATAAATCAAAAAAATAACATAAGACAATTTACGTGACGATTTATAGAGGTAATTTATAATGAGTGTGTTCCAAGATGGCGTCGAATGGCAGGTATCCGCTTACTGGAAAACGTAGTGTTGCCATAATTAGAAAAAGAACATAACACCCAGCTGGGAACGAGTACTTACTGAGTAGGTATCTGGTACCTACCTAATAATCCACCTTTATTCGGCATCAAGGTGAAAAGGCAGACAGGCGAAAGCAGCAGGAATATATGCACCGTACGACCGTACCTGTACGTGTACAGTCTGAAGGCAAATGCACCCCCGGGATGATTTGACAATAAAAAGAGAGATCCATTATGACAACAAGAAAAGTGCATACGACGGTGATTAAGACCCCAGCCAAATGGTATACACTCATTCGCTTTGCAATAACCCGGAGTGAAGAAATACACCCCTGACGCCTTCGTAGGGAAACACAATACACCGGACCAGGGCCGTATTCGACCTATATTTATTTTATTAACGTTTCATAATTCATTTGGATTCACAAATAGCAATTTTTCGTTTAGATTCATATTAGATTAAAAATAGCACTTTTTAGGAGGCCGAAAAATAATTTCTCTCACGGCCTATGTCATCTTTGGGAATTCTGTGTAGATGGTATTTTGAGGAAACAAAGAGATGAAGTTCTAGAAAGGAATTGGGTATGAGAGGTGGATAGGAATCTGGAGACAGTGTCTCCAGGAGTGACGGACGTATGAATCCATCCCTCCCAGTGCACTGAAAGGCGATGTTCCGAGAGAGTCCTGCTCAAGAGGTCTCTCACTCAACCAGTCTCTGCAAATTTAGCCCACCACGCAGCAGACGGGCAGGCAGACGTATCCGTCACCAACATCCGGACATCCCAAGAATACGGGCACCCCTGCTAAGTCACTAAACGTAGCGAACCTCTTGGGGTGACCTATGGCAGAGGTGTTGGTTATCCAATAAATGGTTCCCGGGGCGCAGAAACCTATGCCCGCGTCCCAAATTGAACAATCCAACAAATTTGGAAATTAATTTTCAAGTTCTGTGAGAGTTCTATTTTATTTAAGTGCTGTACAGCAATGATGATAAAACAGAGTTTGTATAGATAGAACAATCACAGCACTTGAAAATTATCTTTGAAATTTGATGAATTGTTCAAGTGCTGTAAAAATACTGAGTCTAGTTTTTTTTTCCTTTTCCCAATTACTTTTGCATTTCTACTTCCCAATATTATTCATTTTTAACCCCTTGACAGCCCTCACTTCACTCGCCATATTTATCAATTTTTTTCTAATGCTTTTAATCCAAAAAAATGTACATATTACCTACATAGCTGCCATGTCACGCAAATGACCCCCAATAGCGCCATCTGCTTCGCGCTTTCTAAATGACCTGCTGTTGCATCCAAAACTGCTTACCGACTAAATTTGGAATTAACTCCTTTCAATTCGTCACATACGAAATACAACACATTATCTAATAACCCAAAACTTCCAGCATCGAACAAAAAAAAATATTGGCAAAAGCTCTTTAAGGGTAGGTACTTTCTCAGCAGCTTTATTAACCGGTGACATATTTAGCAATCTTTCTTTGGAACCGTCTAACTCTTGAATATCTGCTTAATGTATTTATGACATACTTATTCTTTATTTAACTATATCAAGTGCGTCTAGTTTGTTTTTAGTACCTAAATACTAAAACCGAAACTAGACGAAATGGTGTTTGCTGGAATTGGGTGATAGTACGTGTAGGAAAAACAAGGTATTCAAGGAAAGGGTATAACGAATCACTTACCACTGTATCTCTGCGAAGGAACACACTAAACAACCACAATACCTCGAGGTAATTATCGCCACAACAAAACGAATGAGTACAAAGTACTTCCGAGATGGTCAAATTCCTTCATTTTACTTAAAAACGAGATTGTGTACACGAAAAACACCAACAACTCGCTTCCAAGATAGTTTCAAATATTCTTCTGTTTTCATAACAAATCCACTCAAATTTGCACAATTTTTCTTGGCATTGTTCCAAATTTCAAATACTTTCCCAAGTGAAATAAATGGTTAGGGAGAAGTAGGAACTGAATAAACGACATTCCGGTAGGAACTAAGCATAAAAAAATGTTTGCATATTAAAACACCTGAGCTTGGTCCTGGCGCGGTGAGTACCCCGCCTGCCCCGCCTTTATCTCACGTATGCCACATCTTTATATTAATGCTCCGGTTAGCATTTCATTAAGGTGAAAAGACGCTCCCGTTGTCACAGCAGTCGACATAACGCAGGTGGGGCTACCCTGCTCGTGACACGCCACGTGTCGTAGCAAAAATATCACATTTCGTAGAGTGCATGAAATGTGTACCTACTTACCTAACATTTTTTTTCTTCAGAAAGGGTTACGTATATTATCATTTACCTGTAACATACAGCGAGTAGGTACCTATACATACACAATGATTCCTTGTCATCTTATAATTGTTATAAAATTATAAATTTTTGAGTAGTGAATAGCAGGTAGAATGCAGGTGATAATAGCAATAATTTACAAATATTAAATACACGGTGTTTGGATCGGAAACTAGTGATATAATGGGGAAAATGTGGAATCTGCGTCACGTAGAGAGTAGGTACACAGAGATCTCGAAAAAGTTTTTTTTACATTATAATGTATACCTATATATGTATATACAGGGTATTAAAGCACGTACCGGAAGGATTTTAATCAGCGGTTCCTGAGCATATTTGGAGTACAAAAAGAAGATGTCATTTCATGTCCTGTGATGCTTTTTTTCTGTTAAAAACAGAAAAAAAAACATTTTTACGCATATCACATGTCGCCACTGATCACTCAGTTACACCCTGTATATATATTATTTTACTTTGTTTTCTGCAACTAAAGTTATGTAGCCGGGTCTCCGCTCCTTACAAATTTAAATTGCAACAAACAGCTGATAGTAAAACCCCCTAGCGACCGATCTTTCTCAAATTCGACATAAAAATTTCAACTTTGGACTCGTTTTACTCTTAAAAAGAAAGCTCAAATCAAAAACAAAAAAACTCCAAATATGTTGTAGATCCTCCAATTTCCTGCTTGTATGTATCACTAGTTTCCGGACACCGTGTATACAAAAATGTTCGGAAAACAGTGGTACAAGCTGGAAACTGGGGAATCTTGGTCACGTAAATATGGAGAACCCTAAAAAATAACTTTATTTTTTTTTTTGATCGGCATATTTTCATTTTTTTACTTTTTTCCATAACTGGGCAGTTAAAAACTTTTAGCCGGATCTACTCTTCGGCGCACCTTAAATAGTATCATCCTCATTTTAACTTTGTAACCGTTTTTACTAACATTCAGATCCTGCGCAGAAAAGTCCCACAATGGACTGCGCCGCAAACCATAGCCTAAGTTTAGCGAACTTTGCTTTTCTGTGCAGGGTTTTGATTATGTATTTCAAAGTGCGCTCTTCGATGCCCAACATATATTTGATATCGTAGACTTTTCAGAGCACTCTCGAACCCTCCTGGTGCCAAACATAAGGTCACGTGGTTTGTCTCCAACTCGTCGAAATGAAAGCCCAGACCTTATAATAAGGCTTTTTTGGAGAAAAAAAGTATACATTTCTAACACGCCAATTTATTAATTTACTCTAATTAGTCAGTTAAAATTTAAAACCCTTCAAATATCGTGCGTATTTTCTCAGAATGTCAAAATATTTCCGCTTTGCAATATAATACAATTTGGGAGGCGGGTATGGGTACCGCCGCCCCGGGAACTATTTATTGGATAACCAAAACCTCTGCCATAGATCACCCTAAGAGGTTCGCTACGTTTGGTGACTTAGCAGGGGCGCCCGGGTTCATGGGGTGAGGTTTTACGGGTCTTGGCGACGGATGCGTCTGCCCACCAGTATTACAGGCCGGATCGGGAGAGAATGGTTAAGGGTTGACTTCTCCAGCCGTACTTTATCGGAACATCGCCTTGCACCGCAGTGGGAGGCACTGGGAGGGATGGATTCTTACCTACGGCCTGTCACTCCTGGACACACTGACCCCCAGATTCCTACCTACTTCCTATCCTTCCTTTCCTAAAAAGACCCTCCACACAGCATCCCCAAAGATGGCATAGGTCTTGAAGGGAATTATTTTCCTCAGGGCTTCCTGTGTGGAGCTAATGTAAAAAAAAAACAAATAAATGGAATAATAATAATAATTGTTGGATGATTTTTATAGTGCCATTTTCGTGAGAAAATCACCTCAAGAGCTGAATATTTCTGAACTTATCCAAAAACTAAAAACTGTTTTTGAAAGGTGATGAAATCCAAATCCAAAAAACGATTTAATTTTTTAAATATAATTTTTTTTAATGCAAATAAAAAGCTTTTTAAAAGTACGTTTAAAAAAACATTAATAATAATATTAAAAAACGCATATATAATTATAAACGTTGTGGTCACCTCACTTTTTTGTCGTTCCATGTAAAAATAATTCTTTAAAAATTCACAAAGTTTCATAATATTTTTTCAAATTACGGACGGAACTTAGGTTTCATAAAGGTGTTCATTTTAATTAGTTTGTGGTTAACTTTTAGATTTGAATATATAGGGTAATATTTTCTCTTTCCAATGCCGTTTAGATCATATTTCTCACTATGATAGACAAGAGAGGCACAAAGATTCTATGAGACCAATGTGAACTTGGACAAATATAGTCTCCTGTGATTGGTTAAATGCAACTGTCGGACCTGTAAATATTTTTAAATACAAATGTAAATAATTATCTAAATCTAAGGATCAAACGGTAATTCGGTTTTACCATGTCAAATTTCTAAATTCACAGAAACAAAGACTGATTTCGAAATTAATTTTAGAGGTGTAAGATGAATTTGTTGGTTTCTCAAGTAGTACATAATATATTTTTGATAAAATACTTACAGTTTTTACAAATAAAACATTTTAAAAAAATCACTTTTCGGTTATAGAATCCGTAATGCCAACAATACACAACATCTTTTTTCAGCCAGATTCCAATTAGAGACCAAAGTCAACAATTTTACGTTTTTAGCTTTACGCGATCGCTATTTTCATCCCTATTTTCATACCTACGATTTCAATTGTCATCACTGAAAACAACACATGAACCATGCTGTTTGCTGTGATGCCAATTGAAATCGTAGATATGAAAATAGAGATGAAAATAGCGACCGCGTAAAGTGAAAAATGTTGACTTTGGTCTCTAATTGGAATCGGTCTGAAAAAAGATGTTGTGTATTGTAGGCGTTAGTACCATTCCGTGACAATATTTGTCCACTTTTTAGCCACTGAAGTGTTCCGATATACCGACTATACAATGGATTTCAACCTTCAGGAATTTCCGAGTCTTCAGTTTGGAAATTTCCCGCCCTCAAAAATTACACCACTGAATTTGATTATTGTGACATATAAACTGATTATAGTGTTAGAGAGCCTTTGAATGCACTTACCTATATTTAACTGCTTATCCCATATTTTTAGGATTCATAAAAAAAAAATCATTAAAAAAAACATTACTTACGAACACATAAATTCACGTATTAATTATGTACTTAGTACCTACCTATTTGGAGAATATTCAAAATTATGACTTCTATTTATAGTCTACGTTTATATTAAACACAGATTTAAATTTAAATTCGAAATGTATTTTTATAATATAATATATTATGTAAACACATGATTAATGATTTGTAAAATATCATATTTCAACAATTTCGGTTTGCGATAATAAAATGTCAATAAAACAGATAATAATTCAGAAGAGATGTGAGACATCTCTTGTTAAAAAGTGAAACTACTAAGTTATTTCGGTGATTTCAAAGTATACAATGTGTGGGAACTGAAAAATTGTGATAAATTGAAAATATCCACTGATTTGAAAAGAATCCACATTATAACCCTCCATTAATGTTCTGGGCAATGAGAGATACAATAAATTATTATCGTCCTTAGTCCCAGAATTTAGGGAATGAAAAAAAATTCAGACTTCAGGTAATCTTTCTTCATTATTTGTTTTTGGGGTGTTACGCCATATTGCGCTACCTCCTTCTTTAGCCAACGCTGTCCGAAACGTTGGCTAAAGAAGAAGGTTGCGCAACACGGCATAACACCCCAAAAACAAATAACGAAAATATTTTTACAATTTGGGAGGCGGGTACTGCCACCCCATCAACCATTTATTAGATAAGCAACACTTCTTCCAAAGATCAGTCAACCCAAGTGACTCGCTACGTTTATTGTCTTAGCAGGAGTGCCCGGGTTCATGGGGTAAGGTTTGTACAGATCTTGGCAGCGAATGCGTTTGTCCACCTGTGTGTGTGGCGTGCCGAACCGGGAGACTGGTTGAAGGAGACCTAACCTAGACCTCTCCAGTCGGACTCTTTCGACCCATCACCTTGGACCGCAGTGGGAGGAATGGTTCATACTTCCATCACTCCTGAACACATTGATCCCCAGATTCCTACTCACCCCATATACCTTTTTTCTTCCCAGAACTTCGTCTTCTTCCTTTCCCTAAAGAGACCCTTCACAAAGCATCCCTAAAGATGGCATAGTCCTTGAGGGATTTTTTTTCCTTAGGGCATCCTGTGAGGAGCTAATGTAAAAATAATTTGGTATTGATGGAAAATGAAAATAAAAAGTAAAAGAAACCGAATGGAAAGCATGAAAAAAGGATAAAAACATGTACAAACTTTGTCGAAAATGCCCATCCGCTTAATTATTCCTTTGCTATTGAAATTATTACTTGGCCTTAGCTGTGTTTAGTAACCAGATCTGAATAGCTAGGCACTCCCCAACCTTCTGTCTTCTTCTGCTTCGCCTTCCCCTCTCCCACTTCCTCGAGCCTCACAACAAATTGAAGATGCAATCGTCCCATTATCTCTCTATGGCTTGGACTCTTGTGCGACATAAAATATAAATAAAACGGTTTTAATAAGTTTTTAATATTAATTTATAATTTCTTCCTGTATGTCGGGCAAAAATACATTTTTATACATAATTATTTATTATCACATTGGTATGTCTTTCAATAAAAAATATTTTCCTTACAAAATAAAAATAATATAATATTTCAAAAATTATTTAGTACATTTTATTGAGTAGAAATTATTACAGTATTATCCTTAAAAATCAATTGGTAACAACGTATTATATATTTGGGGTATATCTACACAATGTACAAAAATTAATATCAGTTGAAATGAGTATTTTTTGAAAATTCTATTTATTAGGAATGGAGAATTTTTTTGTTTAATTAAATGAAGACAATATTAGCAAAACTCAATCGAAAATCTGAAAGCAGAAAATAGGACTTGAACCCAAGACCTACACCTTGCCAGGGCGGAGCTCTACCAACTGAATTAATGTGTCTCTATCCAATTCGGTCATATTTAACTGTATCATACTTCTTATAAGCAATAATTATTAGCCTGAAACACTCAATCTACATTGAAAAAATCTCCCGAGAAAAGATAGTTGCCGCCAACGGGACATGAACCCATGTCCCTCTGATTGCCGGTCAGGAGCTCTACCACTGAGCTATGGCGGCTTATCTAATACCCGCCAAATAATTCAATATATACTAGTAGACGGGTCTCGAACCCGCGTCCTTCTGATATCGGATCAAATGCTCTACCATTGAGCTACGTCGGCTTATCTCCCACCCACCAAATAATTCTATACTAGTGATTCAATCAACAATTACTGCTTATTACGTTTTTCCACCTGAAAACAACCAACTTTATTTATATTGTCATATGCTATGTCTTCATTTAATTAAATATTACAATTTGAGGTTTTACTCACTAATTTAAAAATACAAACATTTTTTTGTTGTTGTTCAAAACCTCTCAGACTAATTTGTTCACTTAGGAACAGCTCAGCTCAACTCAACAGCTCAACTTGGAAATCATTGTATCTCCCTTACATAGTGAGAAATATTATCTAAATGGTGTTATGCTGCGGATACATGCACAAACATAAACTGAGCCGAGCTACAAATTATGGGAAAAGAACGAAGCAACAGCAAACTAGGCAAAACGCCGCTTGCGGTTGCTTCATTCCTTTCCCTAAATTTGTGGTTCGGTTCGCGGAAATACCTGCGCGGTGTTATATGTACGCAGCATAGAAAGATAAAACACCACGCTTTATATTCGAATCTAGAAGTTAACCACAGAAAAATTAAAATGTGCACCTTTATGAAACCAAAGTTTCCGACCGCAATTTTTTATAATAAAATACATTTATCTAATAAAATATGTGTGGTATAATTTTTTTTCACTATCAGAATGTAATTTTAGTTAGAAAAAATGTAAGGAAAAGAATTTTTTAAAATTTAAATATTTCAAAAATTATGTTTTTTTTTAAATAACAAAATTTGAAAGCGTATTTCATCACCTTTCAAAAACAGTTTTTAGTTTTCGGATTCATTCAGAAATATTAAATTTATTTGGATTTTATTGCAAAACGATATTTTCTGAACTGCTGACTGAATATAACCGAGGCCTGAGGGCTTAATTAACATTATTGCTATATTTTCGGCTTGTTCTAAATATTGGTATGCATAGGGTGTATAACAAAATCTTGGTTAATTTGTTGGGTGTTTAAACTATAGAAGGTAAGGCTTCAAAATGTTGTTGATAAACCACTCGCTGGAGAACTGAAGATGGTTTCCCGGAGTTGAGAGAAACACCAATTTTCCGGCCTGGTCCATCGCTTTTAAACCTAAACGATCCTAGAAAAATACAAAAAAAAATTAATAATCCAACATTAAAAGCACAATTCTGACATTGAATTACAGAAAGAATATTTTCAAACATTGGTATAAATTAATCAAGACACACACCAAAAAATTTATTTATTTATATTCTCACCATACATTTTGTTATTGTTTTTTTTTTTTACATAAATTAACCTCACTAGGACTAATGCCTGTATTGAGGTTAATAATTATAATTTGAGGATGCATTTTACATGTAAACACAATATAAATACACTACTAAACTTTTAAAACACTAATATTACGTACTAATTACCCATCTATAATTACCATTTAAATAGTTTTATTGACGTACTGTAATATGATAATATAATATAATAATATGAAGACCAGATGGGTAATGGGTAATTCTGCAAATAGATGGCAATAATAGTGTAATGTTCTGTTATTTTTCTTAACAATACAGTTCTGATGATCGAGAGTTTTCAATAATACTTCGGTTCATTAAAGATTACAAGTCTTGTTTCTTATTGTGTCGTATTTACAATGAATATCTAACTGGACTTAACGTCCGTTCTAAAGGATGCACTCTGTTAATCTGCAGTGCGGAAATCTCTCACTGAAGGACCGCCTGTAGATCGGATATGATAGGCAATCTTCGTAACCGTTCGGGTATCAGACCCAAACGTCCAACAATTGTCTCTATCATGCAATACTGCCAATGACACATATTGAGACACCTTAAAACTACAAATAACTACATATAACGACATCTGTTGACAGACATTGAATCTACATACTCTAACTACATCTGTTGAGAGAAATTGAAACTGTATTTATATTTACAAAAACTACAATTAGGTATCTATCATTGATGTGTGGTATGTACTGAGTCAGCGGTAGATGGCTGGTTAAAAAAGACAACACGTCTGTTTGACGAACGGTCTATTTTGGTTAATGGTTAGTGTGTATTTGTAAAGAAAAAAGTGGGGGGAGCACCTTGTCACACAATCAGAACAGCAATATACGAAAGAGAACGGCCATGTTCATTTTCATTAACACATTACTGTCATAGTTGCAGATCGTCATTCAATTTTAATTGCTTGTTATTGCTCAAACTATATAAAAGTTTATTAATTAGCAATAAATAATACAACTACCCATTAATCCATGAGAGAAAATAATACAATGAAATAATTAGCAATAGTAATAATATGACTGATTTGAAGGTTGATATTATGAAACAATAGTGTTCTTGTTCAGGGTTTTGTACGGATCCTCTTCTTGGATGAGCAGCTGTAACCTAATCTTTGTAGGTATTGTGTGAGGATATTTATTACTGTGAAGATTTCAATGCTCCAAATAAAGTTTTTTTTAACTCCACTCAGGAGACATTGAGGAAAATAATTGCCCTCAGGGCCTATGTCATCTCGGAGTATGGATGTGGAGGATCTTTTTGAGAGGAAGGAGTGAATATGGGTCTTGAAGAGACCTATACAGCTGGTGGGAGGAAAGGCCGACGAGTCATATCTTAGCCGAGCTGTTGAACTTAAGAAAGAGTCGAAGAAGCGACTCCTTCTCATGTGACAAATGTCAACTACGTACATATGATGGGCGCGTGTTTTGCGTGTTTCCCGAGTATGCATGAGGGCGAATCTTTCACATTACTCGAAATCGATACCCTTATATAATTTAATGTATTTGTGAGCGAGGTTAATATGAATCATCCTATACCCGAGGATCTAATAATGGTAAAATTACTCTACACGACTATGCACCGGTGCTGAAGAGATCAATGACGCTACTTTCTCGGAGCATCTTCAATTGAAACACAGATAGAGCAAGGACAGCATTCCCACCTGATGCCTGTCCTCTGGAGATTGCAATCCTTTTGTTAAAATAGGAGAATCTATCAAACAGACTGCCTGATTTTGCACAAAGTCAAGGTTTTTCTTTGTTGCTTTTTGTCAATCTCTTATTCTTTGTATCAGGGAGTCATAACTATTAAAATAAATCATTACATTATCAATAACAGTAAAATCTGTCAATCAACCAACCTTCTGGTAAACGTCGGACTCTTGCAAAGTCTGCATCTCCTTGGCCTGTCCCGGCTTATAGAAGCCGAACCACTCGGTCTCGCGCGGCTGTACGATAGAGTCATCCTCGAACATGACCATCACAAAGTTCTGCAGCTGAGCCAGGTTGTCCACGTAGCTCTGGTTGACGGAGTTCTCGTTGTTGATGTCAGCCAGGAACAGGCTGTTCTGCTTGTACTCATCTTCATTGAGAGGGTCGTGCCAATAGGTGGCTTGAACCAGGAGGTGCTGAACCCAACTGAAAAGATAAAATAATTTGTTACAATATTTTATAATAATAATAATGTTTTATTCCAGGATGTGGGGAGGATAGTGCAATCCCACATGTCCCATAGAGTTATACATACATATTTTATACAACAGATAAAGTTAAGAAAAAAAAAAAACATATGCGGTAATAGAAATGATCAATTATAATGTAGGAAGTGGTCTTACTTTCAATATTTCAGAGTTAATTAAAGATGCTTCAAACTCTATTACATATGATGACCTTCAAATCAACTTTCGTAGCCATTTTGAATTTTGAACATTTGAAATGTCTCTGTTAAACTAGCAAATCCTCTGCCATCTATCAATTGTGATCAGCTGTCAAGCGTAATGGTCATGTTATTATGCTAAAAGCAGAAATTCAAACTCGCGACCTCCGGATATCTAGTGGACAGCCTTACCCCTCGACCACGGAGACAATATAAAAATAATTGTCATACAAACTATAGAGATAAATAGAAGTGTTTTTGTTGTAGGGGGTGTCTGTAAGGTCAATTTTATCTTACTTTGAATGAAATTATCAAAGCATTATTGAAATTCTTTTGTGAAAAGATAATCAATTGATTGGCCCGTTTGGGGCCTTTGGAGACGAAAGGTTTTATATAAACTGGTGACATCGGGTTTTTTAAAATCGATAAATCACACTACTAAAAGTGTTAGTTTTACTATGTCTTTGGAGAATTTAATATTAGGGCGAGATACTTGGTGAGGGTGAAATACCTGAAGTACGCTGCGTGGTTGAGCAGGCGCCGCATGTAGTCACAAGCCGCATGCGCGAGGGCTCCGCAGTTGGGCAGCCCGTATACGCCCTGATGCTGGCCCCCCAGGGAGACTAGGTTCAACACGGGCGGGATCTGGTCACCGCATCTCTGCACCACGGCTCTCCTGGGAAATAAAGTACAAGCAACAGAAATAATTATTTGTTTTTTAACCCTAAAAACTAATTAACTAACCTATTTAACTACTAATAAATATTTAAAATCCCTTTTAAAATTTTTTAAGACCAACAAAATCCTACCAAGTTATATATTTTGTTTAAGGCGAAGCACTATGAAGTAATGCAAAATCATGTGTTTTTATTTGAAAACTTAATGGCTAAGGAATATTTTAGATACCTTAATTAAACACTGCGAATAAATCAGTCCTTTGAAATATTCAAGTATTTTTTGATAAGTCTTTTCATGAACCCAGCAAAAATAAAATATCAGGCCTATAAAAACTGCTTTAAACCTTAAAATCTCCTACATACGAATCCCTTTTCGGTTATGGTTTTATTATGTAATGCGACAAATTAAATTCTTTAGAAAATTATCGTAAAACACAATCGCAAAATAAAATATAACATTCTTTTGGGCAATGTTTTTCTCTCGCATCAATCAAAACAGGTGGCGGATATTAAGAGGGAATTTAAACCTTATTGGCCTCTACGTAAGGAGTGTTATTGTTAGCGGCCTGATTCCAAAATATTGCACAACGTGGTGCATTAACTAAATATGTTTATTATTATTTTGAGGTATATTTACAGAAACTGGCTGCCTTGTGAAAAGCCCACAGCGTTGAAGCCGTCCTTCAGTAGAGGGTCCTCCTTGAGCAGGTTGCACGCCATTTCAATCTGTCGGTCAGCCGCCATAAAGTAACCGTTCTCCAGGTCCTGCGCCACCGAGTCTCCGATCTGCAGCGACTTCACATACACCCCTTCCAACTGCTCCTCCAAGAAGGTCTTGAAGGGGCCCAGACTGTAGGGCATGCAGCATGCATCGCCTAATAGTCATGGAAGTAACAAATGTAGTTAAGATGGGAGTTTTATTTTATTTAAGTACCTATATAAAACAGAAAGATTTTTTAAAAAAAAATGTGAATGTCGCACAAGATCCCAACTGCGCCCAACAACCTGGAGCCAGAGAGACTGATTCCATGACAGTTGATCCGCTGAAAATTGGTCCCTCGGCAAACTTATATACAACTAGCAGATTCCCGGCCTGCGTTGCAATGCCATATTCAAAGAAATAAATTGTTTCTCCCCACATGTCCTTTCACGCGCGTCCCCGTAACCCTCCCTCATCACTTTCCCCTCCCGTGTTCCCCGCCTACCCTCTCCCCTCTCCCGCTCCCCCGTCCCGCTAACCCCCCTCCCGCGTTCCATATATTCAGTCCCAGTACATTCAGTTTTCAAACAGCTCGCGTGCCACATATTACAATTTTTTTATTCAAATTTTCATTTTTCATATATTACAAAAATATTCATTTTCATATATTATACGAACAATCAATCTAATTGCATACCTAACATAAGTACCTACTTAAAATATCTATAATTTAAAAAAAACATGGACAATTCTTTTGTTAAAAAACAAAACAAAAAACAGCTGACTACTAAATTCACATTCATCAAATGTGCGAACTATCAAACGTGCAAAGTTAAAATAGTCATTAATTTTTCTGAAATTATCCAATTTTCTTAATTTTTCTTTCCGTAAGAGCCTTCTACAAAGTATTGGAAAACTTTAAAAAAAAAGATGAATGAAATAAGTAAAGTCGTTCTGAAGTTATGGGGTGACCAAGGACCAAGGGAAACAGGGCTTAATTTATGTATATATATATATAGATATGCAGTCGGTTTAAGGAAAATACGTTATACCTAATTACACAAAACATAACTAAGTGACCCCGAAGGGACGTGCAGAGAGGATGTAATAATAATAAGAAGATGTTTATTCCGGTATGTGGGGAGGTTAGTGCAGTTCCACACATTCCATATAGATATACATGCATTACATTACATTATATATGATGTGCCACCGAATAACAAGTATAAAACATATTTTCATTCAAATGCATCAAAGTAAAATATACTTGTCTGGTAAAGTGTGAACAAGCCGCCGCATGCCCCTACACTTTAAATAGGCATACATTTTGAAAAGTAAACTACTTTTAAACTTAATTACCACAAGAAACATCGGTTTCAGTAAAGTTAAAAATTGCCCATATAAAACATCTCCATAACCGCCATGTTTTTTTTGTATGGATTTGACATTCACGAAGTTTTGTTTCAAACTAAATACGCATGAATTACTTAATTTACCTAAACTAAGAACCTAATAACCTATTTTGAGTACGTAAATAGTTGTTCCTTGTAGTAATTGTTGAAATGAAGTGTAATTTCCATAATCTTTGCTTAAAAGTGCGGCGGCTTTTTCACAAATTAATAAAATTCGTTTTCATATTCATACCACCTTATTTTTAAGTCGATTTTCCGCTTGAAATTCGTAAATAACCAACAAAAAATTGGAATTTTATAAATAATAAGTTCACTTAAATATCATAATAATATAAATTTAAATAATAATAGTAAATATCATTTCGGGGGGCAATTATCGGCAGATCAACTGTCGGGTCACCAGTGAGACTATGGCATCCCCAATTGGGATATATTGATAAGTAAAAAAGGTAAGTCAAATAAGTATTGTAAAAAAATATATGTATTATTTGCTTACCCATCCCGTGCCAAAGTACAATCGGCTTAGAAGAATAACAAATTTGAAAAAGAGTACAAACTACAATTAATTTTAATAAAATCATTGCTAGAGTGATCGCCGGTGATAACCTTTCTATTAATAAAATAATTTAATTATTGTAAACAACTCAATCGATAACCAAAGGCGCCACAGTGCAGCACTTCAAATGACAGAAGAAAACAAACAATAACGATTGAGAAAAATTGTCATCACAAAAGTCAGCTGTCACCGCCTGACATTTAGCAATTAGAACGGTGTTGCCACATTAAATAAATCAATAAGTATAGCGAGATTTATATCGAGTACCTTACCGGAAAATAAAAAACTTCCACTCAATTGACCGATAATATTGTTATTATTTGTATCAATTTCATCAATAATTATAACTTTTTTGTATTTTCAATGTCAACATTCGATTAAATTTATCATCCACCTTTTACTTGCTTTTAAAAAATATCTCAGCGAAGAATAAATCTGTTTTCGAAGTGAAAATTCTTTGGCACCGTTGTGATTAGAAAATCGATGTAACGAAAAAGCGACACTAAAAAGAGACAAATACTTACTTACATCTTTAGGATTTAGCCTGCGAGAGAATAAGAACGAATAGCCGCTCTCCTCTTTGTGTAGTGCTTCGTAGCCTCCCCACTCTTGTCTACTTTAGTTTTCTGAAGGTTTCACTTCTACGACGTGTGAACTGCACACTTGAATTTTTTACTTCTTTAGCACCGTTGTGATTCGAAACTCGATGAAATGAAAAAGCGAAATTAAAATGAGTCAAACACACAGTATACACCTACTTACAGGATTTGCCTGCAAAAGAATGAGGTAGAATAAGCGATCTCCTCTTTGTGTAGTGCTTCGTAGCCACCCCACTCTTGTCTATATTAGTTTTCTGAAGGTTTCACTTCTACCGCTTGTGAACTACACACTTGTAATTTTTTTTTTTTTGAAGCAGCAAGAACTCTTGATCTCTCTGGGATTTTTAGGTACACTCACCTTCTAGCTAACAAAACACATTTTCATCAGCTTTGAAATAACAAATTGACTACCAATAATTATAAATTGCCTTACGAATAATTAGCACAGACTGAATTAACGCAAATTGCCAGTATACAATATATTAATCATTTTTCATGCTCGGTGAACACAATACATTTATTTTGCAAATATTCCACAATTTATTTTGAAATACATCTTCCTCTTCTTGCGCCATTTCTACATCTCTTAATAGAAGTTGGACTGATTTGTCTTTTTTTCTGTAGGTTGCCGCTGTAAGCAACGAAAACTGCGAAAAATTATATTTCCTCCTTTTTTTAATTTACGCCCTGCTGTGCTTTTACAATTGATCGTTCGACCTATTTTTTTATAAAATACCTCTTACCTCACTTGTTTCTAGGCACCTGAGCTGTTTCTTCTTCATGAATAGAAGATTATCAAAAACTGTCTGGTTATTATTTTTTCAAAAGTCAAAACTATTTCTATGACTCACCGAAATTATCATTTTCAACAAAATGGAAGAATATTTTAGTTGCGCGGTAAGTATGCACTATTATTATTTCAGTTTAGCAATAATAATATGTTTAAAACAGGAAATATTGGCATAAGGGAAGAGGTGAAAAAATATAACTTTTCATTTATTTTCAGTTTTATTTTGATGTATACACCCGAACACAATTTTATATAAATAAATAAAACTTCATCACTATGAAATTATTATAAGTAGGTTTTTATCCACAATATAATAAATTTTAATTTTTAAAAATATTATACTGGGCGTCCACCGTTCTCTGACGTAATCTAAAAAAATTATATTATAATTAAATAATTAGTAATAAAATTAATGTTTGAGCAAAACATTACAATAATATTGAGACATCAAGGAACTTTGAACAGTTTTCAAGCGGTTATTAATAATATTAACATTATTTTATGTTTAAAATTATAATACCTAAGCGAAATAATTTACCATAATAAAGTCGCTCTTTCTAGAATGTTTCGTTCTAATAATATTTTTTAAATGTAGATTATTTATTCCAAATCAATAATATTATTTTTAGACTTTTGAACAATGTATTATTTTCCCAAAATTATAATATATTTTCTCACCTAATACATTAATACTATATTTTATGGAGAAAACATAAAAAGTTAAAAAATCTTAAAAAATCATTTAGCTTTTTGCTTACCTAAAATTTTTAAGTCTAACAAATATCAAGCAGTCTATATTTTTTCAGGTTTATAAAAACGACGTCATCTTCCTTTCCTTAAGACTAATAAAAACAAAACAATATATTATTAACTTTAAAGTATGGTAATGGCGAAATGGCTATACTTTTACAACAAATAGTAAAATGTATTATTTTATGATTATGGACAAAAGATATTCTTGTTTTAGTGAATTTGCATTTACCCGATAATTTTTTTATAATGTTTCAGTTTTTTTAAATTGTCTTTTGTGTGAAAACTAGAAGCTAGCAGAAAAATGACATTAATTTGGGGAAGGCTGAAGGAAGCTGTTAAGAGATAAGAACGTGGGAAGAGGAAGGTTGGAAAATACCTGTTTATTCATATTCAGATCTAGTTATCAAGCATAGCCAAGTCATTTGTAGCAAAGCTACGATTCTGAATCAATTAATTTTGTATTGTACAATCGTAATTCTAAAGACTTATGTGCAAATATATCCGACTAAAATCATAACCATACAAGACACTATTAATAAATATAATATTATAATGGACCGTATAATTTCGGTCTATGCCCGACCAGAATTCTTACGCATCGTAGAGACGGTCAATAAAACTTAATCGATTGAAAAATCCTCACTGTTCGCGATCAGTGAGAAGTCTCAAATGACAATCGCTTCAATCGCCTCTGTAAACCGTCAGTTGGTCGCATCATTGACGTATACGTCGGCAATTTTTTTGAAGGTCTCCAGCGCGCTTTTAACTATTTTCTTAAAATAATTTTCTTGCAACATTATTTTTCAGCGAGATTTCATTCATAGAGAGTGCAACACTTAATCAATCGATTTTGAGTGGGCGGGAATTTGAAACGAATCCATAATGAATTACGATATTTATAATTCACGACAAAGTTCATGGCTGTATCTAATTGGTTGGAAAAACAGTTCTTCTTCTGGAAGGTCGTTATTCGGGGGGTCGAGGAAAAGGGTTTTTGTGGGGCGAAGGATTGTCAGGTCGCTCGTCTCTCCAAACAGGTTCTTATTCAGTTGTCTGGACATGGGGTTCAGTTTTCTGTAGCTGCCGTGCAGGGTCCTTCTGGATGATGTGAGTCGTTTGGATCTCATGACGGGGGTGAAGGTCTTCGGGTTTGGAGGGGTCTTTTGTGTTAAACAGGAGCCCTCTGGTGCACTGGAAATAAAGAGAAAAGTTTTTATATTAATTACCGTAAAAAATCTAGAACAAACTGGATATAGATGACACATCAAAATGACTAACATTACATAATATCGACTGTGTGTACCCACTTTTTTTATATCAATTTCTTTGAGACGGCGAAGGCGTTTTTAAAAATAAAATTAATGAATCCATTGTGAACAATTACAGACAGAGGAAACTACAAACAGGTAAAATGTGTCAACCAAAAATTTTCCAATACGGAAAATTTCCAATCTTCACTTAAGTAATTTAAAAAAGATCGATGTCTTTAAAAAAAGTTTTCTTTCGTCCAGTGAATTTGAAATGAACGAAGTTATACGACGTTAGGTGGGCATTCACAATTGTTATTATTAGAATAGAAAAATGAAAAGGTACGTAAGTGAATTTTTGCACACCTTATGGTAAATGCTGTTGTACGTACAAAAGGGGAATAATTCTACTATCAGGGAACTTTGTAAAGTGAACAAAGCCCGTCAAAAAGCCGCTCGCAGCGAATCAGCAAAAATCCGCATATGCCTTCATCCTCCATACATTCGATTTAAGTTGGGTACCTGTGCAAATCCAAACCATATAAGACGTAAGCTCCCATTTTCTAAATCTAAATTAAGTTAGTTCTTTTAAAAAATGTTTCAAATGCAGAAAAACTTCCAGTCTGATATCTTTTACAACTTGTTTATCAAATCTTTATCGTAGGTATATAGGTAAATAAAATTTTGTCGTAGCCATAATATTAAAAGATTAAGTACTTATGTACGGAGATTGTTAATAGTACCTACTGATTAGAAAATATAATATGGACCAGCGCAGACCCGTGAAAAATCACGGGATATTCTTAATCTTGATAAATCAGTTCCAATTTTTAAAATTACTGTTAAAATATTTTTCTCATATATTACACATATTAGGAAGATAACTAGGTACTTTTTCGTTTTTCTGATTTTTTTATACAATCAGTTCCAATTTTGAAAATGACACTTAAATTCAAAGCGATTTTTACCTTACTTCACGCAGGATTGATGTACATACTTTCAACCACGGACGTACAAAATATATGGACATGCCCTTATGTGCTAAAAGGCGTGTTATTTCCCCCTCCCATTGGAACCATTTTTCGGAACCGGCTGGGCTTGCGAGAGCCCCGCGTTAATCTAAAAAATGTGACGTCATCATTCTTGTCCGGACCAATGTCGAGCTCTTATCGTACATTTTACGCACGGACGTTGTATGCTATGGAACACATACTATGACATCGAGATACATGGCGACGCGAAACACAAAGCCGCTGTTTACTGGGGTAAGTAAATCATGAAACATTTGTAAAAGTGTCTACGGAAACAAAATATTCGAGTATGAAAATACTCAGAACCTTACTTTGCGAATTTTGACTTGACACATCTGTTCATAACGTGGCATGCAATTCGCGCTCCCATATAAAGAGGTCTATTCATTTAAAAACAGATTTTACTTTCAAGAACTAAATGGTGATATTATAGTGCGAGGTGCCTACATACTGTTAGATTGATTTATTGGCGAATCACAAGTCTCTTTCCTCTCTTCGTCCCGCCATAGTTGGTTTTTACCCCTCATCTGTAAGTTCTCGTCTAGCTATTTGCATGTCTATGCTTTCAACCAAAATTAATATGTTTTGTAGGTAAGTAGGTAGATATCTACTTTATCGCTTGACCGTCATTTCTAATTTTGAAAATTACATTTAAATTCGAAGCAAATTTAAGTATAGTAGGTATAGGCCAAACCGGCCTGACGTTGATGCACAAGTCGTCGCAATAGGCGAGTTTAAGGCCAGAAAAGTTTCATGCCTCCCTTCACACGCCTTTCTCTGTCGCGCGTATTTTTAACGCATCTTTTTCTTTCGCTTACGTTTATTGTAAAGTCAGTAAATGCGCGAGGATGGAACAAGTTCAGGCCGTCATTAAAGTTTGGCGTGTACTATAAAGTTCATAGAGCCCCCGATTTCTCGCTGGACTAACGCACAACACAGAAAAGCTAAATCCCGGTAGTAGGCGCTCAAAAAGAAGAAGGGGAGATATGCAAATACGAATGTTAGAGGGAGCGCGCTAATATTAAAAACGATAATATTTAAGTGAAAATTGTGAAAATGTTTAACAAAACACATAGAGCAAAAACCTCGAGCGGAATGTGTAAAATAGTATTTATAGAAACACTGAATATTTTCATAGATAACTTCAATAACTTGCAAATTAACAGAAAAAAACGCGTTTATCATAATTTTTGGAGCATATTTTGTGATATTTTTCTATCGAGGGAATTTCATAAAATTACCGTTTCGGTGTGACAAATGTATAGATATTATTGTCAAAAATAACATATATTTTCAAGAGAAATATACATATTATAAAACGGTAGAAATTCTGAATAAATCACAACTATTCCTACAATAAACATTCGAAGATAAAAATAGAATACAAGTAAAACATAACATTTATATTGGTTTAGTATCATTTAGTTAGTACCTACCGACGTTTTCCCTATCTCAAAAAATCCCCTTTTCTAGATAAGAATAAAATTATTGGTTTTCCTTCTCGGCCATTGTGGCGAACCAACAATCAATGACAGTATGAAATTCATTATGAAATGCACGTAAATCAGATAATAATATAACCTGTACTATCGAAAATGTTTCTTTTTGTAATCTATTTTCTCTATCTATTATTTTGCCTTGAAAGACAATAAAAAAACAAAAGATAAGCATAGATTATTATTATTGTCGGAAGTTGGCATGTACAATGTAGACTATAGACATTTAGACGGGTACCTACGCGTGCATATTACAGTAAAAAAAATAACAATGGAAACAATTATAATAGTAGACAAGTTCAATAATTTTTTGTGAAAACGAAGGTATTTTTACATTCATTGATAACATACAAGGGTCCGACGTTAAAAGTACTTTTGTCTAGAATTTCTGACGCCAATATAACGTCTCTATTCTGAGGGGTAAAGGATATTCAATATTTTTTTATACATAATATATATTATCTTTTATTTTTATTAGTAACAAATATATTCATAAATTACAAATTATTTTTTACAGTAATTAATTTCACGGTAGATATATTCAGGGCTTATATGCATAAGGGGGTGTTATTGTATTGTTTTTTTTTACATGATTCAGTTTAAGTTTTCAGTATAATTTTTAAGGTGAGTTTTAAATTCTTTTATATTAGTACCTATTCATGTTTCTGATTTTGTTCAGGTAGTGAATTAAAAAATTTAACTCCGAGATATTTATGATTTAACTGTCCTATTGTTTTTTTTTACATTTTGGAGTAGGAAGTATTGACGTTTGTCTAAGATTTCTGTTATTTTTAAAGGGTGCAACTTTATTTTCAATATTATCTTTATAAATTTGTAATGTTGCATGATAAAAGTATAATGCACTTAATTTTCTGACCTTAAATTGTTTGAATAAAAGTTCTGACGAATATGAGTAGGGTGTGTTTAAAATTGTTTTTATTATTAGTTTTAATTATTTAATTTTTACATCATTATTTAATTCCCACTGGAGCGATCACATAGGGAGAAATAAATTTGCCTCGATTGCTTGAGATTTCCCAGAAGGTCATTTTTAAATTTTTTTGCCAACATTAAAAAAATCATACCATCGAATTTTAACATGAAGACACAAAAACTTATTATAGTACTATATAGCCAATGAATTATTCTGTATTTTACGGTTTATCTCATATTTGTAAGATTTATAAAAAAAATATTAAAAAATCGTAAAGTTTATAATCGCGCGAATTTCGAGTGTTTTTACTTGAAACTGCTGTGAGGGGTACTTATTCGGGTCAACATAGAATAATTTCGGTTTCTGTATGTTGTCTGTGGTACATACTTTATAATGAAAGGTGCATATCCATGGAAAAAGAACTTAATTTTATCCATAAACAACTGTTAAAAATTCGGCGGGAAAAATATATTTTTTAAATTTATTTTTAACATTGTTCTAAAATAGTCTACGAAGTACATATTTGCGACATCTATGGTCATAATAGATAAAGTGTTTCAATAGCTTTGTGTTAAAATAAACGGCTGGCCAAGGAAATGTTTCAAATAATTACAATAAATGTTTTACGAATGGTAGGAAAATGTGGTCCATTTTTGGACCGAAATCAATCGCAGAAAAATAAATGGGGTCCATTTTTCGACCGAAATCGCTCCAGTGGTTAAAGGGAATTCCATTGGCGCTAACAAAAACACAAGTGTGCAGTTCACACGCGGTAGAAGTCAAACCTTCAGAAAACTAAAGTAGACAAGAATGGGAAGGCTACGAAGCACCGCACAAAGAGATGACTGATTATTCTATCTCATTCTCTCGTAGGCTAAATCCAGTAAATTTATGTATTTGTCCTTTTTTAGTGTCGCTTTTTCGTTTCATCTAGCGTCGCTTTTTCATTTTAAAAAACTGTTAAAAAAGCGAAGCCAGCAGTCCACAATGGAGTTCTGGTACCCACCCTGATGTATGGCAGTGTGGCATGGAATTGGCAGAGGAAATGCGTAATGAGTAAGATTAAGAAAGATACCCCCAGATGGTTTGGGCTTGTAAAGAACGAAGAAAGGAGTGTAAAGAGAATATGAATGGTAGAAGTCGGGGACTCCCGAGGAAGACATGATCAAGTTAATCAGATTATTGATGAGACGATCTAATAATGTGAATGAGGCAGAGAGTGTGTGCCTACTAGACCAAGTAGTTAGGCGGCCTACCGCCTACCCCGTCGGCCTAAAGTTTATTTATGAACAAATTCCGCTGTGTAATCATTGTAATCAATATTACGCGTGACAGCTGTTTCGCCTTAGGATGTCACTTACATGCGATATATTTATATTCATTCTATATATAGGTGGCTTAGGCATTTTATTTATTGCAATATAAAGCATATGAGTTACTTTAATATACATATTATATATTTTACAAAATATTATATTTAAGGTCATCGGTCATGTAAACCTTATCAGAAAAGAGAATCTTTTGACAAAATGCTTTAATTTTTTTTACTTATTATTTATTTTCAATGTTCTGATTGATTTCCGAGAAAATTGTCAGAGATTATGGTTTTCCTTAAAATTAAGTACCTACCTAGCGGTATTTCCGACAATTTACTCGGAAATCAACTAGGTGAAATAATAATAACCGATTTAATATCATTAAATACAATTATATTTTAATATAAGATAAAACTTTGAAATTAAATGAGTTGTACCAATTAAATATAATGTCAATATATTAAATTATGGATACGACTGAAACTAGTATTTTTGAGGTGGAATATTATATCTGCAAAAACTGGCGGTCCGTTAAACAGTTTCTCCTATATTATCAAACGGTTCCATGACAATTCAGAATCAACTCAACTCAACAGTGTTGAGTTAACACCTGTTTGAAAAGTCTTTTGTTTAAATAGCCCATAAGTTAACCTAACGTACCCCATTTAAGGGCCTTCAACCAGCCAGCGGCCGAGAATTCAAACTTCGTCGAAAGATGTTCTTACGATCGTACAGGGCGGTTCCAACGAGAAAGATTAATTATTCTCCGTACCATCTTTTTTTAAATTATAAATCAATATCGATTTTATTTCATTCAAAATTTGCTTTAATTTATACCTACATTAAAAAATGTTGAAAGGCGTGATGATAAAACTATTAAAATTATGTACATTTTGTAATTATATAGTATTTATAATTTTTCAATAATGTCTAAGAAAAATAAGAATGTAATAAAATCTTAAATAGGTCTTGTAAGACCGTAAATAAATAGACAAACTGAATTATTTTCGTCACAAAACACGTGCGCGGATCTTTTTTTAAATGATTTTATAACTAAAATTAAAATTCTGAAACCTAGTTTTCGCAGATAATTTATTGATTTATTTTACTGCATGATTATATGATTTGAAATGTGTGTTGTATAATTAAAAAAATTGTTTGAAAATTTAACAAATCTGCCAACAACCTAGGTATGGTATAACCTTATTATGCTAAAAATAAACGTATTTTCTCATAACTTTACAAGATAAAAGAACAATATTTCGAAATAAATTTATACTTTTTTGTGGAAAAGAGTCAATACGGCTAAAATTTTATTTAAAAATTACATATTTCCCGTTTTGTCTGGTTATTCCCTCTTAACCAATTTTTTAATATTTTTTCATTACTTTTAACTCTTCAAAGGAGGTGTTGAGTTGAATTCATTCTGAGTTGTCCGGTCAGCATTAACAAACGCATTGCAATTTTTAGAGCACGGGCATCGGGTGGGAATAATGTTCTTATTCTACCGGGATTTCAATAGCAGATGCTCCGAGGAACTAGCGTATTGATTCCGTCGATTCCAGAGCACCGCCGCCGGGTAACACGCCAAACGCGCGCCCAACATATCTACACATGCTAGCCTCTGTGTTTCCACCCCCCTCACAACATGGGTCTTGAAGAGACCCTTTCGCACCTTTCCACCACACAGCATCCCCAAAGATGACAGGAGGGAAATTATTTCCCTCTGAGGGAAATTAGTTTCCTCATATGGCCTCCTGTGTGCGGAATTAATGTTAAAAAAATAGTATCTATTTGAAAGTTTAACAATCTTCAAAGAATACAAAAATAGAAAAACACGAAAAAAAATAATCTAGACCCTTTACGATGTTGGCGTAATATATTGTGGAATGTGTAATGAAATATGACGGAAGCACAATGGTATGCGATATCAGTGTGGTCATGAGGTGAAAAACCACAAACAGACGTTTGTTGGGGGGGGGGGGGGGGGGAATTTATTAATTTATATAAATTTAATAATTCATATGATCAATATATTCTTAAGTGTATTATTATTATTTAGAGTAGTCTTACTCGACAAAAGAAGATATATATCAGATTGGATTTCTCTGTTTAAATTCATAAAAAACATGTACGTGATTCACCTTTTCACTAACAAAATTTAATCTTTAATATATGGCTGAAATTTACGGAAACCTTTGAATCGAAACTTGTTCCCCGTGTAGGAAAAATTGGGAATGTAAAACCTCGATTTTGACAATTTTATTAAGATATCATTAGCCTGAGGTGCAGTTGTCCCTTTCGCTCAGTATTTGGGGGGATAACAGCGACATTGACAGGAACAGTTTGGTAAAATACCTATTTAAAAAAAATTTTCGGCGACCGTATTTTCGTAATATTTACTTGTTTTGCTTTTTAAAGAGTACTTATAGTTAAATTTGTCGAACATCTATTATTTGAAACCTGTTGATATCTACGGTGCTTGTTATTTATGGGGACTTTTGAGTACCTATAACTTTTGTGATTAATTTATGAGCCTCCGATAATAAACAAACTGATAGCATAGACTTTCATATGCGATTATTCCATATTAAATGAAAGAGATTTGCAAGAGATCGACAATGTTCATACATTTTGAAAACTTTTTCATTGTTAGTTTTTGGGATGTTATGCCGTGTTGCGCTATCTCATTCTTTAGCCGACGTTCCGGACAGCGTTGCAGTGTCCATCATCAGGGCAGATCCGGTAGATCCGACGATGTGACATAAATATATTGTGCGACATCGTCGGATCTACCGGATCTGCCCTGATGATGGACACTGCAACGCTGTCTGAAACGTCGGCTAAAGAAGGAGATAGCGCAACACGGCATAACATCCCAAAAACTAACAATGAAAATGCTTTTGGCCGTGAAAATCTAAAAACAATTTGATAAAAATCAATGGTGAACATTTATACAATGAACTAACAACCTCCCACCCAGTATCAATCAAATTAATAAATTAATAATTACATTAAGTCCATATCAGAAAAAGAACAGACGTTTCCGAAAATACCTTGATAATACCCTACTAAGACATTCTATGTTTAGTTTAATCTGTATCTAATATGTACTTCCTATTTCCCGTTCAATTCGTCATAATCGAGGTTGACGTAATCCCACTGCTTTTAGGATGTAGGATTCTGGTTTGATGACACATAAAATGACGTAGGTACCGAATGCCTTCATAAAAAATGAGACATGATTTTCTATCTGTGACGATGTGTAATAATACGAGTAGCAATTCTGTGGTTTGGGATTTAGATAACGACCAAGTGCATTGCTAGAAGTGTAGGTACTCGTTTTTAAATACCACGTTGCGTCGTGTAAAAATTCGGAATCATGCAGCTAACAATAATACTCCTTATTTATATGGCGATAAGGTTTAAATTCCCGTTTAACTACAGCCGCCTGTTTTGATGTATTCAAGAAAAAAACGTCACCAAAAAGCGAGTTTTATTTTATTTTGCGAAACTCAGACACGATTTTTACGATCATTTCCAAAAGAATTTAATTTTCCACATTATAAAATAAAACCATAACTAAAAAGATTTTTAACTTTTAAGCAGTTTTTATAGGTCTGATACTTAATTTTTTTCTGGGCTTTATGAAAATAAATAATAAATATGTGTTCTACTTTCAGTGTTAATTAAAGCATGTAAAATATTTCTAAGGGATCTAATTTTCAAACCATATGATTTTGCATTACTTGGTGCGTGCATCGCCTTAAACGTAATTTAATTAGAGTTTTTCATTAAATCTAACTATTTGTTGATCTCAGTGACAGAGTGGTTAGTTCCTTGGCTCACTAGAACAATATTACAATTTTAACATGCATAAATACAAAGGTTTTCATCTTCAAATGTAGAATTACATTTAAGTTGATTAAACTAGTACCTATACTGTTATTCCTGCATTTCCCTACCGAGAGACCAAGATTACGAACGTGTCGTTAGAAATGGCTTTAGCTGTGTTCAGTGATCAAATCTGAATAGACCAGTAGTACTTCCTCATCACAAAAAATATTATTCTTTTTATATAGGGATGAAAACACACTTAAGGCTCCGCAATCGGGCTCGAAAAGAAGAAGATGGACAGATACGAAATTACGAATGTTAGAGGAGCGCGCTAACATTTACAGCGATAAAATCGATACGAAAATTTCCAAAATATTTAATAAAACATGAATCGTTTAAAATAGAGAAAAAAAATCTCATGGGGAGCATCTTAAGTATCATTTAAAGAAACATTGTGAATTTTTTCACAAATATGATTTATAAGATAATAGAAAGATACTTTGCGATTTTTTTCTATCGAGGGTATTTCATATAATTTGCGTTTCGGCGTGGGCAGCATCTATACATTATCTTCAAAAATAACATATATTTTTTTAAGAGCTTAAAAACTTAAAATGTTTAAGGGAGATATTTAAGAAATCGGTAGAAATTCGGTATGCGACGACAATATTGGAAGTCTCACTAAAAACTTTTACGTTTCCGAGTTTATATTATTTTTTATAGAGAATGGGGAAGCACGCGGAACACGTACCTAATGCTAATCAAAAGAATCGTGTTGTTATCTTTTGCGGTGCACGTGAACCTAGACTCGCTAGTGCCTACCCAGTACCTACTCGACAAGTCTCGATAATCTCTACGCCGCGTCTGTCTGTCTGTCTGTTCGCGATAAACTCAAAAACTACTGAACGGATTTTCATGCAGTTTTTACCAATAGATAGAGTGATTCATAATTTGTCAAGGTTTTGTGTAAATTCTGTATGTGGTGGACAAGCGTGCTGGCAAGCGGTGTGGATTTGATTTGTATGCAAATCTACAGTTTTATGCCAAGGTTGATGAAATTTTGCACATGTGGCCTTCAAAACAAGGGGAAGGTCACTGTCTACACTTGCTTTCGAAAACTCTGTGTAAAGCCCGGGCATCGCCGGGGACTTCAGCTAGTAAATGTATAAAGAAATCAGGTCGCCTATTTCTTCATTGCATGTTTTGGATGCTTGCAACGCAGTAGGATAGTAAGGAGAATAATATATCGATCGTTCAGTTGATAAGTGAGTCAGGTCGGTGACTGAGTTGGCATCGCGTTTGGATCCCACCCAGGCGTCGTGTGTTCGATTCCTCGACTGGCTAAGTCCTCCATCACGATACAAGCAACATTGTCTGCTTTCTGTGATGGTAGTAGGAGATTTAAAAATATTGTCCGGTTATTCGTAACCCGGAAATGTTTGTTTTTCTTTTAAAAAAATCTCCAAAAATACAAAGTTTTGAAATGATGAGGAAAGCAATATTCGAATGTTCGCCATGAAGCAAATATTATTTACATTTTTTGTGGTTTACATATTAAATATACCTACTATAAAATGATACCTGGAGGCCCAACGGTGCGGTACATTATTATTATATTTTTAATTATCCATCAACATTTTGTTTAATTCACTACAAGTTTTTTGCATTATAATTAATTTGATGGTGTTTATGAGTAATCTGAGTATTGCACCAGATAGAGGGTACACTTTTACATATAACTGCATACTTTACTAAAATTTCGACATTTCCAAGAAGTCTGACTAATCAACTGGATGATCGATTCGATATGATGCGAATGTTAAAGGCACTTAGATTAAATCAGAAGAACACTAGAATTATGACGGTTACCGTCGTCGAGGGGTAACACTCTCGACAGGCAATTCAAAGTTCGCGGGTGCAAATCCAAGTATGCGCAAATAATTTTATTTGTGCTATTTCACAATTATTTAATTAAAAATAATATACATATAGCGTATTTGCGGCACGTTCCAGAGTGGAAGGTACTCTCAGTTTCGTTCTGGTTCTGGTTCTCAGTATCTCACCATTCAGAATTGAAAAGTGGCCTGAAATGGCTTTAGGCGTGTTTGGTGACTGGATCTGAACAGCTAGATACTTCTCTACCTTCCTCTTCTCTATCGCCCTCCCCTCCCTACTACATTCATCCTCACAACATACCCCAATTATTGGGGGTGTCACGATCTCACTGGCTCCAGACGGGAGCAGTCGGGATCCTTTTGCAGTATTCACATTTTTTAAAAACTAAAAAAAAAACTATAACAAAAACTATAAAAATGCCTTCCGTGTAGATTTAAATTAAAACCAATGACGCCACTGACTTAGTAGCCTTTGATTCTGACCCATTCAGCATATTACAAACATCTGTAAAATAAATCACACATAGACAAAAATAACTATGCACATACAACCTAACCCATATAAAATAAATGGAAATAATGGAATCCTGTCAAATTGACCTTTAAATAGATTAGGCAGAATTTACTTCTCTACTTCATCTCCAACATTTATAAAATAACTCTCTTTAAAAGATTTATCACCCTTCCAATCACCTTTCTGTTTTAATTCTATTCAAAGTGATATGTATTTTACCTTAAATATCCTTGTAACTACAATATTCATTTATATACCTGTACGCCTGTCTCGACACAGGTATACCCTAGTGAGACAGGCATATACATAGAACCATTGTAAATATATTTTATTATAGATAAATAAATAAAAAATAAAAAATAATTATTTAGTTGAATTTTGCAAATAATAAAAGTAGAGGATGTGTGAATGTGAATGAAGCAAGAAGTGTGTGCCATTGTCGAGTTGTTAGGCAATCATCCTATCTGTCTATCACTGCGAGGAAACGACATAATCACTAGTTATTAATATGCACCTATCTACATATTATAAAGATTAACATCACTTCCTGGATTACGAGTGCACTACACCGGTGGAATACATTATAATTACTTTACCTTGTGTGATTGTTGTACTTCCAATCGATACTTTTTTTATTCCAACAAGTATCTTGCTGAGATGATTTTAATGTTTATTCCGGTTCAGGAAGGTCTTTTCACAGGTAATCTGCTTAACTTTTTAATTGTTTTTTTTTTCTTTCCAAAATGTGGATTTAAAAAATACTATTTAAGCCGCCGCTACCCAAATTTCTACCGATTTCTTGCATAGCCCCCTTAAATATTTGAAGTTTTTAAGCTCTTAAAAAAAAGTTATTTTTAAAGAGATATCCATATCTACATTCCCCATGCCGAAACGCAAATTACATGAAATTCCCTCGATAGAAAAAAAATTGCAAGGTAGGTGTGCTCCGAAAATTATTATTTTCACGTCTGTTTCAGTTATTATACACGTTATATGTATGAAAAAATTCACGGTGTTTCTTTAAATGCTGTTTTAGACAGCCCCTAGAGTCATGTTTTATTAAACATTTTCTCATTTTTCGCTTCAATTTTACCGTTTTAAATGCACTCTCTCCAACATTCGTAATTACCTATCTCTCCATATTATTCTTTTTGAGCAGTGATACGGCGCCTTAATTATAATACATTTTTCCTTGGTAAATAAATCTTTTAATAATAATACTAAATGGGTTATTTTATAATTTTCTGAAGTTAAAACAGCAACATTCTGCCACATAATTGTATAGTCAACGTGATTTGATTTACCACTACTAACTGTAAAAAATTGTTATGTAAAATTAATTATTGTTAAAATTTTATAAACGAGTATTTGTTTACGATATCTCCATAGCAAGGTGCGGCAGCTAAAATCATCAATGTCAGTTTTAAAGTGCCAATTTAAAATATTGAATGAGCGTGTTTTACATTTATTGAAAATATATCCTTTCAAAACGGATTATTTTAGTGACGTCACGAGATAAAAACATGTAGGTATTTGTGGTTTTATTTATTTAAATAGTTTAGGCACAAGTAAATCATTTGAAAGAGTGTATCTACGTTTCAATAGATTTGCGCACACCGACAGTTTTGAAAGTTAAATAAAAATTCCAAATATTTTCGAACAATTTTTTTTTTTTTTTTTTTATTATTTTTTATTTTCATTAATATTTTACATGTTGCTAAGTGATATTTTACATCTTAGGTTTTTTACTACTTTTCCATTTAAAGCATTTGCTTGTGTATGGAAAAGGAGTGTACATACATGTGGTTATTACTTAGTACTTAAATAATTCTTTTACATAAATATATGTGTGCTGTAATAGTATATAATAGTATATATCTAAAGAAAATAAAGAATATTATGGAAAACTAAGGATATTTGTATATATTTAAATAAAATAAAGAATATTATGAAAAACTAAGGATATTTGTAAGGATAATTAAGTGGCATTAGTTTTTTTCTTCAGAATATTTTTAAAATGTCTCTTGACAGAGAGCAGTATTTGGGTTTTATCATTAATGCTTTTGATTTCTTCTGGTAGACGATTGAAAAAAGTTCTTCCCTGGTAAGTGTAATGATGTTGTGCAAATGACGTATTTAGTTTTGGGCATATAAAAACATGTTTAAGTCGCGTTCTGTTTTCGTTTAAAAATTGATATTTATCTTTTTCTTTTATAATAATCAATAAATGTAAAACCAACAGTGATGAGGGTAGCAAAGGTAAATTCATGCAAAGTCCAGTGTTTTAAATATAATGTCCTCCACGTACAAAGTCGTATCTTTCCCAAGCATAAACTTTCTAATAAAGTGTGTTTTTCGGAAGTGACCTGCAGGTTAGTATGTTTTTGTATCTATCTGTAAATAATAAAATTAAATAGAACCTAGGAATTCATAATGAATTGTAAAGCGCTCTAGAGGTGATTTTTCACAAAAACGGCGCTCTACAAATTGTCCAATTATTATTAAAGTGAAAACCGCACAAGAATCCCAACTGCTCCCAACCATCTGCAGTCTGCAGCCAGTGACAGTGTGGTACGTTGTGAGTTGTGAGGCTGAAGGTAGTGGGGAGGGGAAGGATATGGAAATATACTACATATTATTTTAAATGAATAAATTGTGAACTAACACAAATTAATCAATTAAATTCACTAGCGCACGCGGGTTGAACCCGCGACCTCCGGATTGCGAATCAAGACTGTTACCCCTAGACCACGAAGGCCTTCGTACTTGTAGGTAAAACAATTTACTTCCGTATTCTCAGTAGCGATATGTATGCGCATGATTTTTTTAAGTCAGTTCAAAATGCGTACAAGACCCTCAAGTACCTATCTACCTGCGTACATTATGTTGTAAGTTATAAGAATAGCTCAACTCAGAATGAAACCAACTCAGAACCACCTCAGAACGGTCATTAAAAGCTATGACAAATAATAATAAAATAGCCGGTAATCCTAACCTAACTTTTATCATCACTCTTAATGACCTTACTGAGGTGGTTCTGAGTTGGTTTCATTCTGAGTTGGCCGGTCACCCTTCCATATATAGGCATAATGCCTACCGCTAATAATTCAGTTATAGCCTCTCTTTTTCTCAATAAACGACGCATACAACACGAAAGAGAGGTCACAACGGGCTCTCTGTGGTATAAATCATACGATGTGTTGTTTTGTATCTACTTGGCGCCTCGTGCATCCATGAGTCGTTTTTCTCGCAATAATAATAACAAATGAGTCAGCTCGGTCACACCACACACTGATAATGTTGTTTTATCGTGACTAAATCACGACGACATCGGCTAGCATTGATCTGTTCCATAAATAGTTGTTTTAATTAATTAAGAGTAATTTTAATGATGAAACGGTTCAATGATGAACTGCTGTCGACTGAAATAGTGATGTCATTTTCTGTTTTCCTGGAGTTCGATGTATGATTGTGATTAAACACGACTCACGAATGGTTCAACGCATTAGGTCATTCGAATATACATAATAGCACCGAAATTTTACAAAAAAACCTTTATTTTTAAAGTTATTAATTTACATTTTGTTTTCAATAGCCTCAATGTTTATTGTAGATAATTTCGAATATATTAGTACCTATACTAGCTGGGGAGGTACCCGGCTTCGCTCAGGGAGTTGTTATGAGATGTAACGAACGTACGAACCCACGAGGATCTTGAAATCTTGATATACATATGTATATAACCCTACCATTGGGTAGCCCCACCCATACAAAAAACGCTTCGAATGATCCACAATGTTCTAGCACAATCAAAAACAGTCGAGAGTGTTTTGGAATTATCCACAATGATCTGGGATGTTTCCGAACGTTCCAGATTATTCCTGAACATTCCACAGCATTCCAGAATGTTCCGGGATGTTCTGAAATATTGTGGAATGCTCTCGATAACTCTCGAATGTTCTGGACTGTTCTAAATATTTCTAGAGGGCGAAACTTCTAGCCCTTTTATTTTCAACAGCACGCCCTTCAGGTAAAAACGGGAACCTTCTTCATGGATGGGGGATAGAGGGCTACCACGCCATATAACTCCCTTGATCGTATCGGCACTCGTTTCTGAGTTTTAGCGGCACTTTGTACACTTTATTTTACAATATACATAATATATTGATTTAAGTACCCTGTTTACAAATACATTGTTTTATAATACCTGTTTATATAATAAGAGTATCTATGAGAATTATTTATTATATATCTACTGTTTTATTCCGATATTGATGAAATTTTGCAAACGTGACCCTCAAAACAAGAGGAAGGTCACCGTATATATTAGATTTGATTTCACTAACCCATTTTTCCATCCGCACAATTTTGATACTTCTTGATGAACATTCGCTCAATATTTGACATTCAAAATAAGTGGGAAATTACATTCTCCATCTGATATAGAAAAACTGTTTTTTTATAACAATTATTTATTCTGTGTATTATAGGTACTTGTAACGTAAATAAACAAATAATAATTAATTAATTATATTATTGAAGGCAATATTAGCGACTCACAAAACGAAAATTTGAAACAGAAATATCAGAAAAAAATACGGTTTCTTCTACGAAATTAACCCACGACCTTAGTCTTGCCGGGCTCTGCTCTCACCACTGAGCTAACTCGACCCTATCGGTCATATTTAACTTTATCATTCTTCGACTAATAACTACCAACATTATCTTCATTTATATCATTATCTGCATATTTATATTGGCTGCTATCTTTGTAAATGCTTGCAAGATTTTACCCGAACTAAATACAATCTCGATAGTGTCTTGGATAAATACATCCAATTTTAATCTGTGACCTCTAGTGACTTTTCTACAAGTCAACGGTGAATATTAACTTAACGAATAAAACCTCAAACAACGATTAAATATTACTCAAACAGTAATATTTAATCGTTGAAGACGATATTAGCGATTCTCAGACGAAAATTTGAAAATATAGATTTACTAGACGCGATCGTATTTTTTTCTATTTTTCGTTTGAAGGGGTAGTTAATATTGTCTTCAACGATTGAATATTAAATTTGAGGTTTTACCATAGGTATATACAAATAGCTAGACGAGAACTTACAGATGAGGGTTAAAAACCAACTATGGCGGGACGAAGAGAGGAAAGAGACTTGTGATTCGACAATAAATCAATCTAACAGTATATAGGCACTTCGCACTATAATATCACCATTTACTTCTTGAAAGTAAAACCTGCATTTGAATGAATAGACCTTTTTATATGGGAGCGCGAATTGCATGCCACGTTATGAACAGATGTGTCAAGTCCAAATTCGCAAAGTAAGGTTCTGAGTATTTTCATAGTGGAATATTTTGTTTCCGTATACACTTTTACAAATGTTTCGTGATTTACTTACCCCAGTAAACAGCGGCGTTGTGTTTCGCGTCGCCATGTATCTCGATGTCATAGTATGTGTTCCATAGCATAAAACGTCCGTGCGTAAAATGTACGATGAGAGCTCGACACTGGTCCGGACAAGAATGATGACGTCACATTTTTTATATTAACGCAGGGCTCTCGCAAGCCCAGCCGGTTCCGAAAAATGGTTCCAATGGGAGGGGGAAATAACACGCTTTTATCACGTAAGGGCAAGTTCATATATTTTGTACGTCCGTGGGTTTTACTCATTAAGTTTTTGCAAAAATAAAAAATGAATAAATGTGTCTATCATTGTGTTTCTTTAGTTTTACGTCTTTTAATTTTTATTCATATTGCCAATTGCCTTCATAATCATATCTTGGAATTACATGACAGTATTAGTATCTTTGAAGAATTCTTCCGTTAAAACGGCGCTATAGAAAATATGAACACATGCTTGTACGTGTCTTTGGCGGCTTTCCCCAACATAAATATTAGATGCACCTAGTTTAGAAAATCGAAGTCATTGAATACTTTAGTAGAATGGGGTGACTTGCTATTGCTATCGGAACTATGCATTATAAATGCATGTCTAATTATTTATTTTATGCCATTGGGGATTCAAACAATCGATGTGAGAAAATGACCACAAATTTAATGTACCTATTTTTGTATTTTTCCCGGCAATAGATTTATTATCTATTTATATAAAAATGAATCGTTTCCCTTGGTCACGCCATAACTTCAGAACAACTTTACCTATTTCATTCATCTTTTTTTTAAAGTTTTCTAATACTTTGTAGAAGGTTCTTACGGAAAGAAAAATTGAGAGAAATTGCGCAGAAATGTGGATAATTTCAAAAAAAATTACGACTATTTTAATTTCGCACGTTTCTCAGTTCGCGCGTTTGATGAATGTGAATTGCATAACAAAAGAATTGTCTATGGATTTTTTTAAATTATAGATATTTTAAATAGGTACCTATGTTAGTACGAAATTAGATTGGTTGTTCTTATAATACACGAAAACGAACATTTATAATAAGCACACGAAAAATTAAAATTTGAATAAAAAAATTGTAATAAGTGGCACGGAAGCTATTTGAAAACTGAATGTACTGGGACTGAATATATGCAACGCGGGAGGGGGATTGGCGGGACGTGGGAGTGGGAGAGGGGAAAGGGTAGGCGGGGAATTTGGAAGGGGAACGCGGGAGGGGAAAGGGATGCGGGGGAGAACGGGGATACACGTAAAAGGACATGCAAAAAGAAACAATTTATTTCTTTGAATATGGCATTGCAATGCATGCCGGGAAGCTAGTTATATATAATTATTCTGCTACAATGATTTACTAAACGACCTAAACGTTGATGTTTAATTTTGTTTCATGTGAATAACGCAAAAGAGTTACAACTGTTCCAAAACCGTCTGAAGCCAGTGAGATTATGGCATCCCCAATTGGGGTAAGTAGTGAGGCTGAACGTAGCGAGGAGGAGAAGGAAATGAAGAGGAAGAAGGTGGTGAAGTACCTGGCTGTTCAGATCTGGTCACTAAAAATGGCTAAAACATTTCAAGCAACGTTTCACTTCCGGTGGTCTGAAGGTTCTAGTCCCAGTTGCGACCGTTACCTTTTTTATTTTTATGTGTCTTGTTCTATTTCATGGTTCGTTTAGATTTATTAATATTATATTCTTCTTACAACCTTCAAAAGTTATTCCAATACAAAATTATTATTCATTTAGACTTTTTGAAAAAGTCAACAGATGTCTCATATAATTAAATCGGAAAGAATTTATGTGACTACATTAATTTTATCATAGTGCTTAATTTAGCGATTTATTTTTGGGGTTTTATGGCGTGTTGCGCTACCTCCTTCTTTAGCCAACATTTCGGATAGCGTTACAGGGTCCATCACCGCATAACGCTGTTCGAAACGTTGGCTAAAGGAGGTGGCGCAAAATGGCATAACACCCCAAAAATAAATAACGATAATATCTACTTTTGTCCGCGAAAATCTAAAATCATATCCAAATTCGGATTATGTTTATCCGGGTGACCGGACAACTCAGAATGAAATCAACTCAAAACCCTTCAGAAAAGTCATTAAAAGTGATGAAAAAAAATATAAAAACCAAAATAGGTTACGTTACGTTAGGGCTAAGGGCTATTTTATTTTTTTTAAATTCATAGAGTTTAATGACTTTTCAAAGAGGTGTTGAGTTGACTTGATTCTGACTTGGCATGGAACCGTTTATCCGAGACACTATCTACGTAGGTTACAAATAAATTCATTAGAGAACTTTGTAATCATTTAAAAAAGATTATTCGTGGATAATATTGTTAATTCTGATTTAACAATATGAGATCAGAAATGACTGGAAAAATATAGGTCCCAATGACCAAGTTGGTTAAAGCGCTGTGTTCCGTCTACATGTATTTCATGTTTCGTTTAGATTTATTAGTATTATCTTCTTCTTCAATTAAATATTAAGATTTTAATAATATATCAAACCAGCTGGTACCCGGCATGCGTTGCTATGCCATTTAATAAAGAAATTGTTTCTCCCTGCGTGTCCTCTCCCATTCGTCCCCGTTTCCCTTCCCCCCCCCGATTCCTTTCCCGCGTCCTCTTCCCCTCTCGCGTTTCCACTCTGCCTCCTCCAACTTCCCTCACCCCACTCCACTCCCCCCTTTCCCCTCCCGCGTTCCATAAATTAATTATAGGTACACTTAGTTTTCAAACAGCTCGCGTACCACCTATCGCAATTTTTTATACAAATTTCATAATGCCAGAGCTCACCAGACAATAACGAACGCAACAAAGAAAGAATTATCCAATTTGGTGCAGTCGTTCGGAAGTTATGCGCGTAGGTACATACACTTCGGCGATTCATTTTTATACAAATTTCATAATGCCAGAGCTCACCAGTAGTTTTATACAAACCTTGTCCCGACAATAGCGAACACAATAAAAAAATAATTATCCAATTTGGTGCAGTCGTTCGGAAGTTATGCGGGAACATACATTTCGGAGATTCATTTTTATTAATATAGGTACTAGCTTTTACCCCCGGCTTCGCTCGCATATTTGTCCTCCCCCCCTCTCCCGCACTACCACTCCCCCTCCCCCAATCAATCAACAATCTAATACGCTCCGTTTCGCATTCATAATATTAGAATAGCTGTTGGCTTAGGTCAAAATGTAGATAAGTACCTATTTTATATTTGTATCTACCTACACTAAATATTCATATTAGAATACTAATATTTGAATTTTCGCTATCAAAGAAATAATATTGACAGCCCACGTCAAACATTTACTTAGTAACACGCTTTGCCAATAAACGTATAATAGATAATTTCATAACGCCACAGCTTTTTCATAACGCCAGAGCTTGCCAATATATATAGCCCCTGTTACTCGCAAATAAGGTAGCTTTCGATTAGTGAAAGAATTTATAAATTCCATTCGATATTTATTGCGTGAAAGAGTAAGGACCTTCCAACCAACCATCCAACCATCCATACAAACTTTCGCATTTATAATATTAGTAAGATAAGATAAGATGTAGATAGATACTCGTAGATAGAAGATAGATGGTATGGATGTTAATGATTATGTACTTGGTTGTTTTAAAACTTGCATTAAAAGCAAGTACATTATTATTGTTGGAAGTGCTGCACGATAGTAGCGACAAGTTTGCACGAACACAGATTTTATTATAAAACAAAAAAGGATTGGCCATGAAAAGTAACAGATAAGAAGGTAGACTGTATTCCGCAGGGCTTGTCGATAAATTAAAATCATGCTCTGAAAGAAACCGCTTCTAGGTTGACGACCTTCGTAGCAGAGCGGTAAGATCCTTGGGCCAGGAGGTCATGCGTACAAAACAATAACACATATGATATTGAATTATGGTCTTTTCGCATAAACAAAATTAAAAATTTGATACTTGTTCTTCAATCAGAGTGGAACTGGCTTTATCTATGTTCACCCCAAGTGGTTCGCTACGTTTGGTATCTTAGCAAGGGTGTCAGGGTTCATGGGGGTGAGATTTGTCTAGGTATTGGCAGTGGATGCGTCTGACGGGCCAGATCTGGAGACACTGGTTGAGGGACACACTTTGACCTCTCCAGCAGGACTATCACGACCCATCGCCTTGCAACGCAGTGGGAGAAATTGATTCTCCCCTGGACATACTGACTCTCAGATTCCTACCCACCCCACATACATCGATCGTCCAGTTAATTATTCAGACTCCAAATAAGAAAAGAAATATTCGAATGCTCACCATAATTCAAATTTTATTTACACCTGTTGTGTTTTGTATGTTAAAAATGTTATAAAATAATACCGGGAGGCACAACGGTCCGGTATATTAGTACTTACGACAAATATCCTTCAGTGTCAGAGAAAACATTTGTTTAAATTACTACAAGCTTATCTGCTTTATAATTGATTTGGTGATGTTTATGAGTAAACTGAGTATTGTACCAGATAGAGGATACACTTTTACAAGTAACTGTATACTCAACTCAAATTTAGATTTTTCGGAAATGTCTGACTAATCAACTGGATGATCGACATTTTACCTTCCCAGTACTTCCTCTCCTTAAAAATAGCTTTCACACAGCATCAAAGATGACATATGCACGAGGGAAATTATTTTCCTGAGAGCATCCTATGTAGAGCTGATATAAAAAAATCATCTGAAACTTCATGAAGACAATATTTAAAAAAAATAAACGAGTGTGCTTTAGACCACACGACTGAAGTAAAACTTCACTAACTTATAAAAGAACATAATATGTGGGGTGACATATGACATTGGGATGACATATGACATTGGGATGACATATGACCATGGGGTGACCTATGACCCTGGGGTGACCTACGATCTTGGGGTGACCTACGATCTTGGGGTGACCTACGACCTTGGGGTGACCTACGACCTTGGGGTGACCTATTACCTTGGGGGTGACCTACGACCTTGGGGTGACCGACGACCTTGGGGTGACCTACGACCTTGGCGTGACTTACGACCTCGGGTTAGTATGTACGCCTTTCGTTAGTTGTGCAGTATGTACGCCTCGCCCGATCACCATTCGCATCGATCACCGTTCGCATAGATTACCGTTCGCATCACACTTTTCGTAACGGATCACACTTTTCGTAACGCGTTCACCAGCTTACCCCCCAAGTCGGGCGTGCGTAAAGAAGTTTTACTTCAAAAACCTCAAGATAGTATGGCAGGTTTATTTATTAGTTTTACGACTGTCGAGTTTTATCGAAGTACAATAAGGCCATTGCTACTAACTAGTAATAACTACTGCGATTTCATTGTGTACTATTCTTGTCTTCTAGTCAACTGTTGAGTGGGCGGAATCAGTGGAGTGGTGAGTAACTTTAGTAGACACTATTGATTGAGTACATTGGGTGCAAGTTGAGTACATTGGGTACATTATGACGTCATTGGACAGAACCGCGAGAGGGCAATCATCATCAGGGCTGGCACTTGCCTGCCCTAAATTATATAACTGGTAAATAATTACACGTCATTTCATTAGAAATTGCATTGCGAAATTTGCAACACAATCTTAAGTAGGGATGTGATATATATTGTTTGTTTTTTATTCTTCATTTAGATCACGTACCAAATGATAAACAATCTTATACATTTATCAGAGACGAACTATGTAGGATGTAGGTACATCTTTATTTTCTATTTAGTTCTTCAGATATTTAAATGATTTTCTTCTAAGTATTTACGTAGTGAATTAATTGCTTTTTGTATTTAATTCGTAGAATTCTTTTTTTTAAATAAGAAATCATATTTTGAAAAAAAAAAAGATGCGCGCGCACTGCTCTCTCTTGCTCCTACAGTGTGATACAGACAATAGGCCTGCACTGTGTCTTAGATATACGAAACGTAACTAGCTATGAGAGAAAGAGAAAATGTGTGCTCGTACCTCTCTCTCTCTTGCCCCTACAGTAATATACGAAACGTAACTCTCTCTCTTTTTTTATCTTAACTAACTTATATCTCCCTCTCAACTTCCGTTCGCCTCGCCCGATCACACTTTTCGTAACGCTCTCGTCGCGCATTCACCAGCTTACTCCCCAAGTCAAGCGTGCGTAAAGAAATTTTACTTCAAAAATACACACACAAAATATTTCCATATAAGCGTCAGACAAAATATTATATCATAACATCCAATCGGCTACGATTCCAATGCGATCTCTACTCGCGCATCGTTCAGACTTTAATCGCGGCGACAAAAAAATCTAGTGCGAATTCTTTACTCGCATGTGTGATTAGCATTTACTTGATATTATATTAGCTTTATGTGTGCCCCTATGTTTTAAACATGTTTACATAATGTATTGTGTATGTGGGTAGGTAAGTACGTAATAAAGCCTGTGAATTGTTTAGCTACAAACAGCACTGTTTATTTATCTAACTGCATATTTGTGTTTGAATCAATATCTAGTATTATGATGGCCAAATCAGGTCAGACAAACGAAGATCTTACAATTTAATTTCAATACAATAACAAAACAACAATCTAAAGTGGATACTTACCTACGTTTGTGATATATTTTGTTTGTTTATTGTGCATTAGTGACAAAGTTGTATCATTCGACAAAGCTAAAACAATTTTTGAGTAGATTCGTAATGTATACCTACATTATAGTAAAGAAACATTTTAACAATTTTCCCATTTTGATGTTTTGTTTGTCCAAATTCCTAAAAACGCTTTTACTTGATCTTTATAGGTAGTTTTCAATACTGTATTCTATACAAATATGTTATGTATGATTTATGAAAATTTATCTACATCATTTCAACTGCACTCAATTCTCGCTTGTGCACAGCACAAAATTCGCTACACTGGAGTCTACACGTCTGCATCTATGAATAGTACAATTTGGAATCCAAAATAATTTGAAAACGTTCAAAGAGTGTATTGTAAAAAAAAATGCTGTTTAGTAACTTTAGTAAGTAAAAAAAATGTATATATTATTTAAAAGTGGGTGAGGCAATGCTAACATATGTGAGATAAAAAACTCGATAGCACAATTGAATATTTTGGAAAAATTTTATGTTATGTGTCCCCAAAGTTTCTGCCCAGAAGGGGAATTCTATATTTTTGGTGTTATCTTTTGCGTTAAGTTAGTGTTGATAGGGCAAAATCCCTCGGATATCGGAAGGCGTCCGTCGCGCATTACCAGCTGTCAAATTTCTGTGATTTTCTATGGCTTTTAATGACTTGTCTATGGCTGTCGTGTGTTGAATGTATTAATTGCCTACTTATAAACACGAATTCCTATTCATCAGTTATTAAAACTACTTACATATAAGACTAATAGTAGTTCATAAATGACTATCCGTTTGTCGTATTATTTTGATGTTTGTACACGATGACATTCCATTCGCAAATTTTCCCGATACTGACATCTCTTAACGAGGCTACCGTGGCAAATGCGCCGTTATCTCTGGCGTTAGGGTAACTAATTTTAACAGTTGGTGTCTTAACACAAGCGCAGTATTTAGTATTCAGCACATTAACGTGATACGAAATACTAAGCTTCCGCTACGCCATATCGCAAAAATGAGAACAAAAAACTCCGCTTATAAGAATTTTTAACAAATTCGTAATTAAAAGCATATTTTTCCACTACTCACCACGTACCCCTACTTAAAAAGTTGTTAATTTTAAACGATGTGTTATTTGTTATTTCAATAATCCATGAGTAGGTATTTAAGAATGAGGCAGAACAGTTATATTTTACCAGAAAAGTATTAGTTAATCTGTTTTTGAAGATAGAGATTTCAGGCAACCCTGTTCATCCTTCATGAAGCAACAATAGGCCAGACGTGCCAGCATGTGGCGGCAGCTGTGAGCTGTGGTAGTTAAAGGTTGGGGGGAATTTGGAATTCAGGCTTCTGTCTTCTGTAATCTGTCACTCATTGGTCAGCCAGCAGCTCAATTCCTGTCAAGGTAACGTCTCTGCCACTGAACAGATCAACACTAGAACTGTAATTTACACTGATTTCAAAGAAAACTTATGTTGCCAATAATTAGCGTAAAGCTTTCGATTTACAAGACCTAAATAGATTAGTGAAATTATTCTTTGGGTGTGTTACATTTGTGCTCTCAAAGGACTTTCGGATTTTGAAAATGTTTGTTTAATTTCGACTGCCTTAGTACATAATTGGGTGGTTGAGAATTTGTGTTTATTTATTAATTAATTAATTTACTCCTTTTTACTTCATATTTAATTTTATTTAATTTTGTTATTTCACACTTAATTAATACAAGCCTCTGCAACCGAAAATGAGCCTAACGATAGGTTAAACTTAAGGGGCAGAGCGATTGTCTTTCGCCTAAAGGGTTTTACAATTTTTTTTAAATATTAATTAAAGTTGCAAAGCACAGAATAAAGAAGAACACTAGGATAGAAATGCCTTCTATGTGGATTTGATGGAAACCGATTGCATCGCTGACTTACTCTTACGGGTACTCTAGTACCTATCATTCAGATTCAAAACGTGACGTGAAATGGCAATATCGTCAATTTCATTGCCTAAGATCTGAAGAGTCGGATATCTACTTCCAAACCTTCCCTTACCCATCTCCTCCCTTTCTTCACCCCTTTCAATTTTCAATACACCCACTGATTCCGAACAATTGACAACAGTTTGGACTCTTATGTAATTTGTACTTTGTAAATAAAAAATGATCTTATTTTGGGCCCACAGACGCGCAAAAACACACTTCTATTCTATCTTGTATATTGTATGTCTTCAGTGGTAAATGAAGAAATGAGTCATCGTTTCTGGGTTTTGCAGTTTCCAGGGTCTGTCACTAGTCACTAGCCACTATAAGCAGCCGACTATAATCAGGTTAAACTACAAACTACCTGTGCAATACACCACACCGCCCCACACGACACACGATAGACCTTGAACATATCAAAAGACTACAAGAAATAGTGGCTTTATAAGATGACAACATTGTTTCTTCTTTGTCCTATAAATAAAAGTAGAATTTATGACCGAGAAACGTTTGGAAACTGACTAGACAACTAAAGACTGAAGTTACAAAAAAATAATAATTTTATTTGAAATGTTTTTTTATATCAACAATGTACCTACCGTCTTATCAGATAATGTGTTAACCTTTTTGTCGTTTCTTAAAAAATATATTAATAACAAATTCACCAAGTTTCTTGGTAGCTTTTTAGGATGCGTAATTTAAAAGTATGTTAAATTATTCCAGTATTTTTTTTATGAATGAAAAGTTTATAAATAACAATAGGAATTTAAACTGAAATTTTTATATGTGTAGGTACTACTCGTGAAAAACCATGAGATATTATAATAATTGTAGGATTTGTGAAACTGAAAATATTTATAAAAAATACATTTGCTTCAGGATCATTGCCTTTCAAAAAAACGAGATTTACCTTTAATTTTTTTTTTTATGTGAATACCGCACAATCACTCAACCGCTTCCGTCTGGAGCCAGTGTGACAATCGCACCCCCAATTGAGTTTTGTTATGAGGCTGAAGGTTATGGGGAGGGAAAGGAGATGGGGTAAGACGGAGGTGGGGAAGTACCTGCCTATTCAGATCTGGTCACCAAACACGGCTAAAGCCATTTCAAGCAACGTTTCATTTCTGAATGGTGGTCTTACACCAGGGCGATACTGAAAAAATATTCCACTTTGGAACGTGTTGCAAATGTAATACATTAATTTAAGTGAATGAATTGCGAAACAACACAAATTAAACAAATAAAATAAAAACAAATAACTTAGTGGTGCATACCAATATATTATTAAAATTATCTACATGTTTCAAAAACAATGTTTTCTTTGTCAGGATAAGAATGTTAATTAATGTTTGTTTTTCATTATAACAATAATGATGCCACAAGGTATATTTGCGAAGTTTGAAGAAGTAAATAAAATTTATTTGTGCACGCCGGGATTCGATCCAGCGACCTTCGGATTGCAAGAGCCTTACCGCTAGATCACGCCGGCTGTCAATCTGTGTTATTTAGTCAATCAGCCATTAATTGTGACGAGGGTTCAATTTTCGGCTTCGATATGCAATTAGTAATACAATACAGATTACAGAATGCTAGTAATACAATTCAGTAAACAGCCGCAGTGGTGTGTTAGTGGAACATTATTCAATGTAAGAGTGAAAGTTTCCCTTATTCATGGTTTGTATCTGGGTTACGATGCCATGCCCATTGGATTGTGTCCCTCGCGTGTAAAGCAGGCACAAGGGCAAGGCACAGTGACCCAAAAGGGATAATAATAATACGGTAAGAAAAGAAGCACGCTAACTTTAATTATTTCAAGCAAAGTTTCAGCAATCATACTTAACACTTTCAATCGCAGTGTTCTCCATGGGGAACATGACGAAAAAAATAATATCTATTGATTTTGTGACACAAATAAAAAAATACAAGTGTGCAGTTCACACGCGGTAGAAGTGAAATCTCCAGAAAACTAAACTTCGAGAGAATCAGATTGTTAAGAGTTAATATTGTTAATTGTTATCATGTTTAAAAATTATTTTACATTTTATTCTACGAAGCACCGCACGAAGAGGACGCCGATTAGTCTTTCTCTTTCTCTCGCAGGCTAAATCCTATAGATGTGTGTGTGTTTGTCTCTTTTTAGTGTCGCTCGTTTCCTTTTATCGAGATTCAAATCACAACGGTGCTAAAGAAGTTTTCACTTTAAAAAATCAGAGTGTGCAGTTCACACCCTGTAGAAGTGAAACCTTCAGAAAACAATTTAAAAAAATAATTATCAAGGCTACGTACTCCAAATATATTATGTTGAAATAAAAGTTCGGTGCTGAAAGGGTTAAGTAGAAAAGTTTGTAATGTTCTATTTTTAAACTATGAAATATTGGAGGGAAAGGGAGTGCGCCGGTACCCGGTGTGGGTATTAAATTCAACCGTCCTTCTATTAGCAGAATAAAAGATCTACCGAACGGTGGACCACCAATTATTATCAATATTAGATATTAGGTTCGGCTCTGATTATTAGTTTCACGTCTCCCACTGTAGGTTTGGCAATTAGAATGCAAATTTAATTATTTAGAAAATAGTTTACAATCACGGGTAAAGTTTTTCAACTTCTCAGAAAGTAGTCGGTAATAATTATTGTTATTATGAATAGACAATTTACATGGAGACGTGGTATTTAAATTTGTCTGCAAAACTTAACATCAAGATCAAATAAATTTATTACCATAATATTTCCATTTATTACATCTCCCTTTAGATAAATAATAGGCAGTTATAAAAAAAATCAGAGTGTGCAATTCATACGTGAAGTGAAACTAGAAAGTCGCTAGATGTCGCTTTCTTTTATTTTGCCTATTTATTTAAAAGTGGATTTGAAGATGGGTATTGATTTTACAAAAATAAAAAAAGTATTTTTTTTTTGGATTTCGCTGGATATCTCTCTGGCCGCTGAAATTTGTCAGGCGCTTTGCGCCGCTGCGCTATCGGAGGCTCGCGCGGAGCCGTGAATTTACCGCATTATATTAGAACCAAGGACCCGTCAAATAATAAATTTTAGTGAGGCACTTCCGTTTCATCCGAATTTCAAATCACAAAGGGGTTAGAAAAGTTTCACTTCAATAAAAATACTAATTTCGGGTCTTGTCTCGGGTGTGTGTCTGCAACTCTTGTCCAATGAGCTCTAGGTTAATTTGAGTGTCATTTTCAAAATTTGAAATAATAAAGTATCTACCTACTTATAGGATGTTAGACTTCGACCAAGTATACCCGTGGTGTTACTTTAACACTTAAACCAATGTTTCGTTTTCTTGACATTATTTTAATATAAAATGTGAAAGAAATTTTGGTAACCGGTGATTTTTTTAATGTTTTTTTTTTTAAATTTAAATTCTAACAAAACAAACAAAATAATTCTTCCAGGTGTCATCACCGTTCACTGATCACTTAACCGAGTAACCAAAAACCCTCACCCTATCCTAACTGTTCAATACCTACTGTTTTTTTATGTTGTTGAAAATAATTAAAAAAAACATTAAAAATGTCACCGGAGACCAAAATTACATTTTACTCCAAATGTCAGGAATCACTGGGAATGAAGTCGAGTACATTCCTGTAAAATATTTTAAAAAAATTTTAGTATTTAGGTTATAAAACCAAACAATCATTTAGCATAGAAATTATAAGGCATTTTTAATTAAAATATTACTGGGGTGTTACTACAAATAAAGTAAGTACTCTCAATTAATATAGGTAGGTATGTCAACCTGGTAGGTGTTTATTTTTTAATTGACCGGTTGCGATAGTCGTATTTATTATAAAAGCGGTTTTGAAGGACGAATTCATTTCGAAAAACCAGCTACCTGAAAAGTAATTAATTATAAAAAATATGTATATGTACGTATACATGTTTTTAAAGAGAGACAAATATTTTCGGGAAGCGAATAACCTGAAAATATTTTTTAATTTCCTACTATCACTATAGTAGATAGTAAGCGGATAATGACGTGTTTTGTGTCGTAATGAAGGACGGGATCGGGCTCGTGTATTACGCTCATATAGCCAAAAGACCCAGACGCAGTTCCATGATAGTTGATCGTTCGATAGTTGCCCCCCCCCCCGGCATAATTATATAAAATATTATTATATTTATTATGCATTCGGTTTGGGGAAAATACGTATGACTACATACACAAAATATAACTAAGTGTCCCCGAAGAAATGTGCGTGCAGAGATGATGTACCTACCGCCGAATAACAAAAGTATAAAACACATTTTCATTCAAATGCATCAAGGATAAAACTGGCAATATACTGTATACATGAACCAGCAAGTACAAAAAATGGACACTATAAATAAAATCGTTTGATATCCATACCAACTTATTATTCCGGTAGGTATTTTTTAAGTCGATTTCAGGTTTGAATTTGGTAAATATTTTTTTAATTATTATAATTTCGGGGTCAAATTGTCGGTCACCCCCAGACGCGATGCCAACTCAGCCACTGACATATTATTTTATATACATAAATAAATCTTACCTGTTGTTTTCCAAATAATCCCAAAGCAGTCTGAACTTCCAAGAAACCACAACCAGCACATAATAGAGAGATTCCCAAACTCTATTATAAAAACTTAACTCCATGTTGTCTATTATTATTATCGGAAATTATAACTTTTTCACATATGCCTAACAGCGACAATACTATTTAATAACTTAACCGGTAAATTTAACTTCACTTATGTAACTGTATGTGTGTATATAACTGGCAAAACGTTGTTTTGAGTTACATTTATGTTTTGTTATTGAGCTGCGAATAACTTGCTAACACAAAAACAACAACTCGACTGTCGCGTGGTGATGACTTATATTGACTACAGTGAACAGTCATTTATCGATGTTTCAGAATAGTTTTCCACTGTACGTGATAGGTGTTGTCTGACTGAAGTGTGGGCGGGAAATGAAGTATGATGAAGTGGGGATTGGGCCGATTGGGGAATGAAGCACGAAGAGCGCACTTGGGAAAGTGAAGTGATAAGGACATTGAAGCAATATGCACTGAAGTATTTCGGAGCGGTGCGCAACATTTTATTAAAGGTCGACAGTACTCTACGAGTCCACGGTAAATATTAGATAAGTACACAAGTACTCGGTATTATCTATTATTGGAATTGATTAGGGTTTTATTCATTTATTGATCTTGAGATAGTTCACTGCTTCGCTTGTGCTAATAATTTACACGCATAATGTATAACAGACATAGAAATTCAAATTTCTTTAATGATTTTGGCAGAGAAACTTTTATTTACTTATATTTTTTGTCGCACTACCTACCTAATTTCTTTCAGAATTTTATTAATATTAAATTATATGTAGGTAAAGAGAGAGTACGAAAACAGTCTTTTTCAACTTACAATGTATTTTCCATCATGAGCTCGGAATTTCTTGGTGTAAACAAAAGAAAAAAATGGCTATATTTTTTCATTGTTTGTTATTGTGGTGTAGGTACTGTTGTTTCCTCTAATTAACAATACTAGGTATTTAGATGATCGAGAGTCTTCATTAATACGTCGGTTCGTTAGAGATTGCGAGTCTTGTTTAGATACTATCGTCGTATTTACAAAGAATATCTAACTGGACTTAACGTCCGTTCTAAAGGATAATCTGTGTTATTCTGCCCGCGAGCGGCCGTTTAGTACCGTGCTCGCTGTCAATCGGATATGATTGGATATCATAGAGATTTGTCTCTCGCATATAGTACAACTACTGGCCTCTGTTGAGACATATTAAAACTATAGATATATATTATAATTACCGAGACTACCTACATACATATTTACATGTACTACAATTAACTATTTGTTTTTTTTAAATTTTATCAATCAATAACAATGAAGGGACAAGATTACAGAATGTTGAAACCCGGGCGAAGCCGGATAGTTATGCGTACAATACACGACATCTTTTTTCAGCCCGATTCTAATTAGAGACCAAAGTCAATATTTTTCGCTTTACGCGATCGCTATTTTCATTTATATTTTCATATCTACGTGATGCCAACTGAAATCGTAGATATAAAAATAGGCATGAAAATGGCGATCGCGTAAAACGAAAAATGTTGACTTTCTTTTCTAATTGGAATCGGGCTGAAAAAAGATGTCGTGTATTGTAGGCATTAGTCAATAACCAATGGTGTGCATTTTCTGAAAACTGCACTCATAAGGTTTTATGTAACTCTCTTTCTACACGCATTGTTCTCAGTAAGATTCCCAGTACCATAAAATAATATTGCTAAAAACATCGATTTCCATTGTATTTCCTGTTTCAGACAAATCATTTGACAAAGCAGACCATGAAGTGACAAAAAATATGTCGATTATCGTTTTGAAAGAATCATGCTGGGATAAAATGACGCGCCCCACATAGACAAATAAATAAACAATACGTGTGTGTCATAATTATTAATAATTATTTATTATTTATGCCAAAAACTACTGAGTCAGTACATTTTTCAGTGAATCGGAACTACCTATAAAATTGATGATAACATTTTTATGTAGAGTGTTTTGTTGTGTTACTCGTAAAACTTATTGTGATTTTTATAATCGACAATATTGAGTCATTCCACGAATGGACTATATTTTATAATCTAGAAAGTGCACGAATTATTATAAGAACACTTCATTACAGAAGATAACAATATCGTCACCGGAAATAATCTGTTGGGAAAACCGGAGTATCAAATATTTACATTTTGTCGTATGCGTAGGTACTTCAATTATTTTAACGTTTTATTATTGTGAAATAAAAAACAGTATGTTGGGTAATTTATTCCCCTGATAACAAGTGTGGGATGTTACCCACAGTGTCCACTGTATACAACACATTTCTTGAAGATTTTTTTTTCCATTATTTAGATTTCGTATTTTTGAAAACTAATACAATATTATATAACCCACTAATTTTTTTAATTAGCTCCACAATGTGAGGAAAGAAAATTCCCTCGGGGCTTGTGTCATCTTTGGTAATGCTGTGTGGAGGGTCTTTTTAGAGAAAGTTACGAGAGGTAGTTCTGAAAAGGAAAGAGATATGAGGGATATGTAGTGATCTGGAGGTCAATGTGTCCAGGAGTGGCGGACGTATGAATTCATTTCCCACACTGCGGTGCAAAGAGATCGCGATGGGTCGAGATAGTCCGGCTGGAGAGGTCAAAAACCAGTTTTTCCCGATCCGGCCCGCCACGCAGTAGGTGATAAAAAAAAGACCTTGACAGACCTCACCCCATGTAGGTACCCGGAAACTATACGTTAAGTTAAGTCACCAAACATAGCGAACCGCTTGGGGAGACCTATGGCAGGGGTGTTGGTTATCCAATTAATGGTTCCCGGGGCGGTGGTACCCACAACCGCTTCCCGCATTGAAAAGCATGTTGTCATTTTCATCATTTTGAAAATTATAAATATAAATTCAATACAAATCCGAGTTTAAAGCAATGGGTTTCAATTGTGAACTAGAACTAGAACTAGCTAGATAACGCCTAATATTCACGTGCGGACATGATCGGCCGAGCATGTCGTTACAGAAGCATTTCTGCCTGTGTGTGAGGGTGGATCTGTCCGGCAGACATGCATGTACGAAATGCTCGTCGCTCGGCCTGTGACGTTGTAGTCGCCCGTGAATACAGGAAGCAGAGATTGGGAACCCGACGCTTTGGACCACTCAGCCAGAGACCAGACACCAATGGTTGACAACGTATGTTTCGGTATTTGTAAAGGGCTATAAGCCCACGTTAATATTAATGTAATAATGATTAATAAATTAAGGTGCCTCCTGTTAGTGCCGTTGTCGCCTAACCGCCTACCATTGACCAGTGACCCGGTGGCGTCTGCATAGTTCATGTTCATACCCATGACATTACTCAACCGCATACCTCACATATTCATAATACTTATAAGGAATTAAAAAGAATATTGTGACTTATATAATCTATTATAACAACCTCCCATTAAAATTAAAAACTTTCGAAAATATGCAGGAATTTAAGCCCAAATTAAAAAAATACCTTAAACTGCTATAATAGTCCCACGTATGTTTACTTTTTATATTTTAAAGTTTGCTATCGTTCTAAATCGTTCATTCCTTCATTCTCTATCATTTCTTAGTTTCTATTGTCTTTAAGTCTACTATTGTATAAATCTTGCATTCTTTCTTATAAATCCATATCTTATATATCCTTTACTTGCGGCGGCTTGTGGATTATTTACCAAAAAAAAAAATTTCTTTCACATTTTTTAAAATTCCCAATAAGAGGCTCCCAATAAGGCTCTTGACTCGCAATCCAAAGGTCGCGGGATCGAATTCCGGCGTGGGCAAATAAATTTTATTTGATTAATTTGTGTTATTTCACAATAATTCATTATAAATAATAATATAGTATTTTCAGCACGTTCCAGAGTGGAAGATACTCTCAGCATCGCCCTGGTGAAAGACCACCATTCAGTGTTGAAACTTTGCTTGAAATGACTTTAGCCGTGTTTGGTGACCAGATCTGAATAGCCAATTACTTCCCCACCTTCCTCTACCCAATCTCCTTTCCCTCTCCGTTACCTTCAGCCTCACAACATACCCCAATTAGGGATGACATAGTCTCACTGGCTCCAGACGGGAGCAGCTGGGACTCTTGTGAGGTATTCATATACTTATATATACCTATATATTTTTAAATGGCGAGCATTTTTATATTGAAATCAGCCAACCGATGACAATACATCGCGGTCTGACAGAGGCATGAAGATAAAATGTATAAATCAATTGTGAATCAAGTTGGGCAAAACCATTAAAACCACAAAACTTTTAAACCAACCATTCGACAAAATGACGAGTAATCAGTAGGTATTCCAAAAATAAAAGAACGACTAAACACGACCGCCTTGCGCATACGAGTCTAGCGGCTACTAAGTTGACACGTGTCGTGACGGTTATACTCTCTGTAGAAGCACTCTAAAGTCTAAAGAGACAGGTGGATTTGCATTTGATTTGGTGTACGTCATTTTGACGTACGTTGGCAATTTAGGGTTAAAAAAACCTGTCTTAGTTAGATGTTAAATATTGACAAACAAAAAACTTTTTAAAGATTTTCTCATATTTTCTTGTTTACATTATTTCTTATCAGTGACAAACAAGTTATATAATATTTAATGTCTGCAACTACTAGGCACGATTACTTATCTAGATTCGCGTGGTAAAGATATCCCGTGATTTGCCAGTCATCGAAAATCACTAAAATGTGGATTCGCCGATTCCTGGATATTGTGACTTGATCGTTATTCGTGGAAATTATTAGATAATTTGTGGTATTTTTGTGATTTGTGAGTTTATCGCTAAAACTCCCGGGTGTCTACCAAAATTATTCTAGTAGGTTCATATCATGTGTCGAATTTTTAAATTTATTTTTTATAATTTGAATACCGCACAAGAGTCCACATGGTCCCAACCGCCTGGAGCTGGGGTTGTGAGGCTGAAGGTATAGGGGAGGGGAAGAAGATGGCGAAGAGGAACTCAAATCTAGTCACCAAACACGGCTAAATCCATTTCAAGCAACGTTTCAATGGTGGTCTAATGCCAGGGCAATACGGATAGTATTTTCCTTTCTTGCGGCACAAGTATACATTATATTATTTTTAAATGATTAAAATGTGAAATAACGCACGCCGGGGTTCGACCACGGAGGCCGTCAAATATATTTTAGATACCTATAAGATAAAATATAAATAATACATAAATTAAAAAGTATATCTACTTATTAGTCGTCACAACTTTTCAAGACACCACACGAACAGATGTTCTAGCACAGCATAGCATGAGTAACATCTAAAACAGTTGATATACTTACTTATTAAAAATTTATTGACCTCAATACTTTTTTTTTCGTTGTTTGTTTTTGGGGTGTTGTGCCTTGTTGCGCTACCTCCTTTAGCCGACGTTTCGGACAAAAACAAACAACGAAAATTCTTTTGGCCGTGAAAATCTAAAAACGTATCTAAATACTTTTTGTATACGTGCCTATCTATCTAAATGTTAAGAACGTAGAACAATAATTTAAAAAAATATGAAAGGTATAAATTTTATGTACCTACTTAGTCAGAATCCAACCAAACTGAATAATTATTTTTTAATCAAAGGTTATAACAAATATCTAGTACGGTTGTGTTGCTTTATTTATTTAGGTTTTAAATTGTAATACTCGTACATAAGCTATTAAATAAATCCATTTTTCATGATTTTACAGGCAACTTTGGCAATTATTTGTGAATTAAGGATAATGACTTAAAAAAATAATTTTAGTCCATTTAATATGAGAATGTGGTGAAAAATAAAATAAAAATTTAAATTATTGGAAGAAGCATTTGGATTGGCGTAAATTTGAGGTAAAAATTATCGATTTTCTTTAGAACACAAATTTCTCGTATATAAATTAAAATTTCAACCCAAAAAGCGATTTTTTTAGATGTTTCATTTTTCACATTATTTTTCATTACATTAAAACAGTAGAAAGGGAAGATATTTAAAAAAAAATAATTATGATTAACTTACGATTTAAATAATGCAATTATGGATTACTAGCTTTTACCCCCGGCTTCGCTCGCATATTCGTGTCCCCCCCCCCCCGTCCCCCCCCCCCTCTCCCGCACTACCACTCCCCCTCCCCCAATCAATCAACAATCAAATACGCTCCGTTTCGCATTCATAATATTAGTGTAGCTGTTGGCTTAGGTCAAAATGTAGATAAGTACCTATTTTATATTTGTATCTACCTACACTAAATATTCATATTAGAATACTAATATTTGAATTTTCGCTATCAAAGAAATAATATTGACAGCCCACGTCAAACATTTACTTAGTAACACGCTTTGCCAATAAACGAATATTAGATAATTTCATAACGCCACAGCTTATTCGTAACGCCAGAGCTTACCTATATATATAGCCCATGTTACTCGCAAATAAAGTAGCCTTTGATTAGTGAAAGAATTTATAAATTCCATTCGATATTTATTGCGTCAAAGAGTAAGGACCATCCAACCATCCATACAAACTTTCGCATTTATAATATTAGTAAGATTTAATTGCCTGTATTATATAATTTAAAATAAAAGAGCACATATCCGTATAATACGGATATGTGCTCTTTTATTTATTTTTATTTTAAATTATGTAATACAGCCCGTATAGTACACGCAAAACTTTAAGACCGGCATGACGTTAATCAGAAATCTTTGCAATAGGCGAGTTTAAGGCCAGAAAAGTGGCGTGCTTCCCCTCACACGCCTTTCGCCGTCGCACGTCGAATTTTTCGACTTTTCTCAGGATTGCGGCCGGATTTTGCAAATCGATATCTCAGGATTTTCAATAAAACACAGCTTACATTTTAAAAATCTCTTTAATTAAAAGTTAAACGGTTAATTTTTGTTATCTATGTTCGATTTTTTTTTCATTAATCGTTTTCATTAGATACCTACCTAATACGTTATCATATATTATTTCTTTTAGATTTTTATTTACTCTGTGAATATTATTGTACTATAGTTTATGTAATATGGCAGACTGGGATTGCACTACCCTCCCAGCCCTGCTGGAATAAAAACCTAAATAAAATAAATAAATATACTAGATATTTGCTATAACTTTCGGTTTAAAAATTAAATATTTAGTTTGGTTAGATATTTTGGCCCCAAATACAAATTTAAGTTTTGTATAAAAAGGGTCGCGCAGTCGCCGTTCCTCTGATCAATACCTAACATGGTGTTTTAACATTCCTAAACTTATTCCTAGAACTAGACTGTTTACCAAACAAGCGGTGAGTAACATGGCATTACTCAGATTAGAGTAGATACTCAATACTTACCTGCCCCAGAGTAGCGACTTCTTGCTATGAAATACTATGTGAGGTTATTGGTTATTGCATTACCTATGCAATGAACACAGAACAGCCTTGGCGTGATAACATTGAATCATTCTTGTTTGGTTTCGTCGGCCATATTCATTAAATGCAAGGCTAGTCCCAACCGATTAATGTTTTAAATAAAAATGCCATTAATAATTGGGTTAACAGAAGCCTTCATTCAATATTGGTTGTTTATATTATTATGGACACGTGGAAGCAATTATTTTAGGATTGACAAATGTGCGAAGAAATTGGAAATAGATAGTGGAGGGCTTATTTTGATATGAGAGTGTAATGTTTTTTTATTATTATTTGAATACTGCACAAGAGTCTCAACAGCCTGCATCCTGCATCCAGTGAGACTGTGACATTGCCAGTTTTTAGGTATTTTTTGAGGCTGTAGGGAATGTTCGGGAAGAAAATGGGTTAATTATTGTAGGTTCGGAAGTACCCGGAGGAGCGAGAAAATAAGGGGAGGGGGGTTGAAAAAAAGAAGAAAGATTTTGGGACCTCTCATTGGGTCTGGATATGGGTACCGCTACCCGGGAACCATTTATTAGATAACGTACACCCCTGCCATAGGTCACTCCAAGTGGTTCGCTACGTTTGGTGACTTAGCAAGGGTGCCCGGGTTCATGGGGTAGGGTTTTTTTATTTTCATTTACTCCACATAGGAGTAAATGAAAATAAATAATTAATAGGAAAATAATTTCCCTTAGGGCCCATGTTGTAGGAAGGAGGGAACACAGAGGCCGGCAAATCGTTCCACAGCCGAGCTGTTGAATACAAGAACGAGTCGAAGAAGCGAACCGTTCTCATGTGACAAATGTCAACCGTGTAGGTACATATGTTGGGCACGCATTTGGCCTGTTTCCCGAATATGCACCGGTGCCGCAGGGATCGATGACTCTAGTTCCTCGGAGCATCTTCCATTGAAATACCGGTAGAACAAGGTAGCATTTCCACCCGACACCTGTGCTCTAAAGATTGCAATCCGTCTGTTAAGATGGGAAAATCTATCAAACGGACCGCCCGTTTCTGCGCAGAGTCGAGGGTATTTTTCAGGTATTTTGGAGCTCCAGACCAGAAGTGGCTGCCAAACTCAACCGTGGGCGCCTGGATGCATTTGCAAACCAACTGCGTGGCAAGTCGTATCGGGAGAGACTAGTTGAGGGAGAAATTTTGACTTCTACAGCAGGACTCTCTCGGAACATCGCCTTGCACCACAGAGGAAGGGATGGATTCATACTTCCATTACTCCTACTAACCCCCCAGATTTCTACCCATCCCTCATACCTTTTTCTTGTCCATAACTTCCTCTCCTACCTTTCCTTAAAAAGACTCTCTACAAGACATCCACTAAGACAACATAGTCTCTGATGGAAATTATTTTTCTCAAGGCCTCCTATGTGGAGCTAATGTTTAAAAAACAACTTGTCTTTTACATCACATTGATAAAATTAATAATATAGCAATAAGCAAATAATATAATAATTTAGACCGGTCAGTGGTTGAGTGGGCATAGCGCTTGGGTCCCACACGGGCGTCGCATGTTAGATTCCTCTGTTGGCTAAGTCCTCCATCACAACACAAGCAACATTTTCGGCTTTCTGTGGTGGTAGTAGGAGATTTTCAAACATTGTTGGGTTATTCGTAACCCGGGAATGTTTGTCTTTCTTTAAAAAATTTTAAAAAAATATTGTTCCAGGAACGTAACCTACGAATACCGTTTTTTACGCAATACTAAGGCCGATGGGGGGGGGGGGGGGTGAACCTCCTAAACTCTTCCCCTTATATTTGCCAGGTGTACCAGGAGAACAGAAAGCAAATTGGATAAATTGGATATTTATTTCATCTTTGCCTCCCCTAAAAATATCTTCGATCTACCACTGATCGGGGACGTGATGTTTAACGTTCCATACTGCCTGTATACAGGATACGTGAAGTATTAATGTGTTTACTCGTTTTCCGAATTCTATAAGCAATGCGGTTGAGCGATGAGCAATTACTTACCTAATTATTGAGATTAGAAATTACCCGATTTACGACAAAAATGATATACATTTATCTGCAAACATTCCTAGAAAAAAATACCACTAAAATATCTAACTTACAAGAGCAATTAAAATGATAGATCGGAAATCACTACAGGAACGGTGATACACTAGTCTTGTAATTAATTCGTACTAAGTTCTAATCTATTTGATAAAAGTAATCTGTGATTCATCGATGTACCTAACCTACCTACCTTAAAACCAAATTATTATTTATTTATTTGCGAGTAACTGGCATGCGTTGCAATTTATTGCTGTGCTTTTGGACACATAATATTTTTTTTTGTTTTCCCGACGTGTGAGCAGGCCACATACAGGTATCCATCTGAGAAGCATTGATTTTCTATCCTCCTTCGATCCCCTCCCCCCTTCTGGATTCCCCTCCCTGGTCCTCCTTCCCTCCCTGCCGCTAAAGTATATGAAATACACACACTTTTCACAGCTGTTGGTGTGAGAAGCATGGATTTTCCAAATTTATCCGCTGCTATCCCCTATCGCTACTACGTCTCCCTTGAAATTCCTTTTCTGCCTCTCCCTCGCCCCCACCCCCACCCCCCGTCACCCTTCCCCTGCGTGTCCTTTTCCACGCGACCCCTTTCCCGCCTCCGTTCCACTCGGACTACCCTCCCGCGTTCCCTTTACAACTACCGCGACCCCTCCACCCCCTCCCGAATTCCCTACCCCCTCCCGCCTTCCGTCCCTGTCACTAAACTATATGAAATACACACATTTTTCGATAACTCGCGCGCCACAATATACGCGTATACAATTTCAATAATGCCAGAGTTCACCAGTTCGCGGGCGTGCGCACAACAACTCACAAAGGTTTCATCTCAATCGAATGAATGGTAAAGGGGACAAACAAAGAAACATTCATTTTTATGCATTAAGATTATTTTGTTTGTTGGATATACCAGTGGCATTGGCATCATTTAACATCTCTAATGTGATGTGATCTCATCTCAACATCAAATTCAACATTTCTACCCTGATGATGAACACTGTAACGATGTCCGTAAAGTTGGCTAAAGTAGGAGGAAGCCCGACATAATAATTAATACCAAAAAAAATCACATAATAAATCATTTTTTTACTTCATATTCGTGAAAAGTCGCCCAGGAGCACATAACGATGAAGATGTGTTTTACACTTACACTGTTTTTTTTTTTTTTTTTTAATTATTTCTGACTTTCACCCTTCAAGGGTGTTCTAGGCCATCATTTAAAATTACAGAGAAAGGGAAAGGTGAATTTATATATTAATTTTATTTAAATGTACAAATTTCAGAATTATATGGAAGATTGGAGTCGAGTTCAGACTTAGAAGAGATGAAATGTTGAATGGAGGGGAGGCAATTTTAGATAACGCTTGATAGAAGAGAGGATATTTATTTAGAGAGGGACAACCAAAAAATATGTGATCTAAAGAGCCCACATCTAGACCACAGAACGTACAATCTGGGGAGTCAAGGATGTGAATTTTAAAAAGGTGAGAAGGAACGGAACAATGACCGATTCTCATTCGAATAAGTGAGGAAATTTCTTTTTTGGAAAAATGGGGAAATTTTTGAAACCACGGTTTTGATGGGATAGTCCTTTGTATTGAGGCGTAGCGAGCTCCCTTGGATTGACTGGCAATGTTCCAATACTCTGTCCAAACATTGCGGGATCTATCTTTGATGATGGAAAAAATATCAGATAGGGGAATATGGTTTACGAGGGTAACAATAGGGTTGGACGCTCCTTGTTTTGCCAAAGAATCTGCAATATCGTTACCCACTATGCCAATGTGTCCAGGGATCCAAACAAGAATTACGGTTTTTCCAGAGCTTTGAATGGAGGCTATCAGCACTCTAATGAGGCATACAAAGTGATCATCAGGATGAAGAAGAGGACAGGATTTAAGTTTTTGGAGGGAACTGAGAGAGTCAGAGAGAACAAGGGAATGTTCACAATTATTTTTGATTATATATTTGAGTGCTTCAATTATTGCAATGCACTCAGCAGAGAATATTGAAAATTGGTTTGAAATTGAATAAAATATTCTATCATTAGAATTATTGTGGTAAACGTTAATACCTATACCACAGTTAGGAGAGTCAGGAGATTTGGAGCCATCAGTAAATAAAAGAGAAGAGTTAGGCCATTTAGAAGAAATAATGTCATTGAACATATTATTAACAGTACGGGCTGGGAGATTGGAATGACTTTTAAGGATGCCGATCCCTTCCAAAATTGTTGGGGATAGGGTGACGTGACTATATTTTAATTTGTATAGTGGAAGAAGATCATTTTGGATAATTTGAAGCTCTGAGAGAGAGCGAAAATTTTTACAGATGGCAGGAAGAGGTTTAGTTCGAGCTCTGATTGTAGATGAATGTGTTGAGTCTTTGAACAACGAAACTCTGGGAATAACCTGATGACATTTAGAATTTAAACATTTAAGAACAAATTTGTCAGCAAACAGTTGTCGCCTTAAATAAAGTGGGGGATCAGAACATTCCACTTGAAGGGAATTGATGGGCGACGACTGCATCGCTCCAGTTATTATTCGCAATGACTTTGATTGAATTTTGTCGAATTTACTGAGTGCATTTTTGGAGGCAGTACAAAAAAGTGGGCAGGCATAGTCGAGATGACTTCGAATAAGTACATTGTAAAGCAACTTAATGCAGGTAGGGTGAGCACCCCACCAAACGCCAGTCAATGATCTGATGATATTTAAATTTTTTTCACATTTAGTAACTATATTGTGAATATGGGAAGACCATTTAAGTTTCCTATCAAATGTAACTCCCAAAAATTTTACTTCAGAGGCGTTGGGGATTGGAGAGTTTTTAAATAAAATTTGAACAGGAGGATTTTTATGACGGTTTGAGAAGGTGACACACTGACTCTTTTTAACTGAAAGTTCCAGACCATTTAAAGTGAGCCATGTGCAAAGGGCATCCATGGCTTCATTAAGATATTTGACGGCAAGTGGGATGAATTTGGATGATAAGTAGAAAGCTAAATCATCTGCGAACTCAATAACTTTTACTTGAGGGGGAATAGAGACATGCATATCGTACGTGTATATATTATACAGTATAGGGGATAATACATCGCCTTGGGGTAAACCTTTCCAAATTGATCTACTCTGAGGAGTAACATCTGGTAGTTCAATGAAAATTTTTCTATCAAGAAATAGATTAATAATAGATTGGACAAACATGGGGGGAAGGCCAAGGCCTAAAAGTTTTTTTTTAAGGATTGGGATGGAAACATTGTCAAAGGCACCTTCTATGTCTATAAAGACTGCAAGACATACTTCATGGTTAGAAATGGATAAATTAATATCAGTGCTGATGATGGCAAGGTTATCTTGCGTAGATTTTTTTTTCCTAAATCCAAATTGAGATGGAGAGAGAAGCTGATTACTTTCGACAAAAAATTCTAACCGGTTTTTAATTAATTTTTCATAAATTTTACTGAGGGTGGATGAAAGAGCAATTGGCCTGTAGTTGGATCCAGAATTGGGTGATTTGTTTGATTTTAGGATTGGGATGATTATTTGAGAACTCCAGTCATCAGGCATTATGCCAGACTGAAAGATTTTATTTAAGATGCTTAGGAAGTGATTTAGAACATTATCATTACTATTTTTAATAATGCTATAAGGAATACCATCTCTGCCTGGAGATGAGTCTTTGACTGTTGATAAACAATTTTTTAATTCAATTAAAGTGAATGGAGAGTCTAGCCAATGATCAGACATAGGAGTGTTGTGGCTGGGAGTTATTTCATCTAAGTTAGGTACAGAAGGGGGGGCAATTTTGTCCAAGAACTCATCTATCCATTTAGAATGAGACGCTCGAGGAGATGTTGAACTGAAGGAGGATCGAAATCTTCGAATCATAGACCAAACTTCCGAAATTGGAGTATTCGGAGATACTGAACTGCAGAAGTTGTACCACCCGGATCTTTTTTTTGACCTCAATACCCTTTTGGCATTGGCTTCGGCATTTTTGTATATAAGATAGTTCTCCATAGTCATATTGTGACGATACGAAAGAGATTTAGCTTTCCGAATTCTCACTACCTTAGAACATTCCTCATCCCACCAGGGAGTCGGAGGGAGTTTTTTAAGAGATTTGGTTTTAGGGGGAGGATTTGATTTATGTATTGCAGTTATGAGCATCGATTTGAAGTTATCGTAGTCATCTTTGACAGATAATACATCGGAAGAGGGTAAATTTTGTATAAACTTATCCATATGCGAGTTAAATTCGTCCCATTTGGTGTGTTTTGTTTTAATCTTCGTCGAAATATGGGACTTGTCTGAATGGAAAGAAGTTTGATAAGTGATGGTGATCGGGAAATGATCACTGGAGCAAGGATCGGGGGACACCACCCACGAGGAGAGAGGTGCCAGATTTGTAGAGCATATGGAGAGATCCACTGCACTGGGGTTTGTGTTGGGGCGAGAGATTCTCGTAGGAGATCCGTCGTTCAAAAGGAAAAGGTTGGATTCATCTAAAATATCCATAACATTTCGACCATCTCGATCAGAGAAAGCAGAACCCCAGACGGGGGAATGGGCATTAAAATCGCCAAATAAAAAGAATGGGGGGCTTAGTTGACGGACAATTTGTAACCAAGATTGCTTATTGAAGTGAGATGATGGGGGAATATAGATAGAAACAAAGGATGTGTCCTTTATTTTAGCTGCAACCATTTGAAAGTCAGCATTGGGGGGTTTGATATTATTTATTGGGGAAAACGGAAGGGATTTTTTAATAAAAAGGGCAGCACCGCCGCCCGTACCTTCCAGGCGATCATCACGGAGACAGGAGTACCCCCCCACATTAAAGTGGGTGGATGGAGTAAACCATGTCTCCGAGACAGCAGCCACAGAAACAAGGTTTGAATTTAATAGGTTAAGAAGGTTCGATTTGTTAGAAATAGCACTGCGGCTATTCCACTGAAGTATTCTGACATCTTGAAGTGCCATTTTGAACAAATGATTTTAACGTGGAAATAATAGAAGCAGCGTTGGACGGTAGATTAGTTTGAGAAGAAATTAGGTCAATTAGAAGCATAATAAGAGTTTGTATAAATGAAGAATTATCTTGCGAGAGTTGTTCAGAAAGCTTGTGATGGTTTGTTGAGGACGAATTATAGTTGTTTGCGCACCCATTTGTGGCATTTGAAAGAGGAGAACCATTGGGATTTAAGAGAAGTGAGTTGAGTTGTTGCCGATCGTATCCAGGAGCCGGTTTAGAGACAGGGTTTTTGTACATAAATTTAGTTGATCGAGAAGATGTTGAGGAGAAGGGGAGAGGGTTGGATGGAGAGTTACTGGATAAAACCTCGGCAAAAGATTTTTTGACAGGCGGGAATACTTTAGAAGCCTGCAGAAAAGACAAGTTTTCAGAGGCCATGGAAATTTTTATATTTTTTTGGCGAGTTTGTTCAGGACAAGAAGAGTGAATGGCGGAATGAGCGCCTGAGCAGTTAAAACATTTAGGTGAAGAGAGAGAAGAACATTGGTCAGCCGTGTGGTTTTCTCCACATTTGAAGCATCTGGGAGGGGATCTGCATGCAGCTTTGGTATGACCAAAACGGCAGCAATTGTAGCATTGGGTGGTGGGGTAAGTATAAATTTCAACTGGTAAGGAGTTGAAAAATAAATAGATATGGGAGGGAAGAGATTGTCCTTCGAATGTGATCACAACAGATTGGGAGGGCTTCCAGGAAACATTGCCCTCAGAGGTGTCCTTCTAATTTAGCCTCCTGGCTTTTATGGGATTGCCGATATGTTGAGGGGTTGAAAGAGAAGACAGAATTTCTGGAATGGACAGATCGGTCGAGATACCCCTGACCAGGCCCATACGAGTGACATTGAAAGTTGGGATGTACGCCTTGAATTTAGAATTAGATGAAATAAAAATGTTTTTAATAAAGTTGTTGGCGGCTGAACCTGAGAGGAATTCAACAGAGATTCGGAAGCGACCCTCGGCTTTTACACCTCCGGGCTTAATCGAAAGGTTCTTGTTGGTTGAAAGGAATTTACCAAATTCAAGAGGATGTATGGTTTTACCTTGCTCAGTTTTTTGCGCATAAACAATGTAGGGGCCACAGGAATGAGTAGAGTAAAAATTGGTTGGAGGAGGTTGATGAAGATCTGGTAGAGACTGAGAAGTAGAAGGAGAGTCATGCTTTACTGGGGAAGAGGGACTAAACTTCCTTTTTTTTGTGGAAGTTAGAATGACAGATTCACTGTCAGAAATTACAAAATTTTCACCATCTGGAGGGTCAGGGGGAGGATCTGGGGGCTTTTTAGGATGTCCAGGAGGGAAATCCTCCTCCATTGTTCACAAAATTACAAAAAAAAATATGTATGGAAAGTGACAGTAGTGAAAAAAAGGTTATAAATATCTGGAAATCAGCGACGAAAAGTGACTCCTGGAAGATCAGAGGGGAGAAGAATCCTCAAGGAACAACACACTACACTTTATTGACCAGAAAACATAAAAATATTAGTTAAAATAATAAAAAAGATTATTTTTTTTAAGAGAGAAAACAAAACAACTGATGACAGCCAAATGTTCAAAATTCGAATGAACTTACACTGTTGAATGCACAATAACTGAGTAGGTGAATGAAATAATTTTTTTTTAAGACATTTTATAACATTTTGTTTTGAAGAGTTTTAATCTTCAAAGTACATATTTTACTTTGTATTTTAAATTTTTCTGTTACCGGTTTCGACACATCCGTGTCATTCACTAGCAAACTTGTAACGTTTTATAACCCCTGCTTAATTAATGATTCTGAAATGTAAATTGCTCTGTTGTTATGAGGATTGCATAAATGAAATTTCTAGGCGTATATCAAAAAAGTGTTATCTCCTCTCGTTCTTGTGCTCCTGGTAGATTTTCCTTAATTATGTGCGAGTCTCAAATGAAAAATCGCAAAATAATTTTTAAATAGACGAATATCGATATTGTTTTCTTGAATGAATGCAAACCTTGTAAATGGAAATTAACCCACTTCCCTGCATCCGTTTGATCCGAAACTCGGCAGAGGGCTACAGGGGTGGTAGGTGGTAGCCTGCAAATGAGTCATTATGATAGGTGGCGACTTCTAAGGAGGAAGAAGGGGCAGCGCAAATGAAGTGGCCTATAATTATGAAAAATATAAATCCGCCATTGGGCAGATAGACTTAGTAGTAGTAGTTTATCTGTGTATGTCTCTAATACAGGTAAGGACGATCCCCGACTATGAAGTTTGGATCATGGTGGCTTTGAAAGATATTATATTAATTAATTATAATTGTACTTACGTTAAAAGTATAAAAGCTATATTTAATATATGTTACTTGAGGAACTATGAACATATGTTTTCTCAGTAATCAGACAGTTTCGATGGTTCCTTCGCCTTGTCAGACACATTAAAAGTCTCGATAGCGAGCTCGATATATATATGCAAGCGGGAGGGAGTGAAATAGTGCAAAGTTTCAACGATAGCAGACTACTACCTTGTAAAAGTGCAAGCAAAATGCTCTTGAAATTGTGGTGCAATTTTATATACCTATGAAACCTGCTATCTTTCAAGGCCACCGTGATCCAAACTTCATAGTCGGGGATCGTCTTTACCTGTATTAGGGACATACACAGAGAAACTTTCAGGTTTTATAAAATAACGAAAGTCTGATCGTCACGGGCTCTTGCTCTATTGCTCATTCTATCAACTTTGGTGGCACTCAGAACACACACACATTTCTCTGAAATGGCTACTAACCGGCCCAAGAGATGGCCCGAAAAATAAAAATAGATCTAAAAGTTTAAAAAAAAACTTTGTTTTTAATAATAATTTTATTATTATTATACGTTTTCGGTTATGGCTGATATTTTCTGTATTATATGTATAATATCATAAATATGGATCCGAATGAATTTAATTTTTGTTTTAATATAGAGGGTGTCCGGAGGTAAAGTGTATTAACTTCGGGAGGTGATTCTACAGGAGTAAAAAAGATTAACAACTTTTTCCGAAATTCCAACATTTTTTTTCCCATACAAAAGGACATACTTACTAAAAATCCTTAAGTGTGCGGAACGTTCTTTCTTACTGAGAGCCTGCCGGGCATGATTGTGGCAACGCATGGTTGTGATCGTCCCGTATCATAACAGCGGAAAATAATAAATCTGGCCGCACAAGCCAGTCTAATTTTATCTTTTTACCACAAAACTACCCCTAATAGTTGAAATTTCTAAAAAATTTATTTGTCTTTTTTACTAATAATATCGTGTAGAACCACCTCCCGAAGTTAATGCACTTTACCCTTTACACTTCACCCTGTATGAGACTCACCCAAGTCGTTATTACAACAATTTTAATATCAAGTAAGTACTTACCTAAGCTTACTTTGGTAAAATTATTTACCCTAAGGCTGCCTTTACACACGTAAGTTTTCCTGTAAGTGGCTCACGTAAGCAAGCTATGGCCAAATTACCAATGTAAACAACATCAAAAGTCACTTACCGTAATTCATAGCAAGTTACAGAAGTTGTTCTTTAATAAGTTTTTTGAGAGGTCTAATCGCGTCCTAGAGAACTTCCAGCCTTCTCACAGCTTATCAAATCAGTTTAAGTTGATACGGTTACCGTAAGAAATAGTACCAAAATATGCCATTGCAAGATGTCAAAAAATAAAAGACAGTTGTTTTCATTGGATTTTTTTCCTATAAAACTATTATTTTTATTATTTTAAGATCGTCGCTATGAACACTTACATAAGTTGAACTTCGGAACAATTTCCGTGAGCATTAATTACCACAAGTCGGATGCATACATTAACGCTCCTATGAGTTACTTGTCCAAAACTTACATAAATCATAAATTTTATAATATAATCTAACTTTACTTAAGCATGAGTAGGTATCTAATATGAAAAATCTAACTTTATTTTAGCTTGAGTAGGTATCTAATATGAAATACTTACCAGTGCTTACTTTATAGAAACTGCACCCCAGCCTTAGATACTCTGAGACCCCAGCTGAGTATTGTTGTATCAATTTCTCTGTGTATGGGGGCTTCAAGTTTCATGTTAGTAACATGAGTAAGACAACAAAATACAATAAGAATTTGGTCAACCTTAAACAGCCCTACTTTTTTGGCTTCTCTGAAAATAAACATATTTATTTCCACTGTGATAAATCAATAGACGACTAATTCAGGGGAAGACTTTGAACATTTCAAGTCTTTTAAAATACATTATTTTGCATTTTTTAAGCTATTTTGAAAACTGCATAAGAGTCCCAACTGCTCCTAACCGTCTGGAGCCAGTAAGATTATTGGATATAAATTATTGGGGTATGTTGTGAGGCTGAAGATAGTAGAGAGGGAAAGAAGGGAAGAGGAAGGCGGGGAAATACCTGGCTATTCAGACCCAGCCATGATATACCACTGAAGCCATTTCAAGCAACCTTTCGAATCTGAATGGTTTTCATTCACCAGGGCGATACTGAGAGCACCTTTTTAATTTATTTTTTTTAACATTGCCTCCACACAGGAGGCCCTAAGGAAAATATCCCTGAGGATGTATGTCATCTTCAGGGATGCTGTGTGGAGTATCTTTTCAAGGAAAGGAAGGGGAGGAAGTTCTGGGAAGGGAAAAGGGATGAGGGGTCGGTGGGAATCTGGGTGTCAATGTATCCAGGAGTGACAGATGTATGAATCTATACGTCACTGCGGTGCAAGGCAATGGACCGAGAGACCCCGGCTAGAGAGGTCTAGGTTAGGTTTCTCTGAACCATTCTCTTCCGATCCGGCCCGCCATGCCTGGGTGGACAAAGCACTCACAAACACAAACAAACTTCACCCCATGAAACCGGGCACCCCTGCTAAGTCATCAAACATGGCGAACGACTTGGGGTGATCTTACGCAGGGGTGTTGGTTTTACCATAATATCACAGTTATATCTAAGTTGTGTAAAATAATGAGCGGTTTGAGTAATTATATCATTTTATAACGGGACTAAATGTACATTACCATGATGTCAAAAATATTATACAAAATGAAAAAATAACAACTCTGTCTCAAAAACGTGTTGATAAAGAAATAAAAAAATGTAATTGGAATATCCTTTTGAAAGAACAGAATTGTGTTGCTCTGTATAATAAAATTAAAACAAAATTTAATGAAATCTATGAAAAAAGTACTGTAGTTAAGACTTATAAACCTCAAACCAGACCAAATGCCATAAATGAATGGATAAATGATGATTTATTATCAAAAATCAAATTAAAAGATGCGCTTTACAAAAGATGGAAAAATAATCCTACAAATAAATTTTATGAAAGAGAGTATAAAAGCACTCGGAACAAAGTTACAAAATTAATCAGCATGTGCAAATTAAAATTTTTCAACTCAAAATTTAAAAACTATTTTGCAGACTCAAAAAAAACGTGGGATGAAATAAACAGATTGTTAGGAAGAAAGAGCAAAAGTAATTGTGATCAAGTAATATCAAACTATTTCTTAAAAGAACTAACGACTGAGCAAACATCTAACAATTTTGCTAACTTCTATTCAGAAAATGTTAGGAAATTATTACATAGATGTGATAAAAAAGCTTTGAATATTCAAAAACATAGACTTCCACATAGCATGCTTTTAACACAAGCAAAACTCCGCGACATCGAAAAAGTTGTCAGAAGTTTAAAAAATAGTCAGTCGCCGGGAATAGATAAAATTAGAATGTCTGATATTAAAAAACATTTCGATATTTTAGGACCTATCTTAACTCTATTAATTAATATGATTTAAAGGAGGCAATTATACCAGAGGATCTTAAATGTAGCATCATCCGACCCATTTACAAAGGTGGTAAACACAGTGAAATTGAAAACTATAGACCAATAAGTATTTTGCCTGCAATTGAAAAGATTCTAGAGAAATATATATCTATGAAACTGATAAAGTACCTTGAAAAATTCTCTATTGTTGATAACCATCAATATGGTTTCCGGAAAGGAAGGAGCACGGATCTACTGCTTCAAGAATTTTCAAATACAATTAATAATGATCTCAATAAAAGGAAACATATACTCGTATTATTTATTGATAATTCAAAGGCCTTTGATACTATTGATCACGATAAATTACTAGAAACTCTGGAAGCAATTGGAATTACAGGAAACCTACACAAATTATTTGTTAATTACTTTAAAAATAGAAAGATTTGTGTAAAAATTTTAGATCATTATAGCAAAAAAAATAATGTTTTCGCAGGCGTACCACAAGGGTCTATACTAGGCCCTACCTTGTACATTATATATGTTACTGCAATGAAATTGATTTTCTCTTATGTAAAACATTATGTTTATGCTGATGACACTGCATTGGTTATTTCACACGAGGATTTGTTAATTGCAAGTATTCTACTGCAAATAGACTTTACCACTCTTCAAAAATGGTCGCATGATGTAGGTTTAATAATCAATGCTAAAAAAACGAAGCTTATGCACATCAGATCTCCTCATGCCAACATCACCATAACTCCTAAAATTGTTTCTCATGATTTTAATTGTATTCATAATTCTATAATACAACCATGCTCATGTAAAAATATTGAACTAGTTTCTAAATACGTATACCTAGGCTTAACAATTGATTGTAATTTTAAATGGGATATACATATACAAAAAGTTTGCACACGGCTTAGAGCTATAGTGAACAGACTTTATAGACTGAAGTTTTTTGTTCCACTAAATACCCTTAGATTAGTGTATCTGTCATTGGCGGAATCCCAAATAAGATATGGAATAACCACATGGGGACATTCGACAAAAACAAACCTTCTTTCAGTGCAAAACGTACAATATTCTTTGGTAAAATTATTATTGAAAAAAACTGAATACGAACAAAGACATGATGTACCAAAATCGTTACTATACAACTCTTTAAATTTATTATCTGTTCGTGCTATATTGTGGCTTAAAATTGTGAGTCAGCATACATCTCAATCCGAATATAATAAACTAGTGGTTCATGTTCATAATACAAGACTAACTGCAAACGATGGACTTGTAATTCCCAGATACCTAAATAAATACAGTCAAAGAACTTTAGAATACCTTGTTCCAAAAATTTACAACTTGTTACCCAACGAAATAAAAAGTTGTGAATTGAGTTTCAGAAGGAAATGTATGCTGAAGAAATGGTTAAGTGAAAGAATTTTTTTGTACTAATCTCTGTTTTATTTTTCTTTGTTTCTGTTCATTTTCTCTTTTCTGATTTTCTTATAAATTTTATTAACAATTTGTTCTCCATAATATATTATGTATGTATGTATGTGTGTATGTATTTGTATATATGTGTATGCGTGTATGTATATATATATATATATATATATAGGTCCCACTACACTTATTGCGTCCGTACGTAAATCCGTCTTTGGGCGTCCATCAGTTCTAGTTCTTTTTTTCAGATTTTTTTTGTGAATATTGCGTTATGTATTGTTCATACTAATCGCTGATATCATACTTTTTTAATATTGTAAAAAATACAGGATTTGATGTTTAGTTTACTTTCATACACTTCTTGCGTCACGTACATACTCACGTCCGGCTGTATATTTTTTGTATATTGTAGGTTCCTTTTAATATAGGTTTCACGTCCTTTCACCCAAATATATTTTTTACGTCTTCTGTATATTGATAACTGCTTTAATGCAGTTTTTGCGTCCGTACCGAATATATTATTTTGGCGTCCGAATGCATATACATTGTATGTTATAAACAGATATTTGTGTAGTTTCTTATCCTTCCGCTCTTTTTAAATTTTACGTCTTTTGAATATTGCTAACTTACTTAATCTTCCGATAGGTACAGATATTAAACACTTCCATTTTGAATAATTTATTTTCCCGTGCGATATGTATAGTTAATATATCTTATAGGTGTGTAAGTAATTATTGTTGAAGACGAATAATAAGGATAATAAAAAGGAATAACCTTTAAAATTTATTATAATTGAGAATTATTCTAACATAAATCATTATCTTTATATTTAAATAAATAAGAGCGTATGTGGTGGGCGGCGGAACCCATACCCACCTTCCATTTTAGGAGGCGGGTATGGGTACCGCGGTCCCGGTAACCATTATTGTAAAATCAACACCTCTGCTATAGGTCACCACAAGTAGTTCGCTACGTTTGATGACTTGGAAGGGCTACCGTTACGGTTTGTTCAGGTCTTGGCGGCCAATGTGTCTGGCCGATGAGCCTGTCGTGCGGCGAGCTGGATCGAGAGAGACTGGTTGAGGGACGTCTTTTAACCTCTCCAGACAGAATTCCTTGAACATCCATCGCCTTGCACCCCAGTTGGAGGGATGGATTCATATTTCCATTACTCCTGAGCACACTGACTCCCAGATTCGTACCCATCCCTTATACCTATTTCCTTCCTATAATGTCTTATTTTCTTTCATCCTAATTTAATTTTTACGTCTTCTCCATATTGCTAACTCTCTTATGAAGTTTTCATTTCCATATGAATTAATAATATTGGCGTCCGAATGCGTTTTCATTATACGTTAGAAACAGTTACTTTCCCCTTCTAATTCTTCTTCTATGTTAAAGTTGATTTCGTCCAATGATTTTCCTTTAGTCATCGGTTTTCCCATCTTCCGGTAATAATAGCAATTTAAATAATATGTTGTTAATGTATGCTGTCAGATGAATGTTATCTGGTTGTCTATATTTTTTTTCGGTGTATCTCGCTTGTATGCCCCATAAAGTTTGAAAGCTGTTTAAAATACCTCCACTTTACCTGACAACAAACTGTCTTTTGATTGTTAGAAGTCGAAATAAATCATTTGTATACAATACGTACATACTGGGCACAGGCGTGCAACAGTTTTTTTTACAGCCCTTACTCAAAATGTATCGTTTCATAACGCACCGCTTTGCGCCCTCGTAGTGTGTGGTTGGACATTTTTAGGACAGGACATCATTTCACCGTCCACTGTTAAAAAAAATCCTTTAAGAATTTCCACCCGCGCGGGTCGCTTCTTAGTTGTAAGTGGCACGCGGCATCGTTGTAAATAAACCCACTGTTGCCAAATCTATCGATTTACTTGACCAAGAGCTCAAACAATACTTAACAATATTTACTATCTACTTGTGAATGGCCACGAGGACGCAATACTATCGTTGTTATGCACTAAAAGTAATATGAATGTGTAGACGCAGACCATCGTTATATCTTAAAAATAATATTTCTGCATGGACGCAAGAAGGACCAACTGTGTAGATGCAGAACGACCATCGTTAAGTCTTTAAAATAATACTGCTGCGTGGACGCAAGAAGGACCAACTGTATAGATGCAGAACGACCATCGTTATGTCTTAAAAATAATATTGCTGCGTGATAATAGCGTGATAATAGCGTGATGATAGCGTGATAACGGCGTGATAATAGGGTGGACGCAAGAAGGACCAACTGTGTAGACGCAGCACGACCGTTGTTATGTCTTAAAAATAATACTGCTGCGTGGACGCCAGAAGGACCAAATGTGTAGACGCAGCACGACCATCGTTATGTCTTAAAAATAATATTGCTGCGTGGACGCAAGAAGGACCAACTGTGTAGACGCAGACCGACCGTCGTTATGTCTTAAAAATAATATTGCTGCGTGATAATAGCGTGGACGCAAGAAAGACCAACTATGTAGACGCAACACGACCGTCGTTATGTCTTAAAAATAATATTGCTGCGTGATAATAGCGTGGACGCAAGAAGGACCAACTGTGTAGACGCAACACGACCGTCGTTATGTCTTAAAAATAATGTTGCTGCGTGGACGACAGAAGGATCAAATGTGTAGACGCAGCACGACCGTCGTTATGTCTTCAAAATATATATATATATATATTTCTGCGTGGGCGCAGAAGGACCGCCATTATGTATAAAAATATACACTGATCGAAATATACTTCGTGTAGCGAACCTGGCGGCAAATTTTCAAACGTTCAATATTCGCTTCCAGACATTCTGATAGATTTTTTGCTTCCATTACAATTTTTGCCATTCGATTCTACATGGGGTAAGCATCAATCTGGCCAATTTTGAAGTCAAAACATTGTTGCGTCCGTATATCGGACGCCGTAAGTCGGTGGACGCAACAATGCTATGGAGATTTTAGGGGGTGGACGCAACAAATGTAGCAGGATATATATATATATATATGTATGCAATATGTATGTGTATATATAATTTAATAATATGAAATGTCAAAAGAACCCGTTGACAAACTGATATCAATCAGTTTAACGGGACTTTATTTGGAAATAAAAAAAAAAAAAAAAAAAAACAAAAACAAATTATATATCTACATATTTTTTATTAGATTAATTCATCTGCATACAAGTATAAAATTATTATTTGTGTTTTAATATTATAAATATCACTTCTTTTACATTTACATTATTTAATAAAACATATAATTAAATATAAGTGAAGTGTTTTGTTAATAAAAGCTTGCCATAATTTCATGCCATATTTACATTTTCCAGACATTATTATATAAAAGTACATAATACAATAAACAAATGCTTTAAAATTTAAATTCTAAAATGTTAATTCCAAGATGTATTTTTATAATGACTAAAACACATAAATAAAACTGTTAAATATACATTTCTAAAAGCAAAAAATTTACAAGAATTCTATTCATTTAAAATTGTTTAAAAAATATCATAATTTACTGAGGCCTTTTTGGTATATTTTTCTTCCATATAAATACATAATAATTATTACTAATTCTGGTTTAATCCAAGAGAGTATTGATTGCAAAAATTTTGCTGTCCCTGTGTTCCACCAGGCATTCAAAGGAATGCCACCATATTTATACACTGCCGAACCATATTATTTACATATATATATATTGAAACCAGAGGCGGCTCTAGGGGTCCAGAAGTGAAAGGTCATTTAAAAAATATGATATGATACAATATCAAATTAAATACGATAATATTCATTTGTATAATTACCTCACGAGTTTGGGAGTCAAATTACATTTAATATAGTAAATTATTTAATGCGACAAGCCTACAATATGCAAAATCAATCTAAGTTTATCAAAACATCTCTTTTAGACACATAATATTCATCATATGAATACTCTCGCTCACAGCCATGACCCAAACTGTCTTCAGAATCCGAAAACATTTCTTCTAGGCGGTATAGTGCCATCTCGTTTATTGTATGGCGCGTAAAGAGACAGAAGACATGATATTGGGACATTTGAAAAATTGACCTAGCCAATCATAGTGCGTGGGAAAGGAAGCTTCCTTTTAAAACGTTAGATGTCACTGCTTTCCGCTGCCAGCTATCTCGCGGTGCATTTCAAATACATTAGAATAATATCATTTGTTTTGATTAGCATAATATTTCACAATGTTTTACTGTCTTATCTTATAATTTTGGGAGGTTTTTGACCGATTGACCTGAAGTAAGAACCGCCACTGATTGAAACAGGATATTTCAAAACTCCATCACCCATAAAGAAAATAAAACTCACAAAACTCGTTCTATCTCCTTTCTATTATGGCCACACATATAATATAAATAGGTTTAGAAAGAGAGAGCACCAAACTTTCTCTTTGCATTTAAAAGTTTATCGTAGATGCTCCTAAAACAGAAAACCGCCAAACAGTTCACCCCATGTAGTATGCCAATTTTACAATAGTAATTCTTATATAAAATGATAAAAAGTAAAGTGACAATAACTATTATAAAATGTTTGTCTAATGTTTAGTTTCCATATAAAGTGGTAAATACAGTAAGTTTACAAGAAAAAACAATTAGTAAGCGATTTTTAAAACTTCAGCCATGTCGTTTGCATTAATTTTTTTTTTAAATTGCATCTGTCCATTTGTAATATGAAAAATTGAAAGTCTCTCTTTCATCTTCTTTCAAAAACATTTTTTAATTTTTTTTAGCAAATTTTATTTGAAATTGAAGGCTAAGCGGGAATATTTGACGAAGCGATATTTTTTTATCTAGACGTGGGTGGTCATAGAGGAGAATTAAATTAATGTGGCATTCACGTTCGGTGCAGCCATCAGGATTGATATTACTCCTACATACCTGAATAAATACACACTTCATAATAATCTACACATCTGCCCTGATGATGGACACTGTAACTCTGTAATGTTGGCCACAGAAGGACGACGGGCAAAACGGCATTATACTTCAAAAATAAATCACGACAATGCTTTGGGCCATAAAACTTCAAATCATAATATGTATATCATTTCCATAAGTGTTTAACTATTGCTTGTTACTTGTTCACACTTGTCTATCTCATACGTCGCACGCCTCTCGGAGCCTGGATTAAGGTGATGAAATATCTAGCAGGAGAGCCCTCCGCCCTCGTTCCTCCGGCACTCCTTCCTGACGTAGTCCAGCTGTTCGGGGCTCAGGCCCAGGCCGGGGGCCTCAGCCTCGAGCTGTGCGGTGCCCCCCACGCCAACCAGGTAGCCGTTGAGACGCGCCGCCAGGTGGGACTGCTGTAGCATGGGCCCTATCTTCAGCCCGATGGAGGTGCACAGGTCTTTGTGGCCCTGTAGACGGTACTTTTGGTGGTAGCTGCAAAAGAATATGAAATAAATTATCGCACTTGATATTAATCTAAGGCTATGTACACACTTATAGATAACGGTTTGACTCGATCGAACTAGTTAACTTGGAACCATGCTCGTCATTGCGTCCACACACACGAGCAGCCAAGACGCCATAGATATATTATCAAGATGCTCTGTCTAATCGTAAATTTCAGTCGAACATCGAGCAAGAATTACAGCCCTCGAATCATTTTGGCATCGAGCCATTAGCTTGATATCGAATAAAAAAAAATCATGCGAGATAGAACGCATGTTACGACGTGTTCGAATGAGAGTAAAACCATCGAGCGTGAACGATCGTGGGTTCTTAGCTTAAAACAGTGAAAAGCAAGGAACTGCTCCCGTCTGGAGACAGTAAGGTTGGCATCCCTAATTGGGATATGATGTGAGGCTGTAGGTAGTGGGGAGGGGAAGGAGACGGGCATATACCAATAGAAGGGAAGGAAGTTGGAGAAGTACCTATTTTATGTAAATTAGACGCTTCATCACTTTTTTCTCTCTTAGTAACCTATAAATCCCTACAGATCGCGCTTCTAGAGATTTTCTTTTCACTGTATGAACCCATGTCATATTTAATATTGTCATCAAATCTGCTATCAATGACATAATCAATTTGTTTATATTTTACTGTTCCACCGATTCTCAGCCTGTCAGCATTCGGTCAATTTTTGATGACCCTCACACTTGATGGCTTATGAAAAAACCAAACAAAACTTTTTTCCACTTATTTATTTGGGACCAGATTGGTTCGTGAACAACTTCCGGCGATAGTGTTCTTAGTTTGGAACAAAGTCAATAGATGGCAGTATTGGTAACATCAAAAATATTAAAATTGTTTGCTTATCAATTTGAAATACTTGTATTTCAAATATTTTTACTACAGTATTTATTTATGATAATATCATTTATAATAAGGAAAAATGTGCGATAATTTGAACAAAGAAAAGTCGCTCGAGAATATTATCTTTCATTTTCCTTAATTGTTTGGCAGAAAAATAATTGCTCACTTTGTAAAAGCCAAATTAAAAATATTTTCCATGTGAGTGGGAATCAGGTTTCAAATTGAATGATTAAATAATAGCATACCTATTTTTTAAGGTTAAGCAATTACGTCAAATGCAATACATACTAGCCACTTGGGGCGACCGGGAGAGGAGTTGGTTATCCAATGAACGGTTCCCGGAGCGGCGGTACTCATATCCGCCTCCCGAAATGACTGGTTAATTATTTATTTGGCAGTTATGTATTTTTTGTGCAGTAACCATCTTTTTCACATATAGTTTTTTATGGTTTTGACATCTGAGATGACAAAAAAAGATTGATTGTAAGATGCTCACTCATTGCACGTTAAAAGTATTTGTAGTGATTATGTTGAATTGACATACTCTTCTGCAGGGTAGAACTGTCCAGCGGGGGCGAGCTCCGTTCTCAGTTTCTCATTTGTCTCTTTTTCCATTTTCTTGTAGGACGCTTCGGCTATGGTCTTCTGCTCTTCGTCGTGGTACAGGATCATGGACATATACTGAAACACAAAATAACCACGATTATTATTTATAATTAGACAGCATATTAAATAAAACCAATAAAATAACACCCCTGATTATACACACAAGCCCTGATTATTTATGGGGGTGCATCAAATACATCTACATATTATGTAATTAATTATGACATTTTACAAACCAAGAATATTGAAATATTTTTTCTCACAAATCATTGTTCATGTGTTTACGTATCAAAAGATGCATGTTCGAATTTAAATTTATATAATAAGTGATTAACAACTAGGCTACACAAGATATATGAGGGGGGATCCAAAAGTAACGGGAATCGGGCTGTGATGGAGAGGAAGAGTGGGGGAACCCAGGTTTAACCAGGTGTCCGTTAGGGTCACTCCTCCTGAGTCAGTGTGCGGTGTTGTGTCACTTTGAGTGCATCGGTTCGCCCATGAGAATTTTTTTAGTAAACAGCTTTTTCCATTTCAGCGAAAACGTGATGGCAGATTGTCGAGAGCAAAGGGCGGCTGTGAAATTTTGTTTCTTGTTGGGGGAATCAGTCTCGGAAACTACTGTAATGCTTAAAACTGCTTATAGGGATGCTGTCCTAAGTAAAATCAGAGTCTAAGAGTGGTTTTCACGTTTTAAAAATGGAGAAATGTCAATTGAAGACCAACCCCGTTCAGGACACCCCTCGACGTCATGAACTGACGAAAACATCGACAAAATCAATGCCCTCGTTCGTGAAGACTGTTGCCGAACCATTGATCAACTTTGTGAGATGTCTGGAATGTCATGGAATTCAATTCAGAGGATTTTAACCGAAGATTTGCACATAAGAAGGGTTGCAGCCATATGTGTCCGGCCCACACCGCCCTCTCAGTGAAGCAGTTTTGAGATTGTCCACCCCCCTACTTACCAGATCTAGCCCCCTGTGACTTCTTTTTGTTCCCAACACCCAAAAGAGACATAAAAGGAAAGTGTTTTGCCACTGTGGAGGAGGTAAAACCAAAATCACTGGAAGGCCTAAGGGACATCCCGATAATAAAGTAAATTTAAAAAAACTGTTTTGAACAATGGAAGAAGCATCTGGAGAAGTGCGTTATGGTTAATGGAAAATACTTTGAAAGTGATCAAAATTTGGTTTAAAAATATTGAGAAATAAAGAACTTACGACAAAATTCCCGTTTTTTTGGGTCTGTGTAGTATTGGCAAGATAAGAAATGTGGGTTACCTGTCTCTTGATCTTAGTGGTAAGTCCGTATTCGTGGTTATGCCAGAACATTTGCAGGAGTTCGTCGTATGAGATTTTCTTGGGGTCAAAGTCAACCTCTATTACTTCTGTGTGGTCGGCTCTGAAAACAAAACAATGACGTTGTTAACATTTAACATGCAGACAAATTAACACTCAATTAGTTCATAGGTTTTCTTAACGCGAAGAAGGAATAGGTATAATATCCGTACTAAACTGCAACAGAGCACTCCAGCGGTCAGAACGGTCTTTATCATTCATTTTGAGATTATTTTGTTTTCAAAAAGTTTCGTTAAAATCCGAAAGATGCCACTAGAAAAATAAATATTATTTATTTTATTATTCAACATGTCGCATCTGGTAGCATCAAATAATTCGGGCGGCTAGCCGGCCAAGGCCATGCACGTGTCAATACAGTAAAGTTTTGAGAAAAAAACTACCTGAAGTCTTAGTGCCGGCAACGTCGCGTCGCACGTCAGCTGTAGCTAGTGACATTTCTGACGCTTGGCCAATTTATCGTCACCCAAAATCTCAAGATCACATGGATCACAGAATGATTTGTGCTTGTTCCTTTTTTTGCATTATCTCGATACAGGAGGCCTCAGGAAAAAAATGCTCTTTTTTTATTTTATTTTTTTATAAGGGTCCCAACTGCTCCCGCCTGAAGCCAGTGAGACTATAGCATCCCCAATTGGGGTATGTTGTGTGGCTAAGGGTAGTGGGGAGGGGAAGGAGATAGGGAAGAGGAAGGTGGGGAAGTACCTGGCTATTCAGATCTGATCACCAAACACGGCTATGCCATTTCAAGCAACGTTTCAATTCTGAAAGGTGGTCTTACACCAGGGCGATACGGAGAGTAGGTATCTTCCACTCTGGAACGTGCCGCAAATATACTATGTATATAATGAATAAATTGTGAAATAACACAAATTAAACAATTAAAATTTATTTGGCACGCCGGGATTCGATCCGATTTGTGCGAATCAAGTCTATCTACGTCATCTTGAGGGTGCCGTGAATAGGGTATTTTTAGGGAAAGGAAGGAGGGGACGTTCTGGGTGGATTAGGAGTGACGAACGTGCGAATCCATCCCTTTCACTGTGGTGAAAGGCGACGGGTCAAAAGGTCTCCCTCAACCTGTCTCTCCCAATCCGGCCCGCCATGCAGTGGGTGGGCTAAAGCCTCCGCCGCCAAGATTTAAATAAACCTCACCCCAAGAACCCGTGCACTCCTGCTCATCAAACCTAGCAAACCTTTGTTGTTGGTTATCCAATAAATTTGGGAGGCGGGTGTGGCTGCCGCGCCCCGGGAACCATTTATTGGATAACCAACACCTCTGCCATAAGTCACCCCAAGTGTTACGCTACGTTTGGTGACTCAGCAGGGGTGCCCGGGTTCATGGGGTGCGGTTTGTCGGGTGTTGGTGAAGGATGTGTCTGCTCACCTATTGCACGGCAGGCCGGATCGGGAGAGAATGATTGAGGGAGGTCTTTTATCCTCTCGAGTCGGAATCTCTCGGAACATCGCCGTGCACCGCAGTAGGATACTTTCATCACTCCTGGACACACTGCCCCCAGATTCCTACCCACCCACGTACCTTTTTCCTTCCCAGAACCTCCTCTCCTTCCTTTCCTGTATAGAGTACCGGGCTATTCAGATCTGGTCAAATACGGCTGAAGCAATTTCAAGTAAAATTTAACTATTTCTCAAAGGAATGTATTTAAAAAAATAATCGGAACGTAGCCATCTATTTTAGTTTTTAAATTGAGAAAAAAAATAAAACAAAAACTTGGTTTGACCAAGGCTCGAACCTTACCTCCCAGTGACCGAAATCAAACGCTTTACCACTAAGCTAACTCGCAAGTCGGAGAGTCTGACAATATTTATAATATAAGACTAAACTCATGTACAGAAGTGAAGGCGATGATTTTATTAATTGGCAACAGTGTATTGTATCGCTTTCCGTATCCTATTGCCAAAAAATAAAAGCTTTTGGTTCAAGTTTGGGCCACGGGCATGATAAAGCGCCATGTTACGGTAATGTAATTCATTATTTTAAAAGTCCCGAAAACCTCTTTTAATACAAAATTTAAAAATATGAAAATTATTTTTAAAAATGGAGAATGATTTTAACATGTTGTTGTCGTATCGTTTTTTCTAATAATCTTAACCTAAGTTTTGTAATTTGAATTTTAAAAAACATTGAATTTAGGGTTTATGAAAAAAGTTAACCAAAACCCTATTCTTGATTTTTTTTTAAATTTACGTATGTCGCGTTAAAGAAAAACCTCCAGAGTATTTTTAAGGGTCTTCACAATTTGAAAATATTTTGTAAAACATATGTAATGGCGGTCAGAAAATGGTCTGATTTCTGATTTATTTTTGATAAATGCTAACCCCCTGTAAATTTAAAAAATTTTAAATATTTTTTTTTCCCACTAAAAACATCATTTTTATCGTATTGCGAAATAAAATTTTCGTTTTTTGGAAATAATATATGATTACATTCCGCCTTAAATTATGTTATGGAGTGAAAAAAATAAAATTTTGTACTGAACCAAATTTATGTAGGTATATTATTTTTATGAGCAGCACAAGAGTCCCAACTGCTCCCATCCATTGGAGCAGTGAGATTATGGCATCCCCAATTGGGGTATATTGTAGGGCTGAAGGTAGGGGGAGGTGATGGAAATGGTGTAGAGGAAGGTGGAGACATTCCTGGCTATTCAGATTTGGTCACCAAATACGACTAATGCCATTTCAAGCAATGTTTCAAATCTCTCCCTCTCTGGTGGTTCAAATCTCAGCGTGCGTAAGTAAATTTTATTTGATTAAATTATGTTATTTCACAATATATCATTTTAATTAATTTAAGGTACCTATATATGTGGCACATTTCAGAGTGGAAGGTACTCTCAGTATCGCCCCGGTGTAAGACCACCATTCAGAATTGAAAAATTGCTTGAAATGGCTTTAGCCGTGTTTGGTGACCAGATCTGAATAGCCAGATACTTCCCTACCCTCCTCTTCCCATCTCCTTCCCCTCCCCACTACTTTCAGCCTCACAACATACCCCAATTGGGGATGTCACAGTTTCATTAGTTTCAGGGTGTTGGAACTCTTGTGTGGTATTCACATTATTTCTTTTTTTTAAGTTTTGATTCATAATTGTAGGCATAGTATTTTCTACTCTGGAACTTTCCACAAATATTCTGTATATTATTTTTATTGTAATTTAATTACAGATTTCAACTCACTACCTTCAGGTTCGTAGCCTTCCCCTCGACTGCGGAGGCCGTCAATATTATTATAACTAACTCTTTAACCATCACGCCTTTTCTCCACAGGGGAGGCAGAGATGACGGACCGCCAAACAACTTGGTCTTGGCACACACTCTTTGCCTCATTCACATTCATTCATCATCTCATACATATTCTGACTCTTGACATGGCCTGTCTCAAGTATCTGATTCACTTAATCGTATCATGTCTTTCTCGGGTGTCCCCGACTTCTTTATCATACCTTTCTTCTCCTCTCTTCGTTCATTTGCTCAATATGCCCAAAATTATTATTATTATTATGATAAAAACTTACATGTTCTTATATGTGGGGCTGTCGAAGATGCCTCCCGCATATCCCACACGCGTGCGCACTACACCGAGACGCGCACCAAACAGGCTGTCATTGGACCAAAAGCAGCCCATGCCGAAAGTGGCTTTCTTCACCGGCAAATCCACATAATGGAGTGGGCTGGACCCCTGAAATTAAACAAAGGTAATTGTGAGTTGTGATGGCAGTAGAAGCTGGGGGAATATACATTCTACAGAAGACAGACACATTTCTAATTTGGGAGGGGGGTTCGGGTTCCACTGCCCCTCAAAACCATTAATTGTATAACCAAGACCTCTAAAATAGGTGACGCAAAGTGGTTCATTACGTTTGGGGACCTAGCAGGACTGCCCATGTTCATGGGGGTAAGGTTTATTCAAGAATTTTTATTTATTTATTTATTAAAAGCAATAAGAATTTTTTTTATTGCTTGGCATTATAAATACATATATTAGTTTACAAGTAGGACAAAAAAGGTTACACATAGGTTTTTTCTTTTTTACATCAGCTCCACACAGGAGGCCCTGAGGAAAACAATTTCCCTCGGGTCCTATGTCATCTATGGGAATGATGTATAGGGGGTCTTTGTAAGGAAAGGAAGGAGAGGAAGTTCTGGGAAGGGTGGGTAAGAATCTGGGGGTCAGTGAGTCCGGAAGTGATACACGTTTGAATTCATCCTTCCCAGTGCAGTGCAAGACGATAGGTCCAGAGAATCTGGCTGGAGAGGTAAAAAGGTCTCTCCAAATCCGGCCTGCCACGCAACAGGTGGGCAAACGCATCCACCGTCAAGATCTAGACAAACCTCACCCCATGAATCCGTGCACCTCTGTAAGTCACCGAACATAGCGAACCATTCAGGGTGACCTACGGGAGAGGTGTTGGTTATCTAATGAATGGTCCAATGGGCGGCGGTGCCGATACCCACCTCTAAAATCGTAGGTACATATAGTTAAAGGTTAAACAATACTTTGTGCTTAAATTTGTAGTAGGATATGTGGAAAATGTCCACATTTCCTACAAGGCTATTAACATAAAGTCTACCCAGTTAGTTCTGTACCTGGGAAAAATCAGAAGCCTGTGTTGGTGAGCTTACGTGAAATTATCCAGGATGTAGAATCCTATTTTAGTCAGTATGTCTGATGTTGATAATAAACCATTCAGAAGCTTATAAGCCATCAGCAATAATGCGACACCCCTCCTTCAACTAAGGCTGCAGATGCCCAGCATTCCCAAGATAAGAGCTATGGGTAAAAACTGAATCCTCTCATGAAGAGGTATTGCGAAAATTTCATTTGTATTTTCTCGAATATTAGTACATAGATGGTGTTCTCAGGCCCCCAAACCTGAGATTTACTCACTAAGCCTAAAGTAAAGCAGCCTTATAATATACAGGGTGAAACAGCACGAACCCGAAGGATTTTAACCTGCATTCCTGGAGTACAAAAAGTAGATGTAATTTTGCTTTCCGAAGATATTTTTTTCTATTTAAAAACAAACAATATATTTTTCAATCACGCTGTGTACCAACACATCGAAACGGGATCACTTAATATGCGCACTATTTCGTTTGTTACCACTCTGCTGGTACGAGATGGAATGCTTATCACGTGAAATGCTAGGCTATGCATGATTACTCAGTTGCAACGTGTAATGGAAAATGGAATGTCCGTCTGTTCGTGATAAACTCAAAACTACTGAAAGGATTTTCATGCGGTTTTCACCAATAGATAGAGTGATTTATGAGGAAGATTTAGGTATATAATTTGTCAAGGTTTTGTGTAAATTAGTTGAAATATATAATTAAAGGAGAATGTCTGCATGTGGTGGACGAGCGGGCTAGCAAGCGGGCGGTGTGGATTTGATTTGTATGCAAATTAACAGATGGCGGTGTGAGTTAAGGTTGGGTAACCATCCAGTAGGTACATGGCGTTGTGTTTCGTTAGCCACAGTAACGCGTGACCTGGTCAGCTAGTAGGCATTATATAATATATAGTCTTGGTGGCAGATGCAATTGTCCACCACCAATGTAACGGGCCGGATCGGGAGAGGCCGGTAAGGGCGTTTAAACTGTTTGACATAATCATCCATAGTCTGCTATAATATTCAAATTTGAGGTATGTATTACATACATATTATAAACTCACAATATTATTATTTATATGCATAGTAGGTAAGAGCATGTCGCAGTCAAACCATTATGATTATCACATATGGGGAGCCATGGACAATGGCTCTAAAACAGAAACAATGTATTTTATGCTTTGAAAATAGGGTAGGCACATGTTTAGAATGATTCTAGGCTGGATACAATATATTTCAGACGACGTAAGGACATTGAAAGGCATAAACCAATCAAATAGAATAATATGCAGACCAGTCATGAATACTGAGCAAGGGAGGACACTATGATATGAAGTACAACTATCTGCTGGAATATATCTGTAGGCAGATTAGGAGAGTAGTTCATGGACCACTTGCTGGACAACTTGGAGAAGCTAGGAGAGAAGGATTACTGCCAGTAAAGAGCAATGAATCATTTCTACACCCAAGAGCTGTAAGGCCATAGAAAATAAGTTAGTATGTAGTCCATTTAACAGAATGAAATAATGGTTTTTGATTTGGTAGGTGTACCTTGAACACAAAAAGTTTGCGGAACTCTGTCTTAGGTCACTCGATCTAGACAGTTCGTTTTAAGTTAATGGTAACTTCACTAATATACTAAAATAATGGCATGTTTTACAAAACACATTTACCTGTTTGGAGAGACTCGGTTGAACAAAACTCATAATGCTTCTTATTCACAAGATTTTGAACTCTAATATTAAAGGAAAAACTTTGATCACCTAATAAAATAAAAAGTTAATAATGTTGTAAACGGCTTTGTGTAAAAACAATAAAATATAAACAGAGCCACAACACTGTCACAGCAAAATTAATATGAATAATAAATAGTATTGTTGTAAGACATGCTTCAAGATACAGTAGACAAGATAGTTTGGTACTTGGTACCTGTCCAAATAATGACAAAAGCGCTATTGACACTCAGTTTATAGGTATGTATAGTTTACAGGTCAAGCATAAATACTGTTTTACAGCAGTATTGGGTTGGCTAAAAAAATTTGGCGAATATTTAATAAAACTGAACTACGAAATTGGCGAAGTTGGACCTGCGAAGGTTATTTTAATGATTTATTTTTATTTTATTTTTCATCTTTATTAATTCTGGTACAATTGGTGATGTGCTGTGCCTGTGTCACAAGAACTAAAAACTCCTATGCCGAGAAGCAGGCGCAGTTTATAACATAAGCGAGATTTATAGTGGTTCTATACGTTAGGTGATTTAGCATGGGTGCCCGGGTTCATGGGGTGAGGTTTGTCTAGGTCTTGGAGGCGGATGACCAGGACACACTGAACCCCAGATTCCTACCCACCCCTTAAACCCTTTTCCTTCCCAGAACTCTCCTCTCCTTCTTTCTTCTCTCCTCTAAAAAAACCCCCTACACAGCATTCCCAAAGATGACATGCCCTGGGGGAAATTATTTTCCTCATGGCCTCCTGTGTGGAGCTCATAAAAAAAAATACAAGTAACAACACAATATTACATCATACTAATATAATAAATGCGAATGTTTGTATGGATGTTTGTGTGTTTTTTTTTTTTTTCACTCTTTGACACAAAAACTACTGAACGGATTTGAATGAAACTTTACAATAATATAGCTCAAACATCAGAATAACATACTTATAGGTTATATATATACATATAATGGTAAGCTCTGGTGTTATGAAATTTGTATAAATGAAAATGTGCACGTGGAAAGGCAGGGGGAGGGGGAACATGGGAGGTGGAGTTCGCGAAGAGGGAAGAGACGAGGGAGGGGGAAGGCGGGGAAGGTGGAAGCGGGGACGCATGGGAAAGTACATGCAGGGAGAATCAATTTATTTCTTTGAATGGCATTGGAACGCAGGCCAGGGTCCAGCTAGTTTAAAATAAAAGACAATCAGCATTGTACCGTTGGAAATGTATACTTATAAATGGGGGCTCAGTTTATAACTTAAGCAGCTTATAAAAAAAATACAAATAACACAATGTTATGTTTAAAATAAAAGACAATCAGCATAGTACCGTTGGAAATGCATACTTATTAATTGGTTTTGATAAAATCTTTGATGTTAGATCTGTCTTGGCTGGTGATCCAAGACTTGGTGTTTGATTTATATTTAAACTATGTTGTGTTCTGTCTAATGGCCAGTGGAAGTGCATTATTTAGCTTTGTTGCAAAGTATCTAAAATTTGTTTGGCCAAAAGTTGTTTACCGAAAGGGAAAAGTAAGAGATTATATCCTTTGGTTCTAATATCTCGAGCAGTTTGGACATTTTCAAAAGCATTTTAAAACTAATTTATAAATTATTATTTATCCAACGATCACCCAATGTTGTAGGTAAAAATCAATATTCAAATATCTTCAACTAAGTGCAGGCAAATCAATTTATATAGGTTACGATTGAACGAATTTGTGCACGCCGACAGTATCTAAAGTTTCAAAAAAGCTTTTCAAACTAGTTTAGAATGCCCGCCCGCAGTCCCCTCTTACTCGCAAATACCTAAAGTATAGTTCTCAAGAACTATTATATTACATCAATTTAAAATATTATTTTGTAATAGAAATTTTTTAAAAAAGTACCTACTCGAATAGACAGGTACTTATGTAAGTGTTTATATTTAGACTTGCGATTTATTAGATCAGTATTTATTCTCTTTCTAATAATTTTTAATTTTACACAACTGTTAAACAACCATTTACCCCGCATTTGTTTATCAGTTGTATATAAAAGGGGGGAGGGGGGGGGGGGGCGAATATGCGAGCGAAGCCGGGGGCAAAAGCTAGTTTATAATATGTAGAGATATTTTATTTTATTTGAACAACAAAGATTTTTTGAATTTTATATCCATACTAGAGAGCTCCCGGCATGCATTGCTATGCCACTTAATAAAGAAATTGTTTTTCCCTGCGCATCCTTTCCCATTCGTCCTGCGTCCTCTTCCCCTCTTGCGTTCCCATTCCGCCTTCCCTCTCCCCACTCCCCTCTCTCCCCGTCTCTCGAACCCCCCTCCCGAGTTCCCCTCCCCCCTCCCGCATTCCATGCATTCTGTCCCGGTACATTCCGTTTCTAAACAGCTCGCGTGCCACCTATTGCAATTTTTTTAATATAAATTTCATAATGCTAGAACCCACTATTATATACATCGTCTTTTTTAAACAATTTACCTCTACTGTAATAATTGGATAATTTGTAGAGTGCCGTTTTTGTGAAAAATCACCTCAAGGGCTCTTTATTGTACTGTGCTTATACAATATGACTGTTTCCAATTTTTCAAAAGCGTAAAAAAGATGGTATTCCGATTCATAAAAAATGGTTCAATTTCGTAATATTCAATGAAATTCAATATTTTTTATAAAAAAATTCTGTTTTAAAATTGTAAGATAAAAGTGATAATACATATTTCCGTACCGAGATGGCGCCACTTTAGTTCGCAATTCGCATACGGACGCTTTCAGAAGGTAGGTTTAAGCTCAGCTTTCTTCTTTTCACGTATCGCTTCTCGGCAATCTCGGCCTGTTGGCTAAGATCAAAGTGTAGTATCTGTTCTTATCAGCTTAATATCTGATAGTTCCTGCAATGCGGGACCAGTATATTAAACTGATTTTTGGAATGTGACGGGATGTTCGGGGCTTGCTCCACTCCTGTCGCGGGTTGGCCCGGCATTGCAGTGCCGCCGGGATCGGCCCATCTTAAACTGTGCAAGGCCAGTGTGGCATATTGAATTATTGATACTAAGCAGCGTTACCATCTCTACGTCTATTTACGTAGATCTACGTATTTTAGGTCATTCCTGCACACCTACTACCTTCAGTCCAGAATTTACGTATTTTTGGTCAAATTTTACAAATTTGCAAAATGACATAACTCATTAGGCTGAAGAAACATATTTTCTGTTACTTTACGGTGGCGCCCCCGTAAGCGGGGTTAAAGTATGTGGCGCGGACTCCAACAAACGTTCCATTTCATACTAGAGTCCGCGCAGGGGTTGGGATGTCTAGGGAATTTTCCCTAGATCTAGGGGAGAAAAATATTTTTAGGCAAAATGGAAATCAGCACAAATCTGGGAAAATTTCAAACTATTACCAATATTTTTTTTAAAAATTGGAGTTGTAATCTTCTACTTCCCGGTAAAATACACAATTTCAGACGAAGGCATCGCTAAGTTATGTATTGCTAGTATTTAACCTTAACTGTTTACTTTCCTAAATAATTCCTATTACCACACATTTGCATCATTACCAAAAACTATATTTCGTTTCAATTTAAACCTTAGGTTCTCAACGTGGGCAATAACGCCCCCTTGTGGACGTTTGAGACTTTTAAGGGGGCAGTAGAATACCCAAAAAAGACGCCCATCACGTACTAATAAAGCAAAGTAAACTTTAATATTGGTTAATTTTATGTATTGTAATCATTTTTATCGCTTGTGCAAAAAATAACATGTTTCGGTAGTTGAGGAAGTGGAAGAAAATTGAATCCATTACCCTCCCCCCACAAAAGAAAAAATTGGGTCTCTAAAAAAAATCTCAAAGTGGGCGGTGGGCAAAATTGTGAACCAAGAGTGAAAGGCAAAGTTGAGAACCTATGATAAATCATATTTTTTTAATTAAAATTGGCAAAAAATGCATTAAAATAATAGATACATTTCAACTTAATTACTACAAGAAATAAATAATTACGTTCACCTACCCTAACTTCATTTCACTCAGAAAAAAATTACGTAGATCTACTAACTTTTCATAATCCAAATTATACCTACGATTCTACGTAATTTTCTAGTCCGACCTACGTCTTTTTCAAAAAATGGGTTGGCAACACTGGTACTAAGCCCGACCGAGATTTTGGTCTCGGCATTCTCGGCTACAAATTCTACCGAAAACTCTGTCCGATCTCGGCGGCGCGGCACTGCAATGCCGGCCCAACCCGCGACAGGAGTGGAGGTGGAGCAAGCCCCGAACATACCGTCATTACTGCAAACTGCAAAGAAATGCAAATATTTTTGAATATTGGTGTCACCATATTTACCATCAGGGTTGCCGATTTATGGGTAATTCCCCAAATTGCGGGAAATTTTTAAGATTTTTCAAGAATTGGGTATTTTGCGGGGAACACCATTTTGTGGGGAAAATGCGGGGATTCTGGGCATTTTTTGATTATCCAACCTTTTTGAAAAATATGTATACTCGGTCGAAGATTGTTTATTTTATGGCAACATTGTAACTTGTACTTGTAACATTTATTTCTAAACAATAATAGGTGGGGAATTCCTGAAGTTCGGGAGCCTAACTCGAAGACACATGAATTTGCTAGTCATAGAACTTCTACAATAGAAGGATCCCGCTATTTTTGATTTCTCCCAAAATGGTCTGAATGTAGATGACGATGCTGAAAGTACTGGGCTAAGGTGTTTGGCCTTAAAAACAATACAGGACGATACTTGTTCCCAAATTTAAAAATTGTTATAAGTTTATTGCTCGTATTACCGTTTTTCAACGATTCCGTTGAGATGAAATTCAGTGTTCTTAAAAATTTGAAAATAGAAATCGCCTTCATACAGTGGTAGCCATTCATAGCTACTCGAGAAGGGATTAAAAAAGAAGTTTGAAGTTTAATCTTTCAAACAAAATGTTAACCAAAAAAGCACGGTGCAGTTATTGATGCAAGGAGGTAATTATTTTAGGTCACCTGTATGCAGGGCTGGGCAAAATACATGCTTTGCTGTAATTGAAATACAAATTACAAAATACTTTTTCGCATGTATTTAAAATACGAAATACAAAATACTTTGAAGTGGTGTATTTGAAATACAAAATACAAAATACAGTATTTTAACCATTTTTTTATTTCAAATACAAAATACATATTACAAAATACAAAATACATTTGGTTTTAGTAGAACCTTTGGTTGCAATAAATTTTCGTAAGTGTACTTATCTAAGGGTGCGTTTCCATAAAAGCAAAGCTGAGCAGAGTGAAACAGAGACGTGCAAAAATTGACCAATCATATTGCTTAGAAGACACATCTCATCCTCGCTCCACTTGTAAAGTGTTTTGGTATAGGACAAAGGTGCAGTGGCGTAGCTAGCATGGGTGGCACCCGGGGCGGATAGGGCGGGTAACACCCCCCCCCTATTGACTTCATCAAAAATTGCTCCATCCTAGGGAGGGGGGGGGGTTGGTGGTTAGAGAATGGTGCTCTTGGGGGTGACACTCGGTCGGGTCCGTCGGACCGTCCCCCCTATCGCTACGCACTTCCCAGGTGTTAGATAATTATTATTTTAATAACAAGACATTTGCATAAAGCAGTTTTGTGTTATTTCACTTCAAATGTGCTCTACTGTAAATAACTTTGAAATAATTTAGTATTCAGCAAATTATTCTCATAGTGCTTGAGTGACACAAAAATGTATAATACAAAGCAATGACAAGTATAATATATAGTGACCGACCGAAGGTTCGGTTTCGACAAGTTTCGGCAAAAAATCTAGTTTCGGCATCAGTTTCGGTTTCGGCAGAAAATCTCCCGAAACCTTCGGCCGCGCCGAAACTCTGCGTTCGTGAAATATCGTGCGTCGTTCGGCTGACATCGGGTGAGTTCGTGGCTCGTTCGCCAAATTTTTGTTCTAATAAGTAGTTAAAATATTGGTTAATTTTTAAATTTTTTATTTGTTTTATAACAGTAATGTACCGGTAATAATACCCGCCGCCCAAATTGGGAGGCGGGTAAGGGTACCGCCGCCCCAGGAACCATTTATTGCATAATCAACACTTCTTCCATAGGTCACCTTAAATGGTTTGATACGTTTGGTGTCTTTGTAGGGGTGCCCGGGTTCATGGGGTGAAGTGTGTCCAGGTCTTGGGGACTAATGTGCCTGTCTGCATGATACGTGGTGTGCAGTATCGAGAAAGACTGGTTGAGGGAGGTCTTTTATCATCTCTAGTCGGAATCTCTCGACCTATCGCCTTGCACCGCGGTTGAAGAGATGGATTCATACGTCCGTTATGCCTAGATACACTGACCCCCCGATTCTTACCCATACTTCATACCTATTTCCCTCCCAGAACTGCCTCTCCTTCCTTTCCTTAAAAAAACCCTACACACAGCATCCCCTTAGATGACATAGGCCACGAGGGAAACTATTTTCCTCATTGCCTCCTATGTGGAACTAATATTAAAAAAAAAATACCTAATTATTTTTTCACATTCATTAATTTTGTTTTCTTTATTTCATTTAACGTATTCATTAAGAATATTGTGATTGTAAACGCAATTAAAATACTCAATTAATGAGGTCCTTCCTTTATAATGTGAGTGTTGATTATTGTCAATTTTTTGTTACAAGAAGTAGTTAACATGTTTTGTTAATTTTTGTTTGTTTTATAGCGGTGATATCAAAAAAATAAATAATATTTTTTTTACATGTACTTCAATAATTCTTTTTTATTTCATTTAACACGTGTTAATTGTCAGTATAAGTGTAAAAATAAGCCAAACTTAAATATACAATAGCTAAAAAAATAATCGGTTTCGGCCAAAACTGAGACAGATACCGAAGATTCGGTTTCGGTTTCGGTAGAAAGTCCTGTTTTGTTCAGACACTAATAATATAATAAGATACAAATAGTGTTGCCAACTTACTTTAATATATTGCGCTGGATTCTAACGTTTTTAGTTTATTTTTCATTATCATGACTAAGATCGCTAAATGTATTTTGAAGCCATAATTTTAAAAAGTAATTGAAATACAAATTACAAAATACTTCAGCATCGGGTAATTGAAATACCAATTACAAAATACATTTTTAGGAAGTAATTGAAATACAAATACAAAATACGTATTTGTATTTCAAATACGTATTTCAATTACAAGTAATTCAAATACTGCCCAGCCCTGCCTGTATGTATGCTTATTTCGTTAATAATCCATTGCATGTTTTTAATAAAATCTTATAATGATGTAAATTGCTTATTTTAACTTAGCTTCACTTTTTAAAATTATTGATCTCAGTATCAAATAACAAAATTAATTTAATTTTTTTATGTTTCTTTTTTTTCCTACTAGACAATTTATCGGCACACCGTATTGATTTTTTTTTTTAAATGTCATTATTTTTGTTTCAATATTGGTTATTAGGTTGTAACCTATTTGTTTAATCTTGTATTATGTACGTAATAATATTTTAAATCAATTTTAATAAATGAAAAATGCCATTTTCAATAGAATTTAGTTTTATTTTGGAGGCAGAATTATGAAGAAACTTGTGGGGAATTTGCGGGGAATTTGATATTTTGCTCTCCCCAATTTGGGGATTTTGAACATTTATTGCGGGTATTTTAGGATATTAGCATTGGCAACCCTGTTGACCATATCAAGTACTTAGGCCACAGCAAAAAAAAATATCAACACCGCCTGCCTACTGCTGTAGTGCTGTAGCAAGTGAACAGCTCTTTAGCAGAGTTGGTCAATTATATGACATGAGGCGACACTATTTGAAGAGTGAAAACGCAGAAAAATTTCTTTTTATATGCTACAACATAATGTAATTCAATTTTGATTATTAAAACAAATTATTATTACATTCTTAAATATACTATACTCTATACTAGATATTATGCAAGAATAGCGCATTTTAATTTTTTTTCTCAATTTATCTATCCTCGGTCTCGGCCGAGATTTTAATTTGTTCTCGGTCTCGGCCTCGGCCGAGAACGAAAAACCTGTCTCGGTCGACCCTTAGTTGGTACCCTTCAAAAATTTGGCATTTTTTTCAAATGGTCAAAATAACTTCGCTTTACAATAAAATGCAAATATTTGGAATATACATTTCTGGGAGCACATTCAAAAACTGTTTTAGAAAGGTGATGAAATATGCTTTCAAATAATATAATTCGATATAAACATATATTTTTTTACTTTTGAATGTAGCTATAACTTTGTGGTTATCCATTATAGATAAATGAAACAATGTTACTTTGTTTGAACCACTTGTATATTTGTTTAAAGCCGACCGGTTTCGGAACGACCGTTCCTTCCTCAGGGCAAACGTATACTTTTAAACAAAGTAACATTGTTTCATTTATATATTTTTTTAATTATAAAAATTTTGCATACAAACATAAAAAAGTTTTCAAAATGGCTCACCTTACGTTTTTTCTAACTAAAGTTACAGATAATAAAAATAATAAAAACTCATACATATTTTATTAGACAAATGTATAACAAACACATATTGTAACCTCACTTTTTTGTCGCTCTATGTAAAAATAATTTTAAAAAAATCCCGAAGTTTAAATTTTTTTTATGAGAAAGGCTGAGAGTATATAGCGTCCATTGAAAAACTGACTTAACAACGAACCAAAAAGCGCTAAAAGTAAACTATGTATTCATTAAATTGGTATATTGTATTCCATTGTGTACTTTATTTAATTCTAACTTTAATGAACTCTTTCTTACACTGAATTTTAATAATAAAAACGCATAATTGCAGGGTGTAGAGTGTTTTTTATTTATTTTAATATGTTCCGGTTTCGGCCCTAAGTAAAACAGAAGCCGAAATTCGGTTTCGATTTCGGCTGAAAATCTAGTTTCGGTCGATCACTAATTCTTGGTGCAACAGTCCAAAACAAAACTACTTATTATAAAGTTTTAAATAAACTCTGAAGAAGTAAGCATTGCTTGAAACATGTTGATTTAAAAAAAAATAAAAGTGCCTAAAACTAAGTTGAATAATGTTTAATAAAAGTAGTGCCACATAATAAGTTTACTGTATTTGAAGCATTTTTTATTTTTTGATAAATTTCATGTTATTTTTTTAGTCATGCGTTTTCCTCAAACTCTATGAAGAATTACACAACCAGTGGCGGCTCTCCCCTTAGGACAATGGGTGTTTGACCCCCCAAAATTATAAGACATAATAATACATTTTTATGGATAAAACTGCTCAAAGCATCGAATTGTTTATTTGAAATGAATCGCGAAATAACGGCAGGCTAGCGGCGACATAGACGAGCAGTGACATCTATTGCAAAAAATGGAAGCTCCCATTCACACAGTATTCCCTGGGTGTCAATTTTGCCAATGCCCGATCTTCTCTCTCTATGCGCGCCATACAACAAATGAGATGGCACTATGTTCTTCGCCTGTAGTTGATATTCTCCCGCATAGGTAGTAAATAAATCCTAACTACGCTTGGGTTAAGTGGTCTCCACACGGTGCTGCCGCAGTACCAACTGCCGCAGAACTGTAGTTATAATAACAATACGGCTGGCGCTTTTGACTACAGTAAGGAAGTTGAGTGAAAAATATTTTGACTTATAAAAAATATGTTCATGTAGATCAAAAAATATCGATTCTAAATATATAAATATATTTCTATATTGTTATTCTTAGAATTAATTAAACCTTCTTAAAAATCCATCAAAAAGCTACGAACTAAAAACGCTTCATGAATGGTCGAAAGAATTCTGACGTCATTGGAACCTCAGTTTGTATAAAGAGCGGATCACCGAAATGTCTACGGTGCATCTCTTTCTATTACACGAGAGATGGTTTGTGTATGATGAGAGAGGTGTATAGGCCAAACGTCGTTTACTTATGGGCCAAACGGTTTTGCATTCTATCCCCTAAAAGTCTTTTTAAGTTTAGTAATGGGTGGTTTGGTATATTTAATGGTTTAGTAAACAAAGTTTATGTAATGCAAAATCTGTTTAAAAAACCACATACCATGTCAGAAATCGGATATATTCAAGGCCAGTCCGACTACCTACAAATCGTTGATTCTGACATGTTGATTTTATATTTAAAACAGATAATACTGACCACATAAGTGCTGAAATTTGTGGAGTTAAAGCTTCCAAGTAAATACATCAAATTATTAATTGTGTTCATTTGTATGTTACAATAAGTATAATACATTTTTTCAGTATAAATAATAATCATTACGTATTCTCTACTCATCTGACATCTGATGTTTCGCCGTAAACCTCACTAGTTTTGTGCAAGTATATTAAATTTATTGATTGCGCAGAAAAGTCTCACAGTGAACTGCGCTGTAAACCGTTATCTTACTTTCGGTCTTTACTTTTTTGCGCGGCGGCCTGAATTGGCGGGTGATACTTCAACCAACGGCGATCGGCCAGCGATGGTAATACCGTGTTTGTGAAGAGTTTTGGCGCGATAAACAAAAATTCTACCTTTAAATATTAATTTAACCATGAAAACTTGATCAATTTTCTTTTTTTAAAATAACATCAATTCTGATAGACGGTTAACATTGACAAAAAAAATTACTGGAATTCCTTATTGAAGAATTTAAAAAATCTCCATACAAAATGCCCAAGCGACGGAGTTTTCTCAGTTCAAATGACGTCACACCCACACCCCGCTTCTTACCGCTCGGATCCGCTCGTTTTGGCGGGCTTAATAAAATTTAAACTTTGAGAATTAATTTTACTATGAAAACGAACTTTAAAAAAAAAAAAAAAATACCAGTATTTAAGTTTGAATGCGAACATTGATAAAAAAAAATAAAAAAAATGGACTCAACTTCCTTGTTCTGCGGCAGTTGGTACTGCGGCAGCACCGTGTGGAGACCCCTTTATGTCCGTGAGGGAGACACCATTATGAATGTTATGTGTTGTTGAAAGAGATGGTGATATAAACATAGGACGGTTTTGCTTTTTGCACGTATGTCTCGCATGAAACAATGGTTGTTTTTGTATTGAACAGTTCAGGGGTCTCCACACGGTACTGCCGCAGTACCAACTGCCGCAGTACCAACTGCCGCAGTACCAACTGCCGCAGAACTTTAGTCAAAAGCGCCAGCCGTATTGTTATTATAATAACATATATATTATAATAACATATTATAATAACAATACGGCTGGCGCTTTTGACTGTTCTGCGGCAGTTGGTACTGCGGCAGTACCGTGTGGAGACCCCTTTCGGGAGAGATTTGAAATAATTATTCACATTGTTATTGATGTAATTTGCGACATTTCAATTTTAATTTGGTAGTACATTGGGAAGTAGATCTTTTCAAAGATTATTTATTATATTATTATGATCAATTTTCAACGGACATAGAAAACAGCTTGATTTAAAACAATTTTTTTTTAATATAGGTATTAGGTACCGGTGTCTATTATTTCTATTAGCATAAGTTAACAATAATAATCTAAACGAAAATATGAAAGAGAACAAGACACATAAAAACAAAAACATTATAAAATAATAAATTATAAAAAGAAAGTTTTTCTTATAAACATTGAATATTATTTCTAATCTAATTTTGTTTTTAAATTTTGGATACTTAGGTACTATTGGTGTGCACAACTATATGGAAAAGTGCCCTCTTTAAAATGATGTGCCTTCAAGTACATGTATTATGTAGCGACTTTGCAATTTACAAATAATACCTATGTAATTTGAGTTGCGGATTCATGACCCTACCTCTCTTTAAATTGATTGATAACAATGTATCGGCATTTTTCTCAATATCAAATAAAGATTAATCACTTTTTTTTTCAAATGACCTTCCACAGCTGGAGCCCTAGAGCCGCCTCTGTACACAACGTGAATAATAAATTCATACAATAATTTTTTTATTGAAATTGATCATGACAAGGTGAATTTTATTATTTCTTGCATCCAGTCAGATAGGCCGTGATATGACTAGGCGCGAATGACAGATAACACTAAACTTATGCAAGAGCCAGGTGAGAATATTAAATCGATTGTAATGTAATTATCGTCTTTAATGAAATTGTCTAGGTACTTCTACTGCTTTATTATTCCGAATAAATTATATCCGTCACACGTGTGTAACTATGCCCTGTATATTCAGACCTAAAAAGTAATTGATTTACCTACAAACATTGTAATTATAATATAGGTAATTACAATTGTATGTAGGTACCTACATAGGTAGATTCTACCTACAAAGACCTGCATAAACGTATGCAGTTATAAGGCGTATAATTTTAAAGAGTAGGTAATTTTCTCCACATACGAGTATTATTTCCTCCGCGTTTACGAGTGTTATTTCCCCCACGCGTAATTTTCGTAATTTGCTGTAATATTTCTATTCTTAGCGAACAGGCCCTTCGTGTAACTATAAGTGACCAGCTCAGGTACGGGGGCTCCAACTAAGTCAGAGTTAAGTTAACCTTTCCGTACGGGGCCCGCAGATACTTTAATAGTACACAACTGCTAACCCTGTACAAATCGCAAGTGCGCCCCACGGTAGAATAAGGAACTCCAGTACATTTAAAAAAAATAAAATAATAATGACCTTCTAACTTAAATGTCCCAACTGCATATTTTTTTTAATTTATAGTACAGTTAGTTTTAATAGTTAAAATAATTGACAAAGTTTTAATTTTTCAAGATCCCCGAAAACCACTGTATGTATAGTGAATCGTGTGACGTCATCATTTATTAGTTATTTTTATTTTCAACAAGTGTTGTCATTTTATATGACAGCATAAATATACCAAACCACCCACTATGACAGTTATAAGGAAGAAAGTATGATACTATTCGATAAGTTAAAACATTATTTAGGTGGAATTACTTATTTATTATATTATTATATTTTTCAATATTATTACGGGTGAGTGGTATAAAAATTGGTTGAAATTATTATTTTTTTGGCTTTTAAGAATCAAAATCAATACACCGAACTGATAATAGTAGGGGAGCCCTAGCGGGAATTTCGGGATTTACTCAATCCAATAGGTCCCCACAACACTCAAGTAACTACCCATTTAGCCTCTTGGGCTCCCTTACTATAAGATCGCGCAATCAGCTGATTTACTGGCGTCATTTTGAAATTCGGAGTTCGAAGTGTTCTCAAGTAGGAATATTTTTTTTTTGTACAGTAGTTTTTGAATATTTTCAATAATAGAGATAAACTAATAAGGGATACCTTATTTTTGAAACTGAATTATTTAGGCTTTAGGCTTAAATAATGTTTCAATAAACACAACAACTAAATCTCTGTAAACAGTTTGTAAATAAACGAATAAGATGAAATGTTGTTAATACGATGGCTTGTGTCATATCTACATTCCCATACAATGACTTTACGGTGATCAGTGACGTCCAGGGTTGCCAGGTGTTCGGTATTTTAGCACCGTAGCGTATTCGGTGTTCAGTATGACAAAAATACCGAAGTATGGGCAATGACATTAATACTGGACGCGGGGTAGAAATCTCAAAGTGGGAAGCCAAACACAAGACGATTGTAGCTGTCTCTATTTCTAGTACTTTAGTACTAAACTGCTACGGGTCGAGTGAGGTCGTGTCTTACCAGTAAGTAAATTGCATTGTAAAACGCCAAAATGCCCTCCTGTGTGATGAGAAAATGCTTCAATTACACGGCAAATAGTCGTAAAGGCGAAGGAATAACACTTCATTTGTAAGTACACGCAAATTACTTATTATTATCAATTATTATATTTATTACAATTAATTTTATAAAAATAATTTCTATTCCAAATTCTTGTAATATTCAGAAAACTGTTTCTGAAAAAATAAGAAAATACAGATTTAGGAATTGAGATTAAAAGAATTTGGCATTCTCAGACTATAAAAATATTACCATTTGTTATTTCGGCTACTGGCATTATACCTAGCTCTCTCATTCAAAATTTAGACATATTGGATTTGTCAAAAAATTTGTACATAAAAATGCAAAAGTCGGTCATTTTAAATACATGTAGGATTACGAAAGATTTTTTAAATATTTATATTAAGGGATCAGTAGGATTTATCGGACCAGTTAGGATTTCATCAGAGCCGAACCCTCTGATATGAAAATATCTGGAGTCGGTGAAATATTTTCCCATTATGTTTCTGGTGGATTGACGTATTGTTCTTGTATTGTTTTGTATTTATTATACTTATATAGTGCACTTACATTGCGTGAATTTACTAGATATTCATTTGTGGAAAAGTGTGTGGAAGGGTTTGGTCTTTCATTTGGGAAAGATTTAACCCGGACATAAAAACTGGAGCACCGTAAATAAAGTCATTGTATTCTTTACCCTTCCCTGTCCATTGGGTAACCGAGTGAGAGTATCTTGTTATCTCAGTCACACCCATAGGTCACACCCGTGATGTGAAAGCAGTATTCGGCGAAGAAATTAATAAGCCGCCCTACCATATATCTATGACATTCACACACGTACATTATTTGATTGTCTATCTTTATCACACAGGAATAAAGTTTTGAATTTAGAAATTATACTGAAAACTGCTGAAAACAAAAGAGTGTTGCTTGCTTTCCACATTATATTGTGAGTATGTGAGACTATGGCGAGTCTATTTATATAACGTCATTGAGTATGGGCGGTTCGGTATGTTTTTTCTGATTTTTCTCCCTAATAAACGATTCAACTGTCAGATTTGACGCAATCGGTAACCGATGTTGCGTAGCATCCCTAGGGAAATTCACCTCGAATTTATTTTTTGCTCATTGTTCCGTATATTTTTGGAAAAAACCTGGCAAACCTGGTGACATCATCACTAAACATTTTAATAATACAAACTTGACAGCGTGTTTCAATGATACAATTAAAAATTGACTTTTTAATATTTTTTTTAAAATTCTGCGTTTAGTACGTTTCATATCATTTAATAAAACTTATATATTCAGAAAAGAAGTTTTTTGGTCTATATTCTATAGGAACATATTTTTTTACAGTCATAATATTTTTCACTGGAGTTCCTTATTTTGCCAGATCTTTTGTGGGATCGAGATCTTCCGACGGACGAGATCTCCTGTCAGATTTGTGTGATTTTCAATGGCTGTAATTTGCTTTTTCTATGGGTATCAGGCCAGCCTCGCCGATTTAAAACGATCTAAACTAAAATATGTGACAGCTCACAGTTGAAATCTGACATCGGCCCATAGAAAAAGCAAATAACAGCCATAGAATATCCCATAAATCTGACAGAAGATCTGGTCCGTCGGGAGATCTCGATTCCACAAAAGACATAGAATCGCTCAACAAGATAATCCAATTTATTTCATTTGCCTACATGTAGAACTAACATTAGAAAAATGGTAAATATTCAGAACAACCGTCAACGGTTAATACGCACTTTTTTTGATAAAACCTATAGCTTCATGTCATCATAATTTTAAAAAACATCCCAGTTTTTGAATGGTTTGAGGGCAAAGCTGGGTTTATCCTAGCGGGTTTGTGTAATTATGATTGATTGTTATGAAATAAATATTCCGTATTAACCGTTGACGTTTGTTCCGAAGAATTACCGAAAAAATTCCCCAATATGTGCGCAATATAATACAAAATTTTACTATATAGACATTTTTTACAATACCCTTCAGAAAATACCGAGAAGAAGTAATTAAACGCGTAAGATCGAAAATTAATACAAGAGTGTGGAATGTATCGCGAGCATCTCCTATCCTTATCCTATTTTCCTCTTCCTCTCCTCCTCACCAAAAATTAATTTTAAGATATAATAAAACTCCATATCCACGTAACTTTAACATAGGAGACTTTTTAGCTTGACTTAAATTTAACTTTGTATTGTATTATGTATCTCTATATTTTATGAATAAGCTGTTTGTCTCTTACAAATAAATGACGGGGGAATGATTTGTATTTTGATATTGCCAAGTTAGTGCCATTGTCGTAGTGGTTGATCGTTACGCTGTGCGATTGACAATCGTTCGGATCAATCGAGCCTGAATCCAATTCGGATCGTGCGACGGATGAGATTTTGTTTTACTTAAAATGTATTATTAATTCACCAGATCGCCAATGTCCATAGTTGTTACAGAAATTAAAATCAAAACATTATCACCGTATTCGCATACTATTGGTAAAGGTAGGTACTTGCTGCTTTTGCAGACGTCTAGGTACAAAGTAACTGGGGCGAAAATATTGACACGTCGATTAAAGTTTCGTCAATCGCATTTCAATACAAATTGTCAATGATGTGAGGACATTGACAATATTTGATCTCAGACGCAGATTTTGGCATCCAAATAATATTCAGAAATTGAAAATGCTTACAAAAGAATCTAATAAAAGCGTGCAATTAAAATTTACTTACTTTAAAAAAAACCTCCTCCTAGAGATACAATTAGAGTTACTACGCTGTTATAGAGAATACATCAAAGACTTTTCTGTTTTGAGACAACATTTTTTTGTTTGTTTTATAATGAAATAAATGTAAGCACCTACGAAAAATTATGTTTAACGGAACATCCAGCTCGGAATGGGATAGGTACCGTCTGTCGAGGGCGGTCGCGGTAGATTGTATTGTTTTTTTTTTAAATATAAATATGAAAAAAGTTTTACTCCGTGATTGATGAAATTTTGCACACTCGACCTTCAAAATAAAAAAGGAGGCCACTGTCTACACGATACTCGAAAATCAATCTTCTTTCCCAACAAAAGCTTCTTGATGAAATGTTGCACTAGGTACATCATATGTATATAATATCAATGCACTACATTTGATTTTGAAAAACTCTGTGTAAAGCCCGTGCAATGCCGGGGACCTCGGCAAGTATATTATTATAACGAAAACTATAAAGTCTGATAGGTGGGTATTTAGTTAAGGTACAGGTACCTACCTACATAGTTTTGTTTAAATAATTAAAAAATATTTTTTTACATTTAAAAAGTTTATGAATTGCACTATACGGTCTTCTGGACGTATTTTTCAACGTCACTTTTTCAATTTTCTTCAATCAATTTCTTGTAAACATGGGCCAAAACCATGGACTCGAACAACAAAACAATTATGTAAGTATTTATTAAAAACCTTGAAGTAGGTAGGTACCTACCTATGTTATTATTTTTCCATGTGGGATGATGAATGTCTTCGTAATAACATGTAATTTCGATAAACAAAGAGTAATAAAAATGGACTCACACATGGAGTTATGTCAGAGTTGAACATTTCCACCAAGACACTTGACTAGTCACCGCTTACTATAAGGAGCTAATAAAAACGATAAAGTGATTCCATATAGTCTTGACACAGTTTTATCAGACTAATTCGGCGCAGCTATCTGTAGATTGCTAAATAACAAGTACCTACCTAGTTACATGGCGGTATAAACATTACAGATAAGTAATTCACGAACATTTCTTACTTCTTATTTATCATTCAAAATAATCGTTTGTTATGCGTTTGTTTGAGTTTGACACAAGGGGAAGGGGGTCACTTGCTCACCCGAAAATACTATGATATCTGATGATATCATGTCATGTAACAGAAAACAACCCGTATTATGTTTTCATAACGATAACAAAAGATTGAAAACTTACTTCGCTCGATGGTGGCTTCATTTTCGTGCTGAATTTGGAGAAGAAGTTGAACATAGGTGATGAATGGCTGCAGTGATGACCGGTGATCAAAAATCAACACAAGTTTCACTATATAATTGGAAAGTGCGCCGAAATACCTAACCTCAGAAATGTTTGACGTTTGACGCAGAGAACGAGTGACGGAGCGAGCGACGTATCGACCCGAACACGATACACTTCGCTTGTCGTACTAGTTAATAGTTACTAGTTACTAGGCTACTGCATAAATAAAACAATCCCGGCTACCGGTTGTATCCTACCAGTTACGAGCCAAGTGACGTAACCTTGGTACTTGGTTTTGGTTCCCGAACTCACAACACTATTCGTATTTGGTAAACACGACTGCCATTTAAGAATGAAATGTTCACAGTGCGGGCCAAAATATTCATCACGTTGGAGTTGGAATAAAGCAGCTGTTTGTATGAGTTATGCAACTCCGTGGTAAAGATACTCGTAGAATGTTATTTTTAAAATGACATGTTTACGTAGATTAGTTTGATACCGACGCGTCGATTACTTTTAACTTTAATCACTAAACAAATTTCATCGTAATTACCTACAAAAATAAATTATCTCCCATCCGAATGTTCTAAACGCTTGCCAAATAATTTTACATCGGTCTGTCACGGGAACTCATTGCAACGAGGCAGTCATACAGACAATAGGCCTGCACTGTGTCTTAGATATACGAAATGGCTATGAGAGAAAGAGACAAAGAAAATATGTGCTCGCACCTCTCTCTCTTGCCCCTACAGTAAATACGAAACGTAACTCTCTCTTTCTATCTTCACTAACTATTATATCTGATGATGAACCGATCGAAGGAATCAATAAAGCAAATCCTATGGAAACCTACTTTCTATTGAAATACAGCTAGAACAAAAACAAACACTACGTAGAGCGGGAGGCGTCTACGTCTACTAATATCTACAGGAATTCCAAAAACTGAACAAATCGGACTAATATCTATGAGAACCAAAGTGAGGACGAATATCTACAGCTCAAACTGCTGACTAATATCTATGGAACAAGTGATGTCGACGAATATCTACAGCACTGGCAGAGGTTGGATTTGAAATTATGTATATAATATTGGCATAACGTAATATTGCGTATGCAGTTTAAAAAACTTAATTTATGTTAAGTTAGGTTAGGTTAGGATAGGTTAGTATAACGTAACTGAAGTAATTTATACTTTTCCGTACAACCTCTTGCTCAGCTGCCCTCTGTAGATATTAGTCCCACCTACGCAGTGGCGTACCGTGGGGGGGGCGGGGGGGGCGGCCCGCCCCGGGCGGCACGTTTGGGGGGGCGGCAAAATTTCACAATCAATAATCATCTTGTAAAAATTTGGATTGGGGAAGTCGCGGGTTCTATTCTCGCGTCAGGACTTAAAAGTTTTTTCTAGTTTATAGTTTCTTAACATCTTTCTTAAGTTTTATATACTGTTAAAATCTAAATATTAATGACAGACGTTTTGTTTTTATTTCTAACACATACATTATTTTTAAATAAAAATGTAAATGGCAACAGTATCATTTTAGCTCTAATTGATAGTCGATTTGTGTTTTATATTCGTGAAGCTTTGTGCGCCCTGCTGAAAGCGCACAAAAAATTATACTTATACGGTTTTCTTCCACGTATATATCACGGTGATATATTTTAAATTTATTATCACAGAAAAGTTAAATAGCTGACAGGTGTGTGCATACTTATTCGAATTGCAGTTATAAAATTCTAGATGCACACTATCTATGTGCTGCCAGAATCAAAGAAAAACCATTTTTATGTTCTGAGTGAAGTTTTAATTCACCGCATACATATTTAATTAAAAGCAGTTTTGTGTTCAAAATGTATAATTCCAGTTGTGGATTCATCTGACGACACATTTCGAAGGAAAACATTATATTATTTAAAGTGCTTTATAAAATTCTAGCAGACAATTTATGTGCCGCCAGAATCAAAGAAAAAACATTTTCATGTTCCGAGTGTAGTCTTAATTCTCCGCTTAGAGATTTAATTAAAACCCCTTTTGTGTTCAGAATGTAAAATTTCAGTTGTGAATTCATCCGACGACACATTTCGAAGAAAAAACTTATTTGAAGTGCTTAATAAAATTCTTCCAGACAAGTTATGTGCCGCCAGAGTCAAATAAAAACCTTTTTCATGTTCTGAGTGTAGTTTTAATTCACCGCATACAGATAAAATATTTAAGACAGTTTTATTGTTCAGAATGTAAAATTCCAATTGTGTATTCATCTGCTGACATATTTCGAAGGAAAACATAACTTTTTTCGAAGTGCAAATATAAAATTCTAGTTGCAGACAATTTATGTGCTGCCAGAACCAAAGAAAAACCGTTTTCACGTTCTGAGTGTAGTTTAAATTCACCGCATACAGATTTAATTAATAAATATTTTAAAAAAAAAATTTAAAAAAAAGGATCACTACCCCCCCCCCCCCTCCCTGAAGAAGTACCTACATAGGGGGGGGGGGGCGGCAAAATTTTCCTCCGCCCCGGGCGGCTGATACCCACGGTACGCCACTGCACCTACGCTCCATAGATATTCGTCACCACTGGGGACCGTCATAGATATTTATCCGACCTTAGCTCTGTAGATATATTCGTCCGACATACAGGCTGTAGATATTAGTATCTGGAGTCCGTAGAGCGTTGGTATCTATCTCTATCAACAAAAAATTTTCCATGTTTCAGAAGATGTTAGAGAAAGTGAAAGGAAAACTATCCCGTTTTAGCGCATAGCCAAATATTTTATAAGTAATAGAATGCTTCAAACAAGATGTAATTTGCAATTCATGTTTTTGATAACCGCTGTTGATGAATAAAAGTGATGTCTACGCGTGAAAGGCCCGTGGCTGTATCTATACCCTACTACACGGCAGGTTGTACAAGGTCAGGAATAAGGAAAGAGATTGAGTTGCGCAATTCAGGCACCATTGCCTGTAGGACCTAGGACCTGTTTATGCACAAATGCTCAGTTACCTATTATTTTTAATTGATAAACTACTGTTTAAGACAAGATTTTTATGCATAGCACAAAGGGTAACAATTATTATAAGCAGATTATAAGTAATAATCATTAGCTGGAAACACTCATTTACATTGAAAAAAAACTCTCGAGAAAAGATACATGCCGCCGACGGGACTCGAACCCGCGTCCTTCTAATTTCTGGTCAAATGCTCCGACCACTTAATATCTCCTGCCCGTCAAATAATTCAATTATATACCAGTGTTTCATTCAACAATTACTGTTTATTACATTTTTTCACCTGAAAAACAACCAACTTTATTTTTAGGGCAGGAGATAAGCCGACGTAGCGCAGTGGACAGAGCATTTGACCGGAAATCAGAAGGACGCGGGTTCGAGACCCGTCGGCGGCATGTATCTTTAATGTAGATGAGATAGATGTAGATCAGAGGTTCCCAAAGTGGGTGCCGCGGCACCCCAGGGGTCAGGGGTGCCTCGAGGCGCCCCTGATGTCTCTACTAAAAATCAAAATTGACAAACATTTTATGGAATGGAAAATCACCCACGTGGCCGGTCCGCGCTCTGGAAATGGATTGGGTGGGAGTCACAGGAGTGGGGATATTGTTGTGGTGCTGCACTTGCAGCGGCCGCGTGCCGCATTCACTTTTAGTTTTTTCATTCAAGATTTCATCATTCAGGAAAAAAATACAAGTGTGGAAGAGAAAAATGGGTGATGATGGAGGCAAAGATTGTTTTCCAATATTGCAACATTACATGGCCCATAGCAGAGTTAAGGTTTTAAATAACTTGCTGACCCTTTTCACAGAGCACCTTCACAGTTAACTGATTGGTTTGCCAAGTACTTCGCAGAAGACCAAGTGGAGAAGTTAGTATGGATCCAAGATCCATTCCGTGCTCAAGCTCCCCAAGATTTTACTACGCAGGAAGAAGAAGATTTAATTAACCTCTCGACCGACAGCAGACTAAAAATGAAATACGCTTGTTCGGATTTGACGGAGTTTTGGATATCAGTCAGAAATCAGTATCCTATTCAAAGTGGAGAAGCTGTAAGGGTCCTCATTCCCTTTGCTACTTCATGTCTGTGAGAAGCTGGATTTTCAGCGGTTGCGGTTATAAAGAGCAAATATTGCTCAAAAATAAATGTGGAAAAAGAAATGAGGAGTAGCTGTATCAAGCCTTATTCCCTGGTTTGAAAAATTGTGCAAGCGAGCTGCAGGCTCGCCGCCCGTCGCACTAATCTGTGGGGGGGGGGGGGGGGGCGGCCCGCCCCGGGCGGCACTTTTGGGGGGGGCGGCAAAATTTCACAATCAATAATCATCTTGTAAAAATTTTAACTACTTAATTTCATATTTTTGTTGTACCTGCGATTCGGACCGATTGAACTGAGTACGGAATTTTTCATTACTTTTTCTGTGACGAAACGGGGAATCTCCTTTTTAATAAAAGACAAATAACTTTGTTTACATCACTTTTATTGGTACGTAAACAATGTTGATTGTGTACCAATAAAAGTGATGTAAACAAAGTTATTTGTATTTTTATTAAAATAAATAATGCCATCACAAAGTGAAAACCTTTCCGAAGAAGTTTTCTTCGAAAAATGAATCTCCTTTCTTTATATGAATGTATCATAATGTCATCTCGATCACTTTAGCTACTGGCAATACCGTCTGTAGGGAATTGCAAGAATTCCCCTATTTGGTTTTACGCTAGGATTGTATTCAGTGATCATAAAGATTTAATTAAAAGTAGTTAGTTTTGTGTTCAGAATGTAAAATTCCAGTTGTGGAATCATCTGACGACACATTTCGAAGAAAACATATAATTTGAAGTGCTTTATAAAATTCTTGCAGACAATTTATGTGCCGCCAGAATCAAAGAAAAAACATTTTCGTTTTCCGAGTGTAGTTTTAATTCACAGCTTACAGATTTAATTAAAACCACTTTTGTGTTCAGAATGTAAAATTCCAGTTGTGAATTCATCCGACGACACATTTCGAAGGAAAAACTTATTTGAAGTGCTTAATAAAATTCTTGCAGACAATTTATGTGCCTCCAAAGTCAAATAAAAACCTTTTTCATGTTCTGAGTGTAGTTTTAAATCACCGCATACAGATACAATTTATGCCAGTTTATTGTTCAGAATGTAAAATTCCAGTTGTGGATTCATCTGCTAACACATTTCGAAGGAAAACATAACTTTTTTCGACGTGCAGTTATAAAATTCTAGTTGCAGACAAATTATGTGCTGCCAGAACCAAAGAAAAACCGTTTTTATGTTCTGAGTGTAGTTTTAATTCACCGCATAGAGATTTAATTAATAAAAATCGGCAAATAAATAATAAAAAAGGGATCACTACCCCCCCCCCCCCCCCCTTCCTGAAGAAGTACTTATATAAGGGGGGGGGGCGGCAAAATTTTCCCGTTAAATTTTCCCGGGCGGCTGATACCCACGCTACGCCACTGACCCCTGATGTAGATGATAATAATTGCTCAGTTACCTACCTACACGCTACACACCGCGAGTTCCACAATATTCAATATTATGAACTTTTGTTTCACTTTCTTTCTTGTCTGGGTGAAATGTGACATGTCATCATTCATCGTCCGTCATCGGAATTCGCCAGAAAGATAGATTTTTGAAACTTTGATAAACGACTGTCTCTGTCTGCCTTGTCAATTGTATATAGACAGTTGACCCACTTTGTCAGCGCTATTAATTTGATCTGCAATGGGATGGGTGCATAACAATACGAGGTTTCAATGTCGTTTATTATAGAGATGGATACCTACCTAACACCCCCAAACCACCCCTTCCCCCCACCACCCTCCACCGCCCCCGCACTACCCCTTACCCCCTTCCCCCACCTCCCCCCTCCCCTTCCCCCAATCAATCAACAATCAAATACAAATAATCAATAAATAAATAATCAATACAGTAGGTCAAAATGTAGATAAGCACTTATTTTTTTAACACTTCATATTCATATTAGAATAGGTACTCGTATTTGAATTTTTGCTATCAAATAAATCTACACAGTAACCTCAACAAATAAGAAAATGACAGCCCACGTCAAACATTTACTTAGCAACACGCTTTGCCAATAAACGTATAATAAATATTTCATAACGCCAGAGCTTACTAATGTATATAGCCTACAGTACTCGCAAATAATGTAGCTTTCGATTAGTGAAATAATTTTTAAATTCCATTCGGTATTTATTGCGTGAAAGAGTAACGAACACACATTCATACAAACTTTTGCTTTTATAATATCTATAAGATAAGATGATAATGGTACATGTTTTAATAAATTAATTTTTTCTTTTCTTTAAAATACATTAATTTACGTCTTACGCCTTTTTTAGAGCAAACCTCGGGTTAAAAAGGCGGAGAAAACGCATGTAATACCGCAATTTAACAAAGGAAAAATAATATTATTTTTATATGTAAAACAATAAATAGATAATTAAAAGTAAACACAAAATCGTACCTATATAATATGTACTCGTAGGTAGGTATTTGGACTAACGAGATTCTTGTAAGATTCTCATACGATTCGACTTTTAACTTACCGATAACTGAATGAATTGTCGATAAAATTAACATGAATAAAACAAGGTAGAAATTATAATTGTGTGTAGCAGTAATTAAGTAAAAAAAAAAAAACATTGACTTTTACACAATTTTACTTCTTGATTTCGTTAAGGACCTAAAATTTGAAATATTAATTTCGTAAGGGGGCATATATTAATCACGTGAGTAGTTTTTCTTCTAATCTAGTCCCCCCCCCCCCCCCCCTTAGTGAGATAAATTTGGGCCACTTCGTATATTCTTTTCAAGTAAAGTGAGATTTTATCACGTAATTAATGTATGGAGTAGTTAGCACGGGTGGCATCCGGGCGGATAACGTGGTTTCACCCCCCCCCCCAAAAAAAAATTAACTATCCAATCCACTTACCTTGTTTTTTTAACACTGACACTAACACGACAGCCGGCGTAGTGCAGCGGTAAGGCGCTTGACTAGCACACCGAATCCCGATCGAATCCCGGCGTGGCAAATAAATTTTATTTGATTAATTTGTGTTATGTCGCAATTTATTCATTTAAAAAAATAATATATAGTATATTTGCGGCACGTTCAAGAGTGGAAGATACTCTCAGTATCGCCCTGGTGTAAGACCACCATTCAGAATTGAAACGTTGCTTGAAATGGCATAAGCCGTGTTTGGTGACCAGATCTGAATGGCCAGGTACTTCCCCACCTTCCTCTTCCCTATCTCCTTCCTCTCCCCACTACCCTCAGCCTCACAACATACCCCAATTGGGGATGCCATAGTCTCACTGGCCTCAGACGGGAGCAGTTGGGACTCTTGTGCGGTATTCATATAAAAAAAAAATTAAAAAAAAACAGAATAACAACTTTTTCAACAATCAATAGGTAAAAATTCCCTTCACGAGTTCACGTCAATCACAATGTAATATTTTTGTGACAATATTATTCCTAATATTTTTTCCACGGTCGAGTGTCACCCCTCATCGGGTGGCTGCCGGGGCAGACCACCCCCTCCTAGCTACGCCAATGCGGGTGGCGCAGGTGGTGTAGTTGCAATGATTTTGGGAGTTTTTCGAATTAAAACTTTTTGTGTCTCAAAAACTGAAAACGAAAATCTTTTTAGGTCAAATGCAGTAGCTGGTAATTGCTTGTGACCGGAAATATTATTTTCACTGATTATAATCAAATTTTATTTTTGTAGCCATAAAAACATCTGAGATTTTTTTCCGGTAGGTAAATATTAGAAAATCGAAAAAAAAATCAGCTTGCCGATATATTAGGGGGTATCCATTAATTACGTGAGTACAAACGGGGGGGGGGGTCCATCAAAATCTCACGTTACTTGAAAAAAACATACGAATTAGCCCAAATTTATCTCACCGAAGGGGGGGGGGGGGGGGGGGTTAGATTGGAATAAAACTGCTCACATTAATGGATGTCCCCTTATGTACCTACTTATGCAGCTTAAATTTTTTTTTGGGAGAGCTAAAGTTATCATTTTATATCATAATGACTTTGATTGTTTTGCATGTAGACTTCGGAAATCGACCAAGGATACGTTCATAAATCAACTAAGTATGTGTTCAAAAACCAACTGGGCATTTTAAAATCAAATGAATAATCGATAGAAAAATGTACGCTGGATGACAGACGCTTTGTGAATCAATTTTTTTTTTTCAATCACACATATAATTTACGATTTTGGCGCCCCTAAAACTGCCGCCTGGGGCAGGCGCCCCGGTTGACCCCCCAAGATCCGGGCCTGAGTGTTAGACCTATCTAAATTTTGAAGGAAAAGCTTATCTCGCATCACATCCATTTATTCGTAATGATTATTACTTCTTTGTAACATTGTGTTTTATTTGTTTATGATCACATACATATTTAATTATAATATAAACAGTGTGTTAAGGAACGTACTGGACTTACTTTAACCTGTGATTCCCGACATAATTTGGAGTAAAACATGCATATGAAAGTTTGCAAGTTTGGTCTTTTTGACATTTTTGGTGTTTTTTTGTTTTTGTTCCAACTAAAATCATTAAACATCAGAAAGTATTGGACAGTTAGGAGGTCGGGGTGGTTGATTACTAGGCTTAGCGACCTGTGACGACATGTGAAAACAAATATTTTTGGTTGGAATTTGGAGAAAAAACTTTTTAAAAGAGTAACTAAGGTCACCGGAGACCATAAATACAGGTACTAATCCCCTGGAGACCAACATTCCAATTACAATTTTTACTCCAAATAATGTCAGCAATCACTGGTGAAAGTAAGTCAATTCTCTGCAGGATGATATGAGCAAAATGCATAACTGTACCCGTTACATATTCAATAATGTCTTTATCATATATTATCGAAAAAACAATTATTATTTCACTATTTTTGAAAAAAATCACATCCACTGGAGCGATCACGCGAAATAAATAAATTTGCCTCGATTGCTCGAGATTTTCCAGAAGATAATTTTTTGAATTTTTCGCCAACATTAAAAAAATCATACCTTCGAATTTTAACATGGACACATAAAAACTTATAGTACTATATAGCCAATTAATATGCCTTATTTTACCGTTTATTTCATATTTGTAGGATTTATAAAAAAATATATTAAAAAAATCGTAAAGTTTATAACCGCGCGAATCCTGCGTGTTTTCGAAGCTGCCGTGAGGGGTAGGTACTTATTCGAGTCAACATAAAATATATTTTCGATTTATGTATGTTGTCTGTGGTATCATTGATAATGAAAGGTGCATAGATCAAAAATTCGGCGGGAAAAAAATATTTAAAAAAAATATTTTTTTACATCGTTTGTAAAACAGTCTACAAAGTTTGGATTTGCGACATCTATGGTCATAATAGATGAAGCATTTCAATAGCCTCATTTTAAAATAAATGGCTGGCTAAGAAAATGTTTTAAATAATTACAATATATGTTTTACGAATGGTAGGAAAATGTGGTCCAATTTTGGACCGCTATCAGTCGCAGAAAAATTAAAGTGGTCCATTTTTCGACTATAATAGCTCCAGTGGATAACTTTTAAATCTGATTAGAGCAGGGGAATGAACTCTTAAACAAAAAAGGCGATAACTTCACTAACCAATGAATTACTTTCAGAAAACACAAGTACCTACATAATAAAACAAATCCGAGAGTTTAGTTCATAAATTTTATTCATAATTACATTATGCAAATTTTGCAATAAAAACAGAAGAACTATAATAATTATTACAAAGTTATGGAATGTTTCGTTTCAGTAAAGGGCAGACAATTCACGATGAAGAAGATATTCCCTTCATATATAAGCAAACTAATATTCTAAATAATATACAACTTAACTAACATGATATTAATTAATTGTCTCAAATGGCAAAATAATAATATTAAATAGTAAGAGGATATGTCTTCCTTTTATCCAATAATTCCAATTTAAACAATAATACTTCTCAAATAATTATTTTTAATAATGCAAAACATAGATATTTACAAGTTTTTGAAAAATTTGTTTGTAATTTTAATTATATTTTTACAAAGCATTTATAATTTACACTCCAAAAATTATTTTGATAAAAATGTATATGTATAAAATAAGTATGTAATTTTAAACAATAAATAACATTTTCTAATAACTGACAATAAGAAGCTTGCTAAACCAAACAACTTATGATTTTTCTTAAAATTCTTAAGTTAATTAAAAATATTTGAAGCACTCAAGGTAAACAGGAAAAATGGAATGCAAAGAAAAATTAACAAATTATTTAGAAAGAATTTATTTTTGTATTATATTTAGTCAGATTTTGAAAGGAGAGATAAAAATACATTTAATAGAAAAATATACAGCTTTATTTAATTAAAAGGACTAGAAACTAATGGAATGCGAAAAAGCGTCTTATAGGCAAGAATGATCCCTAAATTATATTATAAATTTACACTTTATAAAAATATTTCAACCATTCGTCATATATTATTATTCAAGGGAGATATTCTAACAATATGTATCATAATTATATTAGAATGAATTTATTGAAATGACGTAAGCAATGAAAAATATTTTAAAAAAAACCTTAATTTATTTTATCTTTTAAGATTGTTTTATTACTGGTCAAGTTTAGTAGGTACTGGGTTAGGAAAGTCAAGTTTAGTAGGTCCTGGGTTTGGAAAGTCAAGTTTAGTAGGTCCTGGGTTTGGAAAGTCAAGTTTAGTAGGTACTGGGTTTGAAAAGTCAAGTTTAGTAGGTACTGGGTTTAGAAAGTCAAGTTTGTTAAGTACTGAGTTTGGAAGGTGAAGTTTAGTAAGTACTGGGTTATGAAAGTCAAGTTTAGAAGGTACTGGGTTTGGAAAGTCAAGTTTAGTAGGTACTGGGTTCGAAAAGTCAAGTTTAGTAAGTACTGGGTTTGAAAAGTCAACTTCACTTTTATTATTATACGAGTAGTGAACCAGCAAAGCGTAGTTAATTAAATTTACCTTGGATCAATTCGATATGTGGGTTAAGTGAAATTTTCAATCAAAATGTCCATCTTCTTTGATATAATAATTCTAAAAATGTTTCTTAACACATTTTTCAAAAGATGTCCACATTACTCGACACATTCACAAATCATGATCACACATGTTAAAATTTCTCAAACTCAAAGTGATTCACATTTTTAAAAGAATCTTAAAACATTTGTAGACATGTACTCAAAAGCAACACGAAAAATTGATTACTAATATCAAAAATAGTATTTTTCTTAACAGTGCACAAAAAAGAATATCAAAAAGAGAATCTCAAATACACACATTTTGCTTAGTGATTACATAATATTATAAAGATTTTATTTAATTCATTTACAGATAAATTTGAATTGACTAATTTATTATTTAAATATGTACCTAATTAAATTACGTAATGAATAAATTCCTTTTAAAAATTACGTTACAAAGATGAAAATAAATATAATTTGTTTCAAAAATGCAACAATAACAATAACTTTTATCAATGTAGACAGATGCTTATTAATCTACGTAATATAATATACTATTTAAATGGTTTAAACCGCTGTAATGAAGGTATACACGTGTTTGAGTTTTAACCTTTCAATAACCTACAAGAAAGGCGCTAAGACAAATGGCATATCTACCTAATGATATAATTTATAGAAAACTATTTAATATGATTCAGAAATTATCGTTACAATATAAGAATGTAGTTTGTGATTATAAAAGTGTACACATTCCCGTGTAAAGAAAATGTGAACATTTAATGAAGGAATGCTGCTGTATTGATTAAAAACTAGAACGTATTGCATGGAGTCATAATGATCGGATCATCGAAGATAAGTAAATACATCAGGAAACACCGAGGGCTTCACGTAACAGTCACGTCTACGGTTCTGGTGGAAACTAACTATAAGAATTTCTCAACATTAGTACAGGATCAGTATATTCAAGAGTCTGATACACTTTTCCCATTCACAGTTAATGTGATTTAAAAAACAAATCTATTTTTTCTTCTGTACAGTAACTTACCGCATGATTATCTGACAACCACTATAAATGGTTATTATTTTTATTAATGAAATAATTAAAAACACTTTCGTTTTTACTACGATAATCTTTATTTAAAAAATCAACATCTTTCGAGATTTACAGACTGACATTAGTGGTTTTCACTTGGATCTTTTAGAAATTAGAAAAAATGTCAATAGAAATTTGAATATTATTAATAATCAAATTAATTTTGTGAATAACCCTATCTTAAACATATTTACATTGTAATTTTGTCATTGATCTTCTAAGCAACCCCCCCTCCCCCTTTCCACCTCTTCCCCCCATCGCCCCTCTTGATCTTCTAAGCACCTCCCCTTTCCACCTCTCTCCCCCCCCACTACTTCCATTTCTACCCACGCCTGTCTTCCTATACTTGATAATTTAGTTTTTAGTACATATAATGTCCTGATGAAGAGAACATCATTCTCGAAACATGTTGATTTTTTAAATAAAGATTATTGTGGTAAAAACAAAGTGTTTTTAATTATTTCATTAATAAAATGGTGCCACAAAGTGAATTTGCAAAATTTTAAGAAATTATTTTTATCAGTTTAAAAGCACAAAATCAAGCTCTATAATTCACCGGTATTTGTACGTCAAATTCAGTAGTTTGCCACGTGCCTAGACTCGAGCGCCAAGCTTTGTACGTCGACTGGTTGGATTCTTACAAACTACCTTACATCCACCATCTAGCTTGCTAGAGCTGACCTTTTTCCCAGTCATCAAGCTTAATTATTATTGTTTTAGGATCTTTCGGTTGGGTTTTTTATGTATTCTAGCAACTGTTGCATACATTTCTGTTTGTTTCATTTCGTGAAGTTTTTTGTTAACTTTAAACCAAAAAGTACAAATTTTACTGAAGTTCGGTAGCGGTGTTTGTTTTTAAGAAATACCCGTTTTAATTTTTAGAATTGCATGGATGCACTATAATCTGCCGATTTCACTAATTGTACATTTGCCCAGTTTTTGGGGTGGTGGATTAGAAAGAGAATACTGTAATTATATAATATATGCATTTACGACAAATAAATAGAAAAAAATTTGGCCACAATTGAGTCAAGGAACAGCGAATGGAATGTATCTACCCCAGTTTTAATTAAGTATGTATTACTTTTGACATTGGGATATTTTCTAAATAATTGTCATTGCATAATGGAAAATTCATATTTTTTTGTTTTTGGGGTCCATTTTAGCTCTATCAGTTCTATGGATTATTCATTTGATTTTAAAATACCCAATTGGTTTTTGAACACATCAGTTGATTTATGAACGTATCCTAAGTCAATTTTGAATGCGTGCATATTGTATGTGATGTCTCTGCCATGGGAATCCCCGTCGCATCTAGACCCAGGGGCTGCACAAGCTGAGCCGAATAAACCCGAGCGATGGAAAGTCAAGCGAAGCGACAATCACTTACGAAAGGGGGCTCCACTCATCGAGAGGGAGCGCCATTATCAAGTTTCTGCCGCGGTTTGAAAAAGTCATAGATCCAGGGCTGCAGCCGCCCATATCACCAATGTAGTTTCTACACATACTCCTTGGCCCGTTGGGCAAATTTAATCAAAATAACAATTATAATTTATTTTTTCCTTTATTGTTAAATATTTCATTTATTGATTTAGATTTGACTTCAAAAGAACATGCATCAATATTATACAATTAATTCATAAAGTTTTTTTAAACAGAATTTCAATGAAAAACAACATTTAGCCTTAGGCACTCCAATCACAATTCATGTTTTAAGTTGAAAATTTATTTTATACATCAGACGAATCTATACAGATTGTATCACAAGGATTTGTTTAGATTAGAAGAGATCAATATAATACCAAGTCAAAGATGGCTAGTTGGTTCTTATTGGTTTCACGCCTATCACCACAGATCCGACTAATAGGCTAAAGTTAGAGCTCGGTGCACATGTAAAGAACATCACTTTGAACCATAGTAGATTCATAGGATTCACATCTGAGCACTTTGAATTCCAGATTCCTACTCATCCCTTTTTCCTTCACAGAACTTCCTCTCCTTAAAAAGACCCTCCTCCCAGCAACCCCAAAGACGTCATATTATTTTTTGGTATTATGGAGAAGGCTATGATACACACTGTGCATTTTCACACACGCTTCATGCTTGGTGGACGTGAAACCAATAAGTATCCATATAAGAAAATAGACAATATTGACCAAGAATTTTTTAACTATTTATTGGAATCAAAAACTTTCATGGTAAGATTTTTTTCAATTCAAAGGCCAGCTTGAAATTATTGCATTTTATTTTATTAAATTTGAATTATCTTTTTTTACTAATAAACTCATTGCACCATCACAAATTCCAATAGAACCTTATTATAAACTACAAAAAGACACTACACACTGATTTTGGAACTGGATGAATGATTGATATGAATTTTATGACAATATTTGTTACTTTTTATTGTCTGCATTAAAATAAATATATTTCTCGTTGTGTTTCTTAAGTTTTAAAATGGTTAAAATCACACAAAATTACAAGACTGAAAATCACAACACAGATGTATTTTTAAAGGAGCATGATTATCAAACACAATATTTCTCGGCAGAACACACAGATTCATTGGTAATGGGGATTTGTAGAATTTCGAGAGAAAAAATTGTCGTAGTTCGTTTAGTTTTCGACAAATTTTATTTGTCACTTTACAGTTTAATATGAAGTATTTTTTAAATTCAAATGAAATACAAAATAGCAGATATGTTTTAACATGAGTATTTATGTAATCATCATTTTCGATGCTATTTATGTTTAGCTTGTATCCAAGATTGATCAAAGCTGTTAACTGAGTGGATATAATCTAGTTAAAATAATACAACTCCAATAAGAGTAGATACAAGCAAATCCTTTTTTTGCGACCAAAATATGTATTACACAATCAATGTGTTAAAACAAAACAAATCACCGTTACAAATGCATTTGTGCGTAAACTAATTTAATGTAAGTAAATTTTATAAAGAATGTGAAACAGTCAAATTATCAAAGAATTAAGTTTGATAATATAAACAGTGAAGATATAATGAAGGATAAAGATAAAGACACACCAAGCCCTTAAGCAATGTAAGCAACGTAATAAGATATCTGGACGCGTTACAATCCATACAACACCACCAAGATAGATGATTTAGAAACCCAGCGCAATAAAAAAAAATGCAATCGTACGCTCCCCACGTAATGCTGATCTGCGCTATCGAGATCGACGTGTACGCCTTGTAACGATTTGATTTGAAGTTAAGGTTATGACTGTTTTGCCATTTATTTCTCACATAGATTGCATATGTGGGCCAAGTGTGTCCTTATTTTAAATGTAACAGTCCAAGAAGTGTTAAATTCCGAGCAGATGGAATTTTAAACTTAATCAGGTTTTAATAAGTATTGGGAATGTTCACCAGTATATTACAATACATTAAGTAGGTACAATCTCATAGGTACTGAGTCTTCATGGTTACAATTATTGTTAAAAATACAAGTGCATAATTTAATCATTTAAAGTTGTTCTTTGCGTGGCAGCGCCACTCACTAACATTATTATTAAATTAATTTAAGTACATATTTATTTAGCTACTGAATTTTAGACCGAAACAGTTCTCACTTTGATTGGCCAATCACAAATTGTCATTATTAAGTACATATTTATATGAAATCATCAAAAAACATTGATCAAACGACATTCAGATTGCTAGATTCACAACACTGGGGTTTATTCCGCATTAGAAACAACATATTTCCAGTACAAACTGGATTTATTCCACTTAAGAAACGGAATTCATTCCACATAAGAAATAGGATTTATTCCACTTCAGAATAGAGTTTATTTCACAATTCAAATTGGAATTATCCCACTGAAAAAATGATTGCAATTTAGAATCAGAAAAAGTTCTCTTTCGGCATTAGAACTAAATACAATAGTCGTATTTCATTAGACAGGTACAGCCGGAACACTTATCTCGTTAAACAACAAAAAGGCAAGCAAAAGTAGGAATTATTATTTTTCTCACTGATGGCAACACGGTGATTTCATTGCTATAATAATGTACACCTAAAAAATATTTACACACACTTTAATAAAAAAATTTAAAACAACCAAAACTTGAAATTACATACTCGTATATACAAAAGTATAGGAGGTATTATTGCATATATAATCGATGATAGTTGAATTACTCAATACAGATATTGCGCTGCGTTACTAGCAACAAGTTACTCAGGAAACAATTACAAATAGTGAAATCAAATTTACAAAAATCATTTATGTACTGCATGGATGAATCTCTTAGAAACAGGGTTAAAAATTGCTGTTTAAACATTATCTGTAGTTGTTTTATTGATTGAAATAATATTCTGTTTAATAACTGAAAATTCTATGAATTAAATAAGTTTGTTGCATCGAGGTTACAAAATAAATTATAAAACCTTTGGATGGGTTCAAAACAAATTTTCAAAACAGTTTTCCATGTATTTTTTCATCCCTTATACAACACCAGTACAACCAAAAGAATATTTACGTATCGTGGGGAAAAATAATTTATTGGGTGACTTTAGTCATTGGAGTCAAAATGGAAACAATATTGGGTGACTTTAGTCAGTTGATGCGTCCAAAGGGTTAAGTATTTAAGAAACAATTTAAACAAAGTTATTTAGTTAGTTACAGTATAAACATCTATTAACACATTACGTAACAAAATTATATCACTGAAGTTTTAACAAAGGGACGGTTTTCAGGCACAAGTAAAGAAATTGTACAATAAAAATTCAATTCAATGAAAAATTAAAATTAGAATATTAAACAACAATAAATATAGTATGTATTATAAAATCATGGGTTAGGTTTACCTATTAATTACATCAAATAATAAATAATATAAGTTCTTTCACAGAGAGAAAAAAAAATTATAAAAAAACTAAGTCAACATTTTTGAAAATTTTCAAAAGGGTATACGTAATAATATATAAAAAGTTTATCAAAATACTGTAAACGATAATATTAGATTTTTTTTGTAAATATTATATATGTGCATTGAACAGATAGTAAAATAAGATTATAAAATTAATTTAAAAATAGTTGCCAATTCTAAGAATATTTTATTTGTTCCCCCGTTTCATGAAAATTATTATGTATAAAAAAAATTGTTACAGAAGAAATATATGTATATAAAAAACATGGCATGATCAAGTGAAAAAAAATATTCAAAGATGATGAATAACAAGTTATCCAATGAAATATGGCATATTTTCATTGCTACCCATAGATTAAAAAAATGGCGTAAAAATAATTTTATTTATTTTTGATGGAAGAAAAAATTGATTTTCAAAAATAATTGTTGACATCAAAATAAGACAATACATTTTTTTTAAATACACAGCACCAAGAATAAGTAAGTTTAATTAACAAATAATAGAAATTTTCACTTTTTTTAAAATTAGCAACCTATCGATCATACTCACAAAATTTAAAACTTTTAAGTACACACTATCTAAAAAGTTTCATTGCCATTAAGTACAATATTTTCAATGAATATTTTCCTAAATTTAATTATTAATGCATTTGCTCCATTTTTCATAGACACGTTTAAATAATACACACCCTGTTTAAGAAGTATCTCACTGATGGCATTTTAAAAGTTTAAACACATATTTACAGGCGGCGACCAACTGACTGTACTCACGGTTCGCAGTCTCACTTCAAGCAACACCTTCCTACACAAATACCTACACACTACACACATCACTCTCAAATGGTAGATGCATTTGCCTCTTTTCAATTTGGGAGGTGGGCATGGCTACCGCCGTCCCGGGAACCGTTTATTTATGGTTCACTAAGTTTGATGACTTAGCAGGGGTGCCCAGGTTCGTGGAATGAGGTTTATCTAGGTCTTGGCAGCGAATGCGTTTGCCCAACTGCATGGCAGTCCAGAACGGGAGAGACCTAACCTAGACCTCTCTAGCCGGATTCTCAACCCATCGCCTTGCACCGCAGTTGGAGGGATGGCTTCATACATCCGTCATTCCTGGACACATTGACCATCAGATTCCTACCCACCCCTTATTTCCTTTTCCTTCGCAAAAGTTTCACTCCTACCTTTCCCTAAAAACAACCTAAAAAGACTCTCCAAACACAATTCCCCAAGATGACATAGGCCTCGAGGGAATGTTTTTCCTCAGGACCTCCTGTGTGGATCTAATGTAAAAAAAAACTTCAAATTAGGCCATTTTGTATTTGTTAGTTTTGAAAAGAAAAGCTCTAAAAACAAAATAATAATTCTGATATTGTTAGAATATTGATAAAACAAAAAATAAACTTAAATTAACAACTCCCCACTGTATGTACTTCTTTCATAATTTTAAACTCAATCGATTCACAAATATATTTTTTTCTTAAATTTCGTAATTATCTGTAAATGGCGGAAACCTGAAATTTCTGCAATTACGATAATGCCAATTTTTAAGCGAAATTTGCGATTTTCTGGTTAGTAACATGAATTTTCGTAAATCTTACACGATATTCTGGAATGTAAAAAAAAGAAAGAAATATCATACATTCTGAATATTTCTTTGTCTATGGTTTCGACAAGCTCGAATACCAATAAATGGAACACAGCTAACTTCATGTAGAAAATGCTGTTATGCCACTTTTTTAGCTAAAGAATACGAGAAAGAGAACACAACATAACTTTTGTTGCAAAATAACAACATGGGCAAACCATCCACCATGTAAGAAAATATGTTTGAAGAAAACATAGATCGAAACAATCGAAAGTCGTAAAATCCAAATACAATGTAGGCCATTTTTTATATCAATGTCTAGGCATTCATATAAGAAGATGTTGGTTGAAGTGAGTTTAGTGACGTCAAATCCCCTCTACATTATCAGTCAAGTTACAAATCTACACAAGTTCGTACTTCAGTACGAAGATGAGACTGCTTCCTTTACACATTAAACACCATCCCAATTCTCGCACCAATCAGTCATAGAAAGTTCCTTACAAACAATATTTATAAATTAAATTACTTCATCCGGTCCAATATACAATATTAATGAATTAAAATAGTTAATCGAAATGTTTCGATATATATTATTTTGTTCCCAACAGTACACAACATTTACAACTGTGTTTGTGCCAACTCTTGTTAACGATTTTCACTTTATCGTTGTATTCAAGTGTAGAGGACATCCCGTTAAAAGGATTAAATACATTTGAGTAATCTAGTTTGAAGATATTGACACAAACACAGTCGACAAGTAAATACATGAAGATAGATTCTGAAACACGTCTAGTGCAAAAATTCTCAACAAATATCATATATCTTAGAGATTAACATGCGCCGAAGGGTGTGGTATTGCCATATTGTTGATATATTTAACCATAATGGAAAATTAAATTATAACATCAAATCAACCAGTGAAAATTATTAACGAAAAGGTCCAAACAATTATGTAGAACTGTTTAAAGTTTATGCACAAATGTTCGCTTTACAAATAATAAAAATTGCTGAATTTTTGGGAGAAAATTTTGTTACACTTTGGCAAACATAACCATGGTGCCACACCAGTAACGGCCGTTGTTCCTAATCTTGCTGATGTACGGTTGAACCGAAATTTTGGCTCAACACTCCTCAAATGCATAAATACACTCTTCCGAACGCAACTCTCTGACCAACAGGCCAATCGATTGTTATTAAATAGATCGCTCAGCTGATCGGTGACTCAGATTGATTGATCGAAAAATTGGGAACAACGGCCGTTAGACTTTTGACTCGCTCAAAACCCGGTGATAATATAATAAATAAAAAGAAGTGTTTTTCAGACACCAAATGTGAATAAATTATAACATATTTGCACCTAAAGGCACTGGAGGTATTTATCCAGATAAGCCCAAATTTTATTATTATTATTTTTATTTAACCCAAACTAAAACCCTGAAATAGGTTCCTAATTTTGGTTCAATTAGAAAAAAAAAAAAAAAACTAGCCTATAAAGCTATTTTCATGTGTCAAAATACGGCTTGAACAAAAGACGTTAAATTATCAAAATAGCTATTAAAAATATTATTTTGCTTCTTCAGAGACTAAAATAGATGCTACTCATCGTAATTGAACTATTAACTATTGTGTTTTAAAAACAATTTATACATATTAAGGATATCCAGAGTATTTGGATATTTACCGATATTAGTATCAAAGCATTCCTTGGAATAGCTTAAAAAATTAGATATCATATTTGAATATTCATCTGCTTTCCAACCTATTCTCTTCTCCTCAGTTCGCTATGTACAGTCTTGAAATATTCTCTAAATTAAGGATGCCACAATCCCACTGGCTCCGAGAAGATGGATATCTTGTGCAGCATCAATAAAGTCTTAAAATCAGTAACTGCAATAACGGCCATTGTTCTCAACTTTTCGATCGACCAATCTGAGTCTGCAATCAGATAAGTGATTTGAAAGTATTTTAAAGGTGACGCTCGATTCGCTTTGTTCCCAAATATTTCATCGTTGATTATCTTAAGTGACCCCGCCCACTTTCATAGGCATCAAAGTAAAAACTTTTGATGTCAAGTTAATATTAAAGCGTTCATTATTGTATATTTATTATTAACACATACAATTTCTTTTAAATACTGTTATCCATGAACTGGCATTTTATAAACAAATGTATAAAATATATTAAAAATAAAGTGTCAGCTTGACCTTTGCCACTTTGTTGACACTTTTTATAACTTTGCTTTACTCAGTCGAGCTTAATCCACGTGTACGGCTTCCTTAGACTAAGCGATGCTTAAGCAGTGTTGAATCTTAGTTTTGGCTTAGCAGTTGATTAGTAGGATTGGGAACAGTGGCCGTAATTGTTACAACAGACATGTTTGTAAATTAACTTTTTCTGGTTGTAAAAGATCTTACAGATATTTTCACCGGGAATTAAGCCTATCACTGCTGAATCAAATGTAAAAACAAATACCATACCATCCCTTCGAGCACAATATCAATACAACCGATTCTAGAACATACTCTGATGATTATTTTTACATGACAACACAGCACCTATGGGAGCGTGCGTCCCCAACTACTTCGCTGGTGTTGCCGCTGAAGCGGGGAACATCGTTCTGGGGTAGGTTGGAGGGGAGGGTGCCGTTGAAGGATTCACTGGCGATCAGACTGGATTCCGTAGGGCTGGCATTGCGGTTCTGGGCTCGCTGCTTCTTCAGGTCCGCCAGGGTACCTGCACATGGAGCAATTTCATAAGTATCAGAGTAAAGAGTAGAATTAGACCCAATTTGAATTTTGCGGTTGCTTATTTTGCTTGGTGAAAGCCACATTAATATCTTTTCTTCTATTCACAGATCCATGCATAAAATAGTGGCTTATATTTCAAGTAGGTATTTTTATTGTGCTTTCAATTCCACAGAGGGTGCTGTAGTATGTTTATTAATACTATAACCACTCGAGCGATAGAGATTTCTGGGAGTTTGGTTTTCGATTCGGCCCGCGCTCATTACAAAAATCATACCTTCAAATATTAATACGGAAACCTGAGAACTGCTTAATAAATCTAACAAGATTTCACTGTCAACCCAAAATTTTAGATTTTATAAAAAAAAAATAAAAACTATTGAATTTATAAATCATAAAAATTACCTACCAAATTTGCGTAGTAATCACTCGAGTGGTTAAGTTTAAAATATCGTCAGATTGAATTACCATTTGAAATACAAAAACTGTTTCTTTACAACAATTTTCTATTTGGGAGGCGGATGTGGGTGCTGCCGCCCGGGGAAACATTTATTGGATAACCGTTAAGTTTGGAGACTTAGCAGGGGTGCCCGGGTAAGGTTTGTCAGGCCGGAACAGGAGAGACTGGTTGAAGGAGATCATGGAACTTCACTTGCATTGCAGTGGGAGAGATGAATTCATACGTCCACCACTCCTGGACAAACTGACCTCCAGGTTCCAATCAACCTCTCATACCTTTTTCCTTCCCAGAACTTCCTCTCCTTCCTTTCCTAAAAAGTCCCTCCACACAGAATCCCCAAAGATAACTTAGGCCCAGAGAGGAATTATTCCCTCAGGGCCTCCTACGTGGAGACAATGTAAAAAAAAAAATTGAAATGGTGGATAAAAACTTGATAATAACATAGTAACTTTTGTGTACGGTTTAGTTGCAAAACGATATATTTTGTTATGTACATGTATAAAGTTTTTGTTATGTACATATATGTTAAGTTAATGTACATAGAAATTTTCGAAAATTTCACTTGAGAGTTTTGAATGTAGACATGTACCTACAAGAGAAACTAACTTCTGTTATTTAAAATTTAAAAAAAAGTGAAAGATATCACCATGATAAATGTATTAGTAGACATACATGGATGTAAGCATTTGCTACCTGATCATTGTGAAAAAGTAGAAAAGAAATGATTTGTGATATGAACTATACACCGAAAAGAAAGAAAAGAGAAGAGAGAATCAGAAGAATTAGTAAGGTTAGTCAGAGCATTTGGTTTATGGTTGCGTTGTAAGCGCTGTGAGTTCCATAGCCCATGATGGGTCGAGGACGACACCGAGTAGTGGTCACTTGTATACTTACGCGGAACCACTGAGGAGTCCATAGCCTCGGCAGTCGGTCGAGGAAACCCTGCATCATCACACAAAACTCAGTCAACTGTCGGCCACAACTACACATACCACAACAGTCCTGCCAGTCAAACGGGAACCCAAGGATGAAATTATTGTACAAGTCTAATGAATACTAATAATCTACTGATGATAGAGGAAACTGGCCAATCCAATAAATAGATACAATAAGGGTTATTTTAAGTGTTATCTAAAAATACTACTTTTAAACAAGCTATATTACATCGTTGATGCAAATCCATTGCTGCTTATTGTTGTCAGTGCTTTGTAGAAGGGTAAAAATTTTATACGGAAACTTTTCATATTGTGTATCATGATTTATTTTTGGGTTTTTACGCCATGTTACACTTCCTCTTTCTTTAGTCAAAGGTTTCTGACAGAGTTACATTGTCCATCATCAGGGCAGATGTGTAGATTGTAGTGAAGTGCGTGTTTATGTATTTTATTTAACATTAGCTCGACACAGGAGGTCTAGCGGAAAAAATTCCCTTACGGCCTATGTCATCTTGGGCAGGTTTTTTGTAGGGAAAGGAAGGAGAGGAAGTTCTGGGAAGGAAAAATGTATGAGGGATGGGTAGGATCTGGGGTGAATGTGGTGGAGTGAAGGACGTATGAATCTATCCCTCCCACCGCGATGCAAGGCAATGGGTCAAGACAGTCCGGAGAGGTCTTTGTTGGGTCTCCCTCAACCAGTCTCTCCTGATCCTGCCCGCCACATAGTTGGGCAAACGAATCCACCGCCAAGACCTAGATAAACCTCACACCATGAACCCGGCACCCCCGCTGAAAACGCAGCGAAACTGGGGTGACCATCGTCACTATTGATCTTAATGGGGTTTTGTGGATTTCAATTGCCTTAGCGATTAAAAACTAGGTTTAAAAACTTAAAATATAATTCAAGATAGTACTTTTCGCCGTGAACACCTCAAATCGTATCTGACTTTACTTTGGTTGTCTTTCTAATGAATTAAAAATCATTATATCTAATAGACGTACAAAGTGGCAACAAAAATAGGTTATTCTTTCTTTCTACCGATATGTGTCATAAAATTTGAGAGTGACAATGGTTCCACATTGAACTGTAAAATAATACCAATTTCTAATGCATTCCTAAACTACTAATGACTTTTATTTTTTCCTTAAAAAGAGGACTAAAATAACTATCGCTTACGCAGAGATGGATTTGCATCAACGATATAACGGGTGACGAGAGATTGTATTTAAACAACATAAAATAAATGGCATACCCTTGGCACATTTTTATCAACTATGTTTCGTTCAAAGCAAAAATAATTAGAAGTTTTATTTAGATTTATTAACGCCAGTTTGTAAATGGAGAAAGCCAGATATAGCAATATTTCAACCCAGAACGAAACACAGTCGATAAATAAAAATTTTAAAGCCACAACTAATCCCATTCTAGTACATAATAATAAATACAATGACATCAAATTCAAACAAATATCTACAGCTTAATGACCCTCCACAACAGTGATCAAATTCAATCGAGAACCTAAGTTATAAATCATTGCTGTTTAGGTGAAAGTTACCAATGCACATGCACAAGTTTTGAGATATTATAATCTTATTTGTATGCTTTTAATTTTTTTCTATTATTATGCAGGTAGGTCATACACATAAAAATTGATAGACCAACATATCAGGGAAAGAGGAACAAACCAAGTTTCGCTGAGCGTCTCTCTTTCTGTGATTTGTCAATAAATAAATCTGACAGTATAACAGTAAACTCACAATATCACTATATAGTCCTCGAAAATAAATTCTGCTTACAAATTACTAGTCCATTTTGGAATGGCGCCGAAGCAGCTGGTTGCGTAAAAAACTTATCTACAAAACCCGAATGGGGTAAATGTAAAAGTTCAGGCCTGTTTCCAAAATCGAATATGCAGTTTGTTCCACTATTTAGTTAGACATTTTTAAAAATGTGTTATAATTTACTCCGCCTAACTCATGTTTATGTTGCTACGCAACGCGATTTGTAGGCAGTTTGGTTAAAAACGAATATTCAGATGCTGTAAAGAAAAGTCCCACAATGGACTCCGCTGCAAACCGTTGCCTTACTTTAGAGAACTTTACTTTTCTGCACAGGGTCTGGTTATTTCAATATGCGCTTTTCTGTAGTCAACGTATGACTAATGTCGTACTTTATTCAAAGCATTCTAGAACTTTGCCAAAAATATGGTCCCATTGTTCGCCTCCAGCACGTCTAAATGATACCCAGATTTTATGTCACGGCAATTCTATTAATTTGGAAGTCTATAGGGAAGATAAAAAAAACCAAGAAATTTCTGTTATATACATTTGAAAACAGTATTTTTTAGTTTATGTGGGTTATTTTAGTTTTCAAATTGGTTTTAAAATCCTTAAAAATGTGTTTTGTGCTTTGGGGACTTTTGTCAGAACGGCGATAAAATGTATTTATGTTAGGATAGCAAATCTGCATTTTAAAAGCTTTGATCTCTGATTGAATCCAAGTTTTCTCCATTCTTTTAATACGTAAGAATTTGGTCGCTAGAGTGGTGCGTCGTTAATAGTTTATACTACGAATGATCGAGAGAAATAATAAAAAATTGGTGCGTAAACATAATAAACGGGTGATTATGGATGTGGTGACTCAGACTAACCTATCATGACAGTAACGTGAACGTTTATCTTGCCGTTATTGTCGGTGGTGTAGTGCGTGGCGCTGGCCTCAGTGGGGATGTCCATGTGGCCCGGGTTTTCGATGGTCAAATTCTTGGTGGCATCTACTTCGTCCTCGTGGATGTAAGATTCATTGTCCTGACCTTCCGGCGCCTTCCGCACCCCATTGGATTCCTTCTGACGTGACTCAAACTGAATTTCCGGAGTCTTCTTATTCCCGTTGCTGTACCCATTGTTATAAGCTTGAGATAAATGATTCGTGTTTGAATTTGGTGGATATTGTTGGGCGGCGTTCACGCCGAAAAGCGGGTTTGAAACTTTGGGTATTTGCGACGAGTGGTTTGACAAAGTTTGAGAGTCGACCTCGTTGGAATTCTGCGATATTGTTTCTCCGTTTTGTGATATGGCGATTTGCTTGGGGGGTGATGGGTCCTGCGAGGGCTGGGGGCCCCCCAAGTCCCCCGTGGAGGCCGATCCGTTGGAGGGCCTCTTCTGGGAGACGGGGCCGTTGGGGACGTTGGCCACATTCTGGTTGTTCTCTGTACCGTTTGGAAGACCCTGGAATAGAGAAAAAATAGCTTTTAGCAATAATAGAGACACAAATTAAAGATATAAAAATGCTACAATTGGTTAAAACATGTTTTAAAAAAATGTTAAAAAAGATAAAACATTTAATAATTTTTTCATGAACTGAAAAAGCTTGGATAAATTCGGTTAGTCTTTGGGTAAATTTATAATTTACTAATTAAAAAATATTTTAGCATAATTATATATATTTTTAAATACAATAAGTTAATGGAATAACACCAATTTTAATTGGTTGCACAGACAAACTCTTAAAACTTGATGTAGGGTAAATTAGACTATTATTGCCCGCAACCAGTGATTGCCCATTCTTACTTTGATTTTCCCTTTCTCAATACCTTATATAAATATTTCACCGAAATCGTAATGGATTTTCTTTTAGTTCAGAAACAGCCATTAATTACCATTTGAAGGTATTAAATATTTTACCTATTTATTGACAATAAAATAAAATAAATAAGTGTGAACCATCTTCAGGTTGTTTTATTAACGATTTGTATCGAATCGCTGAAGTGGGCAACCACTGTATGCAAGTGGGCAATAACTGTACATCTATTTTTTTTGTTTATTTAGTTATTGTGAAATATAATTAATGGAAGGATTTGGTTGGTAATTAATGAAATATGCAACTATTTATTGTTTTGTAATATGGTTACAGCCATTCAAAGTAAAAAATTTACCCTAAGTGAATACAAAAAAAAGGATGACGATAATAATATTTATATGCCGACTTAAGGGCCGGTATTTCAGTATACTCAGGAATTAATCGGCTTATCTTGACAGCCTCCCAGAGAGCAAGTTGACCAAAGTGAATATGGGGCGGTTCAAATATTAAGTAGGCAGATTTTATGCAATTATTAACCCCCCCCCCCCTCCCGCTCGTCAGCAAAAGTAAGCAAAGCTCTTACCCCCCCCCCTCTCATGTTGATTCATAAGTAGCAGTTATAACTCCAGAAATAATGAATAGACTTGGAATATAAAGGACTTTAAGAAACTTTTGAATAATTTTTGGTATAACTTAGATTTGTATATTTGAAACGACGTTTTAAACCATTTAACTTTGTCAAAAGTGGATCAATGGTATAACAAACATTGACTTACAAGACGTCAAATCGTTAATCGTACCGAAACGAAACAATAGATTGGCGGCAGAAATTTAGACAAGTGAATAGCATGCGATAATTCTCATACTCGGTTCTAAGTTCTAAGCGAGAAAACGTATCCATTATTTTCGGGAATCCCTCGGAAATGCGTTTTGTTTTTGAGCATAGACAAGTAGGGTTGCGGCAAATGTGTTCAAACCAAAATCGACTAAATTTTGTAGAAAATTTCGAAAAGTAAAAATAAAAATATTGATACTGCTGACGTAATCACCATCCAGACTCCCCCACCCCTTATATCATCAAAAATAAGCAAAGCAAATATCCCTCGCCCCCCTGTAGTGCTTACATAATACTTGAATGGTCCCGATCTCCCAAAGTGAGCTTATGAAGCAACTGAAATACCGACCCTAAGAGAATGTGGTCGGCACTTTAAAATGAACACTAACTCTGTAGCTCAGTCCCAATATTGGTGGGGCCTTCTTCTTCATCTTCCGCAGGTTATCATTGATGATGACCATCTTCCTCACATCTCCTGGGACACTTCAATACTCAATACTAACCACTCCTCACTTGATTGCCTGACTGACTGACTGACCTACTGTCAGCCAATACACTTCTACACACTTTATTCAGAGGTCACATCACTTATTGTCTCGGACAGTGTCATATTTTCACATTGAATTTTATCATGTAAGAGTGCATTGTTTATGTTTAGAGGTTAGGTTATAGTTAGATGCGATTTTAATCAAGTTTCATTCTATGTTTCAATAAAAGATTATATCATTTCTATTCACGTGCCAAAATTAAATGATTTACGGTCACCTAATAACTTATGTTGAGAAATATAAACTGACGAAAAGGTGTAAAATTTAAAAAAAATATATGCAAAAATTATGAAAGCGAATTTATACAGAAATATTAAAAAAAATAAAAAAAACTTCACCAATTTAATGAAATTAGGTAGGAACCTGAAGCAGCATATATTTTTGCGGTAAATATTCCACTAACAGCCGCACTTAATAGGCATACATTTTGGAAATTATTTTAGACAGATGATAAAAATCATAGACATATGAATATTATATGTCTATGATAAAAATGCATTAAAATTACATTTTTATTCAAAGTTCAAAATTTCTCGTATAAAACGATAACTTTGCCGCCATTTTGGATTTTTTTGTTTGGATTGACTATTGCGACGTTTCATTTCAATCTAAATAAGCATAATTACTTAATTAACCCAAACTAAGAACCTAACAATAATTAGTTTTTTCCTTTTACGGATTACAATTTTCAATTAAAATTACAATTTTCCTTCTACGGATTTGGAGAAACGATGTAAAAATTATGAATAATAAACTAAGTCAGATATCAGATTAGGTTAAGTTATGATGGTTTCTGATAGCACAAAGGGGTATGTTCCTCACTTTGTTCCTCATAGAAAATCAATAAATAACAACTTTTTTTTTTCTAACATTATCTACATCTACGAGAAGTGGAAATTGTGTCCATCAATCACCTTAAAACTATCAAATTGATCACTATTAAGTATCCACAGTGACCACGCCCCCAATTGCACATAAATCTGTAGTGTTATATCACATGCAATATAAATGTGACCGTACAACTCAGAATCATTCTACTTCGACACCTCATCTGAAAAGTCATTAAAAGTGAAACAAATATTTTAAAAATTGGTTAAATAGGTTAAGTTTGGTTAGGTTATGAGCTATTATACAATTTTTTTCAGAACTTTTAATGACTTTCAAAGAGGTGTCGAAGTTGAATTGTTCCGAGTTGTTATGGAACCAAAATAACGTAGGTAGGTATCAACTTACACAACAACATGATTGTTTACGTTTTTCTAGAAATTAAGTAAATATCGTAAGTAGTTATTTTAACAAAATTAGGTAAGTACCCATTATGCAAATACCTATTAAAGAAAAGTTCATTACCAGGGGAACATCCAAACTGACATTATAAAGATCCATGGTAAGTAAAGGACTTTTGTTATGAAGAGTTTAGAGTTGTGTAACAAAACAACAATGCTTCTTTGGCGGACAATGAATGAGAACTGTTACAAAATACGTCAAAATAACCATGTAATATTATTATTGTTAAATTGTTGATAAGCCTTTGAATTAGTAATTCAAGGTGGGGGATCTCACTGCCAAAAAACTTCCGTAAACCTACCTACTTACCCGACAGCTACTTGCTACTTGCAGAGTTGTTGATCGAATTTTCATACCATTAAAATGGCTAATTCGATGTTTATATTATTATATTTCATAAATTAACAATAAACCGACGGTTTTGAGGTCATTAGTAATGAGAGGAAATTATTCGTTGAAGGCACCTGTTAAAATTACCCCACGAATGGACGTTTCAATACAACTGTATGTGGAAATAGGGGTAATTAAGAAAACCGATTTTAATACGAATTTCATCTGCTACAGTTGCAGAGATTTTTACGTCTGCTTTAAGGAAATATTAAATATCCGATTCAATTGATTCCGATGATTTCAGTTATCTATTCTGGTGAGAGGCCATTATTCAGAATCGAAACGAAAAACTGGCACACAAACATAGAGATATACGATATACTATATATCAATGTACACAAATCGGTTTCTAATCTGTTTAACAAATCTGTCTAAATATAACGTAAATCTGGCAAACAAATCGGTTTATAATCTGGCCAAATCTGTCTCAATCTGGTAAACAAATCTGGCTCAATGAAACAACAGATCGGTTTCTAATCTGGCAAACAAATTTATCCCAATAGGCAAACAAATCGGGTTTTAATTTGGAGAACTAATCTGTTTAAACTGGAAAACAAATATGTCCCAATCTGGTAAACAAATCTGTCCCAATGAAACGTAAATCTGGCTAACAAATCGATTTTTAATTTGGCGAACTAATCTGTTTAAACTGGAAAACAAATCTGGTCCAACATGGAGAACAAATCTGATTTCAATATGGTAAACAAATCTGTCCCAATCTGGTAAACAAATCTGTCCCAATGAAACGTAAATCTGGCAAATAAATCGGTTTTTAAATTTGCTAATTAATGCGCTTTAAACTGGAAAACCAATCTGTCCCAATATGGAAAACAAATCTGATTTCAATCTGGCAAACAAATCTGTCCTAATCTGGTAAACAAATCTGTCCCAATCTGGCAAACAAATCTGTCCTAATCTGGTAAACAAATCTGTCCCAATATGGCAAACAAATCTGTCCTAATCTGGTAAACAAATCTGTCCCAATATGGCAAACAAATCTGTCTTAATCTGGTAAACAAATCTGTCCCAATCTGGCAAACAAATCTGTCCTAATCTGCTAAACAAATCTGTCCCAATCTGGCAAACAAATCTGATGAAACAGTTTCAAAAACTGGCAAACCAATCCGATTTCAATCTAAAAAAAAAACAGTCAATAATTTTTTCGTGCATTAAGAAGTGCTTTAATTTCTACGAATTTAAGAAAAACCTGTATATGTCCGTGGGATGATGCGTGATTGCCACCAAAAGTCGATTAAAAAGAATGCATTGCCATCGACACCGAGTCCACCTGCCGAGTTTCAGCCAGATCAGATGTCGGGAAGTGGGTTAATTTCCACTTCCAAGATTCGGCGTCAAACAAACAAAAGTGAAATTCAAATAAATGTATTAAAAAACTAATACAAAGATAACTCTCATCTGTCTAACAAATAAAACTATCAGAAGGAAATATTGCTTGGGTATTTTAAAATTGCAAATCTGTTGAATTGAGTTATTTTTGATATCTCCCTATTCAATTGTAGAAAAAAAAAACTGGGTTTAAAACTTCGATTTATTTATTTGTACTGGGTTTATAATAATAGATTTGAGTGATTTGGGTTTAAGATTTCGGCATTATGTACCTACCTACATAAATAATATTATATTCTTAGATGAACAAATAGCAATAAAATTAACTCATAAAAACAAAATTATTTACAGTCTAAATAATAGTAACATTACCAAACACCTGTCCAATAAAATACACCTTTACAATTTAATATACATGAACAAATGTTCGTAATTTGTAATGCGTTGTTTTGTAAAACACTTTGCGAACAAATTATTTATTATAAGCAAGGCTTAACGAATTACATGAATGCAAGTAGTGTAATAATAAAATAATAATATTAAGAATGCATATCGGAAAATGAATTAATTATTTTTTTATAGTACCTACCTAGGTATAAATACAAATTATTTTAGGAAAGGAACAAAACCGAGGAAACGATTATAGATTTCAATTTTTATAAGAAAAACTTTCTTTTTATACTTTTTTGAAGGTTATTCCCATCAGTGAAATATATCATATTAGAATAAGTTAACAATAATAATCTAAACGAAAATATGAAAGAGAACAAGACACACAAAAACAGAAAAAGACAATGGTCGCAACTGGGACTCGAACCCTGACATCTCCGTCTAACCGGGACGAGTGCGTTAACCAATTTCGCTATTGCCACCTTCTGTCAAAACGTCATAATTGTCAATCTCATATTTTCAAATTTTAGAATTACATTATTATCAACTAATTATTTTTCTCCATATTACGGGCAACTACCCTTTTTTTATTGGAAACAATCATTCTAAGAATTGGTTTGTGACCTGGATAGCGTCTCGGATAGATATATCCGAATTTATTTATATGGAACAATTGACTTTTATGAAAGTCTAAATGAATATTCAATTTTTATTAAAAAAAACTTTCTTTTTATACTTTTTTGAAGGTTATTCCCATCAGTGAAATATATCATATTAGAATACGTTAACAATAATAATCTAAACGAAAATATGAAAGAGAACAAGACACACAAAAACAGAAAAAGACAATGGTCGCAACTGGGACTCGAACCCTGACCTCTCTATCTAAAAGTTAAGTTACAATAATGTTTATAATATATTTTCCTAATAAAATAACTGTGCTTTTTTGATATTAGTGATTTAATTAGAAAAAACGTAAGGTGAACCATTTTTACAACTTTTTCATGTCGCATTAAAAAAATATACGAATTATAAAATTTAAAAGCGTATATCATCACATTTCAAAAACAGTTTTTAGTTTTCGGATGAGTTCAGAAATATTCCATTTATTTGGATTTTAATGGAAAGGCCCAAGACTTTCCGACAAAATAGGCCCGAGTGGTTAAAGTTGATTTAATATTGGGTACATTATATTTGTATTGGGCGTTATATGGCTAGAAAGCCCGTTGTCACTGAACTATTTCACAGATTCTACGTAAACATTTTGGAAAAAATGTACAACTGTTAGATTTTTGTCAAAATTAACTACATCAAATTTACGAGGTGGCAAAAAATAAAATAACGAAGTAAATGACATATTTAACCATTATTTTTAATATTTAATTAAATGAAGACAATATAAGCGAAACTCAATCAAAATCTGGAGACAGAAAAACCAGAAAAAAATATTGGTTCCACTGGGACTCGAACCCAGGTCCTTTTGCTTACTTGGAAAGTGCTCTACCGATTGAGCTATGGAACCCATTTCCAATTCGGTCACTTTTAACTGTATCATACTTCGACTAAGAACTGTAAGAACTACCAAAATTATCTTCATTTTCTTAACGCACATATTATTGGCTGCTATCTTTATATATGATTGCAAAATTCAACCCGAACTAAATGCTATTAGATAGTGTCTGGATAAATGTTTATCCATTTTATTTTTTAATACGCAACATTTATTGACTTTTTCTGCAAGTCTAGGATGAATATTTTTATTTTTTATTGTCCCTTAGCAAAGGGAACTGGGTTCGAGTCCCAGTGGAACCAATATCTTTTTCTGTCTCCAGATTTTGATTGAGTTTCGCTAATATTGTCTTCATTTAATTAAATATTATAATTTGAGATTTGACTCATATGGTTAAAATAAAAATAAAAACATTGTTTTTTAAATTTTTAGGTATAGGTAAAGAGTATTTTACGACAACTAGGTACCTACCTAGACCATTTTTCACTAATTTAATTTGATTATATTTGTAACCGTACTTGTCAATAACGAATTTAAAAATAAGGTTTTCCTGAAATAATAAAAAAAACGACAAGGTCTCGAAAAATTGAAGATTCACGAGATATGTAATCATTGGATACAACGTAATTAATCATTAACGAAGCGAAAAAACACGCGGAAATGCAGGCTAATGATGAAAAAAAACTTCATACCAAGAAACCTAAAAATTGTGAAGGAAATACGCTCTGTGCGTGCTAATCTCACATTAAACCCCGTAAATTCAATTTATCCAATAACAAACATTTAAAGTTGCGAAACTTATGCGCATGTTGCCATTAATTAATCAGGTAATTAATGTCTCGGTCACAACATCCGAACTGCAAATGACTTATACGAATTGGCCCAAATTCGTATATTATTTTCAAGTAACGTGAGATTTTGTTGGACCCACTCCCCCCCGTTTGTGCTCACGCAATTAATGGATGCCCCCTAATCGTTAAGTTCTACTTACAATATTATTACAACTTACCACTATTAAAGGGGTAGTCTAGTCTAGAAGCACAAACTTCAGGCGTTTTTTACAGTATATTTATTTATATTTTAAGAATTCACAATTATTTTTTTAAATATAAATATTTCACGAAGTTACACTCTGTTGAAGTAGAGGGGGAAAAAGAGCATGTCCATATTGTCACGATTCTAATCCTTCTGAACATTTGAAAATGATATTATGGTAGGAAACAAGAAAAAAATTATCGAAAAATGGCGGCATCTAAAAAAATGATTTCGGTAGTTATTTTTTAAATTTTCCGAATTTTAAACAAAGTTAAAAATAGTTTTTTGTTGGCTCATACCATAGAGGGGATAGGTATATAAAGATAATTTATGCCAAATTTCAAGAAAATCGGTCTATTAGAACTTGAGACTTCGTGACGCATGTTGCGAAAAAAGTAGTTTTGAGAAAAACGCGGTTAAAGTTTTGCTCTATTTAGATTCTAGTTAGATTTCGTATAAACCGGTCGAACTAAATTGGCTATTGGTAACTTTTAAAATAATTCGAATTTTGAAAAATGCTTTTAAGGAGATATTCTTGAATATTAAACTATAAGGCTAGGGACTCACGGAGCGATTTTTACCCGCGCCCGCCGCGGTTGCGGGATGGAGTTTTATTTTCAAAACTCACGAGACCGGAGTTTTTTGCGGGCCCGCAGCCGCCGCGGTTGCGGTTATCGATCGCAATCTTGGCGGTTGATTACCGTAAGACGGGCGGTTGCAAGACGGGCAGTAAACGATCAGTTGAGCGTCAAGTTCTTGTACTTATACTCTTCTAAGCTCTTATCCCATATAACTGGCCTTTCTTGAACCAAAGTAATTAGCAGATCGACTTCAATATCAATATCCATTTTGTTGTGTGCACAAACGCGTCACCACGCAACGACTAATAACAAGTCACTGCCACTGGTCACCAGTGTTGCCAACGGTTATACCAGCTTTCCGCCAGATTTACCAGATTCTACCTTTAAATCCACCAGAAAACCACTAAAAAATATAGTACTACACTCACATTCGCAAAATTTTCCCCTAAAATAAAGTTTAATGAAAGACATTGATGAAAGAAAATAAGTTTAGAAATTATTTGTTTTCTTTATTATAACAAAAATAATAATTAGTAACCAACACACCATTTGTAGGTAAATCAACATTTTAAAATTATTCAATTAAGACTAATTCTAAATTAAGTCGTCTTCTTCAGACGAACCATTTTTACCTGCACCAAAATAGTCGGTTTCAGATTGATATGACCGATATATAGTACCGATTTGATTTACAACGGCTACTGGAATGTTATAATCATTGCAGCATTTTCTTTCCAACCTCAAATCACAGCGTACTCTCAATATAGCAGTTAAATGATTTACCTAACTTCATTCTATTCCCCTGTTTGTTTTTTATTATATTCATGCTGCTAAAAAATAGTCTCTCAGCTCTCAACATCGGCATTAGAATGAGGCAGTATTAGGAGACTAATCGCAAAAGTCGCTAATTCCTTAAACCTCAGCCCTCCTTGAGCATCTTTAAAATTGTATACTTCGTTCCAAATTTTTTTTGTGCTTTTCGTCTCATCTCACTGGTGTTGCCTACACAGTAAACGTAAATCCCATTTAAAATTAAAGAAAGTAGAACGAAAAAGGATGAATAAGATTAAAAATAGAAGTGGATTAGTGGCTGAGTGATTGTGTTTTAGTAATTAAACAAAAATTTTGGAAACCACTAAAAAATCCACCAGCCACTAAAAGAAATATTTCGCCACTAAATGAAGTATGAAAACCACCAGTTTTAGTGGAAAATCCACTAAGTTGGCAACACTGCTGGTCACTGCAAAATGCGTCGGGATTTCTCTACACCCCTCCCCGCTGCCCACTGCGGTCGCCCGCCAACCGATCGCAGAGCGCGCGGGAGCAACCCGCCGCGGTTGCGGGACCGCGCCCGCGCCCGCCGGTACAAGACGACCGCTGGTGCAGCGGGACCCGCAAACAATCGCACACGCCGCGGGCGTAAAACGCGTCGTGAAATGTGCTTTAATTTTTTACATAAATATCTGCATTCTACAAAGGCTGCGGGCCCGCAACCGCGGCGGGCGCGGGTAAAAATCGCTCCGTGAGTCCCTAGCCTTTGAGTCGATCAAAAAATCGACTTTTTGTTGCCGAAAAATCTTCCTATATTTGTGTAGAATACATTCCCAAAGTTATAGCTTCAAATTTCAACTTGAAATATAGTTAGGAACGGTGCGCGCAACGCAGGTAGACGGAAAAAGGAGCGGTCCGGTTAGAAACGAAAACTTTAAATGCGTTTGTCTCAAAATAACATTTTTCAAGTTTTTCAGGTTTCTGATTCACTCCTCCCAATGTTTAAATTAAAGAAAATTAAATGTACCTAGAATTATGAAAAAGTATTATTATAGAACAAAGTTATTGCAAAATTAAGGCCGAATTTTTCAGACAATTTTCAATTTACGTCCGCCATTTTTGCAATAAACATTTTTTGCAAACTGTGGTTCATGCGCAATCTACATTCATACTATAACCGAATTTCATGTTTCAGATAATTTACGAGGACTCTAGAATTCCAGCCGATTTTGTCGGACCCTTCGCTCTGTTTGCGGCTGTTATATCTTTATACATAGACATTCAAATCAAATTTTCAAAAGCGTTTTTTCTGTTCATATGTAACAAAAATTACGTGAACGAAAATAAATGTTTGAAAAAAAAATGCATTAAAAAAAAATCGGCGGGACCGGACTCGCCCCACGCAATGCACCACGTCGCGCGTCGTGTAATATTTGGAAACGGGCCGCAAACAATAACAATCCTTATGCAGGTGGCGATAAGGAAAAAAATCACGTCAACACCAAACGCTAGTTTTGTTTCACGAAAAAAAACATCGCCAAAAATTGTGTTCTTATTTTATTTTGGCACAAATATTTAAATTTTATACGATCATTTTGTTAGAAAACTTAATTTGCCGCGCTAGACAATACAACCATAATCATAAGGGGATTCGTAAGTACGAGATTTTGAAAATAAAAGCCTTTTTATAGGACTGGTACTTGATTTTTTTCTGGGTTTGTAAAAAGACTTACCAAAAAAACTTCACTAATATTTCAAAGGCCGAGATGTGTTTTAATCGAAGTAATTAAATAAAGTATTAAAATATTTCTAAACGATTAAATTTTCAAACAAATAGCACATGGTTTTACATTGTTCCCAGTGCTTCCCTATACGTCATTCGTATGTCTAGTAATGCTACATTGTCGAGTAAACAAACTTGTGGGTCCGAGTGGTTAAGTATTTTACAAAGAACAGATCGATGGAACAAATTACTATGATTTTATTAGCTATTGAGATAGACAATTTTATGGATCTATTAATTAAATTTAAATATTATGGCGTATCTGTGCCGATTTGACTTACGTTTCCTGTAATGCAATTGCTTCTAAATTTATTAGATTCTATATTACGGTACTTTTTACCGCTTTAACACAAATGTACCATTGCAACAATATTTGCAAGAATATATTGCTAACGATAAAATTATTTGTATTGAAACGATGTTTACGTATAGGGTGATTTTAAAAAAAATTGTGTGCAGTTCACACGTGTAGAAGAGAAACCTTCAGAAAACTAAAGTATACAAGGGTGAGAGACTACGAAGCACCGCAAAAGAGGAGACCGATAGGCTACGAGGCACCGCACAAAGAGGAGACTGATTATTCGATCTCATTCGCTCGCAGGCTAAATCCTATAGATGTATGTGTGTATCTCTTTTTAGTGTCGCTTTGTCATTTGCAAATTTAAACCCGGCACCCTATCATGTTGTTCTACAAAGTACCTTACATAATCATAAAACCAGAGCAAAGAAAACATTTGGATGATTTATATAGCGCTGTTTCTGGTGAAAAATCACCTCAATTACACCTATGAATTACAGTAAAAAAAACTTGTTTTTCACGGTTCGATTTTTTGCCCCAGCAAATCTTGGTAAGGAATTGGTCAGAAAAAAAACTGACTAATATTTAAAAAAATATCGTCATAGAAGTTACTGAAAATCTTCTTCTTCGATGGCGCTACAGCCCATATCGAGCCTTGGCCTCCTCCATTTTTTTTTCCTCCTGTCCTCAGCGGCTGACTTCCAGTTTGGTACCTGGAGAAGCTGTGCTGCATCCCCTCTTACCTCGTCTTCTTAGAAGTTACTGAAAATACCCTACACAAACCTTGAAGTTGAACCAAAGAAGTCGCTAAAAGCTTCTATCCAAAACCTAGTTCGCCTCAAAATAGGATTGCTTAGCGAGGATGACTAAGAAAATATTCTATATATCTGTTTTTATATTTATAATACATTTCATTTCTTCTATAAAATTTTGAAATTATATGGAATGTAATTGATAAAAAGAAAAAATGTTAAACTAGAAAATTGCTTTTCTTAAAATTAAAACTTCAAAGCCAAAAAGAGCAAGTCGATTCCAAACAGGATGTCAGGGGACGTACTTAACTTTAACCGGCGATTACTGAAATTATTTGATGTAAAAAATGTTAATGAAATTTTAGCATCCGGTGTCGTTTTTTCTTCAAAACCATTCAGGCGAGTACCTACCTGACCAATCCATCACCCCCGCCCCCCTAACTAACCAATTCCTACTGATTTTTTTAACATTTCAAGTAAAAAAAAAAATTTAATGTTAAAGGAGACGAAATTTCATTAACATTTCATATTTCAAATAAGATCAGGAATCACTGGTAGTCTGTCAAATACGTCATTTAATACCGTGTATGCGTGTAGGGGCGTGAACTCCATATAGGCACATAAGCACTGCCTACCCAACCGTATTTGTAAAACATAAGCATGTAAATAATATTATAATTTATTAAATTATTACTAAATATAAATACCTACACACTTCCAAAAATAAGCGCGACAAAGCTGAGCAACCTAAACTACGCGAGCGCCACATCAAACTGCATACAACAAACATGGAATAAACTATAATTAGAAACTACTCGCGCCCTCTGACTACCTCACTAAAATGCGGCCTAAGCAGGAATTATTTCTGCTTAGAGCTAACTTCATACAAGGTATAATATTAATGTTTACGAAATGCACGTAGCATAGAGTCGAACTGTTGTTTTGAATTTGCTTCTATGAGGTTTTTTTGTTATTATTAGGCAGTGCTTTCTGGAACAAAATTATCAAATGGCAATCAGTGACGATAGTGACTTCTGTTGTTATATGAAGTATCAGACAACGCCAACGGCCTTTATCAAGGCCACCTCGGATATTCAGTAATTGGCTTGTGATAATATGCATAAATGAAGCGATTATTTATTATTATTTGGATATTTGATGTGGCTTAGATAATCCAAACCTACATCACCTGCACCTAGCAGCAAGCACACTTAGCGAAAACTTGTACGAAGGGAGTTATCTGCGGTTAGGTTATTTTTAATATATTTGAAGCAATTCGGCGGTTTTCCTACTGCCTACCCTGATCAAAAACTCTGTGCACGCCACTGTATGCGTGTATGGCATGGGTTACGTGAAATTTGAAAAAAAATGTCTATTTTAGATTGCAAGCTTAAGATATAGTGAAACTTAAAAATTCTAGGAGAAAATATCAGAATTCGAAAGAAAACAAAGTTAACCCCCCAGGCTAATTTGTTTTCTTTTCGGAATAACTCATATAATAGGTCTCATAGAAATCTTTGTGTCTCCCTTACTATAATAATGAGAAATATAATATGAACGGTGTTCGAAGGAGAAAACCCCACACATTATATTCAAATCTAAATGTTAACCACAAAATAAGTAAAATGTATACCTTCTTGAAAGTCTTAGATGTATAAGTCACAAGATATAATTTTAAATCTTAGTTGCAAGCCTATCGAATTAATTTTATTTTATAATATGCTTATATGTACAATTGTACAGTGCCTTTGGGGTGATTTTTCACGAAAATGGCGCCTTATAAATCGTCCAAATATTATTATTATGGAACGACATAAAAGTGAGATGAAAATAACGTTTATAAAATAATACTCGTACGTTAGTCTATTAAAATTTGTGTTTTTTTTTTCTTTACCAGTAATTTTAGTTAGGAAAAACGTAAGGTGAGCCATTTTTAAAACTTTTTTATGTTTGCGTGTAATATTTTTATAGTTGAAAAATTATATGTTTATTTCTATTTACAAAATTTGAAAGCGTATTGTATCAATTTTTAAAAAGTTTTTAATTTTCGGATATGGTCAGAAACATTCAATTTATTTGGATTTTATTGTAAAGCGTAAATATTTTAACCTTCTGAAAAAATATGGTCGAGGCCTGAGGGGTTAAGAACATCACCTAAATGTGTCGATGAACATGTTACATTAATGGCTGCCGTGTACGAGTAACTTACATGAATGGACAATGAAGATAATGATGGGTGTGCATAATTAAATAACGGTAAAATGATTAAGTTCTGGACAATGCACATTATTGCACATATAATGCACATGCAAGAATGCTTTTGATAATCTCTGTGTCCAATTTGTAGAGATTCATAATATAATGAAAATTTTCACAACGATTTTTTTTAATGAATTTTCGTTTTACGAACGCTGTAAAGCCAGTCTTGTAAAAATAATCTATAATAATAATCTTTACATATTACGCGCCGCGTCTGTCTGTCAGTTGGCGATAAACTCAAAAACTACTAAACGGATTTTCTTGCGGTTTTCACTAATAGATAGAGTGATTCATGAGGAAGGTTTAGGTATATAATTTGTCAAGGTTTGTGTAAATTGGTTGAAATATATCTTTACATAGTATAAAATGAAGTCGCTCCCGCTGTGTGTGCGCTTAGATATTTTAAACTATGCAACGGATTTTCATGCGGTTTTCACCGATAGATGGAGTGATTCATGAGGAAGGTTTTTAGGTATATAATTTGTAAACGTTTTGTGTAAATAGGGTTGAAATATATAAATAAAGGGAGCGGGCTGGCAAGCGTGCAGCGGGCTGGCATGCGGGCGGTGTGGATTTAATTTGGATGCAAAGGTCACTGTCTACATTTGATTTCGAAAACTCTGTGTAAAGCCCGGGCATCGCCGGGGACTCCAGCTAGTAAATATTATAAAGAATAAAGACTGTGGATGGATATTTTAGTTTTTTTTAACAAATCTGCTGTTTTATTTCAATTGCAGAAATTTTGCATATTTAACCTACCGAACAAGAGGAAGGCCTGTTTACATGAGATTTAAAAAAAATAGAGAAACGGTCCTGCGCCTTTTTTAATACAAAACTTAAATTTGGATTGGAGGGCATAATAGCCAACCAGGTCGAATAATTTTTTTTTATTCAAAAGGTACAAAGGAAAATATCTAGTACGATATGTTCAATATTATTTGTTTTTCTTTTAAATTATTTTTAAAGGTAACTTCAGCAATTTTATCCGAGTTAATAATAAATATAATAATTATTAAAAAAATAATCTTGCCGTGTTTACTACGTTAAAAGGCGTTTCTTTGGTTAGAAATTTTAATTTATGTACGACAAATTTGTTTTCCAATAAAAAATCAGTCATTTGTAATCATTTAATTAAAAAAAAATTGTAATTTGAATTATATATTTTATCATAATAGTAAATTGAGCAAAATTAAAAAGTACACATGTTTAGGTACGTTTTTAGATTTTTACTTCAAAAAGTATTATCGTTATTTACACCCCAAAACAAATAAAGAAAATACGTGTGTTCAGTTCACACGCGGTAGAAGCGAAACCTTCAGGAAACTAAAGTTGATAAGAGTTGGGAGGCTGCGAAAGAGGAGACCGATTATTCTATCTCATTCTCTCGCAGGCTAAATCCTGTAGATGTGTGTTTGTCTCTTTTTAGTGTCGCTCGCTTCAGTTTCATCGAGTTGAAAAACACAACGGTGCTAAAGAAGTTTTCACCTAATAAAATCATCATTAATTCGCAAATAATTGCCAAAGTTACCTCCAAAATATTTTATAATTTAAAATACAAATAAATAAAATAGCACTGTATATATATATATTTTTTTTTTAAAAAGAAAGACAAACATTCCCGGGTTACGAATAACCCAACAATGTTTGAAAATCTCCTACTACCACCACAGAAAGCCGAAAATTTTGCTTGTGTTGCGATGGAGGACTTAGCCAGCCGAGGAATCGAACATGCGACGCTCGGGTGGGACCCAAGCGCTATGCCCACTCAACCACTGATTTTGCTATACCTTTTGATGTAGAAAAAAAAATCAGTTTGGTTGGATATTTTGACCTCAAATCCAAATTAAAGTTTTATATGAAAAGGGTCGCGCAGCCGTTCCCCTTAAAGCAGATTTTTGATACTTTTTGGCGAGTATTTGACGTTAAAAATACGTTTTTTTTTTAAAATTAAGAATTCAATTTAATTTAAATTTAATAATGCTATTATCAAGTTCTGAAAGTATTTTAGTTTTTTTTGTTACATTTGTTTCGGCTTACAAGGCTATTTTCAAACTCTGGTTAAACTACTTTGAGACGATTTATTTATAGGATTCTAAATGTCAATTTTTGAAGGTGTCTAAATTGATTTGTTACCGTTAAAAGTAATTTGCTTAGAAACTACTTGAATTAGAAGACAGTCTATTATGTGGGGTATTTCGGAATCTATTTTCCCCACACTAAATATTAAAGTATTCTTAATTGTTTAACACTAGAAGCGCTGAACATCCTGACACCCTTAGAAGCGCGGATGGGTCAATTATGGCCATTTTAGTTTTGCTATAGTAATGTGAAGATATATATTCAAATAAAACTAGCAATTATGATAGAATGTTTTTATTACATATGATTTTAGAGTTTCAGCAAGGGATAGAGACGTGAAAAAGTTATCACAAGTGATATTTCTTCCTTTTTTTAGGTATGACTGCATCAATATTTTCACTACGTAATCCCCAAGACGTTCGTCATTTTACCTGACGTCGTCCTTGCCTAGGTACGGAAATGCGTTAACTATATATTTAGAGTCCTTATCTACAGCCAACCAGAACTTTTGTCGGTATTTGTCGGGTATTTTGATTGACTCTGATAACCATAACTGGGTCAAAATTAACCCAACCGTACTTAGAGGTGAATTAATGTATAAAAAAATATGTATATTGCATTTACGTCGTTCAAGTTTCGTATAAATAATAATCATCATATTTCATAAAAAGTCATTAAAATTACGGTTATACGCATAATAAAATATTGACTAGAGCAGGAAGAACATCGAAATGCGTCAAATTTGGGACGCCCGCGCTTCTAATGTTAATAATGATGTTACTGCTCTGTCTCACTTAAGTGCGTTATATTTTTTACGTTTTGTAAACATCCTAAAGGAAGGTGTTAAAATATAAGTCACTGCGGTGGTTCATATAATTTTTAATGTGGTACGTATCTATTACCAACTAACCTAATAAAACTCACAATCGTTTTTGTTTTATTTTACGCATTTTAAATAAAAATATTATTTTTTCTTATCTTTAATTCGTAACCTCAAATTAGCATCAAAACGCCCTTGAATGAAATTAAAATAACAAAACAGGAATCAGGAAGTACAAAATATTAAATCATTACGCATAATGCATACAAATTGTTATTTAAACAATATTTACGTTGATTTAATTATAATTTTGTTGTAATCAAAACAGGTAAAGTTATATAACCTTAAAAACGCAAATATTTAACCGGAACAGACTTACTTACAATATTATGCATTAAATAATGAATTTTAACTTTTAACCAAGTAGATAGGTTTGACGGCCTCCGTAGTCGAGGGGCAAGACTCGACTATATTGGAGATCGCGGGCTCGAATCCCGGCGTGCACACGTAAATTTTATTTGAATTATTTATGTTATTTTTTTATTATGCAGATACTCTCAGTATTGCCCTTTCAGATTTGTCAGAGACCACCATTCAGAATCGAAACGTTGTTTTAAATGGCTTTAGCCGTGTTTGGTGACCAGATCTGAATAGCCAGGTACTTCCCCACTTCCCTCCACATCTCTTTCCTCTCCCTACAGTCTTCAGCCTCATAACACACTCCAATTGGGGATGCCATAATTTCAATGGCTCGACGGGAGAAGTTGGGACTTTTGTGCGGTATTCACATAAAAAAGTAGGTAACTCAAACAAAATTAAACAAATATTAACACTTTTCAAAATAATCACTTAATTAAAATAATTAAATCACTCACTGAATTTAATGTTAACAAAATCACATAAGAATTCAATTAACATTATTTTAGAAAAAAAAAATCAAAAAAAAATATTATCATTGTTTTTTTAAGATGCTCATTTTCCGATCACTCGTGAATTTTATAATAAAACTTAATATTTATGAGGCTAATATATTAGGGTTGTTAAACAAATTATTAAAAATAAACAAAGCCCGAACAAAAACAGACGTTGCGGTTGCTCACACGCATAGGAGACTGAGAAATCCACAAGTCAGTTAGTATAGCATTCCTGCCCCATTGGCTCAGCGCGGGTAAATTCAAACAAAAAATAACGTTCCATTCGATTTTTGAATCGCTACGTGAATTTTCGCGCGCGTGCTCTCGGCCAATCGGAACGAACACGATATTTTTTACCGTCCCGCTCTGGCCAGGGAATGTCGCAGGGGAGGGACGTATCGGCGCGTCTCGCTCTAGCCGAGTTTTCCTTGAAACTTTCTATTGCATCGCTGCGTTTTTAATAAGATCTTCACGTTTCGTTAAAATCCGATTCATAAACGGTACAGTTGTGTTTTTGTAGGGAGTCCGTGAAAAATCATGAGGCCTATCTGAAAACGTTAGGGTGAAAATTTTCTGTTCCTGAATAGAACAAAATACATTGAAATAGTCCAAGACGATATATCTCAAAATATGTTATGATTTGATTTATATATACAACCTCTCTCCATGGCTACCAATGCATTGATAGATTTTTTGTTTAGTAATGTTTCATTTTATATAAGAAAAAAAAATGTTTTATATTATTTGTTTTTTGGTTTTTGTTTTATATGTATAATTTTTGGATTCAAACTGCTTTTTTATAAAATTAATTTACTTACTCTTATTATGCTGTCTCAGTACAAGTAAAGTCACAAGGAGGAAATCCATAATTGGCTTTATTTTGGCTATTTAATATTATGTACAAACTGAAATAAATGTAAACTGTCGTTTTCCTGAAAATTAATAAATAAATATCTCGGCGCGTAACATCGTCAAAACGTATATTTTATTTTATTTTGTGACATGCAGGCACAAAAACTAAACAACTTAATTTACCAAATTTTACAATAAAACCATACCTGAAAAATGATTCGTAAGTAGGAGATTTTACACTTTAAAGCATTTTGTATATGCCTGAACTTTTCTAGGCTTCTAAAATGGTCGAAAATAGCAAAGGCCAAGAAGTGCTCTTAGCAGTATTTAAAATCAGCTCTAATATTTCTGGGTGATCAAATTTTCTTCTAAAAATATACGATTTGATTTATTGTTATCAAGTTTAATTACTCCATTTTATTTTAAGCTGTTCTTCTGTCTTCAATAATAGTATTATTAAAATAAAAAAAGTTTATTTATAAAAAAAGTTCTGCTGTGAAATTATTACTATGCATGACAACTGTATCGCCTTCCGAGGACGTTGTCAAACTGTCAAAATTTTACCTTATGGATGGCCTGTTTTAAATTAAATTATTAAGGTAAAAGGGTAAAAATGAAAACTTTCGAGCCTTTCAAAAAGCACACCAAAAAGCACTTAGGAAATCAAAACAAAGGTTCCAGATTCCAGCCGTCTTTTCTAGTCAATAAAAGCCTCAAATAGTTTCGCCAATGGATCACGTTATTGTCATAAAACACTGGCGGATTTCTCCGTCGAGCAGATATGTGTGTATTTTGGGCATTAAGTTGCAGATGCCGGATTTTTTTCTACGTAAACAATGCTCTTGAGATAACCGCATACAAAAAGTCCAAGAAGTTGGGTCAGGGCTTCTAGATGACCATAAAACTTCTCCATCTTCTTCTGCTAAGCCCTTCCCTTACCCACTCACCTTCAGTCTCACAACCTAACCCAATTGGGGATGCCTTCGTCTCACTGGCTCCAGGTGGTTGGGATCAGTTGGGGCTTTTATGCGGTATTCACATAAAAAGATAGGAAAAAAACAGCAGGAATATTCGTATCACCACACTACACTGGATAAAAATGATTCAGTCAAACCTTTCTAGCATTCAAAAAGTGTCACCCAAGAGCGAATTTTTAATGGTTGTTATGTCGAAAAATATAGCGGGGGCCGATTTACTATAATCTGAAGAGGGCATTGTATGTAAAATTCTATATAAACTCATTTTTATGTGAATACCTCACAAGAGACCCCACTATTCCCAATCGTACGGAATTTTAGGGACTACAGCATAATGGAGTATGTTTTGAGGCTTAAATGGGGAAAGGAAGGAGATGGGGAAGAGGAAGGTTAGGTATAACCCGGCGATTTAGATCTGGTCACCAATTTCGAAACAAATGGAAATTTTCTGAATGTATCGGAAAACCTCTGTTTTTAAAAGATAACGAAATACGCTTCCAAATTTTATTATTAGAAATAAACATATCATTTTTGAAACGTTAATATTTTGGCAAACATAAAGAAGTTTTAGAAAAGGCTTACCTAACGTTTTTTTCTGGTTAAAATTAGTGGCAATAAAAAAAACACACGCACATATTTTATTAGACAAATGTATTATAAATGTTATCGTCACCTAATTTTTGTCGTAGATATTATAAAAAAAAATAATAATAAAAAATTCGAAAGATTCATAATTTTTTCCCAAATGCAATCGGAAACTTTGGTTTCGTAGAGGTGCACATATTTATTTTTACATACTTATTTATTTTTCTGCGGTAAACGTCTAGATTCGAATAAAAATCGTTGTTTTCTCTTTCTAAGACCGCTTAGATCATATTTCTTACCATGACAGTAAGGGAGATACAATGATTTCTACGAGACCTATGTGAACTGTTCCCAAAATCGAAAAAAATAGCCTGAGGGGTTAAAGCAACTTTTCGATTCTGAACAATGGTCTTTTAGCAGGCTATAATTAAAAACAAATTGAAGAAAAAGAGCTTGGAAACGGACTGCCTAGCAAAATATAGTGTAGTTGTAGGATGCGTGTAAGGGCAATGGGGCATGAAGCACGTATGTTACACAAATACAGATCATAATACATACCACACTAGAAGTAGACAGTACAGTGGCTTTACCGTCACCGCGGTCCTACCGTGGGGTGCCCTGTCTGCCACTGGCGCAGCCGACTCGGACCAAGGCCGAACAACCCCGGGCAGAACAGGGGGCGATTTCTTTGAATATCATAGCTGCAGGCCTACTTTAAAACACTTTCATGATAAACTAGCCAAGTCCCCGGCGATGCCCGTTTACGCAAAGTTTTTTTAAAAATTATGTGTAGACCAAAGAGCAATATAATACATCAGACATCAATGGTTTACTGTTTAGAGTTTAGACAGTAATTTTTCTCTCATTTTGTACTTAACGTCAATCATGCAAAATTACATAAAGAAGTATACAAAATCTGCTTTAAGGGGTGGAAAGCGGTAGTAGGATTTTTTTTAAATATCATGTAGGCAGTGACCTTTCCCTTGTTTTGAAGGTGATGTGAGCAAAATTTCATCAATCTCTGAATAAAACTGTAGATTTGTATAAGAATAAAATTTACGCCGTGCTTCCGGTGCTCGCCCGCCCGCCACAGAAGCATTTCTGTGTACAAATAGATATATTATTGAAGAATAAGATAATACTTATAAATCTAAAGTAAAATATTAAAAGAACAAGACACAGTAAAATTAAAAAGTTGATATACATTGATGGACATAAGCTTCAAAGTTATATGGTAATTAATGATTATTACTATAGTTACTCCAAAAAATTAGATACATTATTCACAAAATAAATAAAAACCACGTTCTCGTTTAAATTATAACCAACTAACTTGCTGTGGCTAACGAAACACAACGCCATCAACTGGATAGTTACCTAACCTTTATAACCAAGATAAATTAACTTACACCGCCATCTATACATATACAAATCAAAAATCCACACCGCCCGCTTGCCAACCCGCTCGTCCACCACATACAGACATTCTCATATTTCAACCAATTTACACAAAACCTTGACAAATTATATACCTAAACCTTCCTCATGAATCACTCTATCTATTGGTGAAAACCGCATAAAAATCCGTTCAGTAGTTTTTGAGTTGATCGCGAACAGACAGACAGGCGCGGCGGAGGACTTTAATTTATAATAATAATATTTAGAGATTATTACTTTACCAAGCGATTTTATTATTCGTGGTGATACAAGACTTACTAAGAGAAGGCATAATTTTTTACTTTACAAGTAGGTATATTTTATTTCGACACCTTATTTATTCCGTATGAAGCTTCCAAAACAAAAGCAAACCAAAAGCAGCTGGCTAGTTAAGAGACTGATGTCCCGAAACTTAGAAAAACAACACCAGAACAGACTATTTTTTCGAAAACCTTTGAAACCTGTATTATTTGTAATACGCCACTGGCAAATCTTCTCCGAAAGTGCAAGCAGCTGTGACGAAGCGTCATAGGCCTCTGCTAGACCCAGTGATTGCAATCATCATTTATTAATAAAAAATAGGTTTATAGTCTCTGCTTACACGACTCGTGGCCATTTGTCTTCTTCTTCTTCACTTTCGGTTGAGTGAATAGGCATTTCTGAATTATACCTAGTAGGTAAGGTAGAGATTTCAATTTTTAAAAATCGCAGGTTTGTAGGCACTATACAAGCGTAAACGCTTTGCATATGTGATAAACAAAAATTTTAACAAAACAAAAAACGACTTAAAAAAATGCAGTAAAAATAATTTCGTACGATTGTTATTTTTGGAGTCGGTGTCAGCCAAGGTAACTACAGTAAGTATAGTAAGTTGATTGATATTTAAGAACTGCAGGGACGGGAGCAGTTGGGACTCTTGCGCGGTATTCTAAAAAAAAAATAATAAAAAAAACAAATTTTAATTTAAAAAGACGAACCAGGGGAAAAATATTTGGTCTAAATTCGAATAAGGTTCCGCAAAATTGTATGTAAAACTAGAGATGTATTTGGTTGAGATTCGACTGCATAGTTCCGCTATGGCTTTTGTCGTTTCTGGCTCAGTGAGAAGAACATTTTGTAGTCGTAGATTAAAAGAACATCCAATTGGCTATTTAAGGTTCTGTGACCCAAAAGGTTCGTTTGAAAACTCATGTTTTACTAGTTAGCCAGAATATAATAGCCAGGTACCTACTTCAATCTTTCTTTACATTACATAATTTAATGACCCACATAGAAAACATAAACAATATTTTTTACATCATAATATTAGCTTTGTAATGCATGCATAATAATATGTGGTACTTAACAGAAACGTTAAATTTATGCAAAAATTATAAAATACTACAGATAATTCAGTGGAGTGTAAAAAATAACAAAATAAGGTAGCATTTTATTAAAATAAATTAAAACGCGGTAGTCATTAATTAAATATTAGTAATGATGGTGGAAGCGTAAAGGTTTTTACCTTGTTGCGTTGTGTTTCCACAAAACAATACACGGTGTCCGGAAACTCGTATTAAGTACAGCAGTATATTTAAATTTATCTTGATTAATTTCCGCCTATGGACTCCATTACTTTTAAGTTGTGTAAACGACTGTATCGCATTTTATCTTAATCTTTTATAACAAATTTGTCTTTGTATCATTTTGTCTGTGATTTTAGTAGAAGTAAAAATGTCAACTCATTCAGAACAATCTCTTTCTAAAAATCTTCAATTCCATTTCTTAAAGCCTTGCAGGCAGCATCAATATTCATCTCACGTTATTGTTATTTTATCTAAACTTTTATACTCAATTAACAACATACCAATGAGGGCTTTTAGTAAAATGTAATAATTTTATTGCACCTCTCTCAGACACAAGATATACGTATCTGTTTTTTCCGAATGAAAAAAGTAGTAAATACTTTGGATGAAACGATCACGCGTATTTTGTGTGTCTCATCTTTTGTCTCACCATTATTTAATGTGTAAGAAAGAGCTGCAGCATTATAACGATAAGGAACGTATAATTATTGCCTTTTTTTTGCTGACACGGTACCGTAGTCGTGGATCGTCAGGGTAATAATAAGAGCGCTCATTAAAAAAGTGTTTCTTTTCGAATCTAACTTCCAAATTACTGTGCGAACAATCTCGGGTTTTGAAACAAAATAAGTCACCCAAGAAGCTCGCCTTACAAACGACTTCAGGCCTCCAGAGACGAACCAAAGGACTACGCAACACAAGCGAGAAACTGGTGAATCTACATCACATTGAGTCGATTTTGTGGAATAACATATTTATTGATTGCAGTTTTCGTTTTCGAGTAAATCGAGTCCAAAGGTTGCTAGGTCAAATTATAAAAAAAAATCGTATTTTTTTTGGTTCTCCATATGATGAAAGTTCACCAGTTTTCCAAATGTACTACAAGTTTCCGGACATCCTGTAAAATATGAATTTCGTTATGTTATGGTATTATATTATTACATTATCACATAGGTTTATGGTCTAATTACAATTAGGTACACGCGGAGAGTTGTTTAATAAGTAACCAGTTATCATTTTGATTCAACTTTCATATTATTAAAAACAACGACTAATAAATGGCATTTCGTTGCTGGAATTCAAAGGGACGTAAATAATGTCGAAAACGTTGGATTTTTATCTTCAAGGCCCTTCTTCTACAGGTACCAGGGGCGTAGCTACCGCCGTATCAATGATACGGGGCCCCCGGGCTACAGGGGCCCCTATGTGAAAGCAAAAGTTAGTAAAATTTTATCCACAATGTCACTTAAGGCCCCGCATCCGAGCTCAAAAAGAAGAAGATTGAAATTAATGAAGATATGAAATTACGAATGTTAGAGGAGCGCGATAATATTTGAAGCGATAAAATGGATGCGAAAATTGCGAAAATGTTTAATAAAATACGACTCGTTTAAAATAGAGCAAAAATCTCATAGAACGAATCTTAAGTATCATGTAAAGAAACATTGGAATTTTTTCACAACTATAACTTGTAAAATAACTTAAACAAACGTGTTTATAATAGATAAGTTTTTAGATTTTCACGGCCAAAAGCATTTTCGTTATTTGTTTTGGGGCGTTATGCCGTGTTGCGCTACCTCCTTCTTAAGCCGACGTTTCGGACAGCGTTGCAGTGTCCATAATCAGGGCAGATCCGACGCTGTCCGAAACGTCGGCTAAAGAAGGAGGTAACGCAACACGGCATAACACCCCATAAACAAATAAAGAAAGTGTTTATAATAATTTTCGGAGCACACTTTGCGAGTTTTATATAATTTGCGTTTTGGCGTGGAAATCGTGGAACGCGTCTAGAAATTATCTTCAAAAATAACATATATACTATATATGTTTTAAGAGCTTAAAAACTTCAAATGTTTAAGGGAGATATGTAAGAAATCGGTAGAAATTCGGGTAGCGGAGGCTTAACGTGCTTCCCGGGAAAAAAATATAAAAAACTGTCATACGTGCCTATAGAATTTCAGAAATGACAAAAAGTAAAAAAAAACAATCTCTTTTTCCCGGGTTAAGCGTGCGCCCAAAAGTTGGCAACATCCTAAATCGGTTATTTCGGGATTACCCCGTTTAGAATGACAAACCACGGAGAGTAATATTTACGCGTTCTATTTCATTTCATTTAGGTTCAAACGTTATTTATTAAATTGTAATACAATACAATCTTGTTTTTCTGATTATTTATTGGTTAATTAGTTTGATGTGTGAAAATAATGAGTGAAAGGAAAAGAGATTAAAGCAGTGGAGCTATGAAAAGAAAAAGTAAACAGAAAATGGAAGAGCTTATAAAAAAATGCCCAAAATTTGTTAATTTTTTCAGCAATCAGCATCTGTGAGTGATTTAGATTGCAGTGGTAAGTACCTACTACCTATTTATTTACCAGTAGCGAAGTGTGAATTTTGTTTTTTGAAAGAACAATGACAACCTTAAATACCTACATGAAAATACCTGATCACGTATTGTACCGAGCAATAATAAGGGCCCCAACTAATAATTTTGATACAGGGCCCCTCCGAGGCACGCTACGCCACTGACAGGTACACAAGAATCCGATTCTCGACTATTCAAGTATCTTGGTGACTCCATACATCTCGCGGAGGTCGTAGGTACCTACATACTACAAAAGTGACCGAACAACTGAGAATGAAATCAACTCCTTTGAAAAGTCATTAAAAGTGATGAAAAAATATATAAAAGTGTGCAATTCACACGCGGTAGAAGTGTAACATTCAGAAAACTAAAGTAGACAAGAGTGGGGATACTACGAAGCACTTTTTTAATCAATGTGAAGGATGATTTTTTCCATATTTTTGTCGTCGAATTCCAGTGCACCTTTTCCTATACGTTTGGTCATCTTATTCGTAAGTATTTGTGGTTTCTTCTCCGGAGACGCTAGATATCGTTTTCTTTTGTCTGTTCATTTTGGAGTAGTTTGAAGATTAGATATTGATTTTACCAAAATAAAAATAATTTATTGTTTTGGGTTTCGTAGGATTCGACCCCTGGTCGGCTGAATGTCCGCAAAGATTCGTCAGGACCTTTGTACCACTGCACTAAAGGGGACCTTCGTGGGACCGCGGATTTTATCTTTATCGTATTATATTCAAAGCTAAAGATCAAATTAATCAAAGCTAATCGATTGCTAAATATGTTTTTACTTAAAAAATGGTTAAAAAGATTTCGTTAGGTTAGGTTGTGGGCTTTTTTCTTTTTTAGCTTTTAACGGCTTTTTAAAAAGGTGTTGAGTTGACTTGATTCTGAGTTGGCATGGAACCACTACAAACACATGCACACGTTGCCGACACTTTGTAGACTCGTCGGCGACGCCAGTCTCCCGCGGCCAGGCGAGCGAAGTCGTGCAATGTCAGCGGTCGCCTTGTTAGCGTGAAAATCCTGCGTTCATTTCCCGATTGCGGCAATAAACGTTTTCCTCGGTATTATTTTCCAACGATCAATAATTTGTTTATTCTATACCTACATCCATTGCGTATCTATCCGTTGTAGATTCTAGATACTATAAATGATCCAAAACACCATGCAAACATGACTAAAAACCATGCATCGGGCAACACTGGCTACAGTAATAATCGTTTTACACCGTCTCTCTTTTCAGCCCGATTCCCGTAGAGACCAAAGACAAAATTTTTCGCTTTACACGATCGCTATTTTCATCTTTATTTTCATATCTACGATTTCAGTTGGCATCACTGCAAAACAAAATGGTTTATGTTAACGTGATGCCAACTGATATCATAGACATGAAAATAGAGATGAAAATAGCGTTCGTGTAAAGGAGTGGTTCCCGACCTTTTTTTGATTAGGGGGTACAATGACATTTATTTGTTCTCACAGGGACCACAAGGTACAATAATAATAAACTGTTAATCGCGTAATTAAACGTAATTACTATCATTTCGCAATTCAATGTGCTCTTGTTGGACTTCTTCAGCTACCTCTCCATCATTAATACCGAAAGGGTTACGAATGAGCTTTTGGATACCTTTCGATTCGGTTTTGTAGTACTTAAATGAATAAATGTTTCGACCACATTTTAGATCTCGCGGACCACCTGTGGTCCGCACACCACCAGTTGGCTACCACTGGTGTAAAGCGAATTTTTTTGTCTTTGGTCTCTATACGGGAATCGGGCTGAAAAAAGAGATAGTGTACCTACTATTTGGTTGTGAGGAGGTAATGAGAGCTAGTTTTGATGTTTCGAGTTTGAACTCGAACTTTTTGACAATGAGTGGTGACGCGGGTCTCGTGATTTCAGTAGCGACCTGTAGGTACAGACTATGAGCGACATGTTGTTTTCGACGTCATAATCGGATACTTGCGTATCGCCCTGGAAGAGGGACCATAATGTTATCTCCAGCACCCTCGAAAGTTTTTCGGAATTGTTGTCATATTGGTGAGGATGGTTTTAAGTAGAGGAAAATGAACATTGGTCGTAGGGACTTGTTTTGTAGGAGGGAAGAAACACAGAAGACAGCAAGTTATTCCACAACATAACTGTTGAGCACAAGAACGAGTCGTTTTAAAAATGCGGAAAATTAGGCACGCGTTTTGGAGCTCTCCATCTGTGATCTGTGATCCGTGTCGAAGGGACCAAAATTGTTAATTGCAATCGTTCAATGAAAAAGCAATATTTTAGACTGAACATTTTTTTTATATGTTAAAAGATAATATAATTAAGGGGGCTGCGGGTTTGATCCGCCTCGTAACTATTGCAAGAAATATTAATTATTTATCATGAATCAAATAAAAATAATAAGTTGCAAATTGTAATGATTTAGGACCGCGCATAAAATATAATAAAAAACAAATTAATATAAGCGCAAATAAAACAACTTCCGTGATAGGTTGTTGGATAGGAACACAGTTTTAACTCAAGATTCTATTATAAATTTTTCAGAAATCTTTAAAAGAGATCAACAATAAATTTTCGAGGCCACCAATAAATTTGGATATATTTTGTCCGACTAAAGGAAGCAGACTTCCTGTGGAATTCGCCCGTCCGCATCCGTCGGTAGAGAATCGCGTGATGCACTTTGCAAACAAATATGTAACATATTATTATAAGGTACTTAGTGTGGTTGGTTTATTTATGTAATTAGTTAATGGAATTGATTTCTCTCACAAGTCAATCAGAGGAAATCTCGCAGGGACCTACAATGGATAGACACGCAATGGATGTAGGTAGGTATACAATAAACAAATTATTGGACGTTGGAAAATAATACCAAGGAAATCGTTTATTGCCGCGATCGGGATATGAACGCAGGATCTTTCCGCTAATGATGGACTACTTTATGGGCCGATATAGTAGGTACACGTCAAACTTTAATACCGGCCTGATGTTGATACAGAAATCCTCGCAGTAAACGAGTTTAAGGAAAAGTGGCGTGCCTTCCCGCTCACGCCTTTCTCTATCGCACGTATGTTTTACGCATCTTTTTCTTTCGCTTACGTTCATTGTAAAGTCAGTAACCACTCTAAAATGGATGGTGTCATATTCAGGCCGATATTAAAGTAACACCATAAGAGGGGCATGTGCCTAGGCATGGTGGTCAAAAAATCCTCAAATTGGGTAATCATCAAAACAATGAATAATAATTTTTTTTCGCTATGAGAGAGATTTACATCCGTGAAGTTGCTATCTGATAGGAGCCCTGGCAAGATAAACTGGTGAAATCATTAATAAAAAATCAGAGTTTACACACGCGTTACAAGTGAAAACTTCAGAAAACTAAAAAAGACAAGAGTGGAGAGAATACGAAGCACCACACAAAAAGGAGAGCGAAAGGCTACGAAGCATCGCACAAAGAGGAGACCAATAATTAGTCTATCTCATTCCAGTGGCGTAGATAGCATGGGTAGCACCCGGGGCGGATAACGTGGTGTCAGAGCAATAGTAAGTAAGAGCTAGGAACGAAAATATAAATAACAGACCGTGTTATATGTTAAATAATTTTGTGACAATATTCTTCGTAATTTTCTTTCACAGTCACCAATCATCGGTGTCACTCCTCACGCGGTCGGGTGTCACTCCTCATCGGGTGGCACCCGGGGCGGACCGCCCCCCTAGCTACGCCACTGTCTCATTCTCTCGCAGGCTAAATCCTATAGATGTATGTGTTTGTCTTTATTTCATTTCATCGTTCAAATCGCTACGGTACTAAAGAAGTTTCACCTCAAAAACACTGATATACCGACCCTAAGTAATTAGAAACCTGCAAATTTCGCGTCATTTTTTTGGGAAAGATTGTGTTGGGATGGTGGCGGTGAATTTTTCGTCTAATTTTTAGCGAATTTCGCGTTATTTTTGGTGTGCATTTTGGGAAAAGCGGTGTTATTTTACAGCAAAAGAGGTGGTATTTTGCAACGTGGTGGTTGCTTTTTGATGATGGCATTTTGCAATAAAAAATAATGATTATTGTTCTTTTCTGTTTTATTACAAAAAAAGAACAAGAGTAGCTGTAGCTACGCGGCTTTTTCGACGAAATATCGCGTTAAAATGGCAAAATACGCGTTAGCGTAATCTGATAGAATTATTATAAGAAGGACTGTACGTCTTCGATTATTGTAAACGGAAGTGACGCCGTCTGTTATTTTCAAAGAGAACCGTTGGTGTTCCAGAATCCCAGATGATAAAATTTTATAAATAAAATCAACAAAACGTTTGAAACTTGAAAAATTTCTAAATGTCGCATAATGAAACCAAAAGAATAAATGCTTTCGTAAACGTTTCCTGACTCATTTTCCTAACAATTTTTCTAGCAAAAAATTTCCCAATTTCCCGAAAGATTTTTTTTCAGAAAAATAAAACATAAAATTTCCAAGTTCACATAACATAAAAAAGGTTAGGTATGTCTTAAAAAAAATCCCGACCATTGTCCGAGAAAATTTTCCGAAGAATTTTTTCTGAAAAATAAAATTTTCTAAGATCAAAAGTTTTCCCAAGATGTAAAGTTTCCAAAACTACAAATAACAAAATCAAAAAGATAAATATTTATTAAAAAAAAAAATCTCGACCCATTTTCCGAGGTGAAGTACCCGATTTTCACAGAATGAATTTTTGTTTTGTAACTTCCCAAACTACACATAATATCAAAGAGATAAGTCTTAAAAAATATATTAAAAAAAAAAAAACTGCATAACTAATTTGTTTTTGGAGTTTTTAGCTGGTTATTTCTTTTTTAAAAGTAAAGCAAACATTCCCACGAATAACATGATAGAAAACTTCCTACTCCATAGTAAGCGGTAAATATTGCTTGTGTTGTGATGGAGACTGAATGAGGAATTGAACTCACGACGCCTAGGTGGGACCCATGTGCGATACAAACAGAGCCATTGACCGAAAAATTTGTAATTATTGTTTTATGTGAATAGGTACAAAAGTCCCAACTGCTCCCAACCATTGAAGCACAAATCCTCAAAAATAATAAGATTAATTCTGAGAAAAAGGAACGGTTCCATAAATAACCAGTACCTCTGAGAAATAATAACGACGGTTCCAGTGACAGCAAGGGATGCCAGTTTCAGGTTAGTAACTGCACGGGTGTAGCCAGGATTTATTATCAGGGGGGGGGGGGGGGGGGGCGTTTGAATTTGGTCAAGGGAACATGGAGGCGTTTGGGGGCCCCCTAGGACCGGGGGCCCGGGGCAGGCCGCTCCCCCCGCCCCCCCCCTTAGTCCGCCACTGGTCCTGGTACCTATGTCAACATTGTAAAACACTGTAAATAGGTGAATTGACTCACATTGGTGCCGAAGGTCTGCCACATGCGCGCCTCTTCGTGTGCGTCGTGCTTTGCCGTCATGCCCTTGTCGCGCAGGGAGGTGCGCTTCATGCTCTGCGCACGGGAGCTGCTTGAGGGCGGTCGGTGCGAGGGGGTCCCGCGCCGGCTGCCCCCGCCGCCCGCCCCGCCCCCGCTGCCCCCCGAGCCCGCGCTGGCCCGGTGCCGAGACTCTCGCTCCAGAACCAGCTGGGCTATGCGGGCGCGCATCTCGGGGTCCTCGCAGATATCTGCCAAACAAACATACCAACGTCAATACAGCAATTTTTAAAGGATGCCGTGTGGTAGGTTTTCTAGGGAAAGGAAGGAGAGGAAGATCTGGGAAGGAAAAAAGTATGAGGGGTGGTTAGGAATCTCAAACAATCATCGTGTCCAGGAGTGACGAACATATTAATTCATCCCTCCAAATATGCTGGAAGACGATGGGTTGAGAGAGTCTGGCTGAAGAGATCAAAAGGTCTCCCGCAACAAGTCTCTCCCGATCCGGCCCGCCACGCAGAAGGTGGGCAAACGCAATCGCCGCCACGAACTAGGGAAATCTCACTCTGTGAACCCAAGCATCCCTGCTAGTCTCTAAACCACTTGGAGTGACCTACGGCGGGAGTGTTGATTAGGGATGTTATGGATATGCAATTTCGGATCTGGATACGGATACGGATATAGGAATAATATTATACCGGTTTCGGATATGGTTACAGATATGAAATTATTTCGGATAATTTCGGTTACGGATATTGGAATTTAAATATTATAAAAGTAAAATACAAATGGCAAGATTTGATTTTTATTTCTAGTCTGTATTATCATTTGTTTTTACAATCAGTTACGCGCGGCTTGTGTGACAAATGACGGCTCGGCCGGGCAAAACAAACAAAAACCTGTCATTTAGACTCCGCCATTATCCGAAACTTTTATATCGGTTTTGGTTACGGATACGGATATTTCTTTATTTCGGATATCCGATAGTTTCGGATACGGTTACGGATCTCCATAACATCCCTAGTGTTGATTATCCAATAAATGGTTCCCGGGGCGGCGGTACCCATACCCGCCTCCCAAATTGCGTAAAAAGTGTCAAAAAATAAACAAGTAAAATATTAAACAACCTTAGAATAATTTAAAAAAAATATACTGTGATTATTATTGTGTATTTTTACTTTTTCTAAATTACAATAGAAAAATAAAAAAAAAAATAATAAAAAATGGAGAATCATTTCCTTTTATACCATGAAAAATCTGCACTTTTTTTAACATTAACACTAATTCATCATTGGAGATGTTGTACGGAGGATGTTTTTGAGGAGAGAAAAGAGTGAACATTGATCTTGAAGAGATCTTGAGACAAGGTATTTAGCAAATATAAATTAGAAATTAAAACAAGGAAATCAATAGGAAATGTAATCATGTTAGAGAAGCAGTCCTGCATTTTCAATTACGTGGAATATATAGACAAGATATTCGACTAAGTCATATATATGTTACATTTGTCTTCCAGCTTTTGACCATAGATATTCCTTATACTAGCAAAGTGAGGTTATGTAGAAGTAATGTAATTACCGGCGGGGGTCTCGTCGTGCTTATTCTTGGCGTCGAGGTCGGCCCCATTGTGCACCAGGATCTCCAGAACCTCCATCTGCCGGGGACACCCAAACACAACATGCTCATCATTAATGTCATTAGTCACAACAAACAACACACACAGCATTGCAAACAAACACACCCACACAGGAATTAATAGTTATTATTTATTATATTACAGTAAAACCAGCATTTAACCCCCTTCAGGCTGATTTGTTCGATTTTGGGAACAACTCATACAGGTCTTATGGAAATTGTTGTGTCTCCCTTTCCATCATGGTGAGAAATATGATCTAAATGGTGTTAGAAAGAGAAAACACCACGCTTTATATTCAAATCTAAAAGTAAACCACAAAAATATTACAATGTAACACCTTTATGAAACCAAAGTTTCCGACTGCAATTTGAAAAAAAAAAATTGAAACTTCGTGAATTTTTTATTAATCATTTTGACATGAAAAGTGAGGTGATGATAAATTTTATAATACATTTGTCATAATACTTAATTTTTTTTACTATATCAGTAATTTGAGTTAAAAAAAACGTTAAGTGAGTCATTTTTAAAACTTTGTTATGTTTCCATTAAAAAATTTCACATTAAAATTTTTTTATTTCTAATAATAAAATTAGATAGGGTATTTCATCATCTTTCAAAAACAGTTTTTAGTTTTTGCGTACATTCAGAAATATTTCATTTATTTGGACTTTATTGCAAAGCGGAAATATTCTAACCTTCTGACAGAATGTGCATGAGGTTCTTACAAAAAATTTTTCACTTAAGACACCTTTAGACGTGAAATAAAAAAAATTGTTTATTTATCTTATGCAACACCATTACTACAGAAACTCAATAATTTACAAATCGTGGGGGCAATTTTAGTTTATTTACATGTTGAATTTCTGTTGTTTTCACAGATTGTCGACTATGGTTGATTTATGCATTCAAAGGGAAATCAACCTTTTCAATGCAATCTATCCCACAACTCGGCATATTTAGGTACATAATGTAGGTGCAGTACAATCTCACTAATCCGGCACTTCAATAGACCGATACGTCCAATAATCCGGCACCCTCCGGCCGCGCCTCCCTCGCCCCTTTACGCCGATACGCTCCATCGCCGCATCGTCGTCTAGCAGTCTAACCTCAAAACTTATCTCATGTGCACGTGCGTACATATTTACCTGTTGTTTTGAAATGAGAATAGTGTGTAATTAAAAATGTCAAGTAAACGGCAACACAAGACACTAGATTTGAAAGATAAAACGGACATTTTAAAGAAGTTAGATAGTGGAGAAAACATGTGCAAATTGGCAAAAAAATATGGTGTTGGGAGAACTATTATGATTTTTTCTCTATAATCCAGTAATCCAAACATTCCAATATTCCGGCACCCTTTGGTTTTTAAAAGTGACGGATTAGTGAGATTATACTGTATTTTTTTTAGTGAAACTTCATAGATCACATATATGATATGTCCGTGTACGGGGATAGTCACCAATGGATCATATATGCAACAGTAGCGCATGTAAGGTTAAAACATTATAGTGATAAAATGTATGTAAATATTTTACAAAATTTGCACTGTAAAAATTAGTCAAGAATATGAGCTATACAGTGTCCAGTGCCATAACTCGAATCTGTGGTTGCAATCTTTGTTTAAATAATTAATACAACCATGTTACTTCCATGCTGTAAATGTACAAATTCATGCGACCAAGTCACACATTACTTACATGTCCCCAGCAGGCTGCCGCATGCACTGGTTGCCAGGAGTCGTTGTCCTTGACGTCCGTGGACACATGGTTATCCAGCAGGAACTCTACCACCTTGGTGTACCCGTTGGCTGCTGCGATGTGGAGCTGAGGACCACACGACCATGTTAAAGAGATTATGAATAAATGAAAGGTTTGGTCAGGTCCAAAGAAATTGCAATATAAGAGATGTGCTATCGGCAGTTTTTACTGAGTGGGACTGTGCTTCCTGATGTCACCGATATTGTTAGCCAATGCTACTGTACATCTTCAAAAAATCAACTAAATGAACGAATTCTTTCCGTATTCAAACTATATTGTTAACCAATACTACTGCACACCTTAAAAAATCAGCTACTTTCCGTATTCGAACTATTCCCATTAGGAAGTAATCCGCCGACAGTCGGGCGGACACTATTGTTCACGCCTTTATTGTTGCATGGTATTTTTGAAAGTACCTAGAGTTTGCTCTCCTATTCAGTTCCACTAAAATCGCCGCTACGGATGCAAGTTCGTAATCCGCACCGCTTAAAGTTAAAACATCGCCGCGAGTTGCCTGTTCTCGATTATCAAACGCTCATTATTCACCTCGCTCATAAATCACCATTTCTTCCCCAAAATCTCTTCCCACTAACATACCCTTCCTGGTGAACATCAGTGGAAGGCAGAATTGCAGTTGGTAATAAATATATTAAATATAATAAAGTAGATATTTTTGAACAACACATACAGTCCACCTTGGCAGTTGATCCCTCGACCTCGAGGCGGATCATTTGCCCCTCGCAACATTTGGCCGCAACAACCATAGTATATCTCTTTTATTTGAATAACTTTGGTCAGGTCTCACTTGAAGATAACACAAATTCATTTATTTAAGCCATCTTTAGGAATGCTGTGTAGGGTTTCCTTTTTAGGAGAGGAAGGAGTGAGCATGTTGTAGGAGGGAGAAAACACAAAGGCCGTTAAATCATTCCACAGCCGAGAGATGTTGAGCTGTCAACCTGTATAAATGGTAGGTGAACATTTGGCGTGTTCCCTGACTATGCACCGGTGTAGAAGGGATAAATGACGCTAGTTCCTCGGAGTATCTTCCATTAAAATGGCGTTAGAACAAGGACAGCACTCTCACCTGATACCTGTGCTTTAAAGATTGCAATCGGTTTCTTAAGATAGGAGAATCCATCAAACTGTCTGCCCGTTTCTTTATCAAAGGTTTTTTTCAAGTATTTTGAGGCTCCATACCAGAGGTGGCCGCTAAATTCAGCAGCGGGACACTGGTACAGTAGTTGTGTACTATTTAAGTATCTGCAGGCCTTGTATAGCACACCCAAATTCTTAGAGGCTAACTTAACTCTGGCTTAGGTGTGGTTTTAAAAAAAATAATGGATGCTTTGGTTAGGGTTCGGTTGAGGATAACACAACCATGTTAAAGAGATGATAAAGAAATTAATGGTTCGGCCACATCTCACTTGAGGACAAGACAACAATGTAGAAGATATATGATGAATTGGATGTTTTGATCAGGTCCTGGTTGAGGACAACACGATAATGTTGAAGACATGAAGAAATGGATACTTTGGTAAGATTTGGTTGAGGATAACATAGGTTCAAGAGATATGATGAAACAGATGTTTTGGGCTTGTATTTGCGACTGTTTGCATCTCACCGTGGCATTCCAGGCACCCCCCCCCCACCCCTCAAACATGCGTTACATACTCGAGAAGATCAGCGGTTCTGTCAGAACCTGTAATAATTTTTTCTTATCGAGGTATGTGAGCAGTTTGTTGTTGATCGCACGTTCCATCACCTTGGATAGAACTGATGTGAACGCTATGGGGCGTTAGTTGGCCGGGATGGAGTGGTCTCCTTTCTTGGGAATAGTGTATTGGAATGTAAATAAATTTTAAGCATGTTGTTCAGTTCTTTATGTAAAGATGAGGTGTTGTAGTGCGTGGTTGCATACGAAAGGTCAGTAAGTGTAGTTTTGGTGTCTCAACCGGTGTCATTAGTAGTACTACATGATAGGTGTAAATTTCGCCCGTTCGGGTCTAAACCTGAACGATTATGAAGATATCGGATCTATATGCGGGCACCTCACTCGACGGCTGTCCGCGCTTCAGATCAACACAGAGTACCATTTAAAACGGACGCTTGAATCCAATTTGTTGTTCATTGTAAACACGATAACGATAATAAACAAACTCGTAAACTCGACGAACCAAATTATTATTGAAAATTGAAGATAACCAACTGGAGTCCTAATCATTGGATAATCCAGTATACCACCATATCCAAAATACTGCATTTTGTGTCACAGGCACTTGCGTTTTCATAGATCTCAAAACAGTACTGTTTAAAGTGCAAATTGTACTTGATTAAGTCTTCATATCCAATGATGTTGGTTGTTAAGATTTACGGAACTTATAAAAATAGGACACATAGACAAATAAAAAAACTTTACGTAAGTGCAATGACTAACATACATAAAAGTGCATTAAAATGTTTAAAATGAAACCAAAACCAGAAAGGAAAATTTATTTTGTTTTGCTATCAGGAAATAAGGTCTATTCACATCTACCAGCACCGTACGTGGCAGACATGTAACGTAGCAGAAACGACAAAATTGATTGCTTACATTATATATGAACATATTCACATACAGAGTGACGTGTCCGCACAGATACTGGCTGACAATCTTGGAGAATATTTTGTCCATCGCATGTTTGTTAACTTCTGCGCAGTAAGTGTAAACATGTCACCATCAGTGAACAGACATTTTACATGAGCGAAATTTTTCACAAGGTGAATTCGTTGTAATTTGAAAGGAATTGAAATCGCATTCGCGTGGATGTCGTTCACACAGTGTCATAATCAGCCACGGATGCGGTGCCGGTGTCTGTCAAGTTACGTGTCTGCCACGCACGGTGTCGGTAGATGTGAATAGACTTATTATAGTTATAAAGTATTATGTCCGCAGCAAATAAGATTGTAGGATATTATGACAAAAAGCATGGAAGATAAAAGGAAGAACATTTGAAGATAGAAATAAAAAGAGTTAGAACAAATAAACAATTTATATTTTAACAACAAAAAAGACAACATAAAAAGCGTAACACCGATGCGAACTCATCTCAACATATTTGTCACTTTTCAGTAACACACAAAAGGCACTTTAATACATATAGGCACACACATATGTAGCAAAAATGTGACAAATTCCTACATCTATTTCTTTTTATGTGACAGGCCCAAGAGTTCCAAATTACTGGAGCAATTCCAAAATTTGGGGAATGTTGCGAGGCTAGGGGAAGACCAGACTAATCAGATCTGGTTATTAAACATAGCCGAAGTCATTTCAACAAAATTGTATTTGTATGTAAAATTTGTGAACAACCGGACAACTGACAAATTAAAAAAAAAAATTATATGCCCATATTAAATGGAGTCATTTGACTATTCAGGAATGCTTGTATGGTGATGAATTCGCATTGACAAGTAGTAACGAAATAAATTAAAAATTCAATAATACAAAGCCATTTGAGATAATATATTTTTTAACAAAAATAAAATTATCATGTGTTCGTAAAAATAGCCCCAAAAATAATGGCATTACAAACTTATATACAAGACATTGTCTCACAAAATTAACAAATAAAGAGGTGAATAACAAACACACTTACGTTTCCAGTAAATTATTAATTCAAAAGTTGGTTGTGTATGACAATGATAGACATACAAAAGAATACGTGTATATGAAAGAAATAGATATATGTAGTACTGGGCATCATTTTGTGCACTTAAAAGTTCCGTCGAATATTATATTCAATATGACGGGTGTGATTGCTGTCACGCTACGATGATTACAGAATGCTGTATGAGACGACCTACTGTCAGTAGGATGTTCCTCTTGTACGTAAGTGTTGCTATGTTTGCTGTCTCACTTTTTCTAATGTCGATTAAAATCTTTACTAAACAATCGAAATAATTGTTATTTGCGTGTAAGTATTTACGAATGAAATGTTTTCAATTTGGGAGGCGGGAATGGGTACCGCCGCCCCGAGAACTATTTATTGGATAACCAACACCTCTGGCTTAGGTCATACCTAGTGGTTCGCTAAGTTTGCTGTCTTAGCAGGAAGGTTTGTCCGGGTCTTGGTGGCAGATGCGTCTGGCAGGTCGAATCAGGAGTGAATGATTGAGTGAGTCCCTTTGACTTCTCCAGCCGCACTCTCTCGGAACATCGCCTTGCACCACAGTGGGAGGGATGGATTCATACGTCCGTCACTCCTAGACACACTGACCCACAGATTCATACCACCCATAATACCCTTTTCCTCTCCAGAACTTCCTTCCATTCCTAAAAAGACCCTTCCCACAGCATCCCCTAAGATGGCATAGGCCCTGAGGGGAATTATTTTCCTCAGGGCCTCCTGTGTGGAGCTAATCTGAAAACATATAAGGGCTTTTTGGCCCTTATTTATGCAATCTGATTAGAGATAGCACACAACCTTATGCGAGGCATGGCAGTTGTTTTTAACATTAGCTTAGGGTCATCTTTCATCTGTCATCTTTAGAGATAATGTGTGGAGGTTATTTTTAGAGAAAGGATGGACAAAAAGTTCTAGGAAGGAAAAAGGTATGCGGGGTGGGTAGGAATCTGAGAATCAATGTGTCAGGAGTCACGTAGGTGTGAATCTACCCCACCAATGAGGTGCAAGGCGATGGGACGAGAAAGTCTGGCTGGAGAGTATAAAGGTCTCTTTTAACCAGTCTCTCCCGATCCGGACCAAAATGCAGTAGATGAGCAGACGCATCCGCTGCCAAGACCTAGACAAATTTCACCCCATGAACCCGGGCACCTTTATTAAGTCACCAAAAGTAGCGAACCACTTGGGGTGACCTATGGCAGGGGTGTTGGTTATCCAATAAAACTACATATATAAAAACGACATCAATCACTGTACTTTTCGCTTGCCATTTCTGAGATCTCTACAATGTGTATAAAAGTTTGTAATTTCATTACCGAAAAATAATAAAAGTTCACAAAAAATGTGTAAAATACAGCGATAAATAGAAATTTTGTGAAGGTAAATATTGCAACAAGGAATAAAACATAATATTACTTCCCAAATAATGAGCCACCACCTCTAAAAACACAACAAATATATTTTTAAAGTGCAAACATAACAAAAGAAGTGCCTATAAATTCATACCAGTTTTACATAAAGTAAAAAAAAAAATAACAGTAATGGTTGCAGCTGATGACATTTATCATTGAACGGGGTTAAAAGTGTGATTTATTTTTGGGGTATCATGCCATGTTGCTATACCTCCTTCTTTAGACAACGTTTTGGACGGCATTACAGTGTCCATCATTAAGGCATATGTGTAATCGAAGATTGTGGTAAAGCGTGTGCTTATATGTAGATGTGATACCGTGTTGCCAGCTCCAATCCTCTACGAGCTAGTATTACAGCATAATTTAAAATGGTTTTTGCGTTTAGTTTTGGTGCAGCCGTCAATTACTGAATATCAAGAACTACTGAGCTCAGCCCTGGCGTCTTTATTAATATTAACGGGATTTTTTGTGAATTTCAATTGTCTCCATAATTAGGTGTGCTCTATGCGTTTTGGGTCTTCCCAAGACTTGAGAAGACTCAATAACCACTGGAGCGCTTTTTGCCACAATATGGCACTATTCAAAATACTCCGGATTGCTTTGCTGCCAATTTTGGCAAATTTTCCTTTATTTGTAAGTAATTAAGTAGAAGTTTACGATTACGCTGTCACTCCAGAGGATAATAAGGAAGAACGAATCCAAAGTAATGGACGGTTTAAATTAAATGCTCTGCAATTGCTGATTTGTCAGGGTGGCCGAGTTTACATGCTCAAAAGTATTCTGATATCCTTTTGGAGATCGTCTGTTCCGTCTCGCACCGTCCATATCTCATCTGCATACACAAGCCCACACTTCACCACAATCTACAAGTCTGCCCTGATGATGGACACGCTAACGCTGACCAAAATGTCTGCTAAATAAGGGGGAAACGCAACACGGTACAATTACCCAAAAATTAATCACAATAATACTTTTGACCGTGAAAATCTAAAATCACATACTACAGAAAAAAAGTTAATTACAAATTTCATCTATTTATCATGAAAAAGGTCACCAGTTGCTTCCAATTGAAGAATTATATGCAAAAAGTGGGTAACACAGCAATGGTGTTATATAAACTGCATCTAGGAAAATATTTATAAGCTAAAAGAAAGATTGGATCAATGTGTTGGTCAAACTTAATAACTAGATATGGACAAACAGGATTCCGCCACCACATTGAGCAAAGGAAAAAACATTAAGGACTTGGTAACAAATCATTTAAATATTCTACATTAAATAAAAAAAAAACAATAAAAATAGTTTAACCTTTAGTTGTAAAGATTCTTACTAGTTTCACGGGTACTAAATGCACAGAATTGTTCAATTTCACAGATCACTGCTTCCCGCCTTAAACTATTTTTGGACTTATAACCGTGTATAATTATGTTTTAAGTTTTGTTTAGAAAAGTTTAATTGACAATCATTTCTGTACTATAATTTTAAGTTAATTTTAACCACTCGAACGACAGCGCGATTTTTAACTTTTTGCTCCGATTGCTTGTGATTTTTGGTGACCATTTTGAATATTTTCCGCCGACATTAAAAAAATCACACCTCCGAACATTAATAGGGAAAATAATTGAAAAAAAAAATTTTACGCATCTAGGGAAAATTTGCCTAAAACTGGCAGCAAAGCAATCCGAGGTATTTTAAATGGTGCCATATTGTGGCAAAAAAGCCAGTGGTTATGAACGCCAGTGAATGACACAGATGTGTGGAGACTGCTAGCAAATAAATAAAATTAAGTAAAAAATGTAAATTTTAAATAAAACTTTTCAAAACAAAATTGTTTCATTGTTAACGGCCAAGAAATATTTAAAAAAAAGTTTTTTTCGCGGGTTTTTTTAAATATTCTGACAACAAAAAATGCAATTCAACAAGTGATCTGGGCTTGGTAGACGTGAAACTAACAAGTCCTTTTTAATTATTATGTACATATACAGATTTAAATTGAATTTACATCAATCCTAGGAATAATATTATAGGAAATTTCACACCCTTAATTATAAAAATAGGATTAAATATTATTTACTAAGGATTTTTCACAAAAAAAAAGTTGGTCCAAATTTTCACTATTCTAAATAATTACTACCTACGTAATATTATTGTCATCGACAAAAATCTAAATTGACCATTTAAAAAAACCTTTCATTAGTTACCAATTTTCATTATCACAGAACCATTATTACACTTCAAAATAAAGTTCAATATTTTATAAAAATATTTCGTTAGAATAAAGTAGATACATATACAAAATACATTAAAATACATACCAAAGTTTACCAAAAATTATTACCATCACCAATGGACTTTCCCAAAATACATACATAAAGCACCATGTTAAAAATCAATTAATTTCTGTAACCCTCCCATTCCCAGTGGTGGTAATACACTTCCCCCAAACGGGAAATCCATTTATAATTTAATTTTTACACCAAATAAAATGTACTCTATAATTTAGGTAATCCTAGAAAAACTATTTGGTAATCGATCTGAATTCGAAAAATAATTGTACTGTTCTATTTTTTAAGATATAAAATAATAACATCTATCAAATTCCGGCGAAATTACTCCCCCCCCGATCAACAACACTATTTTTTTAATTTCCTCGCCGCAAACAAGCTGCGAGTGCGATCATAAAAAGTGCATTTTACTGGAAAGGGCTAAGTATAAAAATATGTATTTGAGTTACACTCAATTTCGAACTACAAATATCTCTTTACCGTTTTGCATTTCTTAGCAATTGATTGCTGGGTGAAGATGAGCGATATCCGGTTAAAACAGTAGTTACACTAATATCTGAGATGTAAATGATGGAAAGAGCTAAAGGAATACAGTGAAACCCTCTTAAGAAGTTTTCCAAGGGACTGGAAAAAATAAACTTCTTAAACAGGAAAACCTTATATGTGGGAAAAATAGGGCCAATATTGAGCCAAGGGACCGAAAAAACCAAACTTCTTAAGCCACGAAACGTCTTAAGAGAGAACTTCTTAAGAGGGTTTCACTGTACATACATATAAAGAAACACAATTACTCTGCAATATATAGGGTACCCCAGTGACCCCCCCTTCGGGTCATATGTGATTTTAATCTTCGGGTATGTAAAGGTTAACAAGAATATTCACAGCACTAAAGGGAATAATCTGAAATTACAAGTTTTATTTTAGGTCCGTTGAAAACTAAAACTAAAAATGGCCTGATTTGGAACCCACACAACAAGTGTTTAGTTCCTTGAGAAACCTCATAACCATAGACATTCAAATTGACAGTCAATCCCAACAAGGTAAAGGAACAAAACAAGGTACGCGGAACGAGGAGGGGGCGTAACCATTTACCTTTCTGTGATTTGTCAATAAATTAATCCGACAATATAAAGGCAACTCACATTGGAAGATCACGATTTAATCTGCTAAAATAAAATCTGTTAATAAATTACCAGTCCTTTTTACAATTGCGCGTAAATTGCTGGCTGCGTAAAAAAAATTAACTACAATTCCCAAACTGGAGAAAAAAAGTTTGGCTCGTTTTCAAAAGTGAATGTTTAGTTACACTATTTAGGTAGACACTTTAAAAAGATGTGCCCAACTCACTAATTTTTAGCGTCGCCAGAAAACTCTATTTAAAGGCAGTACGGTTTTTAACTGCTTTTACAAACATTCAGATCCGGTCCCATAATAGACTGCGTTATTGCCTTACTTTAGCAAACTATACTTTACTGTTCAGGTTTTGACTATTTTAATGTGCGCTCTTCGATGGTCAATGTACGACTAATGTAATTGTTTATTCAAAGCATTTTTGAACCTTCCTGGTGCCAAAAATATGGTCACGTAGTTTGCCTCCAGCTCATCAAAATGGTACCCAGACTTTATGTTAGGTAAGTCTATCAATTTGGATGTCCATGCTCACAACAGTTTTAAAGTTATCTTGCATTATTTGAAGCATCGTGATTTTACGCGCAAATAATCAATGTCTTTTGTCCTTAAATTTATAATTGTGCCAATCTCGATAGACATATTTTTAAAAATTAAATAATAGTGTATTAATAGAGTTATCATTTGACGGCCGGCGTGGCGCAGCGGTAAGACGCTTGACTCGCGCACCGAAGGTCGCGGGATCGAATCCCGGTGTGGCAAATAAATTTTATTTGATTAATTTGTGTTATTTCATTTAAAATAATAAATAGTATATTTGCGGCACGTTCCAGAGTGGAAGATATTCTCTGTATCGCCCTGGTGTAAGACCACCATTTAGAATTGAAACGTTGCTTGAAACGGCATTAGCCGTGTTTGGTGACCAGATCTGAATAGCCAGGTACTTCCCCACCTTCCTCTTCCCTATCTCCTTCCCCTCCCCACTACCCTCAGCCTCACAACATACCCCTATTGGGGATGCCATAGTCTCACTGGCTTCAGACGGGAGCAGTTGGGATTCTTGTGAGGTATTCATGTAAAAAAAAAAAAAAATCATTGAGTAAAAAAATCCTGCAGAAACTCTTGAGCTATCATTGAATTTGTTAACATAATTAATCATCGATTTTGCGTAAAAACCTTATAAATTATTGATTCAGTAATTGCGCAATGTTTACCGCGCAATCTATGAAACAATTAATTATTTATGAGAGCAAAAAATGCATGGATAAATGATAATCCAACATCAACAACAGTTGAACAACGAAGCAATATTAATTAGCAGACGGGATTGCTTTTTCTAAATGTCAAAATCAAGAACAGAGTTAGACACACTTGGACGAGAATTAAAAGATTTTGAAATTGTAGTTTCAGCAGTAACAGTGAGTTAGGCAGCTAATTTGTTCGCTTTTGGGAACAACTCATATAGGTTTCATAGAAATCGCTGTGTCTCCCTTGATACATTTGATCTAAACAGAATTAGAAAGAGAAAACACCACGCTATTATATTCAAATCTAAAAGTTAACTCTACAAGAGAATTAAGGTTCCGACCGCAATTTGAGAAAAATTTTATAATAATTTTTTAATGAAATAACAAAAAAGTGAGGTGAAAACTAATAAAGAAATTGTTTCTCCCTGCGTGTCTTTTCCCATTCCCCTTCTATGTGCCCTTTCTCTCACGCGTTCCCCCTCCACCTTCCCCGCCTTCCATCCCACTCTCCCGCAAACCACCCTGCCGCGATCCCCTGCCCTTTCCCGCGTTCAATATTTTCAGTCCCGGTACATTCAGATTTTCAAACAGCTAACATAGGTACCTATTTAAAATAATATAATATTCAATTAGATTCAAAGTATTCGATTTTGATTAGTACCATAAGTGAGTACTTCGATTAAATTCATTACTATAAACAGTTTATTCGAATATTGAATTTTGATTGAACAATCGATGTTTTAAAAATGTCATTTTCAAATTGTGACATTTTTGTAAGAGTTTTTGTAATGATTAAAAAAACTTTTCAGATGTATTGTCATGTGGTTGTAATAATCCAGAAACCTTCACGAGAGTGGAAAAAAGGTATTTTGAAAGTTTGAAACATTTCCTACGCTTAATATAGCAACACATAGCGGACATACATACAAACATTTTTAGATTTTTATATATATAGATTTTTCTAATAAATTATGAAAAAAAATAATTGGAAAAAACGTAAGGTGAGCAATTTTTAAAACTTTTTTTTTTCTAATAATAAAATTTTTATATATCTTGTAGTATAGGATCAGATATGTAGTTTCAACATCCTTCAACAGATGTTGATAATATAGATAGTTATGTGTAGTTTTTAGGTGTCTCAACATATGTCCGTTAAGTAGTACTTTAGAAGAATATCATCTATCGTTGTACATGTCTAATGCATGAACAATCACGGAAACAGCTGATGGCTTGTGATAGACAGAATAATTTAGAGCCTCCTATGGTACGGACGTCTGATCCAGTTAAATATTCATTGTAAAACTTACGAAAACGTAAATAACGCAACTTGTAATCTCAACAAACCTTGATCTTATTTGGAGTTTTCCCGAACATATTTCAAGAACGGTCACGGAAATAGCTGATGGCTTGTGATAGACAGATAACTTGAAGCCTCCTATGGTACGGACGTCTGGTCCAGTTAAATGTTTATTGTAAACCTTACGAAAACGTATATAACGCAACTTGTAATCTCGACAAACCTCGATCTTATTTGGAGTTTTCCCGAACGTATTTCAAATAATCTCGATCAACAGTATTTTTAAACATCTCATTTCAATCATTCTCCTGAACATACTAAAAATAAACTAAACTAAAAAAGCATTCCTACTAAATAAGGTCCCTAATTTTCAGTATTCCCTTCCAAATGGGTTTTTTAATCACAATTCTTTTGGTAAACCTCCCCCCCACCAGAAGCCCCTTGAGGCATCGCATGGCTTTGAGCATTAGCTTTACCGGGGTGGCGTGGTGCTGGTCGCGGGCCTCGAGGTCCCCGCCCGCCGCTGCCAGCTTGCGCAGGTCGTGCAGCATGCGGCGCTCGGTAGCCGCGCGGGTGGCGTCGATGAGGCGCTGCGTCACTCCTCTCGAAGCCATCTCTCCCTCAATGCAGTCCAGGGTGGATTCGTCCTCGCAGATGTCGTACGGCATGTTGCCTGGAAGACAAAGAACCCATTATAAAGAGCAGTATAATAATACATGGCATATGCTTGTCGCTGTTTACTGGGGTAAGTAAATTATGAAACATTTGTAAAAGTGTCTTAACTAAATACAGCAACAAAATATTGGACTCTGAAAATAGGCAAACTTTACTTTGCCGTATTTGGACTTCGCAAACTTCTTCATTACGTGGTGAGCAATTCGCGCTCCCATGTAAAAAGGTCTATTCATTCAAAAGCTGAGTTTACTTTTAAGAACTAAATGGTGATATTATAATGCAAGATGCCTTTATACTGTCAGATTGAGTTATTGACGAATCACATATCACTAAAGTCATCTTCCCGCTGTAGTTGGTTTCTACCCCTCACCTTTCTGTTCTGGTCTAGTAATATTCATATGTATATGGGTTCCTATAACAATATATCCTGTATCTTGGACATAAATCGATAGAGGCCTCCGTGGCTGAGTGGTTATGATCCTTGGGATATGAATCCGGAGGTTGCGGGATCAAATCCCGATGAGTAAATTTTATTGATTAATTTGAGTTATTTTGCGACTTTTTAATTATGATAATCATATAACATATTTGCGGCAGGTTCCAGAGTTGTAGATACTTTTAGTATCACCCTGGTGAAAGACTACTATTCAGAATCAAAACGTTGCTTGAAATGACTTTATTTGTGTTTGGTGACCAGCTTTGAATCCCCACCTTCATCTTTTCCATCTCCTTCCCCTCCCCACAAAATACCCCAATTGGAGATACCAGTCTCACTGGCATAAGACCGTTGGGAGCAATTGGGACTCTTGTGTGGTATTCACATTAAAAATTAAACTTATCTTGGGCAGACAAACATGCTCAAAATACTCTCCGATCGCTTTATCTTTCCAGTGTTTCTAAAAATTGCATGTTTATATGCTTAAAAATTAATTAGTTTCGATTTTATGAAAGATATATTTTCCACATCTTCTGATTTTGAACATAAATATTGCTAAAACTCAAAGTTTATTAACCACTCAGCAACGTAAGCAGATATACACGATAATATGACAATAGCCGTCAAGTACAATAAGCGTGTTTTCACGTCAACGCGTGCGTATGTTTCCACAGAAATCGTTATAACTCCGTTATTGTTCTAGTGACATCCCTAAAACTAAAAGTAGAAGCTCAATAATAAATCAAGCTACCCATCACTATTCAAGTGGTCCATAGAAGTACATAAAAAGACCTATTCTGTCAGATACACGGATGATACATATTTTACCCGCGAAACTACCTACAGGCGGCTAGACATTGTTAATTTTTATTAAATATTCTTGTATGAAATGATAAAAAAGTGAGGTGACTAAATTGTTTATTATACATGTATACAATAGAATAAGTATTGTTTTTTACATAATCCGTGATTTTAGTACCGTTTTCACATAAAAACATCACGTGAGTCATTTTAAAATTTTTTTTATGTTTGCATTCTAAATTTTAATATTTACAAATATTAATATTTATTTGTAATATAACAATTTGAAAGCTTATTTTGTAACCTTTCACAGTTTTTAATATTCGGCTACGTTCAGAAATGTTTCATTTATAGAGCTTTAATTGGGAAGCGGAAATAACACAAAGTTTTCGTTAATCTGACATTTCATTAAGACGTAAAAAGTGCATATTCGTGATAGATCGGAGTGGTTAAAAAAAAACACGTTTTGGAATTCAACAAAAACTGGAAAAAAAATGCTGCATACCATCAAAGGCTAAGCAAATAACATTTTTGGCAAAGATTAAAAAATCTAATATCTAAAAAATCTACAAATCAAGATATGAAATTCTTTTCTTAATCTATGTGGGGATCACAATTTTCTCTTTATTTAGGTCATTGTACTTTTGGCAGGTAGAACACACAATCCAGTGATCACTTACCATCAGCATTAACAGCCAGCAGGTTGGCCCCCCGCTGGATGAGTACCCGCACAAGCTGGAGGTGTCCGCAGGTGGCGGCTGCGTGGAGCGGGGTCCACCGTTCCGAGTCCTCGGCATTCACGTTTGCCCCCTGCACCCATCAAGTCAATTAATCATTTGTTTAAAATATCATCAAAAATTATCTAACTATTTTATAATGGTGAGGTGCCATCAGTATATATCTAATACAGGGTAAGATTAACGCAGGGTTGGATTAACATTGGGTTAAATTAACATAGGGTAAGATTAACATACGGTTAGATTATCATAAGGTTAGATTAACATATGGTTAGATTAACATATGGTTAGATTAACATAGGGTTAGATTAAAGTAGGGTTAAGTTAATGTAAAAGACACAGACTCACCACCTCGATACAATAATGTTATGCGATAATGGTCCCCATGGAAAGTTAATTTAGATATCAAAGAACTAATAAATCTTAACTATAATATGAAAAAGAACAAGACACAGAAAAATAAAAAGGTAATGGTCGTAACTAGGATTCGAACCACGATCTCTTGTCTTATCGGGACAAACATCCTAACTAACTCGGTCAAGGGACTTCTTATTTTTAAGTCATTTTAGTCTATCTCTTAGTTCAAATTCAGAATTAACAATATTATCTTCGACTAATTTTTACCATATATTTGGCTGCTACCTTTTTAAATGATATGATGAAAGTTCTAAAGAGTTGGTTTGTAACCTCGATAGTGTCTCAGATAAACATATCCGATTTTATTGATATGGGACACCTGATGACATTTCCTAAAAGTCTAAACAAATATTCCAATTTTAGTGGAATAACTCTTGTTATAATAACTTTTGAAGGTCCCCTTTAATGTAATATACATATCTTTGGAAAAGAAGAAAATTAAGAAAGTTATTATAACAAGAGTTATTCCAATTACAATCGAAAAATTTATTTAGAATTTTTTTTTATTATTATAGAACCACTCTCTTTTTATAACTTTTGAAGGTTATTATTCCCATCAATGTAATACAGCATTGAAGAAGAAGATAACACTAATAATCTAAACGAAAATATGAAAGAGAACAAGGCACAGAAAAACAAAAAGATAACGGTCGCAACTGGGACTCGAACACAGAACCTCTCGTCTTAACGGGACAAATGCCTTACCAATTCTATTTGAAGAGATGGCAGTGGCCCATTTGGAAAGGCGTTTATCCCGGTAAGACTATAGGTTCTGGGTTCTTCTTCTTCGATGAGTTTATTCATAGTTTATCATCGAATAACATTGCTACATCAGCCGAGCGATTTTCTATCTTTTGTGAGATCGAGATAGATCTTAGAAGCGAGAATTTCACAGCTGAAATTCTGACATATGCAAAAAGCAAATAACAGCCAAAAAAAAGCAAACAATTCTGACAGGAGATCTCGCCCGAGATCTATCTCGATCTCACAAGAGATAGAGAATCGCTCGGCAGATAGAATTTTTTATTCCAAGGAGTCAATTCAAGATCCAGATGAATTCATTATTTTATTTAAAAAGGCCCTCCACAGTTTACACGTGTAGTTGATATAAAAGATTATTATAATCTGTGAATTAATTCAAAACAAATAAAAAAGATTTGTTAAATTCAAATTTGTGTGGGATTTAAAAATGAGTGGATAGATGAATAAAACACCTGCATATAATTAGTCCCTACCTTATCTAGTAGAAGTTGTAACATATCCTCGTTGTTGTCTATACAGCACTGGTGCAGGGCTGTCAAACCATCCTCGTTGGTAGCATCCGGAGTCACGCCCCGAGACAGAAGTCTTCTCACTGGAAACAGACAACAAAATTACAATTATTATACATAATGTGAGCGAGAAACACAATTTAGAAAACCTTTCTCTGCAGGGTCATTCTGTTCCTTTTTGTCATCTTCGATTTTTGAGGTTCTAAGCTACCTGCAGAAATAGAATATATGAGTATTAATGCCATTATAAATTAGTGGAAAAAATATTTGGCTAATACATGTCATAATACATACGGCTAATACATAGTCGGGTCGCCATGCATTAAGTCAGTGTTAAGAGACAATTAAGACAAAAACCAAAATCTGCCGGTTATCGGAATGCTTCTGTCGTGCGTTATCGGCAATTAAATTTCCGAGATTTTCTATGGCTTATCTAGGCCTGTTATATGTCGATGTCAGTTGGTGTGGATTAATTATCTATGTAAAAAGACAAATTACTATTTATTAGTTATTATAATTACTTGCCTATAAGCCTAATAGGCGTTCAAAAATGACTATCCGTTTGTCCAATTATTTTGATGTTTGTACACGATGACATTCTAAATGCAATTTTTTTTAACGAGAATTACGCGGCAAATGCGCTGTCATCTCCGGCATTAGGGTAACTATTTTTAAGAGTTGGTGTATTAACACAAGAGCAGTATTTAGCTCTTTAGCGAAATACGGAATATTGAATTTAAGAAAACTGTCTCAAAATGTGTCCTATATACTAGTCCGAGCGAGATATCAAGAGTAAGTGATGTCATCATTCTAGTATCTTCTGTCTTTTTTATTTAAAAAAAAAGACGCCTGAGGAGGAAGAGGACGGACGTCGATGAAATCAGTACGAGCTCTTGCTGGGACTAGTTTACGGCCGATTTAACATGCATTATGCTGTCACAAAAGATACAGAATCTTGAATCATAATACAACCCCTTCAGAACTACTGCAGAAATATTTTTAGACACATTTTGACAATCATGGTTATAAATATTTTTGAGACGGATCTGGTTTTGTTTGTACCCAAACTTCATCAGAATAAGCTCGATTTAGTTTCGGTGCAAGCGAACGAAAATAAAACACATTTGAAAATTTCCACTATTAAGGTCAATACAAAAGAGCTAAGTGTATCTAATCGAGGCTTCTTCAATATGGCCTTGACATAAAAAGGTTCTTCGCCACTGGTTCAAACTACAAGAATATCTTCCACTGACGTAATAAGCCATTCATTGAATCATCATCATCCTAATCAGTTAACAATCATAATCTTTACGATAAAGTAAATAAATAGTTAGATTAACGATGTGTATTCCTAACCGACACCGCTTGTGTAGTTATTTGATTAAATCTGGGAAAATGACTATGAATCAATAAAAATATGAAGTAAACAAAGGTAGGCCACGACAGATAGTAACATTTTTGATTGTTCTACTATTGAAAAAATGCAATGAATCAGTTGAATATTTTATAAAGAAAGACAAACATTTCCCAAAATAATTTTATAATGTTTGAAAAACTTCCTACTACCATCAAAACATAATATAAGCAATGCCATGGTGAGAGATCACCATTCAGATTATTGTTATGGTGTTTAATTAGTTTACTACATTTAATTAAAAGTAAATCAAATTCAATAATTTTATTTTATTAAGTTCTATATTAATTAAATTTTATTATTATTTTTTCAATAATAATATTTTAGTATATTTAATTGTTATTACCTAATCCCTCGATAATTCTGCCATCATTGAAGGGGAAAAAACAAACAATTTACCTTCCGTCAGGCGCAACTAATCTGTGAGATGAAATGATCTGTTAATTTTGTGCCAAAGCGTCACTTCGTTTGGATAGGGTTCTAACTGACTTTTTTTTCAAAAATGACCCTTGAATGCCAAAGCACTTCTTTTGCTTATTTCTGATATCAAAATAAATTTCAGAACCATCCGTATTTTATTTTCGTAGATATAAGTATGACAAAGTTCTAACTTCAAACATTTTCAATAATAATTCAATTTACAAGGTTCTATCGTCACTTACACCCTCTATTTTGTTTGTATCTGATAGTTGATCTAAACACGAGGCGCATTATGGTTCGTCACTTCATTTGGATAGGGTCCTATCTACGCCTTACCATTTTCAAAGGTTTCTAAGTTTTCAAAGATGAATTTTCATAATCTATTTAATAATTTTAGTTCAAGTATTTTAGTATAACATATTTTAATGAAAAATATTTAAATAGGACGTGGCCCTAGCTAGGAAATGCATTAGGGATATGTAATTAGAACCTTGTGCAATGAATTATTATGCTTTAAGTGGTTGCACAAAGTTCTATTTGCATGTTTAGGTATGTTTAAAATGGTAGGTATACGTCCTATTTGAATACTTTCCTTTAAAATATGTTCAATTAAATTACTTAACACAAGATTCAACATAAAACCCGGAAATTGGTAAATAGATCATGAGAAATCGTCTTTGCAAACTTTGACACCTCATATCTCAGAACAAGGTGAAGTGAAGTTAGAACCCTATCCAAATGAAGTGACGAAGGTGTAAATATGATTTTTCCTCCTTCCCCTCACAGAGAGCCAGTATCCGTTCGTCTTGAAAAATTGGGCGAAAAATCTATTTTGATCTGTTTTTCTGTGATTTAATCTCACAGATGAATTGCGCCCCATTGTGTTAGGATTTGCATTGTGCCTGACGGAAGGTTAACAAATAAGTGCCTCACACAATCGTTTCCTAAGTAAATTAGTTTTTTAACGAAAATATTAATGAACACTTTAATCATCATACAAATAAAAATAGGGTAGGAGTAGATTAAATCATATAAATAAATAGTCTCAATGTGGTATAACCACAGTTTGATAATGACCTTCAACGCTGGAACAGCTGTCAGAATAATAAAAACTAAAATACTCGCAACACTTAAAATCAAACACAAATAATAATATCGTTAAATTTGATTTAATTAAAATTAAAAAAAAAAACTTGTTCCTCTTAAGTTGCGAGGCTTTTTTCATATAAAACTTAAATTTTAATTTAAGGCTTACCGAATATACTTAACCGAATTGAACAATTAATTTCTACAATTAAAAGTTTCAGCAAATATATAGTACAAATATGTGCTACTTTATTTATTTGTGTTTATATAATAAAATATAAAATACAGGTCATTAAAGAATTCAATTTTTTGTGATTTTAGAGGTACCTTTGGCAATTTTAGTTAGTTAACGATATTTATTAAAAAAGTTATCTTATCCAATCTAACATGATATTAGAATGAAGTAAAAGATGAAAAATTAAAACATCGCAAAAAGGGCATTTTTGGGAACAAAATTTTTAATTTATTTCGACAAATTTGTGTTCCCAATGTAAATCAGTCATTTGTAAGGAAAAATTTAAACCCATTAAAATCCATTATTTAATTTTATTAATTTAAGGGCCAGGTATCAAACCGCGCTAACGCTGCAGTTAGGTATTTCTTGTACTTGTAGACAAACACGGCCGCAGCTGGCCGCCTGCGTCTGACTAGAGGAGATGTGGGTATACTAGACACTACGGACTTACGAAATAAAAATATACTTGCCTTATAAAATTAAAATTTAGTTTCTACTATAATGGATACAGCTTAACATACTAAGAATCATATTGTGGAATAGCGTGGATTTCTTGTGGAATAGCGTGGATAGCTCATAGAGACATTTGCGCCTGGGTCAAACTGCCCATTCACTGCAGTTAGGTATTTTTGGTAGTTGCAAACAAGCTCGGCCGCCGCGAGCCGCGAGCCAGCCGCTCGATCTACTGTGTATTTCGGTTAGATTCAGGCACAACTGGTCAGCATTTAGATAAAATACGGAATAAAAATACACTTGCTTTATAAAAAAAATAATTTATTTGCAACATAATTGATACAGATCGACAGACTATAAATCATATTATGCAAGGGCAAGGATACATAGACTTTTTTTAGCCCCTGGACCTTTACAGACGTCTTTGTTTTTGACTCAATGTGACATAGAATCTCATGGTGTTTTGATGTGGAAAAAATTTCTGGTTCATATATGGTTTGTTTTCAATTGCAGCCAACACTTTCCTAAAAAAACATTTAAAATAAATTTATTTGTAATAATACAACCCAGAATTTACCCAACATTGAAATTCATTCGATTTATCAATGGATCTGACAGCCGTTGTTTTCAATAAAACTTAGTGACTATTTGAACGGAATCGGTAGAGAACTCAAAATGGTCGTCGAAATTATGCATTTTGACATTAAATTCGAGTTCGGTGAACCTCAAACTCCTTAAACCTGATTTTGAACCAAATCGTCAAAGTACTTAAGATATTCAAGATGGATGCCGAAATTTTGCATTTCGACATTAGATCCGAGTTCAGTGCACTTCCACTAACTAACTAACTAACCATCACGCCGTTTCCCCGCAGGGGTAGGCAGAGAGGACGGACCGCCAAACAACTCGGTCTTGACACACACTCCTTGCCTCGTTCACATTCATACTCCTGACATGGCCCGACTCAAGTATCTGATTCACTTGGTCGTGCCATGTCTTTCTCGGGCGTCCCCGACTTCTTCTACCATTCACATTTGCGTCATATATTCTCCTTACACTCCTTTCCTCGTTCATTCTCTCTACATGCCCGAACCATCGGAGCGTTCCTTTCTTGATCTTACTCATTACGCTTACATCAGCCTTGCATTCTTTGCGGATCTCCGCGTTTCTCAAACGCCCGAATCCTGATATTGAACCAAATCGGTAGATAACTAGAGAAATTCAAGATGGATGCCGAAATTTTCCATTTTGACATTAGATCCGAGTTCAGTGCACGTCCAAACGCCCTAATCCTGATTTTGAACCAAATAGGTAGATAACTAGAGAAATTTAAGATGGATGCCGAAATGTTGCATTTTGACATTAGATCCGAGTTCAGTGCACCTCCAAACGCCCTTATCCTGATTTTGAACCAAATAGGTAGAGAACACGAGAAATTCAAGATGGATGCCGAAATTTTGCATTTTGACATTAGATTCGAGTTCAGTGCACTTCTAAACGCCAGAATTCTGATATTGAACCAAATCGGTAGATAACTAGAGAAATTCAAGATGGATGCCGAAATTTTTAGATGTCAAAATGCAAAATGACTTCAGTCCACCTTCAAACTACCTTTGATAGAAATCAGTAAAAAATTTAAATGTTGACATTATTACCTTATTCTCCTTTTCTTCCAGTGGGTGGGTCTATTTTTATGGCACGGTAAGCAAGGCTTCCTTTATTTTTACCCATTTTGAAGGTACCTGAAGTTTAAAAAAATAATAATAAATAAAATCTGTAAAACTGTAAATCAAGTTAAAAATAATTTATTAGATAATAATAAATATATTTTATTTCAACTTACCCGGTTTCTGTAACACCTATCTCCTCAATGATTCCTTCAAAAATCAAAGACGCAGCGAACAAAATTGCCGCGAAAAAAATATGCGTGCTCCCGCCGTGACCGCTTTCTCACAACTGAATGAATTCTGTGAAATTCAATAGACATTTGGCGGCATCGCGCGGCGCATTATTCCGCCATACATTTTTGTATGGCGGAGGATAGTTGAAAAATTCAGAAAGTTTAGGCGAATTACAATAAAAATCTAGAAACACTGAAGTGCTTTAAATTTAATAGCGTGTTTTAACATAATGTTTACTACTCTGAGATTACGGAAGGATTTTTGTTAAAAACGTTTACAACAGGTTCAGGAGAGATAATCGCGAAGGCCTTTTTCAACGTTTTAACTAAAGTTGCAGCATGTATAACTTATAGAATTTGTAAGATTACAGTAAAAAAAGTTTAATCACTAGTAACTTTACACATTTTTCTAACTACCCCTATATAATTTTCTAGTATTGCTGCTACTAGATGCGGATGCTACTGATAATGCGGAGCGATGTTTTCCAAACCCTACCCTTAATCTTCATATTTATTTTTTAATTTCTTTATCATTATAGTTAGAGCAAAATATATTTTTTAAAGAATTATCTTTAAAACAGGAAGAGGAACCGAGGAAGACATGGCACGATCAAGTGAATCAGATACTTGAGTCGGGCCATGTCAAAAGTCAGAATAATAGAAGAGAATGTATGAGACGATGTATGAATGTGAGTGAGGCAAAGAGTGTGTGCCAAGACCGAGTTGTTTGGCGGTCCGTCCTCTCTGCCTACCCCTGCGGGGAAACGGCGTGATGGTTAGTTAGTTATCTTTAAAAAGTATGAAAAATCGACTACAAATTTCTTACATTCCTCTTCCCCTTTCTACTGGATTTATTTTGGCCTCCTGACATTCTCCGTTATTCGTTCACGGAATCAATAGCTAATAATAGTAGAGCATCGTGAGTAGACTTGTCTACATTGTATTTATATATACATACGCCCTTGAGGCAATACTTTACTAAAAGAGAACTACAGAATTATTATTACTTACATTAAACACTAATTACAGTAAGAACTAATGGTACTAGATTTAATGATTTAATAAGAGGAAATAACCAGAGAAAAACAGAAATATGTCATTTTTAAATCAGATTTTAGATGTATTGACTCTTTTCCACAAAAAAATTATAAATTGATTTCGAAAGATTGTTCTTTTATCTAGTAAACGTATGTTTTAAATTTTGAGAAAAAATGATTATTTTTAGTATAATAAGGTTATACCATAGGTCGTTGGCAGATTTATTAAATTTTCAAAAAAGATTTTGTATGCTACAACACCCACTTCAAATCATATAATCATGCAGTAAAATAAATCAATACATTATCTGGTAAACGTATGTTTCAGAATTTTAATTTTAGTTCAAATAAAATCATTAAAAAATATATAAGTATATGTATTGTGTTTCTTGACGAAAATTGGTAGGTTTGTATTTATTTGCGCACTTACAAACTAATATATTTCAGATTTTTTTTTCGTTCTTATTTTTCTTAGACATTATTGAAAATACTTATGATCAAACAATAATTACAAAAAGTACACAATTTTAATAGTTTTATCATCAAGCCTTTCAGAATTTTTGGATGTAGGTATAAATTAAAGCAAATTTGGAATGAAATAAAATCGATAATGAGTAATAATTTTAAAAAGCTGGTACGAAGAATAATTAATCTTTCTCATTGGAACCGTCCTGTACGATTGTAAGAACATCTTTCGACGAAATGTGGATTTTCGGCCGCTGGCTGGTTAAACGTCCTTAAGGTGATCCACTAGTACAGGAAAAAATCGAAATCGGAATTCATCCCCCTTTATGGGAGGAGTTTAAAAATACTTGAGAAAAAGCTTTTGAAAAGATATTTGAGATTTTTTTTTTTTCATGTTGATTTCGTAAAGGCCTGTAAAAAACATTTATTCCCTTTTTATGCATTGTTTATTGTAATAAAACGGAATTTTTAAATTGATTTCACGAAAACAAGCGGCGCGGAGCCTAACACGTCTTTTCTCCGCTCCGTCCGGAGGAGTAGTGACAGAAAATAGAGGCGGCTGCCAGTCGTTCTTCGGTGGATGGTATAAGGTTCACTTTGATATTACAAATTCATCGATTGCCGTATTGTCGCCGTGATGTCAAAAATAACAACGCGAAAATGCATATTGTATTTTATTTTGTGAGGTTCGGGCATAAATTTCATTTTTTTTTGCGATTATCATAAAAGAAAATAAATTTGCCACATTAACCAATAAAACCATATCCGAAATGAGGTTTATAAATAAGAGAGTTTGGGATTCAAAGTGTTTTTTATAGACCTTATAATTTATTTTTTTCTAGGCTTATTAAAAGACTATGCTCTACGTATATGTTCTACACGCAGTATTTAATTGAAGCATCTATAATACTTCTAAGCGATCAAATTTTCAAAACAAAAATGTATGATTTTGAATTATTTAGTATAGCTTCATCTTAATATTAAACACTCCTTTGTAAAGAATTAATCGCATATACAAAGCTGGAAAAAACACTTTTATAACATACCATAAAATGATAGAAATTTCTTATCTTGGATTTTGTATAGATTTACGAACTCTTAAGAACTGCTTGCCCTTGGCACCAGTGTCTAAAAGCCGATTTACGCTTTAATTAATAGAAAGCGATTAGTGATTAGTGTTAAACCAGAAGAGAATTCGTCACCTCAGTTGGACAAGGTTCTAACAGACATTTTTTTCTGACCTTTGAATGAAGACATGTTACATTGAATGCTAAACCATTTCTTTTGCTCATTTTTATAACCAAAATAATTTTCAGAGCCATCTGTGTTGTATTTCTGTAGATTATTTCTATGATGAAGTAACTAACATGAAATTTTTAAAGCTTAACTAACATCACTTCGAACCTTTTGCAATTGCCATTTTATTAGACAGTTGATTGTTTTTACGAGACGCAGTGTAGTTCATCCCATTAGTTGGATGGGGTTCTAACATCGCCTTACCATGTTCATAGGTGTCAAAGTTTGCAAAGACGAATTCTCAAAACCTATTTAATAACTGATTTTGAGGTTAATTTTGTGTAAAGTACTTTAGTTTAGTTTAATAAAAATAATATAATTTAATTATAATGTTCCGAGAGAGTCCTGCTGGAGAGGTTTGGTTAGGTCTCCCTCAACCAGTCACAGTAGGTGGACAAACGCATCAGTCGCTGACTTAGACCACTCACTCACCCCATGAAACTGGGCGCCCCTGCTATGTCACCAAACATAGCGAACCACTTGGGGTGATCTATAACAGAGGTGTTGGTAATACAAATACATGGTTCCTGTGGCAGCGGTACCCATACCCACCTCCCAAATTGTATTATAAACCCAAAAATGAATCATAAAGTCAGGTATTAATAATAAATTGCTGGTGATACTTTTGTATTCTACCTTTTACTCATTCTCGTTTGTCATTCATTTTGCATATTTAGCTAATTATTTTTGTTATAATTTCTTGTTATGAACTGTAGTTAAATTATCCACGTATATAATTTTTTGGCAAGATGCCTGTTTTATATAAATAAATAAAAGTGGTCCAAATTCTCATGCCTTAGTACTCCATCATTGCACAAACAACATTTTCCACTAATAATGATAGCAGGAAGAATTCAAATATTGTCAGATTATTTGTAACATGTTTGTCTTTCATTTAAAAAATATAAACTTGAATTATTGGGCACGGACCTTCTTCAATGTCGTTCCTGGCGGCGGCCTCCAGCAGCATGACACTGTCGGAGAAGAAGATGTTCCTCTTGGCGGGGGTAACGGGGGCAGCGGGGGCCCCGCCACCCTTCTCCTTGTCCTTGCGCTGTGAGGAGCGGGAGCGCAGCCACTCGCGCTCCCGCTGCGCCCACAGCTTCAGCTGCTGGATACGCCGTCTGCACAACAACAACAACATTAGTCGTTGTAATAAATCGGAATATTAGTTATGATCAGTTCTTTCATTGTTCTGTTGTTTATGCTATGTGCTTGGGTCTAAACACATTCTTTCTTTGAATGGCATTCAACACATGCCGGGTACTCACTAGTGCTTAATAAAAGAATAAAATATATCGAAGGTCCCAAAGAACGGTTGGATGAGCGATTTTTTTAGGTTCGCAGTTGAGCTACGTTTCGGTTTTGTTTTTTTTTCTGTTTTTAGATCAATAAATATAATGTGGTTTTGATATTTTGCATTTCATTTTATTAAAAATTCCGAAAATACAGACTTTAAATCAACAAAATAAGCCAACGAATTTCAAATTTTAGCAGATCCGAGGACATTGTTCTTCTGAAACGTCGATATGTATGTAATATACAATACCATTATATAGAACCTTACCTCATAATATTTGCCAATTTTGATTTTTTTTTCATTACAGTCTTTATTGTCGTATTTTATCTTATTTCATCTCAGTATAATTTATATCATCTTACATTATAACTGAAGACCTCTCGGATGATTGAGCGACAGCGGAGAAGTATCAATATACTGTCCAATATGATTTCCCGAAGATTCTTAAAATGCAGTAACAATGTAAAAAAAACATTGTTTAGTGCATTTTGCACTAGCCTATACACATGTGAAACATGGTGTCACTACCGAACCAGCTCGATGGAATGACTCCGGATCCAATATAATAATGCATGCAGAATTATATGTGGATACAGAAGGTACAGCAGCGTATCGACAATGTTTACGGAGCTAAGACTGCACGGATTCGCCGGTCTGATGAGACACCGGGTCACTTGAGCCAGGATGCGGCTAATGGCCTCCGATAACACAGTTTTAACCGCAGCCTTCCAGCACCAAGCACCACTCCTGAGTGAGCGCTGGGCCCGAGCTCACTCCAGACCACATCCTACATTATAAATGATAATATATTTTATTTTTATTATCGCTTATGTTTTTCTTTTCCTAATGTATGTACTTAATTTTTTTTTTCTTTTTACTTTAAAAAAAAAAATCTGTTGCGTAAATATGTATAAGTTTATGGGACGTGTGGGATTGCACTGTTCTCCCCACATCCTGGAATAAAACATTATTATTTATTTCAATTTATTATCTTTTTATTGAATTGTGTTAAATTATAAAATAGGAGCCTAACCTAAAGTAACCAGTGAGGCCCACATTATCAAATAATATTTTAAAATATGTAGTAAATAAAATTAAAAAATGCTAACTACCCTATTCAATATCCCTATTTAATCATTGTTAACTAACAATATATTAATCTATTCTATTGTTTAAGTTTTTAATATAGACGACCAATATTGATAAGGTTGTGATTGGTTGTATTGAAGTCATAATTGTTAATGATTTTTTCCACACTTCATGTATAATTCATTTGTCGTTAGTTGCTAATTATTAGTTCCAAGTTATGGGTCGCAGGATAAATTAATGATTGGTTGCCCGTCGTCCTGCCAGCACGACCTTAAGTACTTCCGGAAGGACGAAACTTTTGTAGTTTATAGATCCTTTATCCCATATAGCGTAAGGTTCAAATTTGAATGAAAATAATTGGTTAGCTTGATGGACCTGTAGTTGGCACGCGAAAGCACTAGACATACATGAGGGGAGCGCCTGTGCAACGTGTTTGAACACCACGGGCACACACAAGGTCACAGTACTGCCGGAAAGACTAGGAAGTATTTCCATACCATCAAAACTTGCACTAGTCTTCTAACAGGACATTTTGCACAAAAAACTCATCCTAAAGGAAGAACTTCTAGTAGGACGAACCATCATTAACCCATTGGCCATAAACCCCGGCTCACAGACGGGCTAGAGTAGGTCGTCCTAAAAACGAAAGGCATAACAGTGACATCTTTGAATAAAATTTTAAAGACCAAAAGATCTGTAGGTGATGAAGCATTCATTTCGTATTATCGGCAATAATGTTTCTTCTGTTTTTTCTCTGATATTTATGTTTGAAGCACCAATTAATTTCTTCAAAATGGCGAGTGGTTCTAGACTTATGGCAGTGGCCCTTCACATCCCTGATTGCTTTGAATACTGAATTATTTTTTTTAGCTATTAGTATATATTTATGTAAAAAACTAAATATTTTAAGGTTCGATTAATGAATGATTTGTATTTTTGTATCTTTATGATAAAAATGTGAAAAAAAAACTTACGAAAAAAGAAAAATATTATATTTGAATATTTATTTGTACATTTTTTTTTTTTAATTTTATGTTTTTTATTCCCTTAATCCAATATGTAAACAAATTTTAAGTAATTAATTCATTTGAATACATGATTTAAGTTACAATAGATTTTGAACACCAACGCAGGTTTTCAATTTTTGGTACAAAATTAATTCAGCGGTAAGGGCCAATTTCTTAGCTTATTAATTCTGTGGCCAATGGGTTAAGTATTGATTCAATTGCTAATTTTAAGTTTGTGTAAGTCAATTGATTGATAATATTGTGCCTTCAGAAAATGCCCATAAGATTCAAGGATACCAGTTTTTTAAATTATTCTTTATTATGTTTAGTTTTAATTAGGATAAGAAATGAAAGAGAGAATATAGTAGCAGAATCTACCAAATTAGAGATGATAATCTTTTAATCCTATGCACTGTGTGCCAAAAGCGTCACAGGCGATGAGACTTGACCTTTGGGAAATACATTCAACACAGTCTGCTGGTATCAATCACTAAGGAATTCCTCCTTCAAACAACATGCAAAGGGAAGTCACGCACTGCTTCGCAATACATATATCAAATTGTGTTGAGATTATACTGATATTCAAGTTACTAATTGGCTTATAGGCTAGACGCTAGACGATAATGTGATTTTAAAAAGACACATCAATAACTGTGGGGATTACAAATGAATGGAATTTAGAACAACATGGTTGGTGCCAACAAAGAATTGTCCGAAGAAGCGAAACTAGCAGTCTACAATGGAGTGCTGGAACCTATGCATGGCATTGAAGCATGGAACTGACAGAGGAAAGATAAAAGTAGAATATATGATGTAGAAATGAAATCCCTGAGGCAAAAACATGTATGATCGTGTAAGAAATGTAGAGATTCGCAAATAAATGCAAAAAAATGTAAGCATAATTAAACAAGCGAGTATGATTAAGAAAGGGACACTTAGATGTTTTGGGCATGCAAATTAAGCGAACAAATGAAGAAAGTAGTGTAAGGATAATATATGACACGAATGTGAATGGTAGAAGTCGGGGACGCCCGAGGAAGACATGCAACAATCGAGAGAATTGAAAACTTGAAACAGGCCAAGCAGTAAGGATAACAGAGGGGTATGTATGCGACAATGAATGAATGAGAATAAAGCCAGGAGTGTGCGCCAACATTAAGTTGTTTGGCGGTCCATCCTCTCTGTTTACCGCGGAGGAATCAGTGTGATGGTTAGTAATCTAATCAATCAATTCAAATTTTGGCAACAAAAACGTGTTCATAATAAAAATAATACAACTCAGCTAAAGTATTTATAGTAAGGTGACTGGGTTGTGAAGACCACTAGTTAAATAAATTATAAAATACTCCTACAAGTTAATGGCAAAACTAATTAAAAACCTGAATACAGATATAAATATACAGGTAGAGTAGACCCAGCACATACTATATAAATACATACCATTAGTAACCAAAAGGCTTCCACTGAATTTCAGTCCTCTATTTTCATTATGAAGAATTATAAAAAATTTCAAATACAAATTTGAGAGATTTTCATGCTTCAGAAACTCACAGCTTTTCTAATTTGAAGTTAAGACACAAAATTCTTGGTATCTGCTACTTGACGGTTACACCAAAACTAAACGCCGAAAACCACATTAAAATCACTAATTATTATACTGACTATATAGGGCCAGTATCCTAAGAGGATTGGCACGCGCAACACGGTATCACTTCTAATTACATAAACGCACACATCACCACAATCTATCTACGAATCTACCCTGATGATGGGCATGGTAACGTGTACAAAAAGTTTGGCAAAGAAGGAGTAAGCGCAATAGGGTATAATAATCCAAAAATTAATCACATTAATATTGTAAAATCTTACATATGTAATATCTTAAGACAAATAGTTTCACGAACAAAGTGACAAAGCCACTAAATAGACCCTTTGCCTCAAACAGGCCATTTAAATGGATTATGCGTTCAAGAAAAAAATTAATATTTGAAAACATTTGATTAACGTCACCCAAAGTAAGACAAATAGACAGGAATACGTAAGGTATGGTATTTTCCACTACCAACTCTGGAGTTCTTCAGGGGTCAAATCCTGAACCTTTACTTATCTCGCTATTTTTCAATGAAATTTACCATTGCATTGAATTTTCTAAGTTTCTCTTATTTGCGGATGACATTAAACTATTCCTTTTTAGAAAATCTTTCTGTCATCGAATGAAGTCACACCAATAAATAAGAATTTAATTTTAAGAAATGTTCCATCGTGTGCTACATACACCAAAGCAAACAAAAATTTACTATAACTACAAAATGTATTTTTGTTTTGAAGAGTTTTAATTTTCAATGAACATTTGTTACTTTATATTTTCTGCTACCGGTTTCGACACATCGGTGTGCATAGAAATAATAAAATTGACCTAACATCAAGCTCACAGACACTCCCACAAGAAACTTCTATCGGTGCATTTCTTCCGTGAACAAAATAGGCACAAAGTGGCTTGCAAGGTTAAGGGAATATACACCTTATTGTATGAATATGTATTGTTATAATAATTATCACCATTCAATATTACATAATCTTTACTCTGCCAGCGTTGCAAAGGTATCGAAACAAAACTAATTTTATAATGCAAAACAAATATATTATAATACAGTTCCAATCTCAGTATTCCACTGCTTGACTCTCCAACAACTATTATAATCCGCTGTTATTTTTACTGGTTAACTCCTCAGGCCTAGGGCATATTCTGTCAGAAGGTGGGAATATTTCCACTTTGCAATAAAATCCAAAAAAATGAAATATTTCTGAAGGTATCCGAAAAATAAAAACTGTTTTTGAAAGGTGATAAAATATACTTTCAAATTTTATTATTAGAAATAAACAAATTATTTTTTAAAGCAAACAAAAAAAAGTTTTAAAAATGGCTCACCTTATGTTTTTTACTAACTAAAATTACTGGTAAAATTAAAATTACTATAAAAAAATAAAAACCACAAACACATTTCATTAGACAAATCGCACCAGAGCGATTAACAGAGGCACAAGTCAAAAAAATGCATTTTTGAGTTAAGTATGCAGAAATGTTCCTGGTTATCTATTCTATTTTCGATAAAAACGGCACAATTCTTAAAAATGTTATTGTTAACAAAGCGAATATGTCCTTATAATATTTTACTCAAATTCAAGTAAAAATAGTGGCACTATTATAATATTTAACCTAATAAATATTAATATACTGCTTTTCAGCTTTTGTAAAAGAATGTTTTTTTTATTGGTGAATAAACTGATTTGATACACTCAAGTAAAAAATAATTTTTTTGAGTTGTGCCATTGTTATTCCCCAGGTAATAAATGTATTATAAACATTATCATCACATAACTTTTGTTGTTGTTTTAAGTAAAAATAATTTAAAAAATATATTATTAAGCCCGATTTTTAGTGGTTGAAACAGGCACAATTTACGTTAGAAAAGTATGTTGCTTTCCGTAGAAGAGAAGAGTAAAAAAAAACATTTTGTGGAATAATATTGTGTGAATTTATTATGTATAACATTTTTCTACCAATTCAATATAATTTCCAATTTAGTTGCCTTTCTTAATGACTTTTCATTTAAAACTCTTAAGAATTGTATTTTAAATGCAAAATGTTATGAAACATGACTGGTTTCGTCTTTACCATTTTTCTCGGAACAAGAATATTGTTGGATACAACCTTTTTCCGGCATTAAAACCTAATGATGACACCGTAAAATAAAAATCACAAATAATGCATATGTTTTGACAATGATGTCTTCACAATGAACAAGATATGGTAGGGTCTTACCTTCTAGCGAGATGCAGCCTCTCTTGTGTGGTGAGATGCTCCACCTGAGTCATCTCGGCGACCAGATCTGAATGCTCCATTTTTAATATTTACAGCTGCAAGGTAAAAAAATATAATTCCTGAATAAATAAATTCAAGCACTACATGTGATAAGAAAACGTGGAGATACTGCATTGTTTTTAAAAATCAAGCATTGAAACAAGAAACATATTATATTATATACGTTAATAGATACTCTATGTAGATAATTTTAAAATATGTTGTAACAAGCCATTTCATATTTCGAGCATAAATTAAGAGTTATTCAACCTCAAATATCGTCCAATTCCCGCATCGCTTCGTTCTTTACAAATTAGGGGCGAGGAATTGCTATTGGTTAAATTTTGCACCCTGGCGCTCAAGATTACAGATGGTCTGACCGATACAAGCTCCTGTTTTAACTCTAGAAAGTTAAGTTGCCTTCCAGTTCTACCTGCGCTTCTTCAAAGGAAAAACCTCTGGCATGACTGAAATTCTATCAGCTAACCTAGAGTGCATACTCTTAACCCTTTTGTTAAAACATTTAAGAGCGGTTGAGGTTTAGTTTTAGTTTCCTGATTAATTTAGAGTAATCAGTTTCCTTTGGGTAATTTTTTTTTAAGCACGGCTGGCAATGTCCGCATTCCAGTGAAAGAATGACTACCGTGAGGTGCACTGCAGTTTGCAGTGTGCAGAGCTAGGTTTTAGAAGTTTTTATCCTATTTGATGAACGAAAAGAAAATTCCTAAGTACAAAAATGTTGATATTGTGGAAGTTTATCTTTTATTTCAATTATAATTTTCAATATTACATATGGCTTTGAGATATTTAATATATTTTACTAATCCTATAGGGGTTAAAGTACCCATAAAGTCATAGTTTTGTACTGTTTTACTATTATTGAAATGTGTCATACTTGCTTTGATTGATTGATTGTACCTACTCCAAATAAAGAGTAATTGTGATTACCGTAAATAATTGTGTATTTTCTTTAATTACCGCCGTTACATCGTAGTTTTTTAATAATTAAAATTATTATTGCTTTGATGGTTACATAATTTTGGGGATTTTTCGACCACTTGTAATACAAGCCATTGAATTTCGAGTATTATAGCCCTATTTTAAGTTATTTGAGTTGATTTGATCGAGTTGGGATAGATTGAGTCGAGATGGGTCAAGATGGATCGGGTCAAGATGGGTCGGGTCTACATTTTGCAATAATAATTTTATAACCCCGTTGGGCGCAACGAGAAAAATGCTAGTATTTTTTTAATTGTATAAAACCAACGGAGTACATTTACACCATTAGGGTGGTAGATACTATCAGTAACGCCCTGGTGAAAGACCACTAGAAAGAATCATCAAAATGTTTATCGAAATGGCTTTAGCTGTGTTTGGTGACCAGATTTAAATAGCCAGTTACTTTCCAAGTCCCCCCCTTACAGTCTCACAACGTATCCCGATTAGGGATGCCGTAGTCCTACTGACTCCGGGAAACAGGAACTGTTATGCGAAATTCACATTAAAAAAAGCTTTTATCATTTGTGTGAAACGTATTTTTAAGGAATCGAATGAGTAAACTTAGGTCTTGAAGAGACCCATGTTGAAGGAAGGAGGAAACGCAGAAGCCTTGAAATCATTCCACATCCGAGCATTTGAGCACAAGAATCAGTAAAAATGCAATCAACTTTCATGCAGCAAATTATAAACCGTGTAAAAATGTAAGTGTTTGACTTATCTCCAAGCAATGTACCAGTGTGCATCAGGGACGCTAGTTATTTGGAATATCTTTCATTGAAATACTGCTAAACCAAGCACAGCATACCACCTAACGTTTTTTTAATGTGAATATCGCACAAAAGTTCCAACTGCTCCCGTCTGGAGCTAGTGAGACTATGGCATCCTCAATTGGAGCATGTTGTGAGGTTGAAGGTAGTAGGGAGGGGAAGGAGATGGGAAAGCGGAAGGTGGGGAAGTACCTGGCTATTCAGGTCTGGTCAACAAATACGGTTAAAGCCATTTTAAGCAACATTTCAATTCTAAATGATGGTCTTACACAAGGGCTGTACTGAATGTATCTTTTACTATGAAAAGTGCAGCAAATTTACTATATATTATTTTTAATTAATTAATTTTGAAATAACACAAATTAATCAAATAAAATTTACCAAGCTTACTTCATCAGGGTTTTAATAATAAACTAAGTATAATACTAAGAATACTAAGTATTATTAAAACCCTGATGAAGTAAGCTTGGCTTACGAAACATGTCAGTTTTTTTATAATCAATTATAGTGGTAAAAACAACGTAATTTATTAAATTGTATTAAAATGGTGCCACAAAATAAGTTTGCTGTTTTAGAAGAAATAAAATTTATTTGCGAATGACGGGATTTGAACCTGAGACCTTCGAATTGCTAGTCGAGAGCCGTACTCCTCGACCATGGAGGCCGTCAATATATATTCAAAAAACTGTGATTCATCCATAAGACAGACAATGTTTTAAATCATAATTACAACTTTCTCATTTGAAATGACCTGCTAAGTTGAATGTATGATGATAATTTATAAGCATATAATAAAAATAATATTGCATACGATTCACCCATTAATTGACCGCCTTGCACTTAAATTTCTATTGTTGATTGATGAGATGGAAGTTATAAATTGATGTTAAATGACTTTTGGATTGAGTCATACAAATAATGTTTGTGTTAGAGATTTGTGTCAATAAGTTTTGTATTTCATTATATTTATTGTAAAGCGCCCTTGACGAGATTTTTCACAAAAACGACATGTTAAAAATGTTCCACTTATTATTAGAAAAAATATATTATAAATATAATGTTTGACCTTTGCCAGTAAATAATAAACTTTAAATGGATATCTTTTTTTGCCATTTTTTTGTGTAACAGCTTTTTTGCCATGGAAGTCGATAAGAACTCATCTAAAGAGTTATTTTTTTTTTTAAAAATTTTTTTTTTATTGGAGACTATTTAATTACAGGTTTGATGAGAATTACAAGATATGATAAGGTATATAAATATTTCATCTGTTTGTTCTTAGTCCTCCTCACTAGGTGGTCCTGTGCTGAGGCGGACTGGTAGATTTCTTTGATTTTCCGATTTTGGTTTCTATGATGTTTTTAATACATTCTCTAGTATGTCTGTGTGGAGTGTCGATACTTCCACCACCATTGGGACGAGAGGTGGGGAGAGACGCGGCACGGCCCGTCACTCCGTGACGATACGTGTATCAAGCAACAACTGCTCATTGTTATTTAAACATTGTATTTATCAATAAACCAAGTGAGTACAATACTTCTTATTTTATTTTAACAGAACCCTACAAATTAAATGTAATATTATGAGAGTTGGGAAACAACTCCCATAAATTGGTGACCCCGATAAAAACACGCGAAATTAATATTATTTACGCCATCGGAATATTATTTGACCGCGTACCTACACACTGAAAGTAATTTTGTACCGCTAAATCGAAACCCGAGCGGCTGAGCCTAGACGAGTAAAGTTGCCTCTAGAAAAGGGCATCTTGTGTACTCGACCGCACAACGCAAGGCCGGCTTCCTTTTATTGTCCCTTTTATTTGCCGTTTTAACAATTTTGACGTTTCGATACCGCTGTTAATTACTTAGTTCCTTACGTAGGGTTCTGTGTAGATTGCTAGTATATAGTAGAGGTAGGTACCACTTGGCGTTTCACTAACGTAAATTTCTTAACACAAATAAACTACGTCACGGAGTCAATCAATTTAAATAATATTATAAGTTACTTATTTATAATAAATTACAAATTTATTATATTTGAGACTGCACACCATTACAATTAAAGTTGCCCAAGCGATTTAATGGCTAACACGCAGCAAAATAACGATAAAGATATGACGGACCAGGGCACTAGTCATCAGGTTGCAAAAGTGGGGGTTCGAATGCCGCCTTTTTGGCGGGACAAGTGTCAATTGTGGTTGACGCAAATTGAGGCTCAATTCATCATAGCCGGCATTAGTTCCGATGCAACAAAATACTACTCGATCGTAAGTTGCCTGGACAGTGAAACACTAACCATGGTTAGTGACATCGTTTTGAATCCACCCACACGGGATATGTATGCCACATTAAGATCGGCATTGGTGACTAGATTTACAGAGTCCGAACGAAAAAAAACTGCCAAGCTCATATACGGTCTTCAGCTTGGAGATAATACACCATCCCAGCTATTACGTCAGATGAAAGAACTGGCAGGACCCACTATCATTAACACGGAACTCTTCAGGACGCTGTGGTTACAACGGCTGCCTAATAACATGCAAGCTATACTGACTGTATCAGCTGATCAGGACTTGGACAAGCTAGCAGAAATCGCCGACAAAATTACAGATGTCTATAGCAGCAATGAAGTATGCCACGTAGAAGAAGGTTTTCCTAGTTCATCCTGCTCAACTAAAATAAGCGATGGAAAAGTAATGGAAATTAATAAACAGAGGCGAATAAGGTCATCAGCGCGTAACAGATATCAAACAAAGAAAGATTACAAACGATGCTGGTATCATTATAAGTTCGGGAAACTTGCGAAAAAGTGCATCGCGCCCTGTGATTGGTCGCCGACGACAAAGAGTTCGGAAAACTAAAGAAGCTCTGTGTCAATGCAACTTACATAGAGCAAATTGGAAAAAGGTTGCACATCTGGGACCGGCAAAACAATATAAACTTTTTGATAGATTCCGGGGCGGAGATATCTGTAATTCCCACAAAATTCAAAACACAGCGAACAATTGAACAACACGAGCCAAATGTGGCCCTCTACGCAGCAAATGGTACTCCTATCAAGACGCACGGACTACGCCGAATGATGGTTAACTTCGGTTTGCGTCGAACATTTCCATGGACATTTGTCATAGCCGAAGTCGAGCGCGCAATTTTGGGGGCAGATTTCTTAGAAAATTTTAATCTTCTAGTGGACCTTCGGAAAGGGAGACTCATTGACGCAACGACGGGGCTAACTTCAACGGGACAGCGCATTAACTATGCAAGTACGGGTATATCTACGGTCAACAATACAAGCAAATACCACCAATGTCTACAACGGTACCCTGCAATTACACGACCTTTCAACCGAGAAGTAGAAGTAAAACATTCTGTAGCCCATTGTATTGAAACAACTGGACCGCCCACCTCAGCTAGAGCCAGAAGAATGACACCGCTAATGTTAGAGGCAGCAAAGAAGGAATTTGCCCTTATGGTACAACAAGGAATATGTAGGCCGTCAAAAAGCTGTTGGGCAAGCCCTTTACATATGGTACAAAAATCGGACGGCAGTTGGAGACCCTGCGGAGACTATCGCAGGCTCAATTCGCAGACGATTCCAGACCGTTACCCGATTCCACAACTGAACGATTTCGCTCACAAGCTGTCTAAAGCCAACATATTTAGCACTATAGATTTGGTCCGTGCATACCACCAAATTCCCATTAGTTCGAGTGATATTCCAAAGACTGCCATCATAACACCATTTGGTCTCTTTGAGTTCACACAGTTACAGTTTGGGCTTTGTAACGCGGCACAGACGTTTCAACGCGTTATAAACCAAGTACTGAATGGCTTGGAATTTTGTTTTGCATATATCGATGACATCATGATTGCATCCGAAGACGAAAATCAACACATGGAACACCTCGAAATGGTTTTCAAACGTCTTGAGGAACACGGTTTGATCATTAACGCCGAAAAAAGTACGTTTGGTCAATCCAGTATTAAATTCCTTGGCTACCAAATTTCAAATGAGGGAACGACTCCACTTTCTGACAAAGTGGAGATCATCAAAGATTTCCCAAGACCAAAAACAGCAAAAGATATGCGCAGATACTTAGGTATGTTAAATTATTACCGAAAGTTCATTCCAAAGGCTGTGGAGGCCCAACGATTGTTGTACGCCGTTATAGCCAACACAAATAAAGCGGACAAGCAACCAATCCAATGGACAGAGGAGCTCATTTGGGCATTCGACCAGACCAAAGTTGATTTGGCTAATGCTACACTCCTCACACATCCAGAAATATCATCAGACCTCGCAATAATGGTGGATGCATCAAATTTCGCAGTAGGCGCAGCTCTCCAACAACGAACAGAAAAACAAAGAAAATGGAAACCGCTTGGATTTTTTTCGCGGAAACTTAACAACGCACAAAAAAATTACAGTACTTATGATAGAGAACTCACAGCCATTTACGAAGCAATTAAGTACTTCCGAGGACAGGTTGAGGGTAGAGAAGTGACCATATATACTGACCATAAACCTTTATGCTTTGCATTCACAAAAAAAGCGGATAATGATTCGCCAAGGCAAAGACGACAATTAGATTTTATCGCGCAATTTACAACAAAAATCGTCTACACACCCGGAAAAGAAAATCAGGTAGCCGATGCATTATCAAGGATTGAAGAAATACAAATTCCATCTCCAATCAATTATGAAGAGGTGGCGTTAGACCAGAACAACGACCCAGAACTCATCGCATTCATGAACACCGAGACTTCTCTGCGTTTGGAACGTGTCCAGATTCCCGGAAGTCCTTCAACTCTTTGGTGTGACATGTCTACTGGGGTTGCAAGACCATTTATACCAAAGGCTTGGAGACAGCGTATACTTGATAACATGCACAGTATTTGTCACCCCGGCATTGGAGCTACCTACAAAACACTTAGGCAAAGATTCGTTTGGCCTAAGATGCAAAGAGACGTAAAAGAGTTCGTCACCACGTGCATATTATGCCAGAAGGCCAAGGTAAATAGGCATACCCACAGTCCTATTGGAACACTACCGTTGCCCAAGGAGAGGTTTAGAAATATCCATATTGATATTGTTGGACCCTTGCCTCCATCACGTGGCAACAACTACCTTTTGACCATTATAGATCGTTTCACTAGATGGCCAGAAGCGATTCCCATTAAGGATATCATGGCAGAGACAGTGGCTCTCGCTCTCATGGAGAACTGGATAGCTAGGTTTGGAGTGCCCGATACAATAACATCGGATCAAGGACGACAATTTGAAAGTAAGCTCTTCGAAGACCTCATGAAATTGTGTGGTGTAAAACACTTAAGAACAACAGCGTACCACCCGCAAGCAAACGGCTTGATAGAGCGATGGCATAGAATACTAAAAGGTGCTCTAAAAGTAGCCTCCACAAGCAGTTGGTCAGAAAGACTTCCATTGATTCTCTTGGGCCTCAGATCTTGCGTTCGACAGGATGCGAAAACATCACCCGCGGAAATGACATACGGAACTCCACTTAAGCTCCCGGGAGATTTTTTCACGGAAACAACACCAACAGATCCAGAGACATTCGCTAGAAAGGTCACCGATATGTTGAAAGATATTAAACCCATACCTGCTACAAACCATAACCATGACAAACCTTTTGTACACGGTTTGTTGGGAACATGCACTCATGTTTTCATTCGAACAGACTCGGTAAAAGCTCCCTTGCAGGCGCCATATGAAGGACCCTTCAAAGTATTGATGAGGGATTCTAAGAAAATGTTGGTGGAAATACGCGGCCATCAAAAGTACATAAGCATTGATAGGCTAAAACCTGCTTTTCTCCCAACAGATTTGGAGGACAATGAAATTCCCACTATTAAACCGACCACACCAGTAAAAGTTACTGAGAAAACACCAGAAAGAACAACTCGATCAGGCAGACGAGTTAGATTCCCTGAAAGATGGGCATACTAAGCACGAGATATCTTCGAACACTTGTGTCCTTCATTCCACACAATCATCTGTCTCTCCTTCATGTACCTATATATACCTCTTCAGTCCAATATTTCATCCACCTGTTAGACTAGAGGATTCAGGACGACTTCAGGAAGGATGATCATCATTCTAAGAGGGGAGGCATGTGGAGTGTCGATACTTCCACCACCATTGGGACGAGAGGTGGGGAGAGACGCGGCACGGCCCGTCACTCCGTGACGATACGTGTATCAAGCAACAACTGCTCATTGTTATTTAAACATTGTATTTATCAATAAACCAAGTGAGTACAATACTTCTTATTTTATTTTAACAGAACCCTACAAATTAAATGTAATATTATGAGAGTTGGGAAACAACTCCCATATCTGCATTAATTTCTTTCACCCATGTTTTAATTTTTTCCTTAAACTTATTTATCTTTTCTATCTTTTTCAAACTTGGAGGAAGGATGTTGTAAAGTTTGGTTGCCAGATATATTAATTTCTTTCACCCATGTTTTAATTTTTTCCTTAAACTTATTTATCTTTTCTATCTTTTTCAAACTTGGAGGAAGGATGTTGTAAAGTTTGGTTGCCAGATATATGTGGTTTCTTTGGCCAAAACTTGTTTTGAATTTTGGAACATCTCGTATATCCTTTTTTGAGGCTCTTGTGTCATGTATCGGAGTTTCATTAGGAGATTTTCTGTTTTTAAAATAATGTATAAGAATATTCTTGAATACATTTGTTTTAAATTTAGAATGTCAAAACACTTAAAAATATCTTTTGAGGGGGTTCTGATGGGTAATTTTAGTATGGTTTTTATAATGCTCTTCGGAGCAATATCTAATTGGTTAATATGATTTACTGTAGCAGATCCCCATACTAGAATTCCGTACTCAAGACGGGAATGACATAAAGCATATAATACTTTTTTGATGTCTTTCCTAGGTAGTATGTTTCTTAGGATTTTGAAGAAATATACAAGTCTCGTAAGCTTTTTAGTGATTCCATTTATGTGTATGTTCCATCTAAGGTTTTCTTCTATTTCCACTCCTAGATATTTAAAACTTTTGCCTTTGTTATAATAGGGCAAGAGTAATGTGACTTATTGTTTTGACACTCGTGCAATTTGAGTTAAATTTAATGTATGATTTTTGATGCAATGGTTAAATCAACGGTTCCCAAACTTTTTGAAAAACAGGTCCAATTAATAAATAAAAAAAATGAATGTGCTTAAGACTTTAGACCACACGACTGAAGTAAAACTTCACTAACTTATAAAAGAGGAGAGAAAGAAAATAAGAAAATGTGTGCTCGCACCTCTCTCTCTTGCCCCTACAGTAAATATGAAATAAAACTCTCTCTCTTTCTAACTTCACTAACTTATATCTCCCTCTCAACTTCCGTTCGCCTCGCCTGGTCAAACTTTTCGTAACGCTCTCGTCACGCATTCACCAGCTTACTCCCCAAGTTAAGCGTGCGTAAAGAAGTTTTACTTCAAAAACAGCTAATCCTATTCGATTCGAAAATAATGTTCCTCAGAGTCTATGTCATCTTTGGGGATGCTGTGTGGAGGTTTTTTTTGTCGTGCTTTTTCTTTTTTTTCAAATATTTTGAGAGGGAAGAGGGAGGGGGTGGGGAATTCAGGAAGGACGGAGGGGAAGGGGAGGAAGAGGAATGGAGATGAATGGGAATGGACATGCAGGGAGAAAAGTGCAACGTATGCCGGGAACTCATTAGTCTTTATATGTATAGAAAAAATCAACCTTATTAAAAAATATAAAACATGCATTTGAACTTAAAGATAACATTTGCTGTTATTATTAATGAAGTGAAATACATAAGTAATTGCGAATAATGAATAATATCATCTTTATGAATATTGATTACAACAAGATTGATTGTATAACAAATCCGTTAGGCAACATCATTCACCACTTGATAGTATAAGCTACAGATTCAATGTGTTTTTATCCGTCAACTTTATTTTTATCTGTCCAAAGTCAACACACTACGGAAACAAGGCAAATGGGGAAAGAATTATTCATAGCAAAGCAAACATCAGCACGGTGTGGAAAACTGCATGTTTTTTTAATTTATAGCACGTTCCATCTCTCAAGCACAAGAATGGCCTTTGGTGCAACGAAAAAGACTCGATAATTTTGATTGACCCAACATTAAAAAGACCTGAAAAACACATATTTTTTGTAATGTCCTTCAATCCCAGTGATTGAGATTACCTGAAATGTGTTCGGAAACTCCAATAAAGATCAAGGTTCGTCGAGATTACAAATTACTTTTATTTATGTTACCGTGAGGTTTACAATGATTATTTAACTGGACCAGAACTCTGTCTTATTGGATGCTCTAATTCTGAAGCCAGAGAATCCGACACTGTGGGAGCTCAGGTATCTAATTTGTATCATCGGCTATTTCCTATTTCCGTAATCTATCTTGCATTAGACAAGAACGACCATGGTCACCACTCTTATAAAGTACTTACTACATAACTGATATATGTTGATCAAAACTTCATATAACCATCTATACTAACGACATCTGTTGAAGGATGTTGAAACTACCTATAGACACAATTTTCAACCATTCATATATTAGATACGAACGATGATGGTCACCACTCTTCTAAGGTACTACTTACTGACATCTGTTAAGACAGCTCAAAACCACATATAGCTATCTACACTAACGACATCTATTGAAGGATGTTGAAACTACCTATATACACAATTTTCAACCGTTTGTGTATTAGATATGAACGACGATGGTCACCACTCTTCTAAGTTACTACTTACTGACATCTGTTGAGACACCTCAAAACTACATATAACTATCGTCTGTCAATATTACACGTTTTGTCTATGCTTTTAATAGAGGAACTATTTAACAGACTGTTACACACACCCCCTATAAAAAAATATAAAAAAACGTGTGTGCTTTAGACCACACGACTGAAGTAAAACTTCACTAACTAATATCTCCCTCTCAACTTCCGTTCGCCTCGCCCGATCACACTTTTCGTAATGCTATCGTCACGCATTCACCAGCTTACTCCCCAAGTCAAGCGTGCGTATCTTCAAAAAGTCTGAGAGGCTTACATATAAGCATTTTGATAGGTAAATTGCAATGATTTTTCACGTCAAAAGTCAAACCACATGCTAGTTGACTACCTCTAACAGTGAAGTAATATATTTTGATAGTTGTAACTTATCTTATAAATCAAATACAATACATAATAAATAGACATAGATTGCTGGAGACACGATTATAAAAGGTTAATTTTGTTCGAAAAAAGTAAAAGATATTGTATTTTTACTCATTATAAAAAAATAACAGTAAAGGGTCCTTGAAACTTGTTAATTTTCTTTCTATTGAAGAGATCACCTAGTGTATTCTATATCTAATACAAAGAAGCCCCACTTTTCAAGTACCAAACTCGCTAAGTTGATAACTCTTTGTTTGATGCTAAGTTCTACTCAAATAAGAACTGACTTTAAATAGCTGCTAAACAAAATAAATAGGTACCTATCAAATATTTATAGTTCGAATTTAGAACAAATGAAGTCGAGGTTAAATTTAGATCGCCGCGAACAAAAAACAAATAAAACACTGAAAATAAGTACCTATTTAAAGAGTCTTATTTTGATTTGAAGAAGTGAAGTAAAGGTATGCATATACAAGTCAATAATGCTCTGGCGTTCAAAGATCATGAATGCCAAAGCCTTAACAATTTATCACCCACCACTTTGTCATAAAACAAGAATAAGTTTGAAGAAACCCAATTCAAAATATTTTGACAGCCCATTAACAAAAAAAATATGAATCTTCTGGCCGAGTGCATATTTAACTTCAGCCGTAGTCGTCACCACGACTTGTTCAAGATACCGCACGGCACAACAGATTTCTAGCACAGCGTAACATGACAAGAGGAATGGTGCAATTGAATGAAATTTCTAAAACAGTCCCCAACAGTTCCCAAATATTAAAAATGTCGAAATAAGAAATTTTGTACTGTAAGTGAATAAATAATCGGTCATATAATAAAAAAAAAAAATAAAAGTTATCCGTGGCAAGCTGCAAAAGCCTCAGCAGGGAAATGGTTACTAGGCATACATGGATAAAAATAACGGCTTCTTCAGAATTCATTCCTGATATTCGTTCTGCGTATGCATTACTTAAATAATGTTCATGGGGACAACAGCCATGGCAAATATGACAATTTCAATTAACAGCTATAAAGATAACAGCAAAAGTTATTACCAATATTACCTTCAGTGTGTGTTATCACCCGATCCTAATTACCTGATTAAACAACTCAGAATTGTGGACTTTTTTATACTATGATGGTTTGACATAACAAAACTGTAATTTCTCCAGTAAAGCATTACCTCATCCTTAAAATATCTTTGAAAATGCTGGTTGTCCTCAATTTGGCAACAGAAATGTAATTAAGATAAACATTCCTAGTTTTTATAATGTTACTGAAATGTTAAATGCATAAAATAACCCTAATCTAGTCCGTAAACGTTTACGGAAAGGCATTTTTTTAAAACTGGAGAAGTTCGCAACTTTTATGTATAATCTAAAGCCTTTCAATTACATTGAGCGAGTTTACAAGTTACTATCTACTAAGTTTAAAAGTGGGTGTATCGGCGAGTGAGATTGTCATGATGACACACAAAACTGTCACTGCTAGCGCCACAGCTACCCAGTAGCCAGAATAATGACGCCTGCGTGAACTAATTCTGTCAGATGTTTGACAGTCGAAATCTGCTGTTTCTTGGTCGAAATTTTGAGCGCATAAATAAACCAATCACGAGTAAGCGAGTGGCAAGTAAAGTTGACAAACTTTCAACTTTTTTCGTAGATTGTCAACAATCTGCTAGTTAGCAAGTAACACGATGACATTGAGCGAGTTTACTAACAGATAGTGAATTTTCCAGATAATAGCTTGTAAACTCACTCAATGTCATCGACGCTTAAGTTTAATATAATAAATCTAATCTATTACTTTGATTCAATAAAGTTTACGAATAAGGGATAGATTATACAAATACCTAATCAAGACACACTAAAATACTGAGGGTTAGTGCAAGAATAGAAGTGCCTATGTCAGTTTTTGGTTATTTGATTTCGGCACCAGAAAATACTCTAAAATGTCCCTTATTTAAATGCTATGATTACCTACTATTATGCACTAGAACTCTACATTAATGAAATTGTGGCCAATCTAATGTGAAAGTCAATATACAATATCGTTTTCGTGTTTTCTACCCCACGACACTTGTAAACAATCTTCATTCCTGAGCGATTCACAAATATTCACAAAAAAGTGACACAGGAACTTCTAACATAGCCCCAGAAATAAACTTTACTACTTTTGCCATAGAATTTTTAAATAAGCTTTTTCTACCTATAAAATATTGATGAAAGACTGGTTTATTACAAAATAGGGAATCATATAATTAGCACCAATACCATGCGGATTTTTACAATCTAACCAACATATTCTAATAGTTGGTGTATATGATTATCTTATCAAAAATATTCCAAGGTATTTAAGATAGCGAGATTCCTCAACTTTTTCCCAGTGATGTATGTACATGAGATTAAATGTAAACCATGAGAGATAATTAATTCATTTGTAAATTTACCACTTGGGATAATAAATAACTCAAGTATGGTTAACGAAACAAAGTAGGGAACCTAATGCATGGATTATCAGATAGACTGATAAGATTATTCAAACAATTCAGTTTGAGGAAATGAAATATTTGGATTATGAACTGGCAGAGATATTTGGGAGAGTTTAGAGGAGAAAATGTATTATTTTGACAAGTCCAGTATCATAATTATGTCGTTAGAAAGTAGAATGAAAACTGTCAGCAAGAGGCGAACTGACAGCAACACAAATCGGGTGTTGTTGAATTATGAAAGTTGTCATTTTACACTTAAACACAAAACCAACGAATCTTACGAATCATGAGATTAATAACGCGTAATATAACACGGTTAATGTATTAATATAATGTGTAAATACTCACTACACCACACTTAAAAATACAATATTCGTTTTTGGCAGACGATCGCTAAGACACATGATTGCTTGTGACACTTAATGAAGCACTACAACCGAGAACACGGAAACTGTCCATTTTTGTTTCTTATCTATTTTAAATTATAAAGCACAATTAACTAAAAATGTATTTATCACCACAATATAAACAAGGAGGAACAGGAGAAAACTCATAGAAAACTAATCCCGTTCAAGTTCATTGGTTAAAAAGTCCAGTGTTGACAGCGGCGAGAATTGGTTTTCCTAACTTTGGTATTGCCAGAATACCGACTTTAATATTGCCAGCGGAATAACTCGAGTTGGCAGACTGCGAAAAAACTTATATCCTTAGAATAATATTAAAAATATAAATAATAAATTATTTATTTCACTAGGAAAAAAAGTTTTTGAATCAAAATAAATCAGAAAAACCGTTTTATTAAAACTTTTTTTGTGAAGTAGGTAGTGGGCTAAGTTATTTTAGTAAATAAGATTTGCTCGATTCCCGTATCAAAGAGTGTCATATACTAGCCATTGATGGCACTTTAATTTACTTATAATAATCACAATATCACGTCCCTTATCGGCAAAATATTAACTTTTTATATGAATACCAAACAAGAGTCCCAACTGCTCCCATTTGAAGATAGTGATACTAGGGCATCCCCAATTGGGGTAAGTTGTGAGGCTGAAGGTAGAGAGGGAAATGGAGCCTATCAACTGCGTGGCAGGGCGTATTGTTGGAGGTCAGTTGAGGGACCCTTTTACCTCTCCAGCCAGACTCTCCCGACCCATTGCCTTGCGCCGCAGGGGGAGGGATGGATTCGCACGTCTGTCACTCCTGGACGCACTGAACCCCATATTCCCACCCGCCCCTCATATCTTTGTTTTTCCCAGAACCTCCTCTACTTCATTTCCTTAAAAAAACTCCACACAGCTGTCACAGGCCTTGAGGGAAATTATGTCTAATGTAAAAAGAAAAATCTGCATTACATTTGAATGTCTATAAATGCTTTGTTACATCGTTGACGAAAATAAAATACTGCTCAAATGCCAAAAATCCGATTGTGCAGTAAAAAACATTTGAGGAGTATCAATTTTTCGTGGCTCTTCAAAACTATGTTGTTGTGAGAATGCCAGAGTATTGGAGATAGGCAGTATTTCATTAAAATATAACCGATTTCGGTTTTCTGGCTATATCAGAGATTCTTAACGGGGGTGCCAGCGCCCCCCTGAGGGCGTGTCTCCGCACTGCTTCAATTGAAAGAACCCTGTGCTTATAGCCCTGTTCACTAGGATTATAAGGGATAAATCAATATTTAGAGTGACACCCAGTAGTTTGATACATGTCTTTGGATTGTTGTCACTTTCTGAAATGGTTATTGGGGAGTTATCTGCTGACGTCTGCTTGTGGCAGTCTAGAGAAACTCAGTCGTCGGATTTAGCTTCAATCTATTTGAGGTCTAAGTCTATATACTAGGTATATAAATATAGGCGGAATTCGCTTCCCCATCGAATTTCATAAAAAAGTGTTTTTCAGACTCTACATCGCTTACAGTGGGTTGCCGTATATAGGGACACCTTTGAAAAATGGTTTTCTCACTTGTGTTGGAATATATTATTTTCTCACTTGTATTCGTAAAACAAAGGTATTTATGATTTTAGGTACAGTTTTTATTTTTTATTAAGAAGAACATTTGGTTTTGATTAACACCATATTTGATCTTAATTTGCGTTTATTTTTTTTTGTTAACTTATTTTGAAACATTATCGCACAGAAAGTCAATATTTTGTAAAAAATCGCCTTTAGCCGCAACTACAGCTTGTACAAGCCATTACATAATCTCAATGCACAATTTTGCATAAAAAATAGCTCAGGAGAGTAATGTCACGATGGTGACGATTTCGATGAGATGCTCCTTGGTTGTGATCACCTCCTTGGCAATCTTCGTCGTCTTGAGCTCTCACAGGTTTTTATCGGGGTTCACGAAGGGGGAATTCCCCAGACAAGGTAAAACTTGCATGTTTTTTTTAGCCAGAAATACAGTGACCGTTCTGGCTTTATGGCAGGATGCCGAATCGTGCATAAATACATACTCCTGGCCACCAGGGAACCATTCTCCGACCAATTTTCCAGTACTTGTCTGTACTGTTCCTGCCTCATGGTCCCTTGCATGATGTGGAGTCGCCCCATTCCCATTGGAAGAGATGATTGAACATACCATGATACTGGTAGAGTATTTGATCGTCTCCATAAGGCAGTCCGGATCGAATTTCTCCACTTTTTTCCACCAAAATTTGGAATGTGGACTCATCAGAGAAGCATACCGAAAAATATCATGATCAGACTACTAGATTTTTTTAAAGCTTGAAAACTACAAAAATATGCTTTTCCTACCATCCAGCCCTCAATAGTCATGATTTGGTATGCCTTGACCCATCCTAGTCGTTTTTTCCGTTTAGCTACCGCCTGGCGAAGTTTTTCAGCTGATCGATTTTCAATGAGGTTCTCCTCAGTTATTCATCTCTGATCTGTCCTTTGGGAGACCTCGATACCTTCTTCATTGATCATTGGGGTGAGATAATCAACACTCTTTTTGCAATTTTGAAGACATTTGCGTTCAGTACGAGATGTGGTGACTCGTTTTCTGCTACATTTCCCATCACGATTCACTTCGAGGAGCAGGTTTTGATTGATTTTTTTCTTTATCCTTTTAACTTCAGACTTTGAAATACCTGTCAGGGCTGCTATTTACCTTTGGGAATATTTGGTGTTTAATAATAGTGTCTTCACTTCCGCACATTTTCTTGGAGACGTGTCTGAAGACCTGGCCATAATGAAAAAACCCAATATTGGGTTCAATACGGCAGAACTATTAATTGAAATAAGAAATGAAGACAAACTTTACAAAAGTGATCACGCGATTTCACAAAAATGCTGGCCACGTGGATATAATCTTAAATTTTTGAGAGATGTGATATATTGCTAGTATTTCCACCTCTTAAAAGAGTCAGTGGTGATACCGGCAGCAAAAATAACGAAAGAATGGCCATCATATCGAGGTAATTTAAAAGTAGACAATGTAAACACAAAAATTGCAAAATTTTGGAACTGTCCCTATTAATATGGCAACCCACTGTACCTTTTATCCGGCAGTCCAGCTGAAATTCACTCCAGTAACCAAGTTTGTATTGGGAAATAAACATAATAAAAAGAAGAGAACAGAAGTTATGATAAATGATTTATTTTCATCCAAAAACGTCACCATTATAAAGGAAAAAATATATACTTTCTCATTCTTCGAACCACAGAACGTTTGTATTCAATTTTACAGAAAACGCTATGAAAGGTTGTTTCAAAAATATAAAGCTTTACAATCATTATTAATATTTGCGTTTTTATTTTACAATCAAATGTTTCTGATTCAGCTCAGTAATTTCTTGTTGTTGATTTCTACTTACCTAATCACAAATTTGTTTAGTTAAATGTAAGTAATAAGTGCTGTGAAATTCATTACTTATTTGCAGCAGCTACAAGAAATAAACAAACTATTGTATGTATTTATTAATTCTTTCATCATCATTCTATGTATTATTCTCCTATTTGAGTTTTTTCAAGTTGGTAATTAAGTACATGCATTATCATTTGTTATTGATAAATTCTCGTTACCTACATAATTGGAATCCAATTGGATGCACATTTACTTTGCGCAAGTTATTTTAAAAAAAAAATTTTTTTGATCTAAACTGAGATGAATTAAATGTAGTTAATGAAGTTCTGAAAATAAGCTTAACAAAAACAAATCTAAGTTCTATGGAATTTCATCAAACCGATGCATTTTATCTTAAATCTAAATTATTAGCTATCATTACAAACAAATTAACATAACAATCATGTATTATTAACAATAACTTTATTGACATTTTTTTATCATCACATAATTATTAATATCAATAAAATATCCAGAGATACTATGTTTAAGTAATTTCTTTCATTTTTATTTTTGACAAACATTTCACCAGTATGTTTGTTCCTTCAATTTCTAAACCGCCGTGTTTACTATTCCATAATACTAAGCTAAAAAATAAAATCTGTTGTGGAAAGCAGGATTCAGAATTCAACATGGAACATTAACGGGTGTGCTGCCACCGTTCTCTTACGTTCTCTCGAATTATTTTATTTACGTCCCCAAATTAAGTGGCAGCGAACCCGTTAGTACATTAATATCTCGAGAATATTTTGTCAGCTATTACATAATCATGCATGATGCCTCGAGTGCGTCGGAAAGCACATGTATATTTAAATTTATTTATGTACAATCATATCAATTCTATTTATTGTAAAATATTATAAGCGTTATTAAAAAAATATGAAGTATGGTCTTAATCTTACAACTAAAAGTATATTATGGTATATTGACATTGGTTATTAGTTTAACTTTCTTTTTTGAGAAGACAAAGTCAAAATATAGCATGAAGTACATATACGGATAGAAATTAAATACCTTCTATCATTTCACAAACTCGTATTATAAAAATAGGGTTAAATCAGATAATAAAATAAAATACTGTTCATTACAAATTTCTAGACACATCACCACTTCTTGCATGTGCAAGAAGAACTACCCTTTCCTATAAAATTGAATAAAAATATATAATATTATGGATAATATTTGGAAATAAATAATGATGTGACCGTGAATCTAAGACACTACGCATTAGTAAATATTTTAATTGTTATTTATGAAATGACAGCATTGGAAATGCTACAATAAAATTGGGCCTCATTTAAATTAAAAAAATCATTGTCACCCTTTTTTTAACACAAGAAAGCTTGCTTTTTCACAATCTATATTCTTTTTTATCTAAATCATTTATCATCAGTGCACATACAAACACACCAAGGCCTTTTAGTGCAGATTTTTTTTCTTCTAGTAACTGGTAAGTTTGAATGGAAATTATATTTGAGGCAGATAATATGATCTGAGATTTTCTCGACCAAAAGTAAAATCGTGATTAATTTTTGGATTATGTCGTACTGCGATTTTTTTTGCGACCAATGTTGCAAACAGCGTTACAGTGTTCAAAACGTTGGCTGAAGAAGGAGGAAGTGCAACAAGTCATAATAACCCAAAAATTAATTACAATAATATGTTTGAGGTGCTCAGTGGAAAGGCATAACCGCTTTGTGCACATTTAGTAAATAGGTATGTGAGAAAGCAACGCTAAAAATATTGTGTATGGTAACACTTTTTAGGCTTCTTGTGAATTTTGTTCCTACCAGAATGCTAGAAATATGCTACCCTTCACAATCAAATATGTATAGCAGTCCCAGAGATAGGTTTTAGTCAAGATTTTAGTATCTTCTGTCGTTTTCATTTTCATAGAAGAAGTGTGAGAAGGAAGAGGATCAGAGATGACATACGTACAACCGCTCTCTGTGACTTCTACATCTCATTTTACATAATATCCCACATAGCACAAACTTTTTAAAATTCTGGGTTGCCAAAATTGAAGATAAGTGGGACATTCATCAGCTTTGTGGTAAAAAGCATAAAACAGATTGCAATAAAAATAAACACTGAGTAAGTATTTTAAGTACATACCTAATATGCTAATAATTTAACTAGCAAACACCTTTTCTTAATTTTCTAATATTTAATTTTATATAAGGCAATTGAAAATAATTTTATACAAATATTATGAATTAATTCATCCATAACTATTTGAGTAATCAGTGTAAAAGCTTAACTGTAAGCCTTCGATTAGGTAATTTTTTACACATTTTTGCAATTTTTTTAACCCATCGCCAACAATGTTTGTTTTTTAACGAGTTACTCATTTAATTGCACTATTTCTAGAATAAGTCGCTCTGTTTTTCCAAAGCGCGATCTCTTCAATCTATCCAAAAGGGCTGCAGTATTCGATTGCAGATTACTGGCAGCCTCCCTAACACAGCAGCGGGTACATTGATGGGTTAAGAAAGGTTGGGACCATATTAAATCTTCACTAATTACTGAATTATGAATCGCCGAGAGTTACCTTTTGGTTCTAAGATGTGAAAGCCTTTTAATGATTAAAAAAACTCCTAATTACATATTGAATAAAAAGTATTAAATACAATTAAAAAAAAAACCATTCTAATTAAAATATTATTGAAATTAGTATTTAGGAACCGAACACGTTAAAACTATTGAAAATGTTTTTCTGTTTTAGTTTTGTGCAAAATTTGTGGGTCGGGGTGTGAAAACAGTTAGAAGTCAGAAAAAAGTGGTAAAAGTGTTAAAAATCAATTCTCTTGTTAAAAAAGATTTTGCTAAGGTAAAACGAGTCCCAAATTTTCTGTGTACAGAAAGGTGTACACTACTCTCAGTATTCCGCCACTCAATTATATAACATTATTTTTATTATTTGAAAACACACAATCAAGCTCCATTATTCCCCGCTACTCCTATATCAAATTCAGTATTCCACCGCGCGTGTAGACTCGAGTGCAAAGTACATCGATGGGTTGGGTTATCCTACTCTTACTCAGTTGCTATATCACCATCTAACTTGCTAGAGCTGACCAATTTACCAGTCATCAGCATTCAATAATGCTGTTCATTTCGGTTAGTCCTCTTCTTGTATGCGTTTCTGTTCCTTTCGTTCTGCAACATTTTTTTTGTAGGTTTACAAAATGGAGTCTTCTCGCAAACGTTAACTTGACGCTTCACTTTATACTAAAAAATGTAAATTTTACAAAAGATCGATAGTGGTGTTTGTTTATTTTTAGGAAATACCTACCTGCTTTAAATTTTTGCATGCCCATTATGTATGTATGCCCTATAATCTGCTGCTTTCACTAATTGGTCATTTGCCCAGTTTTTGGGGTGGCAGATTAGTGAGAGAGTACTATACATATTTGTATTTAATTAATAAGTTTTTATACCTTTCCTACGTTGGTTAAATACAACTTTAAATTTGAATTTCTGACTTACCAGCCTTCTCACCCCGACGCATGAATAAAGTATGATTTATCTACCTAAAGTTTTATTTAAGTCATATTATTCAATTCCACTAACCTACATTACAAAATGTTTTTCTTTTAATGAAGAAATGGTAACAATCACCAATGAGCTTCGATGTTTTTCTATTCTCTCTAATGCGGATTACTTTAAATGGCTATCCAAAACATCTGAAACATTTCAACAGCTTTATTATAAAGTTACTCTATCCGTACATATTAATTAAAGACGGTATAAGATTGAGGCTATGCGATTTCTACAGAACAGTCTGCAATAGCATCTAAGATCTTAAGTGAAATGATTCAAGTGATTACATTAAATGATAATAATAATAATAATGGCTACAGTTACTTTTATAAAATAATGTAAGGTAGGTACTTAATTGACACTTTCAAAATAATTCGTGAAAATATTCATAAAAAAAGAAAAATAAATAATTATTAGACAATCTTTACATAATTTTTTGGTAGAAGGCAAGACAAGGTACATATTATATTAAAATAAAATTGTATGGTTCTTAGTAAATATAGGTAATCAAAAATAAATATAATGTTTACAAATATATCAATCTCATAAAAAATAAGTTAACAATTATTTTCTAATGCAAAAACTGGAATACACTTAAAAAGTGGTCTTTTGTATAAGTGATCATTGGGAACAACTTTATTCTAAGGTTAAAATGGGAAGTAAAGTAACATGTTATAATAAAACGTACTCTTATCCACTGGAGCGTTTTTGGTCACATTTTGGCCAATTTGCAAACACCCTCGAGCGACCGCTGGCCAAATTGTGGCCAATTTAAAGAGATATTTTAAAACATTTATTGGAAATTTTTCAAAAGTTCCCGTGCGATGTATACTTCAAATTAATCACAAAGATAACTTAGTAATTTCACTTTCAAACTAAAATTATCGAAATATTTTTTCTTGCATATCAATGATGCGTTATGTATTAAAAAATGCGTGTTCGAAATAAAATTTATATCTCTGATTATCAACTAGGCTATAAGCAACATGTAGAAGTCATACTATGTTCCAAATAGGTTCTACATACGGGAATTTTAAAGTAAATAATTCGCAGAATTCATGCATTCATAAATTTTAATTTTTAAATTTGTTTTAACATGAATTCTAAAAATATAGGATAAATGGTTAAATATAGGGGCATTTACTGTCTCTCTAACACTATCAGTAGTTAATATGTCTCCATATTAAAATTTGGAGGTATGATTTTTTTTAATGAGGGCTGGAAATTTCCAAATCAGTTGCTTAGAAATAGCGACTGCTGGACGCATGTTTCAAAGATTAACGCGAACGCTCGGGTGGATAAATAAAATTATAATTGGTTCACCTAAAAAATATGTGTTATATCTGGTTCACTGGACACTTTGTGTCAATTTACTTTCTTTGGAAAAATATAATTAATTGCAAATCTGTGTGACATTCTTCATTAAGTTACGATTTTGGCATTCTGTGGCGACTATCACCAAACAAATAATCACTGTTATCTATCGAGGGCTGTGATACGCACATTATAAAAATAGAAAAAAAAAGTTTTAAAAGAAGTCAACCCATGACAGTGGATAAACGAAGGATCCATGAACTTTTCAAAATTAAAATAAATCTTCCGTGAAAGATTTGAAATATTTTTTTAAATTTGTAAAACTTATCTATTCCTGTAATTTTGACAAGTACCTACCCGATCGTATTTAATGTAATGAATGTATGAGTATTTGTTTTACTTAAAACCCAGACAAAAATTAAGTAGGTAAATAGCAAAAATTAAACATTATTTTTAATAATGTTAGTACTGTTGTATACGCAAAAATCTTACTTCCTTTTTTTAATGGCAATATTAGTATTATTCATATTAATAAGTACAGTTATACAAACAATTATTATCAATGATGTAAGCATAACTTAAGAAACACCCTCTTTTAACGGTTGTAAGAAAAATGATGAGATTAAAATACACCTATTAAGTATCAAATAATAATACTACGAACTGAAAAAAAGTTCAAAAACATAATGAATTCCTCAACCGATACAATATTTTGTAAAACGTTTACTAAAATACTTAAAAAATAATGTATAAACCTTATTCTACGCCTCGCTCACTGGAAATCTTGGTAAATTTACAAATATATTACATATTACGCAATGAGATAATGTGTACACAACGTAATTCATCCCTTATTTCTTATTCTATTGGTATTGTTCACAGTAATTTACATTTAACACGTGGCGTAGCACGCAAGCTATTTATCACATAATGTAAAGTTAACATTAAAGTGTTCTTCACATAATGTATACATATGTATACAATAAGTTGCACATCACAATGTTAAGTTAACCTTAAGCTGTTGATTACATAATGTAAAGTCAATGTTGTGGAAGGGCAGCAGGGCCTTTTTCATCCAAACCTTAAATTTGAATTTGAGGCCAAAATACTAGACCAAACTGAACATTTTTTTTATCAAAAGTTATAGCAAATATTTAGTGCTACTTTATTTAGGCATTTTGATGGGCTTAAATTTAAATTAAAAATGACCGATTTACTTTGGAACTATAAATTAATTGCGTATAAATTAAAAATGTAATTGATAAAAAAAAGTTTTATTTTATTGAGGAAAGATTATTTGTTTAATAATTACCATTAACAAAACATTGTCAAAGTTGAAAACACAAATAAATAAAGTAGCATATATCCATACTAGATGTTTGCTTTACCTTTTGATTAAAAAAAGTATTTTCCAGTTTGGTTTCGTTTTTTCGCCTCAAATTAAATTTAAGTTTTGTATAAAAATGGCCGCGCAGCCGTTCCTCTTAAGCTGTTTATCATGTATAAATATAATGTAAAGACATTCAGCTAACCGTTACTTAGTGTAAAAATTAACATTAAGCCGTGCGTCACATAATGTAAGGTTAACACTTAGCTCTTCGTTACATAAAGTAGAGTGGTTAACATTAAGCTGTTCATTACATGATGCAACATCACTCAGTGTAAGTTAGCATTGCGCTGTTCGTCACAGAATGTAAAGTTGACATTATATGGCCTGCAGTAGTTGTAATGAATATTGTCTCTGGGCTCTAAATAAGAGCAGCTCCGTTAAAGCAAATATTAATTGGATTTCTTCCTCCGCAAAGGCATCAAATTAGCAGGGAATTCATTTATTTTAAATCATTAACAATATACGTAATTAATTATAGATAATCAAGTATTCTAGCCAATTATCTTATAGTTTTCACTTTTTTCTTCAGTTCGTTTTTAATGAATTCCTGTAAAAAAAAAGGAATTTCGGTAGATATTGAGAGTCACCGAGTTAACTTTTGAAAAAAGCGAAAATTCTTTACAACAAGCAGCACCATTCAAGGAAGTTTCTGTATGACCATCGGAACGCAGGCGACATCTGTTGACACCACGGATACTTATAGTCACATGTTTGTTTTTATATCTCCCAGAAAACAGTTACAGACATTAATGGGTGGATTTCTTCAGTTTTGGCCGTGCCTTAATTTAGAGAATCAATCTAAAACATACGGTTACTATTATGGGCTCTACAGATATAAAAAAAATCTTGCAAACTAATTGTTTATCATGAAACGGAAATACATGTTCCATAAATATTGTCGTATAATATCTATAGTAAAATTATAGTGCGTGACAAATCTGATTACATAACTATTTCCTATTTAATTTATTAACTCAATTTTTTTGTGCAGTGCTAATTTAAAATAATGCAATGGACATCACAAATTACTGCTTTTAATATTATGTGAAACATTATAAGTAGCCGATTTAATTAAACGAAAAGTTTGACAGGTGATATGATCAAAAGATGACTCATTTTTATTTCATTAGAAAATGATTGGCGTAATAAATATATGTATTCCATAAGAAAGCAAACATTTTGACTTGACATTATACAAATGAAAAAAGTTCTCTCTTTAAAACCACTTTATTTGATTTATACACGTCGACCAATTTAAATGTACATTATCCAGATGAAGGTTGAGATCAACCGAAACCAGTCAACATGTATAAATCAAATAAAGTAATTTAAACAAAGAACTTTTTCATTTGTATATTTCATTAGCTTTATTATTCCGCGGCAATCAGCATTACAAAGCTAAAATCAGTGCTAAATTCACCAGAAGTTAAAATGACTTAAACAGTGGCAAAATTACTTTAACCTTTTGAATACATAAATCATGTAAAGTCAACGATTTCTCCGATAAATTACCGTTTAATGTACAACGCACTTTAGTAGTATTGGTGTTGCGAAATGAGAAAAGATGTGAGAGGAATATTTTTATAGTTTAACTAATGCAATGGGCATCGTTCAAAATTTAAGCATTTTGCATTAGAAGTACACAATAGAGCATCACCCGTCAAATTATCATCTTATTGTGATTCTGTATCTTTTGGGTTATCTTTTGCGTTAAGTCAGCGTGACGAGACAATTAAGACGAAGAGACAAAATCCGTCAGATGTAGGAAGGCGTGCGTTATAGGCTGTCAAATTTCTGTGATTTTCTACGACTTGTAAGCTCGTCGTGTTTTGATGTCAGTTGGTGTGGATTAATTACCTACTTAAACACACAAATTGCTATTTATTAGTCATTATAACTACTTACTTTATAAGCGTTCATAAATGTCTATCTGTTTGTCGTATTATGTTGATGTTTGCACACGATGACATTCGATTTGAAATTTTTCCCATGACTAACATCTCTTAACGAGGATTACATGGCAAATGCGCCGTCATCTCTGGCGTTAGCGTAACTACTTATAAGAGTTGGTGTCTTAACACAAGCGCAGTATTTAGCTAGTTAGCGTGATGCGGAATATTGTATTTAAGAAAACTGTCAAAATGTGTCGTATACGGCCAACTTAACACGCGATAGGCTGTCGCAAAAGATACAAAATCACACTACAGATCTAAAATTTAAATAGAAAGAAATAAAGTGAAACCCCTTTGTAAGGCTACCAACATGAAGTATTGGTTTTCTAGTTAAATTATATTTAAAAATGGCCCAATTGAACCCTCATAAGAAGTGTTTTTCTTTCAATCCCTTGAAGGATTTTTCACTGTAATAGCGTTAATGATAAAGTTCTTCCCAAACAAAATTTTCCAAGAGATAGGTGTAAATGTAAATACGAGTAAGTTAGAAATACGTTAGGATGGATTCGCTGTATTAAGTTGTTCCCTGCGTAGTGGGGCCGGCAATAACTTAGATAAGTGACTCCCGCACGGACCAATGTTAGTCCTTGTCCTCATCTACGTCGGAGCTATCGGAGCTGGACAGCAGTGATGTGCCGAGGGTCTGCTGGCGCCGCACCACCGACTTGGGCGTACACTTGGCCAGGGGGGCCCGCCGCACGCTCAGTCGCTCACTCTCCGGCAAGGACTTGCTGCACTTCTCCTCCATTATGGGGTCCCTAGAAAGGCCTCTGTGAATACAAACACAAACAACCACCCAATAACTTACAAGATTCGATAAAAGAAATATATATTGCACTGTTAGCAAGGAGGGATAAAATAAAACACCGGACGGTGAATTTTCCGAGATAATATTATAGTCAGACATCGGATCATGTGCAATTGCATATATTATATCAATTTCAGACTAGAGATCGCCTAGTGAAATTTGTTTATTTGTTTATTAGGACATACACAGTACATAAGTTTGCAAGTTATAAGGAATATTACATGAAGTTATTATATGATATAGTACCTATTACGTAAGTCCGTAGAATATCTGGGATAATTCGCCTGGGAATTGAACAGCTCTTAAAACATAACTAATGAATGAATGAGAAGAATAATATAAAGGAAGTTTGTATATGAAGATAAAAGAGATATATTTTTAGAACAAGAATTACATGCTCACAAATAGTAATTAGTTTAATGAAAAGATAAGTGTAAATAAGAATTTTTAAAAATATACTAAATAAAAAAAAAATATACCAAATTCTTGTAATATTCAGAAAACTGTTTCTGAAAAAATAAGAAAATATACAGATTTAGGAAATGAAATTAAAAGAATTTGGCATTCTCAGACTATAAAAATATTACCATTTGTTATTTCGGCTACTGGCATTATACCTAGCTCTCTCATTCAAAATTTAGGCGTATTAGATTTGTCAAAAAATTTGTACATAAAAATGCAAAAGTCGGTCATTTTAAATACATGTAGGATTACGAAAGATTTTTTAAATATTTATATTGAGGGATCAGTAGGATTTATCGGACCAGTTAGGATTTCATCAGAGCCGAACCCTCTGATATGAAAATATCTGGAGTCGGTGAAATATTTTCCCATTATGTTTCTGGTGGATTGACGTATTGTTCTTGTATTGTTTTATTCTTATATAGTGCAATTACATTGCGTTAATTTACTAGATATTCATTTGTGGAAAAGTGTGTGGAAGGGTTTAGTCTTTCATTTGGGAAAGATTCAACCCGGACATGAAATCTGGAGCACCGTAAAGTAATTAAAAACAAATTTAGTAAATTAGTTTTGCAAGGAGTTGTGGAAAATGTCTAAGGCCCTCCTTTCATTGAGAAACTTACAAGCGACTCGATCCACATGCGCGTATCATATGCGCCGATCGTAAGTACCCCCCGTACGATTTTGCTGGTGTCCGCTCACGGCGCTACGCGGTGACTGTCGGTTTCCACTCAGTTCCACGATACCGACAGTGCTGGTCGCACGCGACGCGTCGCGTCATTTATGTCAGCTACTTAATTCGTTTGACGTTTGACAGAAATGGCATCGGAAATCGGAACAAGAAAGTAATATTAGATTTCATCTGGAAGTGGAAAAACATGCGTGTTTATACAACTATGCTTAACCAGAATGCGTAAGAAAGGATTTAGTGGAGAGGGCATGGATTGATGTTGGAATAAAAGTCAATTTGACAGGTATGTAATGTTGTTTACTTTTGTCACAAATAATATTAAACACAATAATTGAACTGCCAAGGTAGCGAAGCCCGAGGAGTGATAGTTGGCTAAATAATCGTTCATACTTGGGATTGGCATCCATTTAATACATTCCATTTAATGATAACCGTTTCTCCAACGACTTTTTAAATTGTACATTCTCCTCTCGCGAAATAAAAAGCCAGGCTCGTAAATGTCGATCCTTCAACTAAGTACCTGGAAAAAATAATTATTAAATTATAACTTCTGTTATCTTTTTCAGGGCCCGAATGTAAAGAAACACGGAGGAATATTCGCAGTGTTTTTATCCGAAATCTGAAACCTGCAAAAAGTGGATCAGCAGCGAAGAAAATGAAACCTTACTATTTAAATGAAGTCATGCAATTTACACTACAATTTATTAAATGGAAAATTCGGAGGTGGCTCTATTTTATCAAAACTTTACACCAATTGTAATCCCAGAACCCGATGATTCAGAAATTGTGATCCCAGAATCTGATTTAAACGGCGAAAAATTTGACTTATCTTAAGTTACCCACTATGTATAAGTAATAAATAAACATATATTATGTTTTCTTACCTGAGCTTTATTAATATTTTCCCTCGATACTGACACACTCCCGCATAGTTAGATTTTTGTAATGGATACTAGGGGTCAATATTTGCACCAAGTTTAAGTAAGTATCCTTCGACATTCAATTAAACTTGTTGTCATCATTCTCATACAGTTCCTTGGCGGCAACGAATGCCCTACAGTTCAGATTTTTTTCGATGTATGGGTGAACCCAAATTCTCCTATTACATCGCTTTTTATTCTATTATCTTCGTCGCTAGAATCGCTTGACATCGTGTTTACTGAGCGGCTGCACGTGAAAAATGATTAAGTTCAGTATATTTCGGGTAGCGCCGTGTACGGAGACCAGCATTAAAAAGTTGTATATCAGCAGGGTACTTGTGGTTGCGTCACAATTACGTAGATTGTCAGTATCTCCATGAAAAGAGGCCCTTAGTGTAATAATTTTTCATAGTGTGTATAAGATGTGATTGCGCGAGAGATTGGTGAGTTTTTTGCTGCATTAGTATTATTGGATCCTATGTGAAAAAGTGAAGTGTGCCTGGTACGCCTCATTGGAACATTTAAACCAATGACAGGTAGCAATTCGGGACTATCTATTTTATTATTAAGCAGGTTATGTAGAAACATCAGATCTGACAATGTGCGTCTTTTTTGTAAAGATAACATATTATTTGAAGTTTTGTTGTATTTCTTGAGTAAATGTTTCGAAAATTTATTCTGTATACTCTCTATTAAATCTATGTATACCTAATATTGAGGATTCCATATGGTGGAAGCATACTCCAGTGGACTTCTGACCAATGAACAGAATAATATTTGCAGAGTCTTAGAACTTTTAAAAACTTTACATATTCTTAATAGAAAACCTAGCATCTTATAAGATTTTGATATAATGTACAATTCAATGTACTTATCAAATATTAGTTTGCTATCTAAATGAACACCTAGATCTTTAAATGTAGACAAATATTGTAAAGGTTTATTATTCAAGTTGTAAGGATAGAATAGAAGTAACGCGTCTCCTTGTGACAATAAAGTTCCAAGCTACAACCTGACTGATGTATATACGAGCTTTAATAATAAACTCAACGAAAGATAGATTTGCATGAATGTGCAACCTGACTGATGTGTATACAAGCTTTAATAATAAACTCAACAAAAGATTTACATCAAAGTGTACACTGGCGCTTCTAATACAACATCACTTTTGATGATTTTATAGTTTTTTTTTTAGTGCATATATGACTGATCCAATGCCTAATTAAAACTATCCAAAAATATAATGGTTAGCTTAAGTCCATATGTTTTTACGGTCCGGTAATAAACAGCACTAAAGTTAGCTGCAAGTTGTTCCTCGGCTAATCACATCTAGATCTTTAATTGAATGTGATTGGTTAAGAACAACATTCTTATGGCGAATCAGCAAACCAAAAATTTATTCATTGTATATTGACGAATATATCATTTATTCATATTATTTAATATATCAAGATATTGTATTTTAAATGTAATAAATGGCACTGATAATAGGTACATATATTATTCAAAAATAATGTTGTGTTTAGACAGATATACAATAGATTAAACAAATCACATAACAACAAGGGAAGAGCAAAAATACATTAAAAATACACAATTCTACTGGAGAAAAATATTGTATCTTTCTAGGATAAGGGAAAACAAGCTCATTTCAAGAAAAGGGTCAAAACACAAACTAATTTAATAATTAAATATATGTAGTGGATTCCTAATTCAGGGAATTTACAGGGGGTTAAGGCACGTACTTGAAGTTTTTTTTTATTTAAATTTTTTTTTTAATAAAAAATCTGTAGGTATTGGACAGTTAGGGTCGGGGTGAGGGTTTTTTTGGTTACTCGGCTGAGCAAACACTGATGACATGTGGAAGATTTTTTGTTGTTTTGAGAAAAAAAATTTAATAGTCACACGAGAAAAAATTACTTTTTTAACGTCAAATAGTGTCAGGAATCAATGGTTAAAGTAAGTCAATAACGTCCCTTAACATCTTGTATATTGAATTACATATTTTTAACATATGCAATTGAATGACAGTGAAAACGTTTGTGAAGATATCTTTCAGGCACGTAAAGTTATTTATTTAAAACTTTAAAAATGATGTAATTTAATGAAGTGAACGAACAATAAGATGGTTTCACTGTACTGCTTATGATTTATTATTCACATAAAATACTAAAAATAAAATTTGATTATTGTGATAAAAAAAAACCATTTGATTAACATAAACTGTTTAGACATAAAAAAATGGAATAATGTAAAATGTAAAAACATTTCAAAAATTTTATAACGAATAGAAAAATGTAGCTCAGAGTGTTGTGCCGATAAGAAAGAGGTCCTGGGTTCGATTCCCAGTTGTGACTGTTACCTTTTCATTTTCTGTGTGTTGTTCTGTTTTATGCTCCATAAAACTTCTTCTTCAATGATTAAATAATATAACATTGATGTGCACATAACCTTCAAGAGATATTCCAATAAAATTAATAATAAAGTTTAATTTCTTGCTCGCAGACGCTAAATTTTCGCCGCCGTGCACCAGTTGATTCTATTTTCATAATAACTTACTTGTTTTTAGCAAAATGATGTTTTTGAAAATTGTACCGTCTTACCAGATAATGAGTTCATACATCATCATCATCATCACTCTTGGCACTACAACCCCTGGTGGGTTTTGGCCTCCTCAAGAATCTTCCTCCATTCGTCACGGTTTTGAGCCAGCTCTCTCCAGTTAACAATCTCCAAGGTGGATAAATCTTTGAGGATGTTGTCGCTCCATCTTAAACATGGTCTTCCCAGGCTCCTTCGCCCTGTCGGTCTCGATTTCAGAAGGGACTTTGGTGCTTGATGCTCAGTCATGAGTTCATACATTTATCAAAAACAGTATATAATCTTCCGTAAGTAGTTTCCACAGAATTGGCTTACAAGAGATTTAAAAATGACATGGGTTCCCAAACCTTGATTAAATAAGCAGATATGTATTCTGAAAACCCAACGAACACTTACCCTGAGAGCTCCAGCATGGACCCTCTCCTTGTCTGTCCGCGGTGGGGGCCCTGCATGATACTGGCGGGGCGACTAGCCACACCCAGCGGGTCCGAGTGGCCCATGTCTTCCATCAGCACGACGGCGGGCCCCGTCACGCTGTAGCTGCGCGTGCTGACTAGCGGGGCCCGGTGGGGCGCCGGCTCCCCGTGCAGGCTGCCCTCCGACCCCGAGGGCCCCGCTGCCCCCACTGCACCGGCCCCCGCCGAGCTCGAGCTCTCTCTCCGGAAGAGACCTATTATGGACTTGGCTTGTTTAGGTTGCGCAATGCCGCCTAACATGCGCAATCACACAGGAGAAACCAAACCTCAACGTGAGAACACAATGGTGCAGTTAATAAGGATGCATGCCGTGCACGCTACACTCAATTATAACAACTAAATATCTGACAAATAAATGTAGAAAAAAACTAGGATGCTGCAACCCTTCAAATTACTTTAACGGCAAAATTAAAATAATTCATACCTTGTTCGTTCATAGATAGCGGAAATTTAATTATTTTAGGAAAAACACTTTTTGCAAGTTATGCTGTAAAATATTAAGATGAATTATTCTTTGCAGGCGCAATCAACTATCATTTTGGGAGGGGGGTATGGGTACCGCCGCCCAGGAAACCATTTATTGGAACGCCTCTGCCATGCGTCACCCCAAGTGGTTAGATATATAGCAGGGTGACCATTGAACGAGCAGATTATGAATTATTTTTAATTTAACCTTAAATGGCAACACCAAAATGTATTCAAAGGATAAAAAAGTATGTAACTCCTTTTAAATGCACTATGGTACATAACAGAGCATTCAAAAATTTATAAAACTTTTCGAAAGGAAATGCTTCTACATTAATTTAATATTCTAACTTGTTATTTTTTAACGCTTTGTAAGCAAGATAATGAGTGAGGTTGTCTCCTACGAAGAAATTTAATGTTATTTATAAATGTATCTTATTATTAGTTAGACCAACTTGAGGACAAAACTTTTTCAATTTTTGGAATGTACTGAAAGGTACCGAAGATATTGACTGTCAAAATGTTGATATTTGCGGCTGACCGAAGAGAGTGCGACATTACGGTACAAGCGCAACAGCACTGCAGCAACAGCCATTCGAATTATGAATTGTACTATGTGTGACGACACCAGACACAATTGCATTCATTTTATCAATGTTCACTTCGAAAGCTCATAACTACATCGCTTTTGGAGATATTAAAAAAATAATTTTACTGTTGATAAAACTCTTTAAATACAATTAGATTTTCATAAAAATAAAAAAGGAGACAATCTCGTGGCATGGAAAAGTTTTACATTAGTATTTTTGAAAACTCAAATCTGCCGAGCGTTTCCGTATCTTTTGTGGGATCGTTATTGGATAACGGACGTTATCTCCTGTCAGATTTGTGTGATTTTTACATACATACTGTCACATATTGCCACAACACGGGCGTGTGCCTAAAAATCTAATGAATGAAGAAAACTTAAAAAAAAAAACAAATTTTGGTTTAGATCGATTTAAACACACATTCCTGCCAGTTTGCATGATTATTTATTAATTTAATGTACGTTGTACGTAGAAAAAGCAAATAACAGCCAAAATAATCACACAAATCTGACAGGAGATCACGTTCGCTGTCTAATAACGGTCCCACAAAAAATACGGAATCGCTCGGCTGAATTGTACTATAATTCGTTTGAAAATCAGTGTTGCCATACTTTATTCAATTTCTACATTGCATTGTCAGACTGCACCTACAAAGTGTGCTTTAGATGTATGATTAGTAAGAATCAACTCAGCATTAAGTAAATACTGCAATATATTTAGTTAGTAAGAAATAAACAAGAGAATCTGTCGTCATATGTGAAGTTCTTCTCTTTTATTGTGGGTTTTAAATTATGTACTTTAAAAGGTGATTTTATAAGGGATGCACATTATTGTTGTGTATAAGTTAAATGCTAAGCAATAATTACTACATAATATAATACAAGTAAGTGTGAATATACATATTCATTATCTAATTATAATAAAAAATATAGTAAATTTAAATATAAAATGATATTTCTTTATAACATGTAGGTACTTCTAAGGATTGTATTTAATTCGTTGAAGTCCATTTAATTTTCTTTTAAATTGAATGTAAATAAAATTTAATAATTTTATTAAGTTCCACAAGTATTTTAGTTTTTATTTTATTTATTATTGTGACAGCAGTTTGGCATTTAAGGCCATTTTCAAACTGTGGTTAGGCCATGTTGATATGACTTATTTATATGATTCAATTTATCCCCATCCAATTTCAATTTTTATAGAGCCTAAAATGATTTATTACCGCTTAAACCGATTTACTGAGAATATAATTGTGTCAATATATTCACTATTTTGTGTGGTACTTTGTTTTCCCCACATTAAATGGTAATGAGTTCTTAATAGTTTAATAATAGTGTGATTGCTATTGACTTATTTAAATGAGTTATATTGTATAATAGTACTGGGCGTTAATTTAATTGGGCGTTTAATTCCATCCAACGCCAACGTCGTTATCGTTGGCGATTTTCAACTGTTGAAAATAACTGTTAAAAATAATTTCGACGTTGACGCAACTATAAAATAGATGCGCGACAAGCCGTACAATCAAACGTCAAACTAAACGTATAGGAGATCGACACGATACTAAGTCAAAAAAACAAACGAAAAATAGATCAAAATCGTATTAGGGAATCCCTTTTAACGGGTTGCCCGGATCATTGATGTATAATTATTATCTCTATGCCCCACACACGTAATAATAATCCTATAATAACATTGAAAGTTGAAACTGTTGGAAGACGTTGGTTTCGGTGTTGAAAACATTACCCTGTTGAAATCAACGCATTTAACGATTCAACTGCCTAATAAACAAAAAGGGTTAAGAGTTTGCACTTCGTGAACAACATTACTAGATATTTCAAATGGTCTTTTGGTAATGCACGTACCTACTGCACGTTTTTTTTTTATTTTCCCATCCAATACGGCCAATACGTAGCGCCAGGGGACAAACAAATTTATCAACGACAAGCAAAAAATAACCTACGTCCGATATTAATTATCAATAGGTTATTTTTTGCTTGTCGTTGATAAATTTTATTGAATCGTTAAAAGTGTTGAATAATATTTGCATGTAGGTATTATATTACAACTGTTGGCGCTAATTATTATCAACAGCGTTGGACGTTGAAACAATATAACTATTGTTTCCAACGGCTAGTTATATTTTGATTCAGTACTATTGTATAGGTCTAGTGAACATACTGATAAGCGGGGAATATTTTTTTTTCCTTACTTTTCATTAGTGTTATATTAGGATAATTTGTTCGTTTCGATTTCCAATTTTTTAAGTAAATTTTATCTAAGACCGTTTCTTTCTATCTGTAAGGTTTTGGTTTAGTATAATAAAAAAAACTAAAATACTTGCAGAACTTAATAATGACATTACTAAATTTGATATACATATTTTTTTTTTTTTTAAATCTACAGAAGTGTTAAAATGGACAAAGGTTTTTAACAGCCTTTTATTGTTTGATAAATAAGCAATGTTAAAAAGGCGATTTAAATAACACCTCAATGGCTAATGTGTTTTAGCGTTCTGTTAACACTTTTTACCCTTCAAGTGAAATGCATTTATTGAAGTCAGGTGAAAAGCAGATGTATCAGAAAGGATAAAAAATTAAATCGGTAATAAGCTAAAGCATAAAACTCGTACACTGATGAAATTTTTTAATAGAACATGAAGTCTATTATTTTCCATCAGCAGATTCAATTGAAAACGATAAAGAACAAAAACAAATGACAAAAATCGTCTTAATCATCATAATCTTCTTCATCATAATAAAATATATAAATTTAATTTAATTTAAAAAAATAAATAGTAAGCACAAAGTTGCGGAAAAATGAACATTTCACATTGAATTTTTGTTGGGCTATTAATGAAGCTTAACAGCTTTACTGCCAGCCTTCGAAAACTCAGATATTATGTAAACTTGGAAAGGTCTGTCACCCGTAATCAGCACGTAATAATCACGTTAAAACTACAGTAGGTAGTCAGAAACCTTACTAATAATTTTTTTAATTATCAATAATTTTTTTTTTTAAATACAAACATTCCCGGGTTACGAATAATCTGGCAACATCTGAAATCTCCTACTACCATCACAGTAAGCAGAAAATGTTGCTTGTGTAGTGACGGAGGACTTAGCCAGCTGAGGAATTGAACAAACGACGCTTGGATGGGACCCAAACGCGATGTCAACTCAGCCACTGACTTGTCAAATTCATTCAAGAACAATGCCAGCATAAAAACAACATGTTGCGACAATTGACGGATGAACAATAAAAATATAGCAATAAAAATTGCATTGATGCACACGCCAATTAGTGGGTGCGGAATTTCTAGAAACATTTTAACAGTGTCATAATAATGGCGGATTTCGCAGGAACCTGTTAAATTTTTTTTTTAAATTTGGAAAATTTTTTTGAGTTTATCGTGTGTTTATTTGCTTTAAAATAGATTAAGCTGAAACTTGGTTTATAGATATAAAATGATCTAGTTAATCGATTCTGCTAAAAATAAATTAGAATATCAGCTGTTTGGAAATTTAAAAACATTATAAGTGAGATTTAAAAAAATCATTAAAAGTTGGAAATTTTTTGGGGGATTTAGCACCAACCGAGGAATGTAGCTGAAGGCGAGTTGTACGCCAGGTACTCCTTGTTGGAGGCCCACGAGGGGAACTCGCTCTGCTTCAGACCGGCGATACCCTCGTCCTCGCGCTTCCATGGCAACATGGTTTCCGTGGCTGTCGGGGTGCTGACCCGGGTGGGGTCGTGCGGGGCATATCGGTCTGGAAAGGTTAAAATGGACATCTGTAAAATCGGTGAAGATAGATTGACAAATCATAGAACAATGGATTTTTTTCATAGAAATGTTTTTCAATGGACTTAAAAAAAATGCTTGGTTGACAAATATATTATTTCAGCAAAGTATTTAGAAACCTTTATCCTATTTAATTTATTTATTAAAATGAGTTATGAAAGATAATACATTTATAAGATCTGTACAGACCTTTTAAGGAGCCAAACGGCACCTGGCACTAGTACAAAACTTAAGGGCGCCGTCAAGAGCGGTGTCGTTCGACCCTAAGGGGGGGGGGGGGAGTTTCGACCCCTTATATAATCCCTTAATATTCTTTGATTACTTCTTTTTATGACACAATATTCAAAATAACAAAGATAATTATTATTAATTCGCTGCTTATACATGGTGTCCGGAAAATTGTGGTCCAAGCAAGAAATTGGTGGAACTTCATAACATTTGGAGTCCAATTTGTGGTTTAACTTTTTTGATTTAAGCTTCAATGGAAGATGCTTCAAGGAACTAGTCATTGATCCCCAGCACCGGTGCGTAGTCGGAAACACGCTCCCTTTATATGTACATGGTTGACATTTTATAAATGACAAATATTGACATATTTGTGAATTCAGAACGGGTCGCTTCTATGACTTGTTCATGAGATCAACAGCTCGGCTGTGGAAAAATTTGCCAGCGTCAGAGCTGTGTTTCCTCCTTCCTACAAAATGGGTCTCTTCAAAACTCCTGTGTGGAGTTACTGTAAAAAAAAAGCTTTTGCTTTCGAGTAAATTGAACACAAAGTTGGAAACTTTTTAAAAAGTTTTTTTAAGATTTTTTATTAATTGAAATGTTTGTTATATGAATTGAGGATTTTTTAGGGATACTCTCAGCTGTTCACTGTTTTTTTAAAATCGTTGAAACCTTAACCTGACTCCAAAATATTTATCCCATCAGTTGCCAAAAACAAAATCAAAATGGAAAATAATTTACTTTTTTGGGTTCTGTGTGTGACGAATATTCACCGGTTTCCATCTTGTACCACTAGTTTCCGGATACCAAGTACAACAGTTTAACCTTATCATCATTGCTTTGTCATAATAAATTTTAAAACAAGTTAAATAAATAGTTAAAAAGGGTTATTGGATACCGCATATTACGGAGAGTTTAGTTGATTCATGGGGGAAGATGAAGAAATATTGTATGTTTCTCAGAGGCGTCACTAATTTTGTAAGCGCAAAACCTGTTTAGTGACGCATCTGCAAGGAAACTGACCTTCTGAGGCTTTAGACAGTCTTCTCTCATCTTCCTCTAATATGTCTTCCTGAGGCACTGCAAGGAAAACACATCATTATCTATATAAATCTATTTTAGTGAGAGAAATTAACGAGAAAACATATTTTAATTTACAGTTACGTGCAAACTTCATGCGCATGCTCATGAGATGATTATTGTGATAGAAATAAAATATTCTTAAATAAAAAGCAACAGCATAATAATATTATTGATTGTTTTAAAAGCTTTTACATCATCAAATACTATTATTTATGGCAAAGTACCCAATAACCGGCACCAAGGAAAAATAAAAACTTAACTTATTGTAACTTTACATGGTAACTTATGAATATTATGTTATAACTTTGTCCAATGAAAAAGCAATACATTTCTGAAGATCAGTGAAATAAAAAATAAAAATATTAATACTTTATTATTATTAAAGAAAATAGTAAGTTTATTGTGAGTTATTTTTGGGATATTATGCCGTATTGCACTATATCCTTCTTTAGCCAACATTTCAAACAGCGTTACAGTGTCCATCAACAGGGCAGATATGTAATCTATTGTGGTGAAGTGTGTGCTTATGCGATACCGTATTGCCAGTCTCTAAGAGCTAGTTATATGTAGTAGCTATTTTTAAATCATAATACCAGCTCTTAGAGGCTAGCAACACAGTACCGCATCTAAATACATAAGCACACACTTCACCACAAATGATTACATATCTGCCCTGATAATTTATGTTTGCCTGACCTATTTGTCAGTTAAAATGTTGGCTAAAGAAGGAAGGAGGTAGCGCCTGTACATAATATCCCAAAAATAAATCACAATAATACTTTTGGTTGTTAAAATCTACAATCATACCAAAATAATATGTTGTTTATGACACCAAAAACTGATGATTCCAAACTCTATGGCCAGATTAGGAGAAGATTTGACAAAAATATAACCACTCTTTTACAAAATCTGCTTTCATTTTGGATTAAGACTAATGTTATGAAATATATTGTAATATTATGGAGGCTTATTCAATGGTTTTTATTGATGCCCTGCCAAATATTGGGTCCATCACCTTATGTGCAAACATAATATTGTAATACCTATCCATTTATACTTTGTAATTTGCAGGTTTTTGGAAATGTGTTATGTAATACATATTAAGCCATAATCATACTAGCTGCTAGTGGCATGCCACCATTTGAAAACAGCTGAATGATTTTGTAATTATATTAAAAGAATATTCAAACATATGATATAAATAATATATGTATATGAATGTAAATATTATTATGTGAAGCATGTATGCATAAACATATGGGTATATTTTTTGTAATTTTGACAAATATCATGTCATTTAGAAGCGTGTGTCCAAAGTGGTGGGAATTTGTTTGTGTAAGAGGTACTTAGAACCTATTTGGATAGAATGGTATGTGAAGGAAGACATACAATAGGAGAAGATGAAAAAGAAAGTTGTTCTAGAATAAAATTGTGCAAAAGCAGTACATAACATATAATTTTATTTTAATACATAACTCAAGAGCTGGAAAGAAAGATAAGTCAAATAATAACTAATACAATACATGCTTAGATATTTAATACTTCCACCTCAATAAACAATGGTCACATTATTACAGTGCATTCCAGGGACATATTTAAAATGGTATTGATTAAAAAATAACACCAACGAAAACAATTAATATTTTTTTATTTTTCTAGCAGGCCAAATTCACATTGCAAAATTTCAGCATGCTGAAGATTTTTTTTATTAATCAATCTGTTTTTCAGCATGCCACACATTTGCATGGGTAAATGTGACCTCAAAAATCTAGTCAAAAGGTAGTTTAAATAATATACTTCTTTGAAAAATTCTAAATTTTCTAAAAATATTATTATTTTATTTCACACACGCAGGAATTCACAGCAGAATTTGATTTAAGATTTTAAAAAACATATTATTAATTTCGTCTTACGATTATGTACATTTATTTTCTGAACACATCTTCTTGAAAGTTAGAATTTTTCGATCATCACCTTTGTTCATTAATGTTTAGATAGAATCATTAATCTAATGATTAGATAGAATTGCATGTAATAATAAGTCCCGAGGGAGTGCACTTTGCCAACATACATTACCGGATAATGGGAGTGCATGCAAGAGGGTCTTAGCACGAAGACACGCTGTTCTATCAATCTGTTAATGAATTGTTAAAATATCATTTCAGAGGATCTGAAATAGGTCAATCATAAGCTTAGTTCTATAATAAAACGAAATTTGGAACACGGTAAAAAACAAGACGTCAAGAAACTGTAGGAATTTTTAATGAACAGCCTGTAAACAGACAGACTCATAATATAATTAGACTAAATATTCCAATATTAAAGAAGATCTGGTCAGACAGTAAACAGATACGAAATGACACGATAACAAGATAATCTGTTGATATAAAAATACATATATACGTACTTACTAATGATAATTTAAACTTGATTTTATTCCTAAACATAGAGGTATTTATGTAGAGAATGCCCTTTTCACTAAAAAATATTGGAACAACTGACATTAATAAAATAAAAAGTTGCAGCAATTGAACGATCTATCTATATCGACGTAGCGCAGCGGTAAGACGCTTGATTCGCACACCAAAGGTCGCGGGATCGAATCCCGGCGTGGAAAATAAATTTTATTTGATTAATTTGTGTTATTTCACAATTTATCCATTTAAAATAATATATAGTATATTTACGGCACGTTCCAGAGTGGAAGATACTCTCTGTATCGCCCTGGTGTAAGACCACCATTCAGAATTGAAACGTTGCTTAAAATGGCAGTAGCCGTGTTTGGTGACCAGATCTGAATAGCCAGGTACTTCCCCACCTTCCTCTTCCCTATCTCCTTCCCCTTCCCACTACCCTCAGCCTCACAACATACCCCAATTGGGGATGCCATAGTCTCACTGGCTTCAGACGGGAGCAGTTGAGACTCTTGTGCGGTATTCATGTAAAAAAAAAAAAAAAATTCTTATAGTAACAACAAAAATAACCTCGATCAAACTTAAATTTCATTCAATTTGTTCAGTGCTAAAAGTCAAGCTTTGGCGAAGATAATACCTCTATGGTGAATAATAATAACAAGTCTAGAAGAAAAAACCAAAAGAGAAAGAGCAAACAATAGAAGGAACAATAATAACATTGGCAAGGTTTATTTGCTTGTAGTTTAATCGCAATGCGATGCGTACTCCAGGAAGGATGCAGCTGGCTGGTATGGACTTAGACGTACCAAAGTTGTAAGAGGAGCGGTCCCTCCGCCACGGGAGCGACTTCTCCACGGCCGTGGGCAGGATGTCCTCCAAGGAGGTCTTGGAATACTGCTTTACGAGGCGCGCCTTTAGCGGGTTAAACCCCGGCAAGTTGGCAATCTGATTAATCAGCGAGCTGCTGTTCTCTTTGTGTGAGGAGGTGGGGCTGATGTCCTCGATATAGCCTGCGACGTGGGGTGGGCGCGCAACAACCACAATAAAGCAGAACAGAAGAACAAACAATTCACAGTCAATACAATTACCAAATGCATTCAACAACACACAATAACATCGGGGATTATTCTAAAAGTCTCTTTTAGAACATTCGAGAACCTCTTTTGGAACATTCAAGAACCTCTTTTAGATAGTTATAGAAACTTTGTTAAATTAGAGTTAAATTTCTTGGCTTCAATTTTTTAACAATTTTTATAAAATGAAGGAATAAATAGTAACATGAAATGTTAAATATAGTGTAAGACTAATCACTAAAAAGGAATTTTAAATTTTATAGTATTATGATAAAAAAATCTTACTTTTAACTTATTTGGGATCAGATCGGTTTCACACTGTTATTTTCAGTCTGACATATTTTACAGGTATTTTTTTTTAAACACATTTTATGTTATGATATATTTAACATTTTGTGCTGTTCTGTAGGTGTCGGATCAATGCCAACTGAGAATAAAGTCAACGCAACACCTTTTTGAAAAGTCATTAAAGGCTATGAAAAAAGTAATTTTAAAATTGCCCATAACCCTAACCTAACGTAATCTATTTAACCAATTAAAAAAAAAAAGTTGGTTTCATTCTGAGTTGTCCGGTCACCGTAGGTGTCATAAATAATATTCTAGCTTAAACATGCAAGTCAATTGTCTTTTTTCTTTTTTTTTAAGAAAGACAAACATTCTCGGGTTACGAATAACATGACAATATTTGAAAATCTCCTATTACAATCACAGTAAGCGGAATTTTTTGCTTGTAATGGAGGACTTAGCCAGTCCAGGAATCGAACAAGCGACGCCTGGGTGGGACTCAAACGCGATGCCTTCTCAGCCACTGACCGGTCTTTAGCAAAGTGAAACTGGTCCAGTCCCAAATGAGTAAAACATATTTAGGTATAATTTTTTTTATTCATAATATTATTACAATTAAATTCCACCATGAGTTGACAGTTTTAAAAATTGAAAGGATATTCATTTCTTTAGTAAAAACACAATTAAATCAAATTGTTATATACAATAATAAATATTTAATGTTATTGTGATACAGACTAGATAAATATGTAGATCATTAAATATTATAAACATATTACAAATTATGTTTTTAGGTATGGAGAAATACAGAATGTTATGTTGTGTGTTAATTAACATTGTAAATATATTTTTAATGCATTTGGTAACAGAGGGTTAGTAAGAAAAATAGACAAAGCCGAATAAAAGTAGTGTTAAGTTGTTGGTAGGTATTTCCACAAGCGCGTAACCAACACCTTCCTATGCAAATGCCCAGATACTGACAGCCAAGATGGCTGCCCATCTTGTTTAAACATATTTACTTATAAGTACAAGTGAATGTTTAACTATTTATTCAAGTCATCCCTAATAAAAAAAACAGCCAAATATGAACATTAAAGAAATAATGAGTTTATCTCTTTGGAGCATTTTTGGCCACCTTTTTTCCAATTCACAAACACCCTCGAGTGTTCACTGGCCAAAATGTGGCCGATTTAAAGAGATATTTTAAAACATTTATTGAAATTATTTCAAAAATTCCTGCGCACTACATAATTCGATTACCCACACAGATAACTATGTAGTTTCACTTTATAACAAGAGATGTCTTGCATCCCTTCTGAATTATATGTTATTAACATTTCGCAAACTGAAATTATTGAAATATAAAAATTCAAGTTTGAATTTAAATTTATATCTACAATTATCAACGAGGCAATAGCCAACCTATAGAAGTCATAATATTTAATACTCTCCAAATAAGTACTATGTACGGCAAATTTTAAATGATTAATACACACAATTCATGCGTTTATAAATTTAACTATTTTTTTATAATTTTTTTCCGAATCCTAAAAATATGGGATGAACAGTAAAATGTATGTGCATTCAATGGCTCTTTAACACTATACACAGTTTATGTATACCTATATTAAAATTTTAAGGTATGATTTTTTGAAGAAGGGCAGGAAATTTCCAAACTGAAGGCACAAAAATTTACGAAGTTAAAATCAATTATACAGCGGAAGTCTTCAGTGGTTATGGTACTTTTCACAGTTCCGATTTACAGTACGGTGCATAAACCATTCTTAAAATATTCTTAAAAATATTACATTATGTTACAATGATTTGAGTTACATAGTAAAATTGTTGATAATTTACTAAAAGTTACAAAAATTAGAGTTTTTTAGAAAACAGAGGGGCTCTTGCTAAACTAACACGAATCTGTATGTATGAAATTGCAAGCAAATTGTATATTGTTGCTATTAGTCAGGCATTTACATAGGAGGGTTAGAGGTATAACTCGGTGTATCAGTGAAGGAGTTCTTCAGAGTTAATGAAGAGGGACAGAGAGAGGAAAGGGAAAATCATTGAAAACCATGCGAAGTACAGTTTAAACTGAGCTCATACAGCCCAGCTAACGGCCCACCTGCAGTCAGTTCAGGAAGAGAAACGCATGCCAACACTTAGAAAGATGCTCCACTCACGGCATATATAGGTAAATACATACATACAATGACATTACAAACTTATGGACACGTTGTAGAGATCTCAAAAGAGACAAGCGAAAGATATGGTAATTACTACACTTTTGCCCAAATATGCCAAAATGCCCTCGTGTGTGATGAGAATGTGTTTCCATTATACGACAAACACTAGTAAAAGCAAGGAATAACATGTCATTTGTAAATACACGCAAGTGACTTATTGTTATAAAAACCACAATTATTTCAACTGTTTACTGAAGATTTTAAGCACCATTAGAGAAAGTGAGATAGCAAATGTAGCAACACATATGTACAATAAGGACAATACACTGGCAGTAGGTAGCAGTTCATATAGCGTTCCGTCTTCATCTTAGTGAAGGCAAGTAAGTGTAGTGTCATCTCGATCACACCGCAATGTAGAATTTAGTATTCGACACAACTTTTAAGTGTGAAAACACTACCCAGTCCTTATATTTCTTTTAAACTGCATTATAATTCCGATGGTTGTGGCACAGCAATGACACAAAAAAGGCAATAAACATAAATTCCTTACCACAATAATGTGAGACAAAGGATGAGACAAACAATGTATACATGTCTGCTTTCTCCAAAGGAAAAAAGTAATCATTTTCTTGCATCTCCCTTACTAGTATTAATTAAATGGTGACCGGCCAACTTAGAACGAAACCAACTCAGAACCACCTCCGAAATGTCATTAAGAGTGATGATAAAAAAAATTGGTTGAATAGGTTAAGTTAGGTTAAGAAATGAGATGTCACGAGTTCGCAAGCCATTGCCGTACCATTTCTGTGGGAATTATAAATGCAGCCAATAACACAATTCATTGTTTGAATTAAGAATTTACTGGAAATGTTGTAAATTTTTTGTTACTTGCCACATTTGCGTTAACTTTGTACTAATAAAATGTCTTAAGTTTGTAATGTTATTGCATGCGTATAATATTATATTATGTAATTAATAAATAATAAAGAAACATATTAAATGTCATATTATAAATAATACACAGAATTTTTTTTTATCAAAAGCACACTTCATTATGGTGGTAGTGATGGCTTGTAAAGGTTATTGTCCCTCTCTTGAAAGGAAAAGATATAGGTACATATGTATTACAAACATTTTTGCAAATTCTAAATGGTGGTGCTCTGGTGGATGAAAGAAACATGATGTGCACCTTTTGTAAGCTTTGAGTGAGAATAACTTTAAATTTTGCTTATTTAAAGCAAATTCATCATAAACATCACACCGTTTGATGTTAGATATTATACACGGTGTCCGGAAACTAGTGGACAAGCGGGAATCTGATAATCTACATCACATAATCAAATAGAGAATCCACAACTCCTTTTTTTTCGATCTAAAATACATATATTTTTTTAAACTTATTTAAATTGTTATTCGGCAGCTAATTGGTTAAAAAACTTTTGGAGCCAGGACTATGCGTTTTAAAAGACAGTAAACAGAACAATATTTACATAATATTAGAAAATTAAGAACGAAGCAACTGAATTTTTTTCAAATTTGACTAAACCACGATTTATTCAAAAATGAAAGCTCAAATAAAAAAATAGTTATATGTACCACAAAATGGACTCCAAATGTGGTATAGATGCACCAGTTTTCCGCTTGTACTATTAGTTTCAGGTCACCATGTATAAAATTAAAATGATCGTAGTCACTAACCTTTCGTTGATACAAACAGCAAATGTGATTTGAGATTTACGTGGCCTTGTTGCGCTACCTCCTTCTTTAGCCAATTTTTCGGACACCATAACAGTGTCCATCATCAGGGCAAACGTGTAATTAATCTACATAAAGGCCATTACACATGGACACTACATGCTGTCCGAAACATTGGTTAAAGAAGGAGGTAGCGCAACGTGGCACAATACCCCAAAAATAAATCACAAAATTATACAGCAAATATTTATTTTTGCAATAAAATTATTGTTGCCAGATAAATTACAATACAAGGTTCACCCCGGATAGAACCAGGGTTCTGGAAACATGCTTTCAATATAAAATTGTAGAAAATTGACATGGAAAGAAAGCTTTAAAGAAAAGTTTTGATGTAAATGGTTGTTTCTGCAAAAATTTTAGATTATTTTTCATTCCGAAAATCAGTAATTAGTTATAACAACTTATAACCAACTTTCTAACCAACAGAAATGTGCAGATTGATTGAACTGATCCTTCAAACTTCGTGAAATTGGAAAAAAAGTCAATAAGTAAGTCAGATTTTGTAGGATGGTTTTGTATGTTCAATACGAATGCATGCATTTTAATGGTAAAAATCCTGTGATACCGAAGGAAACATTTGAAGTTGGTAGATACCTAAATTTCTTGTGGAGCGGTTTATATGGGATGGTTTATAATATATTATGTTTAATGATAAAAATAAATCAAGAAATAATAAATACAAATTACCATATTATAATATTATGTTAGTTAAAATAACCAATCATTCTAACATTAGTTCGAAAGCCAAATAAAATAAAGCCAAATCTAATTATTTTGTATTTTCTAAGAACTAAAAAGAGAACACTCCGCAACGGGAGCAAAGTAAAATGTAGACATTTTACTGAATGCAACACGAAACACAAATATAATAGTTTACTGAGCATTCAATTTAATTTAGACACCCAACACTAAAAATGTTAAGGGAGCAAATTATTCAAATCAGTCCAATATTAAAAAAAGTAGGTATTTAAAAAAAATTAAACAATAATAAATTAAATTATGATAGATGCTAACTTTGAAAATGATTATGTATGTAAAATAATATTTATATAATCGAACATTCTTCAAAATTATCACACTCATTACAATATCATGTTGAATGTATTATTTTATTTGTGAGTGAAGCAAATAATATAATCACACATATGTAAATATTTTACAATCCAATTTTAAATTATGTGTTAATGAAGTCACTAAAAACAATTTCGAAAGCTTTAGTAGTCTTCAATTCAGATGCAATCACACATAAATATGTAGAACGTTTTAGTTTATGTGTGGGTGAAGTAAATGAATGTTTTGTTTGTATATACATATAATAATTCACACTGTGCGATTAAATCAGGGAAATGTAACTCAATCATATGTAAAATATATAGAATGATTTAAGTTATGTGTGAGTGAAGAAGATGAATGTTTTGGTTGTATATATGTAACAATACACACTGTGCGATGAAGTCAGGAAAATGCAACTCAATTCAAATGCAATCACACTTAAAATATGTAGAATGTTTTAGTTTATGTGTGGGTGAAGTAGATGAATGCTTCATTTGTATATGTATATATAACAACACACACTGTGCAATGAAGTCAGGGAAATGTAACTCAATTCAGATGCAATCACACATAAAATATGTAAAATGTTTTAGTTTATGTGTGGGTGAAGTAGATAAATGCTTCATATGACTATATAATTATGTACACGGTGCGATGAAGTCAGGGAGATGTAACTTACATGCTGTTTTGGCGGTGAACATGATTCCTCCATCGTCTTCTCGTCCCAGAGGCTTGCAGTTTTCAGGTTCGTCCGAAGGCACTTCTTGGAGTGCTTCATCCATATAATCTAAAGAATGTGCAACACTGTTTTAGGAGGTGATACGACAGATCTACACATTGACTACCTACGACAGTAATGCGGTGCTGGGAACTCTTTTAAAGTTACATTAGAAGAAGCAGTTATTCTCAGCCTTTAGAATTGTTAAATCGATGTTATTGATAAAGAAAATATAAGAAACCTAATGGAAAGAGTTTTCTGAGAGTATTCAGAGTAGTCTGAAAAGAATATAATTCTGTAAACCAAATCGACTCCTGTATTTTTTACAACAATATTGTTGTAAAGATTATTGTTACAACAGGGTGACAACTACTTACCGACATTAAGTATTGAAAGAAGATAAACTAAGATGATCCATAGCACATGAAAGCAAGATAGTTCATATTGTGAACACAACAGCAATTCAACCATTACGGATTATGATAAAAAGTGAAGAAACGATATCGGTCTCTTCAGAACAAGCCATATTATTGAACATTTCAAAAATCGGACGGTAGAGGAAGGTTAGAAGACTGAGTAACGAAAATTAGAATCTTTTCAATTTGTGATATCCCAAAAAAGATTCTATGGTTGTACTGTTGTAAGAGTAGGAGTATATTATGTATGAGAAAGGGGCTAAAAAAGCTGAAAGCCGTCAACTCTTTCCACATAACATCAGTTGTTTAACAAGAGAGTTGTTCATTGTGAATGGGTGCCTCGCTCTTGTCTGCTGACTTTTTCAGTGATGCATTCATTATTCCGAATCCTAAAATTTCAGTGACAAACTGTTGAGAATTGACTGAAATTTTGCATAAACCATTTTGCTTGTAAACGTCTCAGTTATATCCGTTAATACTGTTATTACGTTCGCAAGTACCTGTCACCTGAAGAGTTGTAGCTTCATTGTAAAATTTACATAAGTGTGTCCAATTATTTTGATAAATTAGGCTTCGAACCAAGGAAGATTAAAATATTTTCCTTATCAATAAGCAACGGGCTAGGAAGCGCCCATGCTTTTACTGTACCATGGCAAAGTCATTCAACTAACTTAAAGACAGTTTTCTAAAGAATTGAAGAATAATTAAAATATATGTAGCATGTATACTTGATGGATTGACATATTCAATTTAATGAAGTTATTAATTTAACAGAAGAGAGATACATTTTAAAAAATTACGCATTTACTGTGACAGATATGATTTAAGTCAATCACTTGGAAGAGCAGTAATTGCGTGATTTGATATAATTTGTCTCAATATTGTAAACTTGGAGGAATATTTTTAATACCATGAGATTGAGTGTAAAATAACATATTATTTACAAATTTTACTTATGCCATAAGAGTTATTTTTTAAAACATTTCTTTCAGAATTAAAACACACAGTTAGGTACCTAGTGAATTTTTTTCTTCATAATCAGCAAGTTAAAGTGATATATTTATTTTTGTTAATTATTTATTGAATCAAATGGCTTCAGTGGTTCCAAAAATATGTTTGTATAAGAAGTTTTCATGCATCCAAGTATATCTTATTCTGAATAGATCGAAAGAGTAAAATACTTATGACCACTCAAGCGATAGAAACCTAAATATGGATATTTTAATTAATTCAAATGAATTTAGTATTAATTTAATAATTTTTTTTTAATAGCTAAAAAATATGGGATAAAAGGGAAAATCCAGATGGATTGATTGGCTTTAAACCATTTTAAGTAGTTCATATGATACCGTATTAATATATGGCGATATGATTTGTGTAATGAACTTTTGTGGCCGAATCGAAAACCAATCACCCGGAAATCTCTATCGCTAAAGTGGATATGTAATTAAGCAATTCAATTTATGTAACTCATCTACAATTAATTTAATCAACTAGTAAAGACTAAAGAAATAAGCTCTACATGCTTATAAAAAGATATATGTATTTCAAAAAACTACATTAAAACATAATAATTAGGTTCCTTCTACTATTGAAGAACATTTTTAGATAAAATTCAGAAAAAGCGATATAAATATAACCAATATTTGTTAGGCCAGTTTTTCAATGTAAGCATGTGAAAATTATGTTATTTGGTTAACATTAAAAAAACTGGCCTTAATGTTTTTATATATCTACTTAATATTTAGTTATCTACTTAATATTATATTATTTTGTGTGATAATGAGGATGAATGTTTGTAAAGCCAAAGTGTATACGGGCCGATATACCATCAATAAAGTTCAGAATCCATTTGCATTCTGTGCAACTTGTCAAATGAGTATTGGTTTCATGAACTGAAATCACAAAACATTTTCTGCACAGTATAACAAAAAGATTCTGTTTAATTCTAGTCAGCATTTCGGCACCCTCAAATTGGGTGTAAGTATAAATTTGTTAGTGAGCGAAAACATACATCTGTAAATTTTAAAAGAATATTCAATAGTCACCTTTGTTTTAAATCATTGATTAATTCGTTAATTAATCAACAGTAAGAAACCTAGAAACTCATAAGAAGAAGAGATAGGTGAAATTTCCCTAAAATAAATCTGTTTATGATAAGATATTTTTGATAATAAACTTAAAGTTAGTTGCAGCTATTAGAATTCTTTTCAGCTTAAACCCTTCTTTTGAAGCATTTACACCATATTTGTATATCTAAAACAAATTATTATTATATACCTAAAATAAAATCATTTTTTACTTTTAATTTTATTTGTAATCTTTACTTTATGTCTAACATACAAGACACTATAACAATGAATAATTATAATACAACCTTTATTACTACATATAACTTTCAACAACAGAACACAATTTTTTTTATATAAATACTAATTACCAACTCACTGATCAAACTAAAAAAAAATTCTGGATAACTTACAAAATAGTGGCAAATTACTGAATAATAATACCTACTGAAATAAGGTAGAAATAAACAACTGTCGCATAGGTAAAATCTTATCAAATCATAAGAATGCTCAAATCAATAGGTTGCGATGTTTCAAACTCCATTACATTAATTTGATGATCGTAAAATCGCCAATGAGCGCCATTTAAAATCTTTGACATTTAAAATGTGATAAACGCTAATTGTCGGCCCATTTTATCAAAATTGTGATCAGCTTTCGAGCAATGGTCATGTTGTTATGCTTGTCAGCTGAACAAATTTGAGAAAAGACACAGTTCAAATATCGAAAATTCAAAATGGCGCCGATTGTCGATTTGTTGTTAAAAATGTGGAGTTCCTTGATCGAGATTCCTACGAGATGAGGGAGATGTACTTCATGCAGAGACAGAGAGTGCTCAGAGGGATGCTGGCCAAGCCTACACACGACAGGCAGAAATGAGGTTAGAATGAGAAGTGTGGACTGTACCTAATCTATAGTACTTTTTTTTACCGTGCGTAAACTGTCTGGCCGAACCATTCTGCTGGAACTCTGGGAAGCTCACATGGTTTTGCTTCCCATCCTGAAAATATAAGGAAAACATTTATAAAATTATGTTAGACAAAACGGGCAACTACTCAATATGGACAGTGCAATCACTGAGGGAGTTGATAGGATTACTAATGGGACACTACCACTTCATGAGACACATACAGCTTTTGGGATAGGAAAACAACAATAGATGCAGGAAATGTGAAGAGAATCAAGAGACTCCAATACACCTATGGTGCCAATGTCCCGCCCTGATGGGAACAAGGCTCAGCCATCTGGAAAGACGCAATGTCGAACCAGGAAACAGTCAAATATCCTGGTGAAGAACTTTATAAAAGCGACTGTGTTACTGTAAAAGAAAGCAAAATGGGCCCATGGCCTTGTGTGCTCATAGGAACTACTTAAAGTGTCTCCGTTTTATCAATAAAAAATAAATAATGCAAAATGCGATGTTTTTAATATTTCAAAAAAAAAAAATTATAAGAAAGACCAACATTCCCGGGTTACGGATAACCTAACAATATTTGAAAGTCTCCTACTGCAACCACAGTAAGCGGAAAATGTTGCTTGGGTTGTGATGGAGGCCAGCCGAGGAATTGAACACATGACACTTGTGTGGGACCGAAATGCGATGCTAGCCCGACCACCAACCAGTTATTAGAGTGATACATAATACTCTAATAATTAGAGAGTTTTCTTTTCAATGTATTTTTTAATTTATTTGTTATACGTATTCTTCTGAAGAAGACACGGTTGTATCAGAAACTACTAGGCTTTAAACTCAAAGAAACGGAGTATGAAAAGACAACTAGTAGACGGAAGAGGAAATATGTAACAGGGAGCATACTGACCAGGTTGCATCTTCAACTTACTTTGTTCATCCTCTTACTCCTCTTGTGATGGTGCTTCCTGTCTCCGACCAATCGTCGGATATTCATATGCGTTCGGTAGTTGACTTGCGTCGACAGATCTCTGTCATTGACGGCGTGGCGAGAGTAACTGAGACGGCGGTGCTGGTAGACAAACAATACAACACTTTAATGCTGGAGCTGATTGCGGCACAAGCAAACACATACATGCGCACATCCATGCACCCATTGATATGCCATCGCACACACATACATACATGCAGTTGTACATGTATATATATATATCAATTCTGGGAATCAAATGCTTCTGTTTGGCTTAGGGAATATTGATATACATAAATGGATTTTATGTCAAAATGCATCTGAACGTTTATCTTGGATATAGGATTTATTTCATATAAACAAATTTTTTAAATTTGAGCACTTTAAACGAGTGTACAACATCTTCGACAAAAGTGGGTGTAGGGTTTAGTTGACAATCTATGTATAAAAATGGGTTTCGAAAAGGGAACTAGATTCACTTGTGGCTTTGTTATAATGTGAAATGGAAGATCTGGTAATGAACAGATTTAATTATTGCTATTCACAAAATTTAGCCTGGATGGCTTTCAGCTTACAGTTAAAATGTTTTTATAAAAAAATTGTCTTTCATGAATAATAATTATTGAAAGTCTTCATTGTGTATTAATCCATTTATCTCATATCATGACAATGAATTGTGTTATTACAAATAAAAATAATACCCTTCACTTATCTCTTTTCATGACAGTGAATTGTGTTATTACAAATAATAATAACACACTTCATTTATCTCATATCATGACAATGAATTACGTTATTACAAAAAAATAACACTCTTCATTTATCTCTTTTCATGACAGTGAATTGTTTTATCTCTTTTCATGACAGTGAATTGTGTTATTACAAATAATAATAACACTCTTCATTTATCTCATATCATGACAATGAATTATGTTATTACAAAAAAATAACACTCTTCATTTATCTCTTTTCTTGACAGTGAATTGTGTTAATACAAAAAATAATAACACTCTTCATTTATCTCTTTTCATGACAGTGAATTGTGATATTACAAATAATAATAACACTCTTCATTTAAGTTTTTCGATGATAAAGCTTTCAATGAACGACAAACATAATATCATATTGATTGAACACATTTATAAAACATGGAATCATGACATGAGCAATAAAAAATAGTACATGGATGAAAAAAAAAATTATGAGATTCAAAATATCAATTCTGCAATAGAGATGATTGTAAATTTCCAATAGTTACTTAATTGCTTGAATATGAACACAAAAAATGTCATGAGCATTAAAAAAATAAAGAATAGATGGATTTAAAAATAATACGAGTTGCAAACTATTGATTTGAAAAATATTTTTAAACTGAAGTAAGTGAAATATTTCCAATTTTTACGAAAGTTTACTTATTTTTGTTTGATACAAATTATGATCTAACACTAACTTTCTAAACACCAAAAAAACAATGTTATATTTAGATATTTTATTATTAATATTATGTATTTGAAAAGCCAATTGTTTGTTTATTTAGATTTTTTTTTTAATAAATTAAAATTCCTTTAATCTCAAAATACAAAGGCCAAATACTAAATGTTTGAAAACGAAATTTACTGCAAAAAAAAACAGTTTATCAAAAAATGCAACACACAAAATTCAAAATAAAACAAACGGTAAATTTTGTTTATCAATCATAAACATCAACAACCTAGCGTCGACACAATAAATAGGTTATTTTTAAAACCTAACAGAACATTAAAAAAATTATCTTTACGACGCACAGGGGCTCCGATTGTTTTACTCAAGGTCTTTATCATCTCTGATGATGCTTTTCAGGAAGTGGACTAACGAAACTGGGTCTTTGAGGGACCAGTAATGTAAAAGGGAGGACACACATAAGCTTGCAGGTTGCTTTAGAGCCGAACATAAGGTAGATTCATAAAAATTAAAATTGGAATGCGATTTACTGTGACTTCCATTTGTCCCGAAGACATTAGAGATGCTAGTTCTTTGGAGAACTTTCTAAAATATCAGTGAAGCAGATGCAGGATTTTCATGTGTGGTCTAATGATTCAAATGCGCATGTATATAGGAAATCTGACAGATGTAGTGCTCATTATTATGCAGTTTAGATTGTTCTTTCATCAGTAACTGCATAAAATATTTAGATTCAAATACAAAAACTAATATTTTGTTAAAAAGCACAATCCCTATTCTTGTGAAATATGTTATTTTTTGTGACCCTCTTACAAGGAACAGAACGTAGAATTTTTGGACAACACAAAAAACAAAACAATTCCAAATTATTAATTAAAAATAACTTAGGAATGTGATTTATTTTGCAATAATTGAAAATTGATTAAAGATAGTGTGCTTCTATTTATTTATTTAGGTATATACATTCTGCCATTTCGCAGAGTTTGTTAAAATGGGTGTTAGTTATCACGAAATCTAAATAACAGTTGATTATTTAAAGGTTTGCTTATTTCTATGTGATCTAAACTATGCGAGGTGTGTGAAAGCTTAAAAAAAAGATTTTGTTACACAATTGCAAAATAAATCCACTGTTTTTAAAATAAATATTTGAAAACTCAACAAGAATTGGATTTAATCTCGTTTGTAACCAGATTTAAAGATATAACATTTATCTATCATCTGATAATGGGAGAATTAAAGAGATTTATAGTAAACTATTTGATTCTAACCACTTTTTTCTTAATGAACAATAATTTTAAAAAAAAAATGTAACGCACAACACGGTTTCGGTCTATTTTTTTTTACTGCAAATGGATATTTTAAAACTCTATAACTCATGATGTAAATGATATTGTGAGCTGAAAATAATTGTCTTTACCTAGAAATTCTAGACAGAATAAGCGGTGGATATATAATGACACCAGAGCTCACCGTTCGAGAACTTTGAGTGGAACACATAAAGAGGTTTTTCACTGAAGGAGATAAAATAAGACAAAAAAATCCAAACATAAAATTTTGTAAACAATCAAATGACTATTTATTATTATTCAAAAATATGAATATCTGATCAGGAGGACAGTAGTTCACAGATAAATATTTACAATGCGTGTCGGTCTCGGTAATCTGTGAGAATGTTTAGAAACCTGTTTGGAAAGAAAATCAACTAAAAAAACTTAACTTAAAAAGCATCTGTACAAATAAACAAAGTAAAAAGCACAAACTCATTACACGGAAAACTGAACTTTCTTGGACTCACCTTCGATTTACTATCATTACAAGACGATAACTGTTGGAATGATAAAATAAACTCAAATTAGAAAAAGAGTGTCTCTAACCGACCTTACGCTCTTCGCCATTCGAAGTGTTTGCCAACAGAAGTGATCTGAAGATGCTAGCCACAGAATACCTAAGCTTAGCCATAGCGTAGCTACGGTATAACCATCGATCAACCAATGCACGAACATAGTCACCACGGAAAGACAATGAATTTATAAAAGCTGTTTCAATTTTTTAAAGGTTCTTAAGGAATAGAATAAAAATAACTGAGAGTTATGTGACTTTCAAATTATGTGTATTGGTTTTCAGGAACAAAACTTTTTTAGTCTTGTCAGAACTTCAGGTTATTTTGAATTTTACCTAAATAATTAATTTCAAGAGATTTTTTTTCGTCGAATCCATTTTGACTGTTGAGAAATAAAAATTACAATGCCTTTTCGCGATGACCTGTTTTGTTTGTCGGTGCCATAAAGAGACTGTTTTCTCATCTTAGTTAACACAATTTAATTAATTTAAATATGTGTAATGCAATGGTGTGATATTTAACAGAAGCAACATATTATCATAGAAAATGTCTTGCGTTTAGAAACAAGATTCATGAAAAAACACGACAGCAATAAGAAAGTGTATAGAAGAATAGTGATTTTATAGAGATGTTTCAGGAAGCAATTAAGCAAAAAACATGTGAAAGCAAAACTGGCAGTGGTAAATAACACAAGGGATTTCATATTTTTTATTTTTTTTTTTTTTTTATTTAAAGAAATATTAACATAGTACATAATTCATATTGTTTACAACTTTTTCATGTAATTTTTTATATTTATATTGGTAAGTATATAACATGTTTCTTGATTTAATTTAATACCTCCCTAATTGAGAATAACTCGTGTTTAGGGAGGGAATTTTTACAAGATTTGTTTAATTTCTAGAATTATACCTATAATTAACACTATATACACTCAATTTATTAGCGTACATATATGCACTGAAGAACAGATAACATATATTAAAAAAAAAAAACAGACAGTTCTTTAAAATATATAATATATAATGCATAACCTTTACGAGAGTGTATTGTTCGTTTGAAAAGGCAGAAAAAAAAGTGATAGTATCTATAAAAAATCAATGAGATATTTACTGATTCTAATTAGCTAATTTATTTATGATATTATTATTTAATTTATTTTTAAATTTATTGTAATCAGGTTCTAATCTTAGCTCTGTCCCAAGTTGATTAAACCACACCACTCCATTGTACGTGTAGTAGTGTTGTCCAAAACTGGTACGCATCAATGGCGTGCATAAGCGACCCGCTGTGTTTTGTCTATTGCTCTCAACGCGTACTAAGGCGTGCAACTTCTTCGAGTGATCTTTGTGTATTTGAAGCAGCGTATTTTTTATGTATGTGTTTTTTAGAGGTGGGACTTGAAAGTCTTGAAAAAGTTGTGAGGTTGAATAATCTGATGGTTTTTTAGTGATAATTTTGATTAATAGTCTCTGAGTAATTTCGAGTGGCAAAATTGAGGTTTTGTATGCTCCCCCCCAAGCAACTATACCATATTGTATTATTGAATGGGCTAGAGCGTAGTATATATTTTTAAGAATTTTTAAGTTTAGTATATTTCTTAAGTTAATAAATATGTATATAAGTTTTCTTAATCTATTTATAATGTTGGTAATTTGAGTCTTCCATTTGAGGTTATTATCTATTATAATACCTAGATATTTAATTTCTTTTTTATTTGTTATGCACAAACAGTCAATATTTTGACATGTTAATATTTTAGTACTACATTTTTTTGCATGAATTTTAATATTTAACGTGGTAGTAGCTATTTTTTTGTTATTTATATTAAAAAGTATATAATGTGTTTTTTCAATATTCAATGTTAATAAATTTTTGTCAAACCACTCTTTTAGCATATTAATGTCATGGTTAGCAGTTATTTCAATTTCATTCCATGTGTTTGCTTGGAATATAATGGCAGTATCATCTGCATATGAAATGAGTTTACCGGTTATTGGCAATTCAAAGATATTATTAACATATAATATGAATAGAAGAGGGCCCAAAATGGTGCCTTGTGGTATCCCAAAGTCGCTTGTATTTGGTTCACTAAGAGTGTTGTTTATTTTTACATATTGATTTCTAGAATTCAGGAAACTTTCAATCCATATTTTGGCGTTATTTGTAATTCCGATTTCGTTAAGTTTGTATATTAGTTTTTTGTGACTTATGCTATCAAAAGCTTTCTTTAGATCTATAAATATTGCAAGAGATTTTTTCCCTTTGTCTAGTGCTTGGTATATTTTTGTTGTTAAATCTATGATTGCGTCTTGTGTGCTTATTTTTTCGCGAAATCCAAATTGTTGGTCACTCAAAATATTATTCATTCTAATAAAATTTTGAAGTTGTTTTTTGGCTACTTTTTCAAAAATTTTTGAGATATTTGACATAACTGATATAGGTCGGTAGTTATTAATTTCTTTAGAGTCACCTGATTTATAAATCGGTGTAATAATAGTTTTTTTGTAAATAGATGGAAAGATTCCTTTTTTAAGACTATTGTTTATGATGTAAGTTATAGGCTTTTTCAAAAAGTTAAGATGTTTTTTTAGGTTTTCAACAGTGATCCCATCGAAACCTGGTGCTGAATCAGTTTTTAGATCTTTTATTATATTAACAATATCTTTTTCAGTTACTGTTTCGAATTTTCCTACCGTTTTTTTGGATGATGTTATTTTATTTTCTAAGGTGGAAGTAGTATTATCTATGTTATTAGTAATTTTGTTGGCGAGATTTTTTCCCACGTTAGAAAAAAAAGTATTGAAAGCATTCGCACAGTGTTTTGGGTTTTCAGAAACTTTTACCATATTATTATTAATATTTAGCTTTAAGATGTCACTTGTTTTCCTTTTTTTGTCAATTATTTCATTGATTGTTTTCCAAATTATTTTACTGCTGGTACCTGAATTCAATACCTTTTGTTTATAGAATCCTTCTTTGGTAGTTTTAATTAGTGCCGTTAGTTTGTTTCTGTATTTTTTGAAGTCTGCGATGATTGAATCATTTAGTGGATATTTTTTTGTTAGTTTAAATAAATTTTCTTTTTCTCTTATAGACACCACTAGGCCATGAGTGATCCATGGTTTAAGTTTACGAAATTTATTTTTATATGTTTTGCTTGGTATTTCACAGCTTGAATCTTTTATATGTTTTTGGAAGGTGTCATGGAATTTTAATGCACTTATATTTACATCTTCTGTGGTAAGTACACATTCCCATGTTTCGTGAGACAGTTTTTCATAAAGTATTTGTTGGTTTATTCTTATTTTAGGAAAGGCAGAATCATTACTATTATTTTCTATTTTTTGCTTTTCTATGTTGAAGTTAAGTATACATGTATGATGGTCCGTTATATTATTTCTCCATATTATTGTTTGTAGATTATCAGTGTAGTTGGAATTACACCATATGTGATCAATACACGATGGGATTTGATTATTAAATTCTCTAGTATACCTATTTATGCAGGGTTTAAAGTTTAAAGTCGTCATCATGTTGATATAATTGTCCTTTTCGATAGTGTGGTTATTTTCAGCAATGTTTATATTAATATCCCCAATAAGAAAATTATTTTTACACTTATTGTTTAAAATAATATTATTCAATTAAATAAATGTTATTTGAAGTTTTAGCACTTTTTAAAGATGTTTATAAAAGGTAATTTATTTAACAAGGGAAAAATTAATTTCATGCACCCATGAAACATCAGTCGAATAGGGCTTTACTGGAAAAAAAAATGTCACCTTACTTTGAAAACCTCATAAGTCCATTTGAGAAACATTTCAATGTCGACCCTTTGGAATAACAAGGTTCCATCTATTGCAGTAACGCCATACGATAATGAACTCTAGAGTAGCTTACTATAGATCCCATTATCGCATGACTTAACAGCATCAGATGGCACCTTGTTATTCCAAAGGGTCAATGCGAAGAAAAAAATATTTTATAATTTTTTTATGTTTTTAAATTTATTTTATGCCATGGGAATGAAAAGCTATTTTTAAAAAATATTTTATCCTTCAACGACTCGAGCGATACCATGTAAAAAAAAATATCTTGAGCGACAGAGATTTCCTGATGTTCAGTTTTGGATTTGGACGAGCTTATTCCGAAAATCATTTTTCCGAATAAAAATATGGAAATATACAAGCTGCTAACTGTGGTTTAAAGCCAAGAATCCACCAATATTTCACAGTTTAGTTTATTCCATATTTTTAGAATATATAAATAAAATAAAAATTGTAAACTTTATAAACACGAAAAATCTGTGAGTTAGTTACTGAAATTGCCCTATCTTGTACTTATTTGTGGAAATATTGAAAATGTATTACTATTTCTGTATGTTACAAAATGCAATTCTTAACATGTTAACAGATCTTGCATCTCATAATGCAGGGAAAGATTGCCGGAAGATGGGGCCCTGGAAGAAGGAGAACCTCATGGCTGAAAAACAGCTGTTTGGCCAGTCTACCGTAGAGCTGTTCCAGGCTGCAGTAAACAAAGTCCGCATAGCCAACATGATAGCCAACGTCCGTTGAACAGACAGAGCACAAGAAGAAGAAACAGGTGTTCATATTTAAAAAATTATACCCATGCGTGAACTACACAACGCAAAACATTATCTAGAATATTCCGTGAGGTGAACATGAGTGACATCTTTTGGTAGGTATTCGATAGAAGCTTAATCAAGATAGTGACTAAACATATTAGCTGATTGTGGGAAGTTCAAAATAAATTCGTTTTAATTAATAAAAATCAACTACAAAATTTGGATAGCTATCGCTCGAGTGGTCATAATAAGTTTCAACATTTTTATCTTCTACCTAAAATTTTTCTCAAGCGAAACTTACGAAGTAAGGTGATAGTTTACCTGCATCGTCTAGAGTTCATAGATAGATATTTTCAAATTTTGTTTGTCCAGGGTTTGACGATACTTATTATGAAGAAATTTTCATGTGTGCGTTTTTATGTTCAGTAATGACTTATTACACAACAAGACATGACAGTTGATATTCAAACGTGTGAACACATTCAGCGATGACAAAACTTTGAAATAGCTGAGAGTCAGAAGGCGGTGACAAAAATTTGGATGCATACTCAAAATACAATTTTAGCCACATAAAGTATTTAGGAACTCAAAGCTGAACTTGGGGAATGTAGGTTGATTGATACATCATGACGGGGCATCATGATTTATCAACATGGTGTAACATCATGACGCAAAATCATTATACATCATTATTATGGTGCAACATCATGACACATTGTCATGGCGCATCATCATTATGGTGTAACATCATGATACATCATCATTATGGTGTATCATCATGATACTTAGGATATATCATGATATATTGTGATAGTGAATCATCGCCACGGTGTAACCTCATGATACATTGTCATGATGCAACATCATGATACATCGTCATGGTGCATCATCATGGTACACGATCATGGTGCTTACCCTCCGGTACGGCTTGCAGAGCTCCTCAGCCAGAAGGTGGTGAATGCGTGCATCGGTCATGTCTTTCTTGGTGGGGTTATATTCCAGTTCCTGCATGTCAATGTTCCAGGTGGAGGTGTCTAGCTGGCTGAAGCTAGGGCTGGAACATTTCGATCAAATACAATTAATTTACTTTGTCTATGTGGTGTTAATTAACTCATTCTTGATTTTAAAGTTCTCAGCAAGTGACAACTGTGACATCTCCTATTTGGGTTTGTGAGGTTGAAGGAAACGGGGGAAGGACAGAGTTGAGAAGTCCTTGGCTGTCCTGAAATAGTTGATGTTGTGTACGATGACCATAAGGGGATAAAGATAGAAAACAACTGTGTAAATAAAGAAATGAAACTGGAAGTCTAGCGTTTGATGTGGCAACACTGGTGCAATCCCGTTTGGGGAGGCATGTAGGAGGGGAGGAAGACCAACATCTGTTGCACCTTCAGCACAAGTTTCAACCAGCTAGAATCACTTGATGGTCCGTAGCAATTGTTTTCGTGAACTGGCTTTTTCCAGTGCTTTCACAGTACATCAAAGTTTGGTACGACTAAACATCAAAACATCAATGAAATTCCTCAGTTCATCAACACAGCTGCTGAGTTGAAGAGAGTGAAGTATGGCAGAGAAATATTTCTTCTAGATTCTCCTCGGCTAAGCATCAAGTTGAAGCGAAATACAATATAATTTTTTAGTAAATAACAACCTTTTGGCTATTTCGGATTGTCTTGGTCATCTTCAGAAAGGATAGAGCATTACCCTGCAGGCGAAACATACAACCTGTAATGGGTAGTTTAGTTCGGCCCACAGAGCACAGAGGTAGATCTTGTATTAATAATATCATATAGAGTACATACATATTATGTAAGACAGACCTTCCATTCAAGTTGCCCGTATAGTTCCTAAAGATGGCTGACATGGACTCTGTCCCTGATATGTTGCCAATGGTGGAGGCATTGCGCTGCATGTACTCGATGGCGTCCTTCATGGCTAGTTTGGAGTAGGTCTCCAGGATCTTGGGTTCGGCGCCTTGGTAGTTGCGCAGCAGGAAGGGCCGGATGAACTTGTTGTCGAAGCGCTTGAAACGATCGCGAATGTGGTAGTTGCCGTGCTTGCCGATTATATCCTCGATACCGGCCATCATGTGGTCCATAAACTGCAACATACATACATACCATTAACACAAACTATTATATCGTCTGTACAAAAACCATGCCAAAAAAAACATAGGTACCTAGATACATTATCGCATGTCTGGATCCTCCAAATAATAACTTCGAAAATAAAGCTTAAATTCAATGCAAAAGTTCTAGAGTTCGCTAAACCAGAGTTACAGACCGAGGCACAACCGAAATTAGTACTTTTAATTATCTATGTACAGCGCAAAAACAATTTTTTAATTCAAGTATTTTTTTTTAATTAGATTCACACAGGAAGCCCTGAGGAAAAGATTTCCCACAGGGCCTGTGTCAATTCTAGAGGTGGATGTATTGAGGATCTTTTTAGGAAAAGGAAGGAAAGGAAGGGGAAGGAAAAAGGTATGAGGGTTGGTAGGAATCTGGGGGGACAATGTGTCCAGAAGTGACGGACGTATGAATCTATTCCCCTCACTGCGGCGCAAAGCAATGGGTCGAGAGAGCCTCCAGCTCCCGATCCAGCACGCCATGCAGTAGGTGGACAAACGTATTCGCCTTAGATTCGAGATTTGCAACGAGAGCGCACCGGCCTTTCACAGCCTCTAGAACTTTCGGGACCGTTCTACAAAGCACATAATGTGTACGTATCGCACTTATATAAACGCCGCGCCAGCCAGCAAGTCTACTACTTACTAACTGTAGAGAGAGAGGTACTATTTTACGTATAGTTTATAGTTAGTAGGTTAGTTGTAACAAACCCTCTCATGTATCCTCTCATTCATGGTGGGTTTTCTTTTCTCCGCGCGTTTGACGTTGAGCAACTTGACCAGCGGCTTGATAGTGATGCCCTGGATGAACACCGTAAAGTAGATGACGGCGATGGTGGTTGTCACGAACATCGGCTGTGAAGGGACGATCTTGGGGTCGATCAGTAGCACCAACGCGAAGGCCACTGCTCCTCGAAGACCTGTAACAAAAACAAACAGCTATTAGTCTCCATTGAAGCATACTAACAACTGTCACCAAGCTGCGACAAAACTGCATGGATTATTAAAACTGTGGGGCCAATGAAAATCTTTTTGAGGAGATGAAGGAATGAACATGTCTGATTATGACTAAAAGGGATCCAAATGACAATCTAGTCTCCTTCAATGGGAGCAATCTTCCCAATATGCCTTCCGTTGATATGTTTTCTGTAAGTGACCATCTCAGGGGGCTTTTTCGAAGCCAGAGTCAAGTTAGTCTTTCAGAAGTTGGGCGTACTGTACAGACCTGCAGATACTTTAGTAGTACAAAACTGCTGACCCTGTAAAAATCTAACGTGTGCCCCACTGTTGAATTTGGTAGCCACAACTGAGACAGACAGACAGCTTCTTCAAAGATGATGTAGGCCCTGAGGGAAATTATTTTCCTCAGGGCCTCCTGTATGGAGTTAAGGGGTGTTCAGACACGGCTATAAACCGCAAGCAGATATTTGTTGAACCGCGAGGGATTATATTTTGTACCGTTCACACGACGCTATCAAATATTTCTTCCTATGGTAGGAGAGGGGGTCAGGTGAATTAGCGAGCGGCCACGGAATTTTTAGTACTGAATCCACCGGTCTAGGCAGCTCCGTAGTTAAAATGACCCCCTCTCCTGTTTTCGTCGGGGGGCACTTAACTTTTGGCATATCGCCTCAGGAGCGGTTACGGCGTAAGATGCGTATTGTCTATGGTTGATCTGCGCATAAACCGCTTAGGTGTGAACGGTCTGAAGGGATTGTATGGAGAGTGTTATTTGGCGTGCGATGATCTTTTATATTTTATATCCGGGAAACACGCCAAACAAGCGCCCAACATTTGTACACGGTTGACATTAGTCACATGAGAACGGGTCGTTTCTACGACTCGTTCTTGAGTTCAACAGCTCGGCTGTGGAACGATTTGCCGGCCTCTGTGTTTCCTCCCTCCTACAACATGGGTCAAAGTGCGCTCCACTTATGAACTTGACAGCCACCTCTGGTCTGGAGCCCCAAAATTCTTGAAACCCTTGACTACGTGCTGAATTGGTCGGCTCATTTGAAGATTCGCCTATCTTAAACTGATTGCAATCTTAAGGGCAGGTGCCAGGTTGTCCTTGTGCTACCTTTATTTCCACTAATCGGGAAGCAAACCAAACGCGCGCCCAACAATAGTACACAGTTGACTTTTGTCACGTGAGAATGAATAGTTTTATGACTCGTTCTTGAATTCAACATCTCGGCTGAGGCACGATTTTCCCGCCTCTGTGTTTCCTCCATCCTGTAACATGGGTGTGTTCAAGACATTTTTTTACGTTAAGGGGGTGTTCAGATACGGATTTTTTTTTTTACATTAACTCCACACAGGAGGCCCTGAGGAAAATAATTTCCCTCAGGGCCTTGTCATCTTTGATTTAGACTTAGATGCTCCTGTATGAGAAAAACAAAGGTAAATTTTCACACCATGCTTTAATGTTCATTAAATTTTTAGTTTCTGTCATTATAAACACTTTTTTCTCCTCCCAACGTTTCATCTATGATTTTCATCCGAAAACAAACTCAAAATTGTCTTAAAAAACACCTTTAACCACTGGAACGATTATGGTAAAAAATGGACCACTTTTATTTTTCTGCGATTGATAGCGGTCCAAAATTGTACCACATTTTCCGTAATTTCCCTAAGCCGACTGCATATTGTATATAAAAGAGGCACTGCTGAAAACCAGCTGCATTCCGGAAGAAATACGGAATGTATAGCTGAGCAGTGATCCAATTGTCAATAGAGTCAATGACCAATAAACGTTTTTATTATTATTATTATAAGTATGCTGAGAGGCCAACTATCGGTGGATCAACTGTTGGGAGATGACCTGTTAGGGGATAAACTGTCATGGAATCCGATGGAATACTTAACTTAGATGCGACTGTTCAAATATCATTACTTTATTTATAGCTTATGCTCTTTATTTATTGCGTAAGCACAAATATGCAATTTTATTACCCCAATAATAAAATAATGGTCGGAGATTTTATTATTCGAGCGGAGAAAATACCTTTGAACGATGTTTGAATGGTATTATTTTTATCGCCTTTAACCCCTTGATATGCCAGCGAATCCCGAGGACTGACTCACCGCACTTGCCTCGATTTTATGCTATTTTGAACCTTAAGGCCGGGTAGTAAGCGTTAAAAAATAAGAAGAAAGGGAGATATATAAATACGAATGTAAGAGTGTGCGCGCTAATATTAAAATACTATTATTAATTAAACGATATAGTGAAAATCTCTACATATTATAAATTAAAGTGCTCCGCCGCGGCGTCTGTCCGTCTGTTCGCGATAAACTCAAAAACTACTGAACAGATTTTCATGCGGTTTTCGCCAATAGATAGAGTGATTCATGGGGAAGGTCTAGGTATATAATTTGTTAAGTTTTTGAGTAAATTGGTTGATATATATAATATATAAAGGATAATGTCTGGAGCGGGCTGGCAAGAGGGCGGTGTGGATTTTATTTGTATGCAAATCTACAGTTCTATGCCGAGGTTGATGAAATTTTGCACATGTGACCTTCAAAATAAGAGGAAGGTCACTGTCTACATTTGATTTCGAAAACTTTGTGTAAAGCCCGGGCATCCCCGGAGACTTAAGTAGCATTATTATTTATTATCTATAACATATTAAGATGAAGCCATACTAAATATTGCAAAATCATACAAAATCGTATGTTTTTGTTTTGAAAATTTGACCGCTTAGAAGTAGTATAGATGCTTCAATTAAATACTGCGTGTACAACATACCTTGGCCCTTAAAAATATCTGTCATTTTTTTAATAAGTCTTTTAATAAGCTTAGAAAAAAATAAAGTATTAGGTCTATAAAAAACATTTTCAACTGAAAACTCTCCTACCTATAAACACTTTTTCGGATATGGTTTTATTGCATAATGTGGAAAATTCAGTTTCTTATATAATTATCGCAAAAAAATTGAAATTTACGCCTGAACCTCACAAAATAAAATATAATATGCATTTTCGCGTTGGTATTTTTGACAACACGGCGACAATACGGCAGTCGACGAATTTGTTATATCAAAGTGAACCTTATACCGTCCACCGAAGAACGACTGGCAGCCGCCCCATTTTTTCGTCATTACTCCTCCGAACGGAGCGGAGAAACAACGTGTTAGGGTCCGCGCTGCTTGTTTTCGTGAAATCAATTTTAAATTTCCGTTTTATTACAATAAACAATGCATAAAAAAGGAATTAATGTTTTTTACAGGCCTTTACGAAATCAACATGTAAAAAAAAATTCTCAAATATCTTTACCAACCTTTCCAAAAGCTTTTTCTCAAGTATTTTTAAACTCCTCCCATAAAAGGGCGTGAATTCCGATTTAGATTTTTTTCCTGTACTAGTGGATCGCCTTAAACAACAGAAAAAATGTGTTCTTAATAATTTTCGGAGCATACTTCGCGATTTTTATGTGTTGAAGGAATGTATATAATTACCGTTTCGGCTCAGATATTATTTAAAAAAAATAACATATTTTTTAGGAACTTAAAAACTGAAAGAGTTCAATAAAAATATGTTCCGTAGAAATACGGAATAATAATAATTGGATGATTTGTATAGCGCCGTTTTGTAAAAAAAATCACCACAAAAGCGCTCAAATCAATAATGACAGGAATCACAGGTTAAAGTAAGTCAAGTACGTCACTTAATACCTTGAATATAAATATTTTTTTATTACAATATTACAAGCCATTGTTTATTACTAAATAATATAAATATGTACGTAAAACCTAAAAAGTAAATTATTTTAAACTGTTACCTACGTAGTTACTCTTTCAAGTACTGCGATTAGTAACACCTCTCTCTAATAATTAATGGGCACCTTTGAAAGGAACAATATATCATGAATCTACGTACGTTTATGGCATAATCCTTAATATTATGCGACGAATTAATAAGGATGAGGACAAGGATTTCCATATACAATGGAAACAGTTCACGTGTTCGAGGAAGGACTGTGAGGTTAATGGGTGTGGTGCGGAGAGCGTTCGAGGATATTGCGGTATTAGATTTCATGAACAGTAATAATTCATGCAATGTAGAACCAGATTTTTTTTTAAATGCCGGCAACCCGGGCGTTTATTGTTTTAAATTATCGTATACAAACAAGTAAGTAACCCGCCTCACTAAACTGTGTCTGTTCTGAGACGGGTACATGTACATACATTTACAGATGCATACACTTACACACATATGTATATGCAAACATATATGTACACATATATTTATACATAATCATACATACGCATACATTCATACATACATATACATACGTATTCGCATAAAGCACATAATCATACACATAAATATAAAAACATATACCTATTCAGTCATAATATCCGAGAGTATTGTGAGGCTGAATGGTGGGGGAGGGAGGATGGGAAGAGGATGGTTTGAAAGTACCCGGCTCGTCAGATCTAGTCATTGAACATTTCTTAAGTAATTTCAAACAACGTTTCTGAAGTATTGAGAGTCGTTCACCCCCGAACTGGGTGTATATATATATCTTCTATATTCAAAATTAAGGTAAAATTTCCTCTTATTTCTAAATACGCCAAACTATTAAAATAACTCTTCAATTCAACTTAATTAGTACAAGAAACAACCTTTTACGTGTGTCGGGGGAGATGGAAAAGTTTGGGTTGTTTAAATAATTTGTGTGTATTTAGATTAGAGCAAAACCTTCCGGCAAACGTCATATCGTACAAACTAGATTAAATATGGCGTCGAAACATGAGAAACATTGAATTTTGGTTGAAAAAAATTGAAATTTTAATGTATCTTTTACCATCTAACTGTATTATGTAAAAGTAAACGAACTTATTGCCCTAAATATATCTATATATTTTTAAATATTTATGTAATATTTGTATGTTTTCACATCAAGTATACATTTTTTACATTTTATACAGTGTTGTAAAGGAATATAAAAATACCCTTTCGTCATCATAAAGAGATAAGGATCTTGTGTTTGGTGAGGGAATTTATGCTCAGTTATTAAAATAATCAAGTAAGAAAATAATAAAATATTGCAAATAATATCATAAAGATAAGTAAGAAAAACTCAAGATATAAAAATAAAAAGATTTCAAGATTTAAAAGAAATAATAATAATACGAGAAATTTATTTTATTTTTATTTTTTTACGAGAATGACAGCATTCTTATAAATACCAACCAGGAATTATTAGATTCCTGGTCAAATAAAATTCTTCACGCAAAACACTTCAATTATCTCAACCAAACATATGTTGACAAATTTTCGTCAAACAAATGGTTGAGTATTGGAGAGTTGAGCGCAGAAATAGAAGGCTTTATGCTTGCCATACAAGATAGAGTCATTAATACTAAAAATTATAGGAAGCATATCATCAAAGATGCAAATCAAATTGATGATTTATGTAGAAAATGTTTGGCTTTTCCGGAAACTATAGAACATATTATATCGGGATGTTCTGTATTAGCGCCGTCCGAGTATACATTTAGGCACAATCAAGTTTTAAAAATAATTCACCAAAGTTTGGTAATTAAACATAACTTGATTGACTGCCGTAATGTACCATATTATGAATATGAACCAAATTCATTTTTAGAAAATGAATTTTATAAAATATATTATGATAAAACTATTCTGACAGACAGAACAATTAGTCATAATAGACCCGATATAGTTTTACATGACAAAATTAAGAAAATAACTTATATCATTGATGTCGCTATTCCAAATTCTTGTAATATTCAGAAAACTGTTTCTGAAAAAATAAGAAAATATACAGATTTAGGAAATGAAATTAAAAGAATTTGGCATTCTCAGACTATAAAAATATTACCATTTGTTATTTCGGCTACTGGCATTATACCTAGCTCTCTCATTCAAAATTTAGGCGTATTAGATTTGTCAAAAAATTTGTACATAAAAATGCAAAAGTCGGTCATTTTAAATACATGTAGGATAACGAAAGATTTTTTTAAATATTTATATTGAGGGATCAGTAGGATTTATCGGATCAGTTAGGATTTCATCAGAGCCGAACCCTCTGATATGAAAATATCTGGAGTCGGTGAAATATTTTCCCATTATGTTTCTGGTGGATTGACGTATTGTTCTTGTATTGTTTTATTCTTATATAGTGCACTTACATTGCGTTAATTTACTAGATATTCATTTGTGGAAAAGTGTGTGGAAGGGTTTAGTCTTTCATTTGGGAAAGATTCAACCCGGACATAAAATCTGGAGCACCGTAAAATAATAATAATAGATATGGACTCTTACAGTAGTTTCAAGTAATTTTTCAATTTATGTTGGAAATCATGATTATTTTCGATAATTTTTAGATTTAAAGGGAAGTTGTTGAAATAAGTTATACCTAGATACTGACAGGTGTTTTGAATGTGCTTTGTATTAAATTTTGGGATTATAATATTATTCTGATATCTTGCTGATATTTTGAATTGTAAGTCATTTAGCTGTATTTCATTGAAAGTTTGGGGTAGGTATTAAATATTTATTTATTTATTTGTCAATTGCAGGTACCTACATTGAATATTGAAAAGATTTTTCAGTAGAAATTGTAGATGGTTTTTTCACGATAACCATTATTTATCTGAACTATTTGAGTGGATTTAAAATAACATCGTATGTTCCTCCCCAGCTTATAATACCATATTTTAATATAGATTGATTATTTAAATTAAAAATTAAATTTAGAGAAAACAAATATAATGAAATAAAATAAAAATTATAAAAATAATATAAAAACATAAAATTAAAAATTATAACATAACACTAATCATGGCAACTAGAGCTAAAAGTGCACTGGAGCTTGAAGACAAAAACATTGACAAAATTATTCAACACATAGATAAGAAAATGGATATTATGAAAATGGAAATTTTCACAAAAATGGAAGCATTTAAAGATGAAACACAAAAAAGTATCGATCTCGTCAGAAAACAATATGACGATATAATAAAAAAAATGGACCAAACAATATTCCTGAATCAAAAAATTGAAAACAAAATGGAAACATTAAAAAACGAACAAAAAGGAACTCAAGCTACACCGTATGCGACTATTGCAGCTAGGCAGAAGACAACCCTTCAGAATCATGCCTTAGTAATAAGCTCTGACGACCCGCAGAGAAAATCAGCTGACATTGAAAAACTCATCAAAAAGCACGTAGATGTTCGCACTCTGGGGATCGGTGTTGCACGCATGCGAAAATCGAATAACAGTGACAAATTAATCTTCAATATGGTCTCCCTGGAAGATAAAAATAATTTTAAAAGAGAACTAAATAAAGGGCTACAAGGCAAAATAAATATAGAAGATGGAAAAAAATTGAATCCTTTGGTTATAATTAGAGGCCTTATCAAGGGAGCAACTAATGATGACCTAATGCATTCCCTGGAGAAACAAAATAATGGGATAGGTATAGATTTCTCGGAAAAAATATCCATTAAATACAAAAAAAAATCATAGGAATACACATCTTTGCAATACCATATTAGAATTATCGCCAAAAAACTGGAAAAGCTTGATAGAAGCTGGCCATATCAATGTAGGATACCAACGCTTAAAAGTGGAGGATCAGTCACCATTGGTCCAATGCTATAAATGTATGGGTTTCGGACACACCCAATTGTTCTGCAAGGAAGAAACGGCATGTGTTCACTGCGGCGGCAACCACAAATACGAGACCTGCCCTAACAAAAAAGAGCAGCCTACATGTACCAACTGTAATAATGTAAATCATAACGACCACAGAGCCACCAGCTCAGAATGTCCAATCTGGAAGATAATGGATGAACGTGTTAGGGAAAAAGTGGACTACGCTGGAATTTGTTGAAAAAGCTGCTGACCAATCAATCATACAAAGGAAATACCATTCGGTGGATGACTATATGCCTATAAAAAATAGTTTGAGAGTCATGTACATTAATGCCAGAAGTATTAGAAACAAAATAGATGAAATAGAAGAAACGCTCAAAATAATAACGGATACTGTGCACGTTTTAGTTGTCACCGAAACATGGCTGGGAGATGGAGAAGGATCTTTGTTCAACATCAATGGCTACCAGGATACTTTTGCTTCCCGGACTACTGGAAGAGGAGGAGGAGTGGCGATATATACTCACAATACATTTAACTGTGAAGTTATTGAACAGTGGTCAACGAATAACTCTTTTTTAGGAGTTAGGGTACAATATAAACATTTTAAACCATTAAACATATATGCTATATACAGGAAACCTAACAACAATATAAATGATTTTCTAGTATCTCTTGAATCTATTTTACAAAAAAGTAGCCTAGATACACTCATCTTCGGGGATTTTAACATTAATGTTCTTAAAAAAAATGATTCCACAAAAAAATATATCAACACTTTATTTTCATATAATTATTTCATATGTAATAATACACATCCCACGAGAGTTACGGAAACCTGCAGTTCTCTCTTAGACCATATTATATCAAATAGAGAAAACATATCTTCAACGACCTCCAATATTGATAACCAGATAAGTGATCATAGTATAATGATGTTAGACTACCAAAACTCTTTGAAACACCACTCTAACAACAGAATACCACCAAACATAAACATCAGCATCAATAAGAGGGCTTTGAGAACATATCTTGAAACCCAACCGTTTTCTCATAACACCACCAACATAACCGAAAATTTTAACCAATTCTTTAAATATATCAAAACAGCAATCGACACTTGCAAATTTAAGCCAAGGATACGAATAGGAAACCCTAAGCAAGGTAATACACCATGGTTTGACAAAAAACTGGATCTTCTTATTAGAGAACGAAATACTAACTACAAACAGTAGAAGAAAGATCCGCAAAACAGTCAACTTTTATCACAAAAAAATAAGTCAAGAAATTCGGTAACTAATTACAGACGTTTCGCCAAAACAAAATATTACACAAATATTTTTACAGAAAACATACATAATCCAAGACAAACCTGGAAGACAATAAATTCAATCATAACTAACAGTCCAAAGAACTCGACAAACAAAATTAAAACTCTTACCATCAATAATATAGTCATAAATGACCCGAAGCAGATATGTACAGCGTTTAATGACTTCTTTACATCGGTTGGTGAAAATTTAGCTGCGAGTATCCCATCTTATTTCAGATGACATGAATACAATAAACATGGAACCAAAGCCATTACAGTCCCTCTACATGGCCAATACAAACAAACTAGAAGTTTTAAAAATTATCTCAAAACTAAAAACTAATGCATCTCCAGGAGTCGATGGTATGACAACTAACTTACTCAGATTCTGTAAAGAAAAATTAGCGGACCATCTTGTTATTCTAATTAATCAATCTTTAGTGAGTGGACTATTTCCGGATCAATTAGAGCTAGCAAAAATCGTTCCAATTCACAAAGAAGACTGCAAAAAAATTCCATCGAATTATCGTCCAATATCAATACCCTCAGTCTTCTCCAAAGTATTTGAACATGTAATTAAAAATAGACTAACAAAATATCTCACAACTAATAATATTCTCACGCCTCAACAATATGGGTTCAGAAAATTCTCCAACACGAAATGTGCTGCCTTTGACTTTATACTAACTCTTCAAAAACACTTAGATCAAGGAAAATATGCAGCGGGCATTTTCATAGACCTTAAAAAGGCATTTGATACGGTTGATCATAAGATTCTATTAAAAAAACTTGAATATCTGGGCATCGTGGGCAACAGTATAAAACTTTTATCTAGTTATCTTACGGGTAGGTGCTGTTCGGTTGTTATTGGAAAAGAATCAAGTGATCATAGAAATATAACATGTGGTGTACCACAGGGCTCGATTCTCGGACCATTATTATTTTTGATTTATATAAATGATATTGCAAAATGGGGAGTGAAAGGTACACTTCAACTTTATGCTGATGACACAATATTATTCTACCATAATACTAATTTAAACGAAATGGAAAAGGACATGGAAAGGGATTTGGCTCATCTAGCCGAGTGGCTGAGAATTAATAAACTTAGCCTTCATATTAAAAAGACTCACTATGTGCTATTCGGGAATAGGAGAGGACAACGCCTAAACATTTCCCTGGGAATAAACAAACTGGAACAAACAGATGTCGCGAAGTATCTAGGACTTTTAATTGACTCACGGCTTACATGGAAAAACCATTTTGACCATGTTAAATCAAAGATTGCTCCGGTGACCGGTGTAATGTACAGACTACGTAGATTGCTTCCCACAGCCATACTGCGATCTTTGTACTGTGTTATGATTCACTCCCACTTGGCATACCTTTCGAGTATCTGGGGTTTTGCTACCAAAAAAATGATATCAGAGGTGCAAATAATCCAAAATAGAGCCCTACGTAACATTTTTGGCTTGCCTTGGGATACACCTGTTAAAGATATTTACCGTCACGCATTTGTATTGCCATTTAAGATTGTTCCTAGTTTTGAGATAACAAACACCATTTTAAATATTATTCAGTGCAACACCCACACAAATATAAAACTGAACTATAACAACGACGTTCACCAATATAATACACGACAACACAACAAACTACACATATCAAAAATACACTCAACAAAGTTCGGACTGAAATCATTAGAATACATTGCCTACACTAACTATAACAAACTGCCTGAAAATTTGAGACAGGTATATGCCTCCAGCAAATCTCGAAATGATATATTGAAAACATATTTTTTCAAATGTTATTTGGAAAACGAGTCATAAGTAGGTACAAACTCTGTTCTGATAGCCCTGATTATCTTCAAATACTAAACTTATAGTATGATGGGCGCGGTTTATACCTTACTTAAATCTCGTCATGTATTTGTTTGTAAACATCTTGTATTAGGTCTGTATATTTTTGAGCCCGTACCTTATATTTTATTTTCCTGATTTTGTTTTATCTATGCATTTCTTAGTCCATCTCATTAGTCCATCATGGAGGAAACTTTATTTTAACCTTTTGAAACCCAAAGTACATAAATCAAATGAGTCAATGAGTTATACAAATTCATAAAATCTTATAAGACATGTTTCAGTGAAATATTTGTAAAGTGATTCTTCATATGTTTGTGTCTGTATGTTGCTTCTGTGAAATGTTTTGTAAATTTTTTATTCATACATTGTGTCTACATATTGGGTTGAGTTGGGTTTAACCTCAGAGTATACTCTAAGGGTTTAACTTCTGAAAAGTACCAATTGGCGATCCCTTAATGAGTTTTGATAACTCATGGGAGTGCAACTTCGTTGTATGTTTTTAATAAGAAAAAAAAAAAAAAAATGAATAATCGCATAGTACACTCGTGAAATTTAATACTTGGAATTTAAAACTACAATACCACTGTAACATACCACCTGAATCATTGCACAAGTGTAATCTTTCTGAGCAATAAAACACTAGTTAAAATAATGGAATAATTCAGAACAGTGGTATATATTGTGCTCTAACAGATATACTAGGATAAAAAACCATGCAACGCCAACTCATCATCTTAAGTTTTTTGGCAACGTTTAATCTATAATACCCTAGGATTTATTTGTAAGTTAAAACATAAAATTTTACCAGATTATATGTTAAAAAGTGTTACTGCTAATAATAGTATCTACTGTATTAATAGTACAGTTCATGGCTACAGTTTAGGCTTCCTAAGACATAATTATCGGGAACACAAAACAATTTTAATTATAAAAGTTTTAAAATGATCAATGTCGCGGGATCTAATCCCGGCGTGGCAAATAAATTTTATTTGATTCATTTGTGTTATTTCACAATTTATTCATTTAAAGTATATTTGCGGCATTTGCGATACTGAGGGTATCGTCCAGAGTGGAAGATACTCTCAGTATCGCACTGGTGTAAGACCACCATTCAGAATAGAAACGTTGCTTGAAATGGCATTAGCCGTGTTTGGTGACCAGATCTTAATAGCCAGGTACTTCCCCACCTTCCTCTTCCCTATCTCCTTCCCCTCCCCACTAACTGCAGTCTCACAACATACCCCAATTGGGGACGCCATGGTCTCACTGGCTCCAGATGGGAGCAGTTGCAACTCTTGTGCGGTATTCATATAAAAAAAGAACTCCCTTCAAATGTAAAGGAAGCTGAAAATCTTGCAATTTTTCGTGGTTTGTATCTTCACGTTGTGAAGTCCAAATTTCGTCTTTTGTTCGGAAAGTCATGGTTGCAATATTATTTTTTTTTACATTAAACTTTTTTTTTTAAATGATTATTTACGCATTGCTCTCCAAAACTTCCAAATTGCACCCGGTGGGCCCTCGTTGAGAAACACTGCTCTAAAAATGTATTGTAAATTATGTATTGTAAAGTAGGTACCTAACCTAGCAACCCATGAGGCGAATAAAATGCGTAAGAAATGCAGGACCCACCGCGGAGAAGAATACATTTTACACATCACCAGGAAATAGCTTTCATATAAAGTGTAAAGAAGTGGTAGTTAGAAGGTAGGTACATTATCGTCGCTCACATTATAACACCGCGTATCTCATTTTACACATGTTTTCAGGGGGAACAAAAAACCTATGGATCCCCGATGGGAAGGAATATATTATGCTGAATATAGGTACTCGTTTATAGTCTTTGAACGAAATTTCTTCGGATATTAGACATTTAGTGTCAGTGAGGATAGATTCAAAGGGGAAATCCAATTGATTCTCGAAAGAGTCTCTTTAAACTTAGTAAATCGTTGCAATCTTAAGTGGTTAAAATCTTATCTCCGTATCTTAAGTGGTTTTTCTTATGTGTATTTGTTTGTAATATGAGCATCCGAGAATTTTGATTATTTTTAAAAACTTTTTACCTTTATTTCGGCAACTTAAGGTTTAAAAAAAACTTTTGGAGGCAGGACTGCCTTTCGACACATTGTAAAATACATTAAGTTACTGATTTTATTTTTCTAATTTGATCTAGTAAAAAAATTAACTTCTGACTCGATTTACTCGAAACCGAAGTCAATAATAAAAAAAAAATATACCACAAAATCGACTTTAAATGTGACGTATTTTCAGCAGTTTCCGGTTTGTACTACGAGTGTGATTTGAATATTATACAGTACTAGCAGGTACCCGGCATGCGTTGAAATTTCATTCAAATAAATACAAAAAAATCTCACTTCATTTCATTCCTGTTCCCCTACCGCGTCCCCTACCCCTCCCCTTCCCATGTTCCCCTTCCCCTTCCACCTTCCCCCGGCTTCCCCCTCCCGCGAACCCCACTTCCGTCGAAACCATCCCCCTCCTTCCTTCTTCCCTCCCTGCCGCTAAAATATATGAAATACAAATTTTCATTTTTACAAATTTCATAACGCCAGAGCTTACCGTTATATATAGTAACCTTCGCGGGCTTGCGGACAACAAATCGTCAAAGTTTCATCGCAATCGGATGAACGGTATGGCAGCGCATAAATACAAGCAAACAACAAAATATTGATTTTTATACACATACTAGCTGACCCGGACTCGCCTTGCTGTGGCTCACGAAACAAAACGCCATCTACTGGATGGTTACCCAACCTAGATAACCAAGAGTTGTGTCGATAAATTTATTCACACCGCCATCTGTTAGAAACTAACAAATAATTACAAATCATTGTCCTATAACAAAAATTTAATGAACATTTAATTCGCAATAATAATTATTTAGGTCAATAATCGAGATAAAAACTATACTATCTTTTACGTTGGATCAAATTACACATAGTAAGCCAAATTTCATCAAAATCGGTTAAGAAGTTTCGGAGTTTATCTCGAACATACACCGTGACGCGAGATTTTTATGTGTAAGAAGATTGTAAAATACAGAAACTTTCAGAGAATATTTATCGGGAAAACTGAGACAATTTTTGTTATTATTTTTACCGCGTCAGATTTCTGGGGAAATAATAAACGTCTTCGGAAAATATCGATTTCCACAATGCAAGGAGAAAATATGAAAGGTTTGTTGGAAGGGGAGAAAGAATAATGAGCGACCTGGCAATCGGATACATTTTATAAATAACTAGCAGACCCGGCCACACGTTGCTGTGGCTAACGAAACACAACGACATTGCCCAACCTTTATAAAATCCACAACAGCAGCCACAATCCACTTGCCAGCTGCCCGCTGCCTGACTTGAATATTTGAATTTCTCGGCTTTTCTCTACTATAATATGCACGCATTATACATATAACCTTTCTCTTGAAAGACCCTATCTATTGGTGAAAACCGCAAGAAAATCCATACGTAGTTAAAAGATCTAAGCGCACATACATTTTGAGCAACTACTATGACGTTTTAAATCGCACACAAATATATTTTCTTTGAATTTCTCGGCTTTTCTCTACTATAATAAGCATGTATTATACATATAAACCTTCCTCTTGAATCACTCTATCTATTGGTAACCGCATGAAAATCAGTTGCGTAGTTTAAAAGATCTAAGCGCACATACATTTTGAGCGACTTCATTTTACACTATGTAATGATGATGAACAGATCTAGGGACACATTGCAGTAATTAATAAGTATCACCGATTGCCTCAATTTTGCCTATTAATGCGATGTTTTTCAAATGAATTTCCATTTAAGAACTTCCAATTTATTTAACTAACTAGCTGACCCGGCCAAGCTTTGCTGTGGCTAACGATGCGCAACCCCATCTACTGGTTGGTTACCCAACCTTTATAACCAACGCCAATTGTTAATTTGCATACAAATAAAATACATACTGTCCGCTTGCCAGCCCGCTTCCTTTATGTATTGTATATTCCAACCAATTTAGACAAAATCTTAACAAATTACATACCTAAACCTTCCTCGTGAATCACTCTATCTATTGGTGAAAACCGCATGAAAATCCGTTAATTCGTTTTTTAGTTTATCGCGAACATACAGACAAACAGAGAGAGACGCGTCGAAGGACTTTAATTTATAATAGTTAGACATATAAATTAGAAACTATACAAGCATAATTCAGAAATACTTATAAAATATATTTTTGTTAGGTACCTACTATTTTTTTTTCCTTTTTTTCCATATTATTGGCGACTGCCGTTTTATTTTTCATCTCTTTCATACTTTCGTTTAGATTTTTTTTTTTATTTATTTATTTTATACACTTTACAAATACAAGACAAAAAGTCCCGATAAACTACTTTTTAGCAGTTTGTCTAACGGGTTCTTTACGTTAAAGATCTTATAATAGTGATTTAATAGTTACATTTTTACAATTATATAAAATAAAATTGAATTTTTTACAGAAATATAGATAAAAATAAATTTTTGAAAACATAAATAACATTTTTAAAGTCTTTAGAATAATGTCATTGTAAGCTAATACAAATTAATTCTTTCCATAAGCCAAGTCTTCAGTAAATTCATCAATTGTTTGTTTTGGGCACAGTTTTTAATTTCAGCAGGTAACATATTTAAACATCTGGGAATCATGTAATTTAACGTTCTTTGTCCATATTTATTTGTATGCTTAGGTACAATTAGCCCTTCATTAAAGTTAAAACGAGTATTATGGTTGTGTTCCAGCCTGTTAATATATAAAGGATTATTTATGTGCTGAAATATAATTTTGTACCACAGAATTGCTCTCACTGAAAGAACTTTGAGACTCTGATAAAAGTATGGAATATTATGCCTTTCTTTGTATAAATTTTTTTCAGCCAATAATTTAACCAATGAATTTTGCACTGATTGAACATGGTCTATATTTGTTTTACAGGAAAATCCCCAAGCTGTTATTCCATACCTTATAACAGATTCAGCTAGAGATAAATAAATTATTCGAAGTGTGCAGATAGGAACAAAAAATTTTAGTTTATACAATCTGCTTACAATTGATCTTAGTCGTGCACAAACTTTGTTTATTTGTATATCCCACTTGAAAAAGCAATCAATAATAACACCTAAATAAACATATTCTTTAACTAGTTCCATATTTTCACATGTACACGTTGCAGGAATACCATTGTGTAAGCAATCTGATGTATGTGTCTTTATTTCAGGTGTAATATATACCTTAACATTAGGGGATCTTATATGTAACAATTTAGTTTTTTTGGCATTTATGACTAAGCCAGAGCCATGAGACCACTTTAAGAGTTCAATGTAGTATTTTTGTAAAAGATCTATACAAGTTTGCAAATCACTGCTAGAAATCACCAAAGCAGTATCATCCGCGTATACAAAGTACTTTACATGTCTAAAAATTAATTTAATAAAAGATACATATATAATATACAGAATTGGACCTAATATGGAACCTTGAGGAACGCCGGCAAAAAACTTCTTTTTTTTACTTAAAGAGTTTAAGAGTTTTAATTTCATGCATCGGTTGTTTAAGTAATTTTCAAAAAGGTTTAGTAGTTTTCCTCGTATTCCTATAATTTCTAGTATTTTAAGTAATTTACCATGATCAATAGTATCAAAAGCTTTCGAATAATCTATAAATAAGACTAATGTATGTTTTTTACAGTTTAATTCATTATTTATCATGTTGGCAAATTTTTGAAGCAGCAATTCTGTACTCTTTTTTTTTTGGAAACCGTATTGATTAGTATCTATTATAGAAAACTCTTCTAAATATTTTATTAATTTTATTTGAATATATTTTTCAAGAATTTTTTCTAAAGATGGCAAGATACTAATAGGTCTGTAGTTACCCAATACAGTGTGGTCACCTCCCTTATATACAGGTCTTATGATGCTACATTTTAAGTCATCGGGGATTTTTGCTTGAAATAAGATTCTGTTTATAAAATGGGTTATAATTGGACCTAGGATTAAAATATGTTTTTTAATATCGCTCATTCTGATACTATCAATTCCTGGAGAAGAACTTTTCATTTGTCTAACAATGCTTTCTATATCCGCCGCTGTTGCCCTCGGTAGGTACATGCTTTGAGGCATCGCCTCTGGTTCAAATTTAGTTGTCTTATGGTTGCACTTATGTAACATATTGTAAACACTTTCAGAGAAATAATCAACAAAATCATTAATTAAACCTTCTTTTGTTCGACCTTTCATCAGATATTTAGAAGCATTTTCATCACAGTCATTTTTACATTTGGTTCCTAAAATTTTATTACACTCCTCCCATGTTTTTTTCGAGTCTTGAAAATAGTTTTTGAATTTATCATTATAGTAAGAGGTTTTTAATTTAACTAATAATTTATTTAACACATTCCTAAAATATTTATATTCTTTCTCGTAATATTTGTTTGTTGGAGAATTTTTCCAGCGCTTATATAAATTATCTCTTTTTTTAATTTTACATAAAACATCGGAAGATATCCAATCGTTTTTCGCATAAGGCCGGGTTTTGGATTTTTTACTTATCACAATTGTGCTATTTTTATACAAGTCATCAAAATAATTCTGAAATTTTGAGTAAATAATAAAACAGTCATCTTCTTCTAAAAGTGAATTCCAATCATAATTTTGGATATTATTGTCGATATGTCTCTGCGAAAGAATCGTTATATTTTCAGTTTTGTTCAAGTTTACTTGTTCTATAGAATCTAACCGAACATTAATAGCCGTGGTGTGGTGATCAGCAATGTTATAATCACATACGCATGAGGAAATTGAACTCACACCTGTGAAAGCTCCAGCGGATTGTCTTCCGCTAATCCTTACAAAAAAATGATCAATACACGAGCTGTTTATTTTCTGTTGAACTATCACTTCTCTGGTTACATCATCTATACATTTTATTAAATAATTATTTGCAAGGATATTTTCATAAGTTATTATGACTGAATCATTTCTATTTAATAAGTTTAAATTGATGTCACCAAAATATATGACACTTTCATTTGGGTCAATATTATTTTTAAACACAGAAGATATTTCAGACAAAAATGCTTGTTTATTGAGATTCGGAGGTCGGTATATAGCTAAAAGATTTAAATTTTTGTTATTTTTAAATGTCAATTTTCCAAAAACGTTTTCAAAATATATTGTGTCTATAAATATTTGCGAGAAGGTGAGATTATTTCTTACATATAACAAGATACCTCCACCGGATTTGTAACTTCTGCAATAGTGATATGAATTAAACCCGGGAATTTCATATAAACCAACATGTTCTGAACGTATTGCTGTTTCACAAAGCATAAGAATGTCAATGTGATTTATACAGTTTTTAAAATAAGCATGAAAGAGATCCCAATACTTGCAAATTGACCTAATGTTTAGTTCTACACAAATTATATTATTTGTTTCACATTTTCTTGTAGTCTGCATTTGAATCCATTCATGCAAATTATTAACTTTACAATAATTTACATCTCTTTCATCATCAATATAACTAAAAGACATTTTTTATTTGAAAATATTCACTTGAAATCCTACCATCAGTATGTTTAGAGTGTAATAGGCGTGAAAAATAAAAATAAACAATTATTTTTATACGAGAGTAACATGTAACAATGTTATCAATATAAAGTGAATTTGTTTTAGTTATACAGTTTGATATATACATTAAAAGCCTTACATTCATTTGCTGCCAACAACAGTATAGTGAGAGTATACATATCACATAAACATGTAAATTAAATAGATTATCTTCATTAATGTTAATTATCAAAATACTAAAATATAACAAACGATTCTTATTTAAAATACATTGTTGCATATTTTTTGATATGATAAAATTAATATTCAATATTTTGTTCAGCAATTGCGAGCATTTTTTTATATACCTTACAGTTGTTTTTGTCATTTGCTCTATGATTAACTGGAAATGACATTTTATATTTTTCATTTTGAATGCAACAGTTTTTGCAATTTGGTTGTTTATCCTTGTTCCCGCAATCACTGTATGAGTGATCGAGACCGCAGTGACTGCAAACAGGCTTTTCGTCCTTCTCTCTCTGCAGACATCTTGCAGTACCATGTCCGAAGCGTAAACAGTGGTAACATTGCATGACCGGATTTGCGTCATTATTAGTGTTATCTTCTTCTTCAATGATATGCTACATTTTAGTTACTTTTTTTAAGTTTTAAAAACAAAAATAACTGCTTTCCTATCTATATCTACATACATACACACCCATGTATATAAACAAAAATATTAAAATACATTGATAAATTGTTGAATATACAACAAATAATGTTGATAATCCCAGAAGTAATTTTTTTCAATTTCAAAAATCCCGGGACATTATAATTCCAATTTTGAAATAGACAATAAGAGCAATTTTCTGCTGAAATATTATAATATTTGTAGGTACCTACCTAATTATAATAATAATAATAATCTTTATTGAACAAAAATTTTAAGATTTATAACTACAAAAAAAGAAGTACATCATATAATAGTTTAAGTGTTGCTTAAGTACAAAAGTAAATAAAAGAAAATAAAAAATTTGCATACAAACAGTAGGTACTCAAATAATAAAGATTTATAATTATAAATTTAGGTATCACATAGCCTGCCTCACTAGGCTTTGCCTGTGTTGAGGCAGTAATTTTACATCAATTTATAATACTGTGAAACATACCTACACTTATATTAGATTATAATCACACAATAGATATGTTGCATTAATAAAAATAACATTGGTACAATAATAGCAGGATTGGTTCATTACTAATTTCGAATTTGGGTAAGTGCACCGGTAAAGGCTCTATCATTATTTTTTATCCAAATTTTTATGTTTTTTTTGAAATTTTTATGTGTATCACATTTTTTTATACTAATTGGAAGAATGTTGTAAAGTCTTGTTGCAAGGTATATGAAACTTCGTTGACCAAAAGTAGTATGAGTTATGGGAATTTGTAGTAGATCTTTGTAATTGTTACGAGTACAGCGAGTATTTAATCTTTTTTCGTAGTATTTATGCATATTTGTGTAAAGATGAGTGAGGATTGTTTTTGCATATATCTGCCGAACGTCAAACACATTCATACTCTTGAAGATTAAGTTCGAGTCTATAAGTAGAGGTAGTCTAAGAATTATTTTTATAATAGTTTTCTGTGCCTTTATGATTGGGTCTAGTGCTGATGCAGTACCGCCTCCCCATGCTATGATACCATACTCAATAATGGATTGACAGACTGCAAAATAAATCATTTTCAAGTGTTGTAGGTCGAGAAAGTTTCGTATTGTTCTGAAAAAGTGCATGGTTTGTCTTATTTTGTTTGCAATTATTTGAGTGTGAATATTCCATTTGAGATATGGATCAATTGTGAGGCCGAGGTACTTCATCTGTGTAGTGCGCTCAATGTAGGGACACTGACAAGATTCATCGAAATTTAAACATGTGTGTATTCTAATAGAGGCATCATCATGAGGTTGACCTGTTATATTTATGCTTGATGTGACATATTTAGTTTTTTCGGTGTTCAATGTGAGCGTATTTGTATCTAACCACGTTTTTACAATGTTTATACCCGTTTCAGCTTTTTTGTATACAGCTAGCCAAGTGTCAGCTTCAAACAGTAAAACAGTGTCATCGGCAAAACTAACTATTTTCCCCTGAATATTAATGTTACATAAGTCGTTGATATATAAAAGGAACAGAGACGGTCTTAATATGCTACCCTGAGGAATCCCATAGTTAGAGGAGGCATGATCGCTAAGTGTTTTATTTACTTTAACTTGTTGCTAATTCATTACTTTTGTTCTGAATTCTGTACACAGTTATTTCCAATTATGAAAATGACACTTAAATTCAAAGCAAATTCGAGTTCATTGAACCACGCTTCACTGAGACGTAAACACAACCAAAATTAATATTATGTTTGATTATGAGATGTTTTTGATCTACGAGGTGAAAGAACTACCAACATCAATCTACAAAAGCCAGACATATTTCGGAGAATTGGGTTCAAAGTTACCTGCTTTATATTTTATATTATGATCTTAAGTCAAGCTAATTTACTTCCATTTCATTTATAATACTATAATTTAGATTTTGCATCCGAAATAGCTAAGCATTATATTATTATTATCTTTTAGAATGAGTATACAGGGTGTAAATACATGTAAAATTCAGGAAATATGAAATCCGAATTCAGCTTTAAAAGCACACCCAATACAGGAGATAAAGCCAATAAAAGCCATTCCAGATAGTATAACAACCTTTCCCTCCATTTAACTAAAAAACATGTCGCCCGGGCGCAGCCTGTAGCGCCGCAGCGGTGAAACCATCAACTAAAAATACAGGCGTATCGTTAGACAGGATGACTCGTTCTCAGTTCTGTACCCACATAATATGCAGCTAAAGACTTATCTATGGACAATGGATTCACCTTTAGGGTACAGGGTTGATCCCTAGAAACTATTATTACTATAAAATTATTTATTTACTAGCAGGCCCACGGCATGCGTTGCAATACCATTCAATACAATTGTATACAGAAACCATCGCGGCCATGCGCACATCAAATCCCCAAAGTTTCATCGCAATCGGATGAATGATTTAGCAACGCATAGGCATCTCACCCATATGTATATATAAATGCAAACCCTATACTATGCTGATAACTATTGAAGGAAATTCTTGGAATGAGGTCGAAATATTAGCTAATAATGCAATAAATATCGTAAAAGAATGGTTTGACGAAAACTTATTGACACTAAATGTCGAGAAAACCCATTTTATACCTTATAGCCTAACAGGGAATATCTCAAATAAAAATCTAAACATAAAATTCACGAAAGAAATTGCCTCCTTAGAATCACACCCTGTAAGTCAAACTGTATATACATTAGTAGTAAAGAAGAAATAAAATATCTTGGAATAATTATCGATAAGAACATCAAATGGAAAAGTCAAATAAATTCCACAGTAGACAGAATGAGAACTGATCTATATATTTTTTAGATTAAGAAATACTGTATCATTAAAAACACTAAAAGATATTTATTATGCACTTGCGCACTCTGTACTGCAATATGGAATCGTGGCTTGGGGGAGTGCATACAAAGCAACTCTTCTCCCATTGGAAACAATTAAAAAAATAAATATTAATAAAAATCATCCTAAAAAAGCCCTACGACTATCCAACTATAAATGTTTTTCAAGATTTCCCAGTTCCCCCACTTACAAAAATCTATGACAAAATTGCACTATTACAAATACATAAAGATTTCTTTAGTAAAAATAATTTACCACAATTAAATATAAGCAAAAGAATAATATCTGTTGGAGGATTTACCGTGCCACTAGTGCGAACCACAACAGCACAGCATCACTATGTATTCAAGGGTATAAAATAATTTAATAAATTACCCCTTGATATACTATCGGAAGAAAGCTACGAAAAATATAAAAAAGAAATTAAATTAAAATATTCTAGTACCACCTCATAACTAAACTTATTGTATATTATATTTAGAAATATGTATTGCATATTTAGAAATATGTTTTTGCCTTATCAATACTTTAAATCATTTTTTTTAACTAACCTATATTTTTATTACTTTTATCTGTATTTTCTCATAAAATCACTAATATTTTTTGTTAAATTACTAATATTTTTTGTTTTAATTTAAACAAATGTAATTTTTTTTTTAGTTGTCCTCTCCTAAACACAAGCAGCTGCTTTATTAGGAGAGTGATTGAAATATTAATGTATATATTATGTTGTAAAACTGTAACCTTGTTATATTTTTAAATAAAAAAAATTAAAAAAAAAAAAAACAGAAACAAACATTTTTTGATTTTTATACATATAGGTACATAGATAAGAAAAAATCAATGAGTGGAAGAGATACAAAACAGCAAAGAAGACACCTTATTGGTGACATTCGTAACCCTTTCTGTGTATTTTTTCATTTAAAGTGCTATTGTTTGATTTACGTGACGTAATTTGCAGCCCTGACAATATATAGCACTACCCACATATTAGTACCACTTTATGAAATATAATTTGAAAAAATACATAGATATATAACAAAACAAAACACTTCCTCAAATGGAGAAAAGTTACACCAGTAAATTTTATGGTGTGAAAGATTTTGACAGATGAAAGTTCTAAACAAAGTAAAAACTTAAATTGAGGATATAAATATATATCCCTTGAAGCGAAATGCCTTTTAAACAATGGCCCATCCCGAGCACACTTAAACATAAAACTTTAAGATACCAATTTTAAGTTGAGAAAACACCACACGTAAGTTGCAAGTTTTGGTACGAGTGTAAACTCTGTATGTTATTACTCGTATTGTATCTGGCGTATAGATGGCGTTTGAATTTGGCAATGGCTAGACGATAAGATGGTTGCTTTGTAAAATTCAGGGAAATATACTTTTGCCATTTCAGGTTCAACGCACGAGCTCCGGGTGAATGGACTATTATTAAATTTTCCGGGAGTTTTCCGACAAACTACGAGTATTTGATCAATTTTCCTTGCGAAAAGCGACAGCTGTTAATTCTGGAAGTTCATTAATTTGAGGCCCATACTTTTTAATGGAGTTTGCCATTCATTAAACACAGACAAATCATTCTCCCCCCTTTTTCTGGTTCGGCTACCTACGTAAAAGCTTTGTTTGTTTAATAAACTTAAAATATATTAGTTTCATATAATGAATAACAGATCACTTTGTATAAACCACTATATTATAAAAATATCTACATGTTTCGAAAACAATGTTATCTTCATCAGGATATGTTAATATAAAGAAAAATAAATGTCAAACAAGTATAGACAAATTAGAATAAACTAGAACATAGACAAAATATTAATACGTAGAGGTGATTAATTGCATAAAAATCATAAAAATAGTTATACAAAATTAAATATAAAAATTATTTAAGAAAAAATAAAATTGCATTTAGATAAAATTATATAAAAAATAAAATTTTTATATAAGGATAATAAAAAACTTTTAAGAACAAATAATTAAAATAATTAGTCTAAATCAAAAAATAAATAATTATAATTATTGTAATAAGAAAATAAATTTAAAAGATGGCTATTTAAAAAAAATGTTTGGTTATTTATAATATTTAATTTACTATTAATGCTTTTTCTAATTTCTAAAATTTCTAAATTATCCAATTGTATGCCCGTAGTGTTAGTATGTAAAATTTTAAGACCTGTATTAATATCAAAAGAATGACTTGTTTCCGAAATATGGTTGGCAAATTCAGAATAATAATTATTATTTAAACATCTTATATGTTCCTTAACTCTAATGTTAAAATTTCTAGAAGTTTTCCAATATAAAAAAGTTACAATCATTACAAATTAATTTATAAATCCCAGATTTGTTCAAAAAATCACATTTATCCTTATTATTTAATATATAATTTTTTAATTTGTTATTTGTATAAAAAGCTGGCTGTACATTATTTGGCATGTTTTTAATTATTAAATTTGAAATACTATTATTTAAAAATAAAAATTTTCTCTAATGATTATCATTTTCAACAACGTGTGGATAAACAAAAGATTAAAAAAACTTTTTCTTATATTTTTTGTTTAACATATTGTCTATTAATTTTGAAGTATAACCGTTATTAATTGCAATTTGTTTAATAGTATTTAATTCTGTTTTAAAATTACTCCAAAGACAAGGGAACAATAATTAATCTACTTAGCAAGGTATGAAAAGCTGCTAATTTCTGTGAAAATGGATATATATAGAAGTATCATGTATAATGATATCTGTATATGTATCTTTAGGAAAAATGTTAAATTCAAATTTATTATTAATGATAGAAATATTTAAATCCAAAAAATTTAAGCTGCAATTATTTCCAATTTCTAGGGTAATTTTTTTTTTTGTTGAGCTTATTAATGATATTTAAAAATATATTTAATTGTCTATTAGTGCCAGTCCATATAAAACAAATATCATCTACACATCTTTTCCAAAAATAAACATATTTTAATAATTTTTAATTATAATTTTCTCATCGAGGATGCTGGTTGCAAACTTTAACTGTTCGTTTTGAAAATAACAACATTCATAATTCGTACAGCCATGAACATAATAATATACTCTCATAAATAATTCTATGTATGAAAAATGTAGGACTTTTTTGCATAGAATAAAGAAGGACATAAGGAATGGCATGTGGACATTGTGGACGTGGTTCGTGATCCAAATATTTGGCCAATCTGCCCTTATATTTCCAATACAAACTGTATTCATGATATTCAAATGGGATTGAGATCTACGATGTCAGGCAAGGTTAAGTGAGACAGAGCACATGCTAAATGGGATAAATGGAACATTTCTTTACGTTGAAATTTGTATCGATGGCACTGCAAGTTATTTTCTATATTCTATATTTTTTGTGAACACTTTTGACAGATCCAAATCAAAATAATGCTTTTTAAAGTTAATTAACGGTGATCTTCATATTAAAATATCTGATCGTCTTTTGATGGTACATTTCTGAATACTTTCAGCTTCACAAATCCTACAATAACATTATCGTCACCTGAGATAGTACTGTAATTCAATGTGTTCTATGCTTTGCTCCGGGTCCCGGGTGACAGACAGAATGACGATCCACACTACTTAAACCACAAATATACAGACATGAGACGTAAAACGACCCGTCCTCACATGGAAAATGTTTCTATTGACTGTGAACCGGAGCCAAAGGGGTCAACAGCTTTCATAGGAATAAATACTGGTAAAAAAAAAACAGAAAATTCCCGTCCTATACAAATATTTGTTTTAAATGCGTAGGGGTTAATGGAAAATGGTTAATGGTTAATGGAAAAATTTATTTCCATTTTGAAGGCAATAAACACGCAATATATCGTTGGGGTTATTACCCAAGGGTTTTTTTTCTGTGTCAATGTACGGAAAATATAACTTGAAACTAATAAATTTAAATAAAACAGTCGAGACTTTTCTCGTGAAAAAAATAACAACATAGAGAGAATTCGGGGGTTGGTTTTTAGAAGAAAAAAATTTTGAAAGTAGATTTGCGTTGGTGGGTTTACCGATATTCTAAAATAATATTTGTGACCTTTGCAAGTAAATTGTTCAGGGAATCTTGTGTGGACCCTACAAGCACCGCCGAAATTTAAGTAATTATATGTTTTGTGAAATGTTTTATTTAAAACTAGCAGACCCGGCCACACGTTGCTGTGGCTAACGAAACACATAGCCATTACCCAACTTTTATAAAATCCACACCACCCGCTTGCCAGCTGCCCGAATTGAATTTCTTAGCTTTTATCTACTATACTAAGCATGTATTATACATATAAAACTTCCTCTCGAATCACTCTATCTATTGGTGAAAACCGCATGAAAATCCGTTGCGTTGTTTAAAAGATCTAAGCGCACAAACATTTTGAGGAACTTCATTTTATACTATGTAATGATGAATATTTGAATTTCTCGGCCTTTCTCTACTATAATAAGCATGTATTATACATATAAACCTTCCTCTTGGATCACTCTATCTATTGGTGAAACGGCATGAAAATCCGTTACGTACTTTAAAAGATCTAAGCGCACAAACATTTTGAGCGACTTCATTTTATACTCTGTAATGATAGTGTTCAGATTGGTGTAAATTTTTGGCGTATGTTTTCACATCATTTTAGGGATGTATTATGTCAGACAAAATATAGGAATTTATATATCTAAATGTTAACCTAACAAATTCAACGAGGGAAATGATCGGAGCTTGAGATAGAGAGGAATATACATATATTGTATACAGTGGGAAACCAAAGATACGACCGCGACATCCCGAAAATGTCAGGCAGGCCAATGTAACGAGGTTCACATGGAGTCTCACAAGTTAATAGGCCTACACACAGTTTACAAGGGCAAGGGTTAACTTCACAAGATGTTTTCTTGATTGCCCGAAGTGGTTTGATTATATCTAGGAAAGAAGCTACCTTTGTTGTTTCAATAGAACCACGAGTATTAATGGCTAATCAATGGAAAATAACATGTTACCCTGCCGATTGTCTACAACTTTTATTTTTGCAGTTCAAGGTAAGTTTTTTGCAAAACCGGGTAGCGTTTTATTCAAACAAACGTATTTCTCAATTTCCTCTTTGGATTTTTACACTATTACAAATACTTTTTTAATATAATATAGATATCGACCACTAGCGTGTCGGTACGTTTTGCTTTTTGATAAGTTACTTTTTATAGGAGTTGGATCATCCAAAAATCGTTAAATTGGCTAGTTTGGACGTCATCAACAGGCGTTCAGTATACAAACAAACAATGTATTTAAAAAAAAGTAAAACGTATAGACAGAATATTTTCTTTTGATACGGTTGATAAAAAAAAACGGTTCAGCTTTGGAGGAGAAAAACAATGTATACAAAACCTCAAATTTGACGATTTTATTTAGGTATTATCAGCCCGAGGTGCTGTTGTCCTTTTCGCTCAGAATTAAAGAGCATGGGTATTGAAGAGACCCATGTTGTAGGAGGGAGAAAACACAGAGGCCTGTAAATCGTTCCACAGCCAAGCTGTTGAACTCAAGAACGAGTTTTAGAAACAACCCGTTTTGATGAATGTCAACCATGTACAATTATTGTACATATGCTTTATAACCCAAATGGTCCAATCCAGTGCGGGGGTATTCTTGGGGTTAATTGAGGTCGAGGGGTAAGGCTCTTGACTCGCAATCCGAAGGTCGCGGGATCGAATCCCGGCGTGGGCAAATAAATTTTAATAGAATATTTTGTGTTTTTTCACAATTAATTCATTAAAAATAATGTACCTATATTATATTTGCGGCACGTTCAAGAGTGGAAGATACTCTCAGTATCGCCCTAAGACCACCACTCAGAATTGAAACGTTGCTAAAAATCGTGTTAGCCATGTGTGGTGATCTGATCTGAATAGCCAGATACTTCTCCAGCTTCCTCTTCCCCATCTCCTTCTCCTCCCCGCTACCTTCAGCCTCACAATATACCCCAACTGGGATGCCATAGTCTCACTGGCTCTAGACGGGAGCAGCTGGGACTCTTGTGGGGTATTCATATAAAAAAGCAGTTAGCCTTGAATACCGACAAAATAATATTAATTTATTCTAATAATAATATGATGTTCGGCAAATCGTTTTTAATGATTATATTTCAAATGTTTTCGGATTTGTACGCGTCGTGTGCTGAATTGTTACGAAAAATTATCAAAATAATCACCGTTTCGCTTTTTATCAGCTGGGCTGGAGCCCTAACATACTTGATAATCCACGCTTGTGAAACGCGACGGACACGAGCGGAACACCCGTTCACAGTAGATATTTGCTTCATGAGAACGGATCGTTTCTTCGACTCGTTTTTGTTTAAGAGTGAATAACCAGCACATCACAACTTCGATTCCGACACTAGCGCTAACACATCAGGGCTCGCGAGCGGGCGTTTTCAGAACTAAATTTCGTTCCGCGGCAATCCGAGTTTTGAGGGTTTTGTTCACTCGAGCTAGGGCTACCCGCTACTATTGCTACTTTATATTACTATTCTCGCTTCCAGAATTTTAATTAGTAGTAGTTATTTGTATATTGAAGTGCATAAACATAAATAGATACAAGTGAAATGCGTAAACACAGTAGGTATTAATAGATAGCTACATGAATAAACAATTTGTTATATTCTTTTTAATATTTTGGTTTTTTGTTTTTCAATTGTATTTTACGGCCATTAGAGTGGAAGATACTCTCAGTATCGCCCTGGTGTAAGACCACCATTAAGAATTGAAACGTTGCTTGAAATGGCTTTAGCCGTGTTTAGTGGTCAGATCTGAATATCCTTCCCCTCCCCACTACCTTCAGTCTTACAACATACTCCAAATTGGGGATGCAATAGTCCCACTGGCTCCAGACTTGTGCGGTATTCATGAAAAAAAACGAGTAATATTAAGTTGGATTGTAAAAAATGTCGCATTTTGAAATATTTATTCGTGTGCATAATTAATAATAAGCACTTCAACAAACAGAATTAAAGCGCACAAACCCTTTCTTTCTTTGAGTGGCCTTGCAACGCATGCCGGGTACCCGCTGTATATAATGTTATATAGTGCAGGCGCTTGCATTATAATTCCCGGGACTTGTGATGGAACCATAACAGTTTAGTTGACCGCGAGGTTACAGTGCCCATGAAACGCATGCCGGGTACCCGCTGTATATAATTTATTTATTTATTTACGGACAAATAGTCCATTAACAATATAACAATAACACGAAAAACAAGCGTGCGTAAAGGCCCGACCCGCCGAGCAATCGATCACCGTTCGCATTGATTACCGTTCGCATGTCATTTTTCGTAACTATCACCACTTTTCGTAACCCATTCAACAGTTTACCCCCAAGTGTCGAGCGTGCGTAAAAAAGATTTACCCCAAAAAAATATTTTGGAGCAGTTGGGACTCTTGTGCGGTATTCACACAAGAAAAATTTAAAATAAAAAAAATATTCGAAATTATAAAAATTTTTGCAAAAAAATATTCAATGAACATGAAAAATTGCGTTCGGGCAACCCTGTAGATTTAACAAACATGAATCAAGGAATTCGTGTTTATTTCAAATTTCGTTTTCAAATTTCATTTCCAAATATTATTATTCAAAGCGTCGCGAAGACGTGCTCTCCTGGCCGCGTTTGGGCCCGTAACAGGGATGTGATGCCCAAAAAAATTATTTCCCTAGAATTCGAGGTGTAATTTCCCTAGATCGTGGGTATTACCTTGGCAAATCAAAACACCCGCGTCGGGGGGGGGGGGGGGGGGGTGCAACTCTTTAGAAATTGAAATTTTAATTGCGGTGTTTCCCATCGCTCCGAATACAAAAAAAATTTATGTTTTTTTTATTTTCTTATTTTCTAAAAAAATATTTTCTTATTATTAAAAAAAAAAAAATATTTTGTAAAAAATATTTTCTTATAATTAAAGAAATGTTTTTTTTATATTTTCCAAAAAATATTTTCTTAATATTCATTTTTTTTTTAATATTTTATAAAAAATATTTTCTTATTATTAAAAAAAATGTTTTTTATATTTTCTAAAAAATATTCATAATATTGAAAATATCATAAATATTCATATATTGCCAATTACTCGAAAATTTACCATAATTTAAAAGTATGTACACCACTGAATTAGAAACGGAAATCCTTATAAAAATCACTTTGCAAAATAAAAATCAAACGCAATCACTGAAACTGAAGAAAATTTCTTGTAATAAATATAGATAAAAACGTTACTTGAAACCAAATTTATATTTTTTCCTCATTTATCTTTTTAGGTATTTATCATTTTGAGTTGTCAGTGTTTTTAAAACAACATTGCTTGAATGTAAGAACATCAACAATATTTAAGATTCATGGGAATTCCAAAAAAAAAACTACGACTAGCAATACCAGTAAAATTGGCATATGTAATTTTTTTTGCCAGAGTTCGAAATTTCCCTAGATTTTGTGCTGATTTCCCTTTTCCCTAAAAAATATTTTTCTCCCCTAGATCTAGGGAAATTTCCCTAGACATCACATCAGTGGCCCGTAATGAAATCTGAAATTTGTGTTTACGGGCTGCGATAAAAATGGTAAAATGCGATGTTCAAAATTATTTAAAATTAAATACTTACTGAAATTTTTTTACGATCAAATTATTTATGATTTGTCAATAACGTCTTAGCAAAATAAGTATGTAAAAAAATCCGAAATATATTTGTTTGTAAGTGCACAAATAAATGCACAAACCGACCAATTTTCGTCAAGAAACACATGTCCGTATATATTTTTTAATAATTTTATTTAAACTAAAATTAAAATTCTGAAATATGCTTTTACCAGATAATGTATTGATTTATTTTACTGCATGATTATATGATTTGAAATGAGTGTTGTATAAGAAATGTACTTTTTTGAAAATTGAACAAATCTGCGAACGACCTATGGTATAACCTTATTATTCTAAAAATATTTTTTTTTTCTCAAAATCTAAAACATAAGTTTACTAGATAAAAGAACAATCTTTTGAAATACATTTATAGTTTTTTGTGGAAAAGAGTCAATACGTCTAACCACTGATTTAAAAATGACATATTTCTGGTTTCTCTGCTTATACACTCTTAAGTCCCCCGATGTGGTGGGTATGTGGTACGAGCTACCGGCACATGGTTTTCCTATTTCTTGTAAGACCCGCATTAATAAATCCTTCCTACAGCCCCTATTATAACCCGCCTCACAACGCTGCCCAACCGGGTGGCGACAAAATTCCCCTGTACATACAGACAGGGTTGCTCTTGTGAGGTGTCGCATAAAAAAATAAAAATTTTCCAAAAGTAGACTATATTTAGATTTTCATTTTTGATCAATAAAGACATATCAAATGAATGTGAAGAATGAAGCACTTGCATACTGCTTACTAACAACGTATGCAGGGACATTGGAGGTCTAAATTCGTTCTAAACTAAATGTAGCTTCGTTCTTTCAAAAAAATTAGAGTCCTTGCGAGAGCCTTTAAGGAGTAACCATCTGTTACTTATAACAGGGCGGGTAAGTGGTGGATAACCTCCAATATCAAATGAATGTAAGAAATTAATTTATACCAAAATCGGTGCCGATGTTGAGTGTGAGTTGTGAGTGTATAAGACTTTAATACAGGCGGTTTTGGTGCAAACCCTTTCTGCCATATATAACCACTAAATTGTCCGACGGTCGAGATCCAAGGTTCTATAAATTCCACCTTTAGCCTCCAAAGTGGATTAGCTCTCCGTGTGGGAGGAAAGGGATTTGCTATTGGATTTGGGAAGGTTGGGATACTGGGCAACGAACTAGTAGCAGGACAATACTGAAAGCTCTCGCTGACAGTTGACATTATGTAGAATGCACAACTTACCTCCGTATGACATGACGAACTTCTCTACTTTATTGAGTTTGTGCAGACGGAAGCGGTTTGCAATCGCCGTGAGGATAATCACACCTGGAAAAAAATAAACATTATTATTGAAAACCTGCTCATTTCTATAAAATATTCTAGTACATAATTAGTTAAAAGTACATCAACCAAATTCAGTAGCGTATAATTTATTAAGGGGCAGTTGTTTCACAGAAATTAAAATATAACATTGTCATCAAATGATTACATTTGAAAGGTCCCCGTTAAACGCCGATTCAAAGTGCGTTTCAGCTTTCTATCAAATTGTGATAAGCTGACATGTTTAACATCATGTTAGTTGTCCTCTTTTGCTGTTCACAATTTTTTCAAAAACTGAAATGGGCTTACGCCCAATTATTTCGCAGAAATTCACCTGTAAAAAAATCATCAAATGACCATTCAGCCTTTAAATACGTGATATAAATAATAATTTTGCAGAACAGTGATCATTAACTAAAACACGTTAATTAAACAAGACCAACTTATTACAATTTAATCGAAAGAAAGCTGAAACGCACCCAGAATCGTTTAACGGGGAACTTTCAACGGTCAAAAAAATAAAATGGCACTTTAAGTGTTACATTACACAATGGCCATTTTATGACAATGTTACTTTTGAATTTCTACGAAACAGCTGGTCCTTAAAACCGGCATTTCACGAGAACCCCATTGTCAAAAAAAAAACGACACTGAATGGCAATTTGATGACAATGTTACATTAGAATTTCTGTGTAACAACCCAATCTAAAACTTCTAGTTTTTTTTGACAGTGGTGAATTTAAATCCTCGATGAATTTGCAATTTAAATTAATTTCTTGAGTTATTAATACATAATTTTCCGAGAAGCATCTGCCAGCATTAAACATTAATTACCTCTGACTAAATCTCCTCTTTGAATAATTTATTAACGGTAAATGATTATCTTGAAAGCTCCTAAAATACAATGAACAATTAGCTTATTATAAAGATTTTATAAATTGATTTGAGAAAAGTTCAAAATTTCATTTGTATTTGAAAAGAAATACAACATTCGAAAGCTAATAATTCACATTCAACTTTTAATTATTTTACATTATGTTTCAACGTTGGAAGTTTCAAAAGTAAGAGCAAACTTTACTTTACGAACTCTTATTTTCTACAAACTTGTAAGTAAAACACATTATAATGATTAAGTGAACCATTGAAGATTCGTTGTATTTTTCTAAGAAGTTCCAATCGTAGCTGTCTCAGTTACGAGAGTTCTACCCCGAAATTCATTTGTTACAAATCTTCAAAAGGTTTTGTGTAATACATTATGAAATTAATACAGCAGTACCTACTTCTTTTCTTAGAATTTATTTTCACATTGTGATGACGTTTTTTTCATATGAATTAAATCAAGTCAAAAAAAAATTGACAGGCAAATATTTAAGAATTTTTTACGACCTGTTTCACAAATCAAAATTGAGCGAAGAGTGAGTTATGTAATCATCGCCTTGTCTATAACACGTTTCCCTAAAGGTTGCCGTTTTTCCACAACTGAGACTGTGGCTAAATATTATGAAGTATTTAAAAAAAATTATTTAAAATTAAGTTTAATAATATTATTATTAAGTTCTGCAAGTATTTTAGTTTTTTTGTATTATTGTGCCAGCTGTTTCGACTTACAACGCCATTTTAAAGCTTGTGGCTAGACCACTTTGAGACGACTTGTTTATAGGATTCTTAATTTCAATTTTGAAGATGCCTAAATTGAATTATTATTTAATTAAATGAAGACAATGTAAGCGAAACTCAATAGAAAATCTGGAAACCCAGGGTCCAGAGGTGCCAATATCTTTTTCTGATTTTTCTGTTTCCAGATTTTCGATTGAGTTTCGCTTACATTGTCTTCATTTAATTAAATGTTACAATTTGACGTTTTACTCATTAAGTTAAAATAAAAATTATGAATTATTATTGTAATTGTCGAAGCCAATTTAATATAAGATCCTTTCTTTCTATATGTACCAATGGTTTCGGCTTGTTGTTTTTAAGTGGAACGTGATTATTCACTAAGAGATGTTCTGCGAATTTTTAAGAAGTGCTTTTATTATTAAAACTAATAAAAGTAAGAATAATTATTTACTCCCCCCTTCTTATTAATGAAGTGATCTAAAGATTCGCATTTACTTCTTCTTCTTCTTTTTGAGTCTTAGCCTCCTTCAAGATTAGCCTCCTCCGCCCTCTGACCTCGTCCGTAGTCTTCTAAACTGTAACATGGAGTAGTCTTCTTGCATCTTTCCTGACATCATCCTCCCATCTCAGCCTAGCTTTCGTTTACCTCCCGGGTGTCCTGTTAGGATCTTTTTCGGTACTCGTGTGCTTGGCATTCGGGGCACTTGTCCGGCACATCTTAGTCGTCTGGGAGCTTGGTAGATATCATAGAGCTCATTATTGTGGCGGATTATCCATGCCTCTCCCTCTCGCACCGCTCCTGAGATTCTTCGAAGTACCTTTCGAAGGTATTCAGCTGTTCCGCAGACTTTGCTATCAGTGTTTCCTCCTCACATCCGTAGGCCAAGACCGTTCTAACAGTTCTAACAATGCAGGGACAATACATTCCACATTTTAATGGTTTCTAACCTTGTTATAGTTGAAAAATTCATCAGTGAACATTATATTGACTTTAATTGAATTAAGATGATTGATATTTAAGAACGAATGTAATATTTATAACAATTGATAGTTGAACTCATAAACAATACAACGTTATTCAAGTGGTATATTTTTAGATCGCATCAGTCCATCCCTCATATTATTGAGCGAAGGTTTCCCAAGGAATGTTTTATGACTCACCGCCCTACCTTATAAGATTGTGTTTGGTGGCTTTCTTAGATTACACACCTTCGCAGGATACAGCAAAACGAACAGGAGTTTATCGTACGAAGTGTAGAGGGTGGGGGAGGTCCATTTTAATGTAGAAACTAGCACCCCTGTATTATTATTACAAGTATGGTCAGTATTAATTAAGTGTTCGGCAAATTCTGAAAAACCTATAATTCAATTTAAGAGGCGGGTGTGGGCACCGCTGCCCCAGGCGCCCCGAGTGGTTCGCTACGATTGGTGAGTTAACGGGGGTGCCCGAGTTCGTGGGGTGAGTTTAGTCTAGGTCTTGGCGGCGGATGCGTTTTTCCACCAATTGCATTAGGGAGTAGATCGGAAGAGACTGGTTAAGGGAGACCTTTTACCTCTCCAACAGGACTCTCTCAAACCCATCGCTTTGCACCGGGAGGGATGGATTCAGTAACTCCTGGACATGTTGACCTCCAAATATATACCTTTTTCCTTCCCAGAACTTTCTTCCTTCCTTTGACCACCCCTCATACCTTTTTCCTTCCCAGGAATTTCCTTCAATCTCCTTCCTTTCCTCCCACAACATCCCAGAAGATGAAATAGGCCTGAGGGATTTTTTTTCCTTAGGGCCTCCTGTGTGGAGCTGTAAATGTAAAAAGCTGTAAAAATGTAAAGAGCTGTAAAAAGCTGTAAATTAAAAAAAAACCCTGACGTCTTACATGTTTTTTTTTGTTCTAATACTAACTGGGTTACCCGGCTTCGCTCAGGACAACATTCGAGTGTTCTGGAATGTTCCACAATGATGTTTCCGATTCCCTATTCCCGAACATTCCACGACATACTCCGCAACTCCTTCCAGAACATTCTAGAGCTCTATGGAACCTTCTAGAACTTTCCGGAAGACTGTTCTAGAAACTTCAAGAGGGCGAAACTTCCAACCCTTATATATTAAGCACGCCCTTTAGGTACCACACCATATAATGTTTTAATCCTCTGTAATTAAGTACCTACCTAAGTAATTAATATTATTTTTTAAAAAACTTTGCTAAACAAAGAACAGTCACTTTGTTTTAATCTTTTATTTTTGGTTTGTTTTTTATATTATTTACAGACCATGTTCCGTATGTTAATACTCATCCTAATTTGACTGTCCTAAAATGGGAATCCTCCTAGTTGGGCAGCCAAAAAATTTCTTAAATAATGTATAATCTTTTACTAAATAAAATAAAATAAAAAAATAAAAATTTCCTTGATCCTACCGGGACTCGATTCTCAGTTTATGCGAGCCGCACGTTTTTTTGGACTTTCTTTTATAACACAAATATTGATTATTTACACTCCGCGCGGTCTTACCTACAAGCCGGACAATCATTGTAATTAAGTTTGTAGATGTCAAGAATGACCAAGTATATCTTCTTTGTCTTTACATATTATTGGTTTTGAAAGCTGGCCTTATTTCTGATGGTAGTTTTGATGTGCATAAAGTTGAAAATTTACATATATATTTACATCAGGGAGCCAGATTATTATTAGCAATAGTTGATTGATCAGTATAATACAAATTATTTGTTGAAATACTGGACAGTTTTTTTATAGAATTTTGTCAATTAAATCAAAATTTTAGCTGATTTCATCATTTCAAGATGATGTCTGTGAAATAATGATAAATATCTTAATTAACGAAAATAGTTGAAAATAAAGGCAGAAAACTGGGCCTGAAATCAATATATACGTAAATAAATAACACCCGAGCAATTGACATCCGTACCAAATGTCCAACAGACAAACTGTGTCCTTTCAAACTTCCTAACCGTTTGTGATTTCATATTTTTGGGACGATGCGATGGTTGAAGAAACTTCCTAACAAAGACAGTGCACGACGGTGGTCGTGGTAATACATCTCGTTATTGACTTGGCCCATTCCTTAAAAGAATTGTTTAAACAATTTAACTATGAAGAGGTGAATTCCGAGTCCAAAGAGTTTGGGATTGAATTTACGACACGGCATGCAAGGAGATTCAATTGGTCGGCGACCTGTGAATAATTGACCTACCTAACATGTTGCGGTCGATTGAAAATTGGTGAGAACCACGGCAGCGGTTTGACCGATCGTTGAGGAATACTTTTCCAACTAGTTTGATTTATTTTTAGTTAGAACTCACCGAAAGTAATGATCATTTTAAAAGATTTTCTCTGGAATTGAAGTTGAGTAATACAAAAGATTCCCTAGGCGACAATGGTCGCTTTTCTATTTACCGTGGCGATTCATAGTAACGGTACCGTGACGATTCACTAAAGCGATACTGGGATGGAAAAAAAGGCAATAGACATTCGTTCCTTACCACTATAATACTGCAGCTCTTTCTTACACATTAAATAATGGTGAGACACACAAAATACGTGTGACTGTTTCCTCCAAAGTACTATTTTTTTGCTACGGGAATTGCGTTTCATTTTCTTTATACGTGTGAGGGAGATGTATTAAAATGATTGTATGTTTCCTTTGTGGGGGTGCAGACATACGTTCACCTTTTATTTTCGACTATTGTCATTTTGTGTGTAAGAAAGAGAGGCAGCATTATACGTTCAAGAACATTTTTAAATTTTTGGAATCCACTCACACTTCAATAGTAGTATATTATCGTCACATCAAGTAGTATTGGTAGGGATCTACGGAGACGTCACGGTGCGGTGTGTGAGAGAGGTGCACGAAAATGATGACTTTTTTTCTTTGGAGAGATAAGACCTACGTACATCGAGCATCTCATCTTTTGAAAGAGCTGCAGCAATATTGTGATAAGAAACGTATTTTTATTGCCTTTTTTATGCTGTCACGATACCGTTACTGTGAGTCGTCACAAATATAAAAGCGTCTAATGCGACAAAAATCCTATTCCTTCTTTTATCTTCAGTTTTTATGAAGACTGCGTTATGTTTATATTGGCAAGGGAAATGTGATATACCGCGGGCAATAGACTGACCGCTAAGATGAACTAATCCAATTATCTTCATTTAATTAAAGGAGCGTGCACTAAGTGATTAAACCGAGTACTAGAAAAATAATTAGGGAGAAAAATATTATAAGAAGTAACACTGTTGTTGTGACGATTTCCACCGACTGCGCCAGTTTGTTTAGAATGATTCTTGTATATAATAACGGTTTATTCGCAACAAAACACTTCCCGTCTTAATCATAATCGCGGATTTTTTTTTTTTTTACATGAATACCTTACAAGAGTCCCAACTGCTACCGTCTGAAGCCAGTGAGACTATGGCATCCCCAATTGGGGTGTGCTGTGAGGCCGAGGGTAGTGGGGAGGGGAAGGAGATAGGGAAGAGGAAGGTGGGGATGTACTTGGATATTCAGATCTGGTCACCAAACACGGCTAATGCCGTTTCAAGCAACGTTTCAATTCTGAATTGTGGTCTTACACCAGGGCGATACAGAGAGTATCTTCCACTCTGGAACGTGCCGCAAATATACTATTTATTATTTTAAATGAATAAATTGTGTAATAACACAAATTAATCAAATAAAATTTATTTGCCACGCCGGGATTCGATCCCGCGACCTTCGGTGCGCGAGTCAAGCGTCTTACCGCTGCGCTACGCCGCCCGTCAAATAAGATAATACCACGATAATATTTACGGGTTACGTGAAATTGTCGTACAAATTTCACCTGACCCATTCGTATTATCGTGATATTATCTTATTCTGCTTCGTCTTTATTTAGACTTATAACTCTTATAATCAGGAACGAGTGTGTAGGACGGCCTAGAGGTTAATATTATATCTATTATGTTTTTAATATCTTTGTATTTATTTAAAATTGTGAGTGTATAATTACTTCCCTCTATCTTTCTTAAAAGGTTTATTTACCGACAGTGTCGGTAATGCAGGGTGCTGTTGAGCGTCCAGATGTCGCTTCTTGTAAAATACCTTTGACGTAAAAATCTGTTTGTGTGTTGACTTGTTATAAAAAAGCCGGTTCCCGTAGATTCATCCTCTTTTTCTCTGTAAATAATTGAATATCAAGGCTTATTCTTCCTTTCTATCACTTGAACGGGGAACGGGCCCCCAAGTGTAGTTTGAAGAGTATTTTAAAGCATTTGTTATGTTAACCTAAAAATTGTAAATAAAAAACTAAGTTAAAATTTCGTGGAGTTTTTATTATTTAAAGAAAGGACCTTTAGTCCAGTCAGTGGGGGATAAAAAGGCCTTTACCTTGCAAAATGTCAAATTTCAGGAATAATAGAGGAATAATAAGAACCAATAATATGTGCGTTAAGAAAATGAAGATAATGTTGGTAGTTCTTAGTCGAGGTACGATACAGTTAAAAGAGACCGAATTGGATATATTGGATAATTATAGACACCTTCGCTCAGTTGGTAGAGCTGTTGCCATGAAAGAAGAAGGTCCTGGGTTCGAGTCCCAGAGGTGCCAGTATCTTTTTCTGATTTTTATTTTACAAATTGAGGTTTTACTCATAAAGTTAAAAGTGAAAATAAAAACATTCATTTTAGACTTGCAGAAAAGCCAATAGATGTCGCATATTAAAAATAAAATGGATTAAAAATGTATCCAGACACTATCTAGAAAGCATTTAGTTTGGGTTTGAATCTTGCAATCATATATAAAGATAACAGCCAATAATTTGTTTTTTCTTTACATTAACTCCACACAGGAGGCCCTGAGGAAAATAATTTCTCTCGGGGTCTATGTCATCTGAGATGCTGTGTGAAGGGTCTTTTTGAGGAGAGGAAGGAATGAACATTGGTCTTGAAGAGACCCATGTTGTAGTAAGGAGGAAACACAGAGGCCTTAAGGGTGCGACAGAGTGCGCTAAGGCCGTGCGTTAAGAAAATGAAGACAATGTTGGTAGTTCTTAGTCAAAGCATGATACAGTTAAATATGTCTGAAGGAGATAGGATCGAATTAAATCAGTGGTAGAGCAGAGCCTCGGTAAAGCCAAGGTTACGGGACTGGAAAACAAAATCGACTTCAAATTTGATGTAGATTCACAAGTTTTCCGCTTATGCGAGCTTTCCAATCCCGGGTAAACGAGTAATACGAGAGACATACTTATAGAAAAAGAATGACTTAACTTAATGAGTAAAACCTCAAATTGTAATATTCAATCATTGAAGACAGTATTAAGACAATCTCAAACTGAAAGATCAGATTAATATAGGTCGCTTCTAGGAATTGAACCCAGGACCTTAAGTAAGCCATACACGCTACGGTCTACCGGAGAGGTTACCTGTGCAGGTTTGCTTGTGCAGGTTCGTTTCGAAAGAATTGATTTTCGATTTTGCACCGGTCGCCTGCGCAGGTTAAAAAAAACTGCGTAGGTCTATTCCCACACACGCTCCGGTCTACCTGAGCAGGCTTACCTGCACAGGTAGACCGTAGTGTGTATGGCCGCCATATAGCCTTGCCGAAGCTCCGCTCTACCACTGATTCAATTCGACCCAATCTCCTTCAGACAAGGGCGGATTTAGGGGCGGGGTTTACGGACGGTATTTTTGTGTACTGTGGAGATTCCATCACAGTACATACTTAGAAGCAAATCAAATTATCAGAGTTGTTAAAATATATATGAATAAAATAACAGAAAGAACATGAGTCAAACTCTTGTTTATTTCTGGCTGGAATTGTGAATTTTGTTCGTTGCGTCCCATTCATGAACTTTCAAATGAAAGATGATTATCAGCGTTTGCGAGAGTGGTACGGTCGGGGGAAAGCGCGGTCGGAAAAGTCCCCCCCCCCCTATTAAAGTCGACAAACACAAATTTCGACTTCATAAAATATTGGTCCATCCTCGAGGGGGGGCGCGCCCCCCCTCTGCCCCTTGTGCCCCACCCAGAAAAAAATCCTGGATCCGCCCTTGCCTTCAGACACATTTAACTGTATCACTATCTTCGACTAAGAACTACCAACATTGTCTCCATTTTCTTAACGCACATTTTATTGACTGCTATCTTTATCTATGATTGCAAGATTATTCCCGAACTAAATGGATCTATGTAGATAGTGTCTTGGATTACGGTGCTCCAGATTTTATGTCCGGGTTGAATCTTTCCCAAATGAAAGACTAAACCCTTCCACACACTTTTACACAAATGAATATCTAGTAAATTAACGCAATGTAAGTGCACTATATAAGAATAAAACAATACAAGAACAATACGTCAATCCACCAGAAACATAATGGGAAAATATTTCACCGACTCCAGATATTTTCATATCAGAGGGTTCGGCTCTGATGAAATCCTAACTGGTCCGATAAATCCTACTGATCCCTCAATATAAATATTTAAAAAATCTTTCGTAATCCTACATGTATTTAAAATGACCGACTTTTGCATTTTTATGTACAAATTTTTTGACAAATCTAATACGCCTAAATTTTGAATGAGAGAGCTAGGTATAATGCCAGTAGCCGAAATAACAAATGGTAATATTTTTATAGTCTGAGAATGCCAAATTCTTTTAATTTCATTTCCTAAATCTGTATATTTTCTTATTTTTTCAGAAACAGTTTTCTGAATATTACAAGAATTTGGAATAGCGACATCAATGATATAAGTTATTTTCTTAATTTTGTCATGTAAAACTATATCGGGTCTATTATGACTATTTTTTCTGTCTGTCAGAATAGTTTTATCATAATAAATTTTATAAAATTCATTTTCTAAAAATGAATTTGGTTCATATTCATAATATGGTACATTACGGCAGTCAATCAAGTTATGTTTAATTACCAAACTTTGGTGAATTATTTTTAAAACTTGATTGTGCCTAAATGTATACTCGGACGGCGCTAATACAGAACATCCCGATATAATATGTTCTATAGTTTCCGGAAAAGCCAAACATTTTCTACATAAATCATCAATTTGATTTGCATCTTTGATGATATGCTTCCTATAATTTTTAGTATTAATGACTCTATCTTGTATGGCAAGCATAAAGCCTTCTATTTCTGCGCTCAACTCTCCAATACTCAACCATTTGTTTGACGAAAATTTGTCAACATATGTTTGGTTGAGATAATTGAAGTGTTTTGCGTGAAGAATTTTATTTGACCAGGAATCTAATAATTCCTGGTTGGTATTTATAAGAATGCTGGCATTCTCGTCGTATAAATTTAATGGTGAAATATATAAATATAAATATATAATACATCAATTTTTATTTAATGTGCGATATCTATTGACTTGAGTCTAGGATGATGTTTTATTATTTTTGGATTCACTTAATGCATAGATGCTCAACTTTTTTTGTCCACCGCCCACTATGAGAATATTTTTATTTCTAACGGCCCCTAACTCGTGAATCAGGAACAGCAATTGACCACAACGGGGGGTGGGGCGTAATATGGGATACCACGAAAGGGTTACATTTGACACAACTGAGGGGGCGTAACGGGATACCGCAGCGGAGGGGGCGTGAGGGGAAAGGGAATATATTTTAAGATGTGACATAATTTATGGATGGCCCCTAATGGGATGGGATGGGGCAAGATAGGATGGGATGAGTTTCTCTGGGTTACCGCCCCCTGAAAATCTGAAAGGCCTCCCAATTTTTTTCTTGGTCTTCTACCGCCCCTCTGAAAGTCTGAAACGCCCCCAAGGGGGCATTGTCGACCACGTTGAGAACCTATGACTTAATGAGTAAAACCTCAAATTGTAATATTAAATACAATATTGGCGGCTCTCAATATCAATATAGTATACACATTACTCAAATTGTATACACATTAGTAGTAAAGAACAAATAAAATATCTTGGAATAATTATCGACAATAACATTAAATGGAAAAATCAAATAAACTCTACAATAGACAGAATGAGAAAACTAATATATATATTTTTCAGACTTAGAAATACTATCACATTAAAAATATTAAAAGAAATTTACTTTGCACTTGCGCACTCGGTATTACAATATGGAATCATAGCTTGGGGGGGGTGCATATAAATCATCCCTTCTCCCACTCGAAACAATTAAAAAAATTCTTATAAAAATTATCCTAAAAAAACCGTATTACTACCCAACAATAAACGTATTCCAAGAATTCCCTGTTCCCCCACTTACAAAAATTTACGAAAAAATAGCACTACTTCAGCTACACAAAGATATATTTAAAAAAAATATTACCCCACTGCTAAATATTAGCATAAGGAATACTTCTATTGGTGGACTAACTATACCACCCATACGAACCACAACAGCACAGAATCACTATGTATATAAAGGAATAAAAATATTTAATCAATTACCCGCCGATATGCGAACAGAAAAAAATTACGACAAATATAAAAAAAAAATTAAATCATATTTTGGTAGTCCCACCATATAATTTTAACTTTTATTGTATATGTTTTTGACTGTTTGTTATTCCAAAGGTTTTATGTACATCCTATATATATTTTGTTTAATTACCCTTATAATCTTTAAAAAATATGTTATTAAGTCTAAATCTATTCATAAGTTATTATCAAGTTGTCCTCTCCTAAACACAAGCACTAGCTTTATTAGGAGAGTATATAAAATATGTAATATTAGAATGAAATAAACTTATTGTAAAAAATTTACTCAATAAAAAAAAAAATAAAAAAAATAAAAAAAAAGTCTTCGATGATCAAATAAAAAAATGATAATTTTTCGTTAGATTTTCAAGAACTATCCACCCACCCCATAAAGGCGGAAAAGGTGAAGAAGAAGAAAATGTGTAGCAGAAGATTGGGAAATAGCTTGGTAATTCAGATTTTTCTTCATGTAAATACCGCACAAGAGTCCCAGCTTTTCGCAGACAGTGGAATTAGGAATGTTGTAAGATTGAATAGAGAGGGGGGAAAGAGATGGTGGAGGAGAAAGGTTGGGAAGTAGTCCACTTACCGAGGATCCTGTAGACGGAGCAGAAGAGGATGGTGAGGAGCACGAACCAGGTGTTCCAGTCGCGCGCATTGTTGACGGTGGCCACTCCCAGGAACATGAAGATGATGGTCTCCGAAGAGCTGGACAACATTTTCATGGCGTACTTGACGGTAGTGTGCGACTTGTGGGAGATGTTTCCTTCCACGTAGTTCTTCATCGTGATGCCGCAGAACGTGATGCTGTGGACAAAGAGAACAAATGTTTCATTATTTTTGTGTAAAAAAAGTTATATTTATACCACACATAAAATGGCTTTTAAAGGAAAAACTCGATGGATTACCATGGGAGTTTGCCTTCTGAAAACTACAAAGAGTTAAAATGGTGTGCATGTAGACGCAATACTATGCGATTCTACTTCAAAAATGCAAGCTAATTAATATAAGAAAACTGGCAAGTCAAATAAAACCACGAAAATCTCATTGATTTTATTAACTACAATAAATGCCGTAAAAATACACAATAAGCGATTTATTTTTAAACTAAAATATTTGGATATGAAGTAGAGGAAGTTCTGGAGAGGAAAAAGGTAAGAGAGGCGGGTAGGAATCTCAGGGTAAATGTGTCCAGGAGTGACGGGCGTATGAATCCATCCCCCCACTGCGGTGCAAGCCGATGGGTCGAGAGAGTCCAGCTGGAGAGTTCTAAGTTAGGTCTCCCTCAACTAGTCTCTCCCGATCCGGCCCGCCACACAATAGGTGGTAAAACGTATTCGCCGCAAAGACCACTTGGGATGACCTATGGCAAGGGTGTTGGTTATCTAATAAATGGTACCCATACCCTCCTCCCAAATTGGTACGAACCAACCGCAATAATTATTTTAAGGGTAATAAAAAAATCTTAAAAACATATATTGTATGGATATATTCTGTCATTCGTATACGAATGGACATTATTTGTGCACAAAACCCAACAGCGGAAAATACTCTGTCTGCCGGTACACTAGTTGATGAGACTGTCATCGAGAAAATGAAAACTAACTGAAGGCATCTCCCTCTGGTACCTCCGTCCTTAAAAGCGACATGGCTTTCTTCAAAATCGATTCCAAGTCTTAAAGTTCCCATGCTTGAAATACTGCTCTATGCTCTCTTCCTAACATCAAGTTCAGTTCCTCTTTCATTGTCAAAGTACCACCGCTTATTTATAATACAAGAAGCATGTTTTTGGCATCAATTTAGTCTTTTTTTTCAAATTTCGCACATGAAAACTCCACAAATCCGCGGGATCAAATATTGTTAAAATCCCGCGGGATTGATGGATTGCAAACCCTAATTACAAACAAAAACAAAAGAAAAAATAAACAGCAGATAGAACAGTAAAAATGAGTACAATTTTCGCATCATATTGAGATAAATTCAGTCTATACATGATATATAATTTCGATCACCACAAAAACGGCATGTGCCTAGTAGCATGACGATCGAAAAATTCTCAACTTATGTAATAAACAATGCGATGAATAAAGAAAAAAAAAGTTTCTTTAAATACTTTCAAGGTGGGTAGGTACAGTGAAAATTTCAACATTTCGTAGATTGATGTTATTTAATGCAGATACGTTCCTTTTAAATTTTGGGTACCTTTGTTTTAATTTTAAATGTGGTTTAAATAAATCGTTCATACTATTGTCGGTATGGCGTCTCTCTTGTGATACAATTCTTTTTTTCTGGTACTTCTCTTCATTGGCGTCCATAACCTTTCAATTAGATCGAAAGAGTTCCCTGGATGTTTAAAAACACTACTTGTTTAATGATTCAACGAATGTTTGCATTTAAAAACAGCTTGTCCCGGTATTTTGGAAAAAAATTAACTTTTCGTCGAAGAATTCCCTTCGAGTCAATGCCCCCACAAAGTAATGTTTTGTCCTGGAAATCTAAAGCCTATCTATTGTACGATTAACATAATATGATGAATTTCTATATCGATAACCAAATATGACGAAGATCTATATCGATAACCAATTAGGATGAAGTAGGTACTACATCGATAATCAAATATGATGAAGTTCTATATCGATGACCAAATGTGACGAAGTTTTCTATCGATAACCAAATATGACGAATTTCCACATTGATAATCAAATATGATGAAGTTCTATATCGATGACCAAATTTGACGAGCCAAATATGATGAATTTCTATATCGATAATCAAATACGATGAAGTTCTATATCGATAACCAAATATGATATATCGATAACCAAATATGACGAAGTTCTACATTGATAACCAAAAATGACGAAGTTCTGTATCGATAACCAAACATGACGAAGTTCTCTATCGATTACCAAATATGATGAAGTTCTATATCGATAACCAAACATGACAGAGTTCTCTATCGATAACCAAATATGATGAAGTTTTATATCGATAATCAAATATGATGACTTTCTATATCGATAACGAAATAAGGTGAATTTCTGAGAAGCATGATGGTTCTGAACTTCTGAAACTCGAAAGAACTAGTAAAATCTGTAACACATTTCTGAAACGAATAATTTAGCCTCTTCTAGTTTAATAGCCTGGTTTCTAGATCAGAAGGCCAAACAATTGCCCGGTATTAATAAATGTGACAGCCCTCTCACTTGTAGAATGTAATCCTTCATACCAGAGTAAATGTTTATTGTGCAAATGAAATGGACAAGTACCTATTTGCATAAGAAAATGAATATATGGATGTTCTCGAGAATGAGGATTGTGAAATGGGAGTAGGTTAGCAATTTATTGCTTAAATATAAACAGAGCCATTAAAACGTACATGTAACGTAGTGTTTATAAATAGTTTATTATAAATAGAATTTCTTGTTAATTATAGAAGATAGCATTAATTAATAAAGCGAGTGATTATGTATGATGCTCTCAGACGTAATTGCGTGTTCCGTTCAAATATATTAATATATCTATACATATATAAAAATGAATCCCTGTGTCCCGTGGACACACCATAACTTCAGAACGACTTTACTTATTTCATTCAGCTTTTTTAAAGTTTTCTAATACTTTGTAGAAGGTTCTGACCGAAAGAAAAATTAAGGAAATTGAATAATTTTAGAAAACTTAACGACTATTTTAACTTCGCACGCTAGACAGTTCGCGCGTTTGATGAAATTGAATTTAGTAGGCAGCTGTTTTTTTGTAATACAAGAATGGTCCATGGATTTTTAAAATTATTGATATTAAAAATAGGTACCAATGTTAGGTACCAAATTTGATTTATTGTTCTTATAATATATGAAAATTAGTATTTGTTTTTGAATAAAAAAATTGTAATAGGCGGCACGCGAGCTGTTTGAAAACTGAATGTACTGGGACTGAATACATGGAACGCGGGAGGAAGGTTTGCGGGACGGGGGAGCGGGAGAGGATAGAGGGTGGGCGGGGAAGGTAGAAGTGGAATCGGGAGGGTACGGGATGCGGGAGGGGAACGGAGATGCACGGGAAAGGACATGCAGGGAAAAACAATTTATTTATTTAAATATTGCATTGCAGCGCATGCCGGGAACCAGCTAGTTTTACATATTTAAGGGGAACGGCTGCATGGCCTTTTTCATAAAAAAAACCCATCCAAACTAAATAATAAATATCTGTTGTGTGGTTGTGATAGATATGCGCTACTTTATTTAATTTGTGTTTTAATTTATTTATTTATTTATTTACGCCCTAGTGGGCTTTTACAAGATAGATATATAAGTAATACAGTTGTGTTAGCAAATACATAGTATTCAATATATATTGATTTATGATAAATTTAAGACAAATTAAATTTATAGGTATGGAAAGCGAAATTTGTAAAAATAAATATAAAAACTAAAAGAAAATAGAAATATAAAGTGTATTCACTACGGAGACGTGAAATCATACATTTTACTATAATAATTATAAAGACTTCGTTTTGTGACTAATACGGAATCTTTAAATATGTCTACAGTATTCCCAAATTTATTTATAAAGAATAGGGCATTTAAGAAATCTATTTTTCGCTATTTTAGCAGCAACTTGGGCATTAATTGCGAGTTAATGATAAAGAAATTGAAATCTTACTTCTTACTAATATTGTAAATGTGAAAGTTTGTATGGATGGTCTTTACTCTTTCACGCAATAAATATCGAATGGAATTTAAAAATTCTTTCACTAATCGAAAGCTACATTATTTGCGAGTAACAACGGCTTTATTTATTGGTAAGCTCTGGCGTTATGAAATTATGTATCATACGTTTTCTGCCCCTAACAAAATCGAGTTATTGCAAACGTCAAACAAATTTTTACCTTGGAAACAATGTTTTTTTTTAAATTTTAGGTTTAAAAAGAGTGCTTTGTTGTGATTAAAAAGAGTACTTTTTTGGCGTCGTAGTGTCAAATTCTACATATCTCTGAAAATGTTTATTCTCCGAACAAAAAGCATAACGTTGCTATAAAGCATAGCGTTTGAAGTGGACTGTCATTTTCTTATTTTTTTAGGTTTATTTATTTATTTATTTATTCTTATTCTTAGTATATTTACATTATAAAGGTATAGTATATTGTCCTCCACACTAGAAGTTCACCTGTATTGTAGAGGACATTTTTCAGTTGAAAATTATAAAATGTAAGTACAGTAAATTACAGTAAATTATAAAATGTAAGTAGTAAAGGACATTTTACAGTTGTAAATTATAAATTATAAAATGTAAGTAGTAAACAAAAACAAACAGTAGTCTTAGTTAAAATAAAGAAGAACCAATAAAAAATCAAATTATACAGAAACAATAAAATTTAAATATAAAATCGACTTCTATACGACAAAATTATAAATTAAAAGTTAAAAGGATTGTAGGTTACTCTGGATTCAAATATGAATAAAATACTAATAAAGGGAGTAGGTACTTAAAATAAATTTCTATTTATATAGTTTAAATATTTTCTAAAATAGAATTATTTGCGAAATGTCATTCTCAAATTTTGAAATTTTCTATTAAACAATAATTATTTTCTATTAGACAAAATAGCAAGAATAATAACAATTATGCCAATAATTATGCCAGTAATTTCCCACTAATACTATGCGAGCGAAGCCGTGGGTAAAAGCTAGTATATAATAAATTATTGTTAAAAAAGAATTTTATGGACGTTTTTAAATTATAGAAGATTGTTTACGCTGGAACTCAAAAATTGTCAATATAAAATTAAAATATCGACTGAAAAAAACGCCTTTTCTACATGCTAGATTGGGCAAGAATATAATGTATTTATTGTTATTAAGTTTATTTTGTAGAACTCCATTTTAATTTTTATTTTATTTTATTTTATAATTCAATAATATTATTATTTAATGTATAAAAACAGTTTATTATAACGAATTCTGCTTTGTTATTATTATTATACATTATCGTTTATAATAAACTGTTTTTATACATTAAATAATAATATTATTGAATTATAAAAAAAAATAACATAATTTTTAATAATTATTATTAGCACACTAAAAATGTTAAAATAGCCTCTAAAATCATAGAAAATTGAAATCTGTAATGGCAACCATTTTATAATTTAAAGCACAAATAAATAAAGTAACACATTTCCGTACTAGAATTTGCTATACCTTTTGATAAAATAAAAAAAAAAAATATTCAGTTTGGTCGAGTATTTTGACCTCAAATCTAAATTTTTAGTTTTGTATGAAAAAGGCAGCGCAGCTTACTTTATTTTTTCTTCTAAAAGGGAGACAGAACATTCCTGGAAATCAAAAGAAAAATACTTAATCGAAGCATTCATTTTGCGGCTTGTCGTAATTACAACACAAAAACATTTTTTTTTGAAAACGCTAAAATATAAACAATAAATTACGAGTAAATTAAAATGTTTCAACAATCTCTTCCCTCCCTTTAGCCTCGATGGCACACGGCGAGTTTACAAGCTACTATCTACTAAGTTTAAAAGCGGGTGAATCGGCGAGTCAGATTGTCATGATGACACACAAAACTGTTTACTCGCTCAGTAGCTCGCGACATTTTTGTAGGAAACTGGACTCGCACGTAGCTGCTAGCGCCAGTAGCGGAAATAACGTCTAATTCTTCAGACAGTCGACAATCGAAATCAGCTGTTAATTGGCAGCCATATTGGAAACATAAATAAACCAATCACGAGTTGGCGTGTAGCGAGTAAAGTTGACGACCTTTCAACTTTTTTCGTAGATTGTCAGCAATCTGCTAGTTAGCAAGGAATACGATGACACTGAGCGAGTTTACTAACAAATAGTGAATTTCTCAGATAGTAGCTTGTAAACTCGCCGCGTGTCATCGAGGCTTTTAACACTCTTTTCCGAAACCGGTAGGGCAATAATTATTAAAATAAAGTGGTTTAAAAGTAATTTAATTTTAGCAAAAGAAAAGTACTAAATAAATAATATTTTTTTAAATAAAAAATCACTAGTCTTAAAATAATTTAACATATTATTATTTATAAAGTTAAAATAACTCAAATGCAGTCTCTCAACCTCGCTCATTAAATTACGAGGGCTGATCACGAGGATTAATTTTACGCGAGATCCGGGAAAACTGGCGTGTAGCCTGGTTTCCTTATGCCAAATCCCCACAGCTCTGCACTCTCTGCGACACTTAGTCTCGGCGTGGCAGCAGTGAAGCTTCCGCTAGCCGCACCCACTAGGTGTGAATTTAGCTCTGTAATTAGTTTTTTTGTGCGAAGTAAGACCACTATTGACAAGATTTTGACAAAAAAAATTGGGAGACCACAAAGTCTGCCCAAGGTGGGTTCCAAAATGCTCACCGAAGATCACAAATAACAACGGGTTGAATCAGCCCGCGAATTCCTTGAGTGCTACGACATTGATGGTGAAGAATTCTCGGACTCAATTGTGACTGGAGACGAGACTTGGATACACTACACGACCCCAGAGACAATGGAACAATCCCAGTGGCATCATTCAGATTCGCCGAAGCAAAGTTTAAAAACGAATTACAGAGCGTCACTCACACCTGGCGGTTGCGGGGAGTGGAAGCTCCATCGCGAATGGCTGCCACGCCGAGGGGAAAACAGGCAACACGCCAGTGTTGCAGGATTGCGCGTAAAATTATTCCTTGCGACCGCAGCACCTTGGAGACCTTATTTTACGGACTGCCCTCGTATTTAAACATGTGCTAATTTTAACACTGTGTTTGTTGATCCTCACACATTGGTCTCTTTTTTACTTGATTGGATACTTTACCATGATTTTCCAACCTCTACGGTAAAATCGTTACCTTCTATGAATGCCTTAAGACGAAGATTAACACCAAATCACCATTTTAGGTTAATCTTTACCCCGAATTGGTTTAAATTATAAATACAAAAAATTTGCTTTTAATAAAATGAAAATTTTTCTACCGTTTCCATTGAGTAAAATTAAAATAAAATTGTTAATAATGTTACAAAAAAAATACAAGCGTAAACCACCAAAAAAAGAATTTTATCATTAGAAATGTATGAACGAATATAAGAAACAAGTTTAAAAAAATATAATTTGATGGCTAAAATTATCTGTGATAGTTTCCATTGATTAGCTTTTTTCTATCTTATGCAATAATTCACAAAACAAATAAAATAAACACTTTTGTGACCTCTAGACACCGTTTGCCAGGCTATTTATATGCCCGTTAGCTGGCGATATAAGGCACACTAAGCGTACATACATTTTTGGCTTGTGGCTTTCACTTGAAGCAATTAAAAAGCTCTCAATACATCAAAAGAAATTTCATCAATGTTCAAATGAAAACCGCATATTTATCTTGAAATTGCAATTTCGAATGGCCTACTAAAGTATTCTAAATATAGCTCTATATCTTAACCTAACAAACCGTGGAGAAAATGTGATTTAATATGAAGCTGACAGCTGTCACAAGTCACAGAGCGAGAGGCTTAGTCGAGAGCTGAGTGGATGCAGTCAACTCATCGTCATAATGTCAGAGTGACAGTAGAGGTACCTACGTGTAATGTACAATGTCCTCAGTTGTTACAAAGGAAGTACCTTATCCCTCTTGGAGGTATTTGACAGTGACAATGCACCTTTCTCTAACAGATAGGTACTCTTGGAAGCTTTGATAACGTACGGTGCTTTCAGAGTTCAAATGGAAAGCTAGATTATTCATTAAATTCCTCGGATATTATATGCATGTTAGCAATGTTGACTGAACTCATTATGTGCTTCAATAATACTAGATGTAGTACTCGGCCTCACCAGAGATTGCAGAAATCTAATTTTTATTGATTATGATATGTCACGAGGGGTAAGACTCTTGACTCGCAATCCGAAGGTCGCAGGATCGAATTCCGGAGGGGGCAAATAAATTATATTTGATTTTTTTGAAATGGCTTTAGCCGTATTTTGTGACCAGATCTGTGTAGCCAGGTACTTTCCCATCTTCCTCTCCCCATCTCCTTCCCCTTCCCATTACCTTCAGCCTCAAAACATACCCAATTGGAATGTCATTGTCTCACTGGCTCTGGACGGGAGAAGTAGAGACCCTAGCCAGGTATTCATATGAAAAATAATGTATTATTATTATTATTAATAGTTACATCTTAAGTATTCCAATTATTACTATAAAGTGTAATAAACTATTTTAAATTCATTTTTGAATACTTAGAGAGATATAGAACAAATCTAGAACAGATAAGTTAACATAAATTAAATATTAAAACTTGCAAAATGTCCCACATCGGTTCAATAATAACTAATGATTGATTGGGTAGGGTGGAGTCTGAAAAACTATTAAACAATATGACCTTAATTTTTACACGATTAGCTTTTAACAGCACATTTAGTAAAAAATTAGTATACCTATATATATTTTTACAGAATAAATTTTTGGCATTTTCAAATATATATATGTATAATTACAATTTTTTTTTAAATCAACTTTGTTTTACAGAATAAATTTTCGGCATTTTCACCAGCATTTGGTTTCTTAGAACGGGCAATCTGCCTAGCTAGGAACCAATATCGACCTACAAGACATAATAACACTTGTACACATTTTAATGTCTATAGTTATTTTGCAATATTATTACTATGTTATTTTTGCTGTAAATGTATCTGATGTAATGTGATAAATAAAAATAAAGTTAATTATTTATTATTAACTGTTCATTTCAATCATCTAAATCATTTCAATTATCTTAATCATTCCAATTATTAGTACAAACATAATATTAAAGATTGTGTAATCAGGAATATATTATGATCGAACAGTTGCATCCAAAGCGCCCTTCAAATGGATAAATAAATTAGATTCATTTTAATTTTATCCTTACGAAGAAACCATTGGTTTTGAAACATACTGACAATTTTGATCAAATAAGTGTTGTTTACAAAGTGTTTTATTTTCATTTAATATATTACTAAATACTACAAAGTAATTCAGCAAGATAACTACTATGTTCAATGGTTATTATTTAAACCTATTTTATAGATAGACAATTGACCAAAAATCTGAGATAATTCGGACGGAATGTACAAGTCTTCTGCAATTTGATTATTACCGTGAAGTTCGTGGCGAACCAAGAGGCAGACATCATTACTGAAATTATGTTGTAAATCTCACAGAATCTCCAGGATTCTCTCTCCCTTTGTAAACTTTGACAACATTTAACCGCATCGATACAGCCATATCCGTTGATATACAAGCGAGGCCTTCAGAGGCAGACATCATAACTGAAATTATGTTGTAAATCTCACAGAATCTCCAGGATTCTCTCTGCCTTTGTAAACTTTGACAACATTTAACCGCATCGATACAGCCATATGCGTTGATATACAAGCGAGGCCTTCAAGGTTGCATTGTGTGATTGCGGAAAAGTTCAGAACATATAGAATAACATGTTGGTTGAACGGTTATTTCTCTACCAGTTCCCTTGGGGCGCCGCGACGCTTCACGTACAGACGCCGTCGCCGGATGACGTCGAATGGTCTACAAATCCCAACATTCCATTTCCGCCAATACAATTACGTTTACATGAAGAACAATTGAAAACATTTATCCTTTGGAAATCGTTTTTATGTTATTGTTTTCTCTACAAAGGAAACTTTCCAGTTAGGAGGCAGGCACTCAAAGCATGGAAGGAAAGTTTGTGTAGGTTTTAACGGTGAATGTGCCTGCCCACCTACTGCATGGCGGGATAGGTCAAGAGAAACTGGTTAAGGGAGATCTTTTGACCTCTTCGGCCGGACCATCACGACCCATCGCCTTGCACCGCAGTTGGACGGATGAATTCATACGTCCGTTACTTCTGGACACACTGACTCCCAGATTCGTACCTACCCCTTATACATTTTTCCTTCCCAGTACTTCCTCTCTTTCGTTTACTTAAAAATACCCTCCACACAGCATCTTCTAAGATGACATAGCCTCTGAAAGAAATTATTTTACTAAGGGAATCCTGTGTGGAGCTAATGTAAAAAAAGGAAACCTGGATATATTTTATTCCTAGGGGTTTATGTCATTATTGGGGATGATCTGTGTAGTGTCTTTTTAAAGATGAGAAGGAGTTAATACGGGTCTTGACAAGATTTATTACTGATTGTAGGAGAAAGGAAACACAGAAGCCGGAATATCATCCACAATCGTCGAATGAGTCGTAAAAATTACCCGTTATCATACGAAAAATTAATGTAACCAAACACCTACTTTACAAATTTTTGGCAAGTGTTTGGTAGTTAATTTTTTTATGAAAAAATTTTTTTTTATGAAAACGTGTAAGCGAGTAAAAAATTGGGTTAAATAAATTATAACTTCATTACAGCCCGAGCGGGGTGAAATATTTTATGAGATATAAAAATATGCCATGATGTTTTTGCTCTGAAAAATTGAAAAATTGAGAGTACATAACTAACTGCCTACGCCACCGGGATTTATTTAATTAACAGATTGGTAGGTACGCCAATTTCCCCGCATAAAGCTATCAGCTGGATACTAGCTTGCAAATTAATATGATCGATTTTATTGCGATTTTGCATTCCTACCTTTGAGGAAAAATCGGGGAAAAATGTAACGAAAGTGATAGGTAATATTGATAAGTAAAATTTCATTGTGAAAGTTAGACTATATCGTTTGAGAAATGATTAACATGAGGTTTTAGTCAATAATATAACATGAGGTTTTAGTCAATAAGTTATTCTAATATAAAAATGTTGTATACTTACTGTTTTGTAAAAAGTCAATATTTATATATATCGCGTATGATAGTAAAAATGGATATATTTATCTAAGTTACTCGTTACTACTTAAATTGCTTGCAATCATAGTAAAAAAGGTAACAAAAAAATTGGGTTAAGAAAATGAAATAATAAAGTTGGTAGCTCTAAGTCTAAATATGATACAGATAAAAATTACGCAAGTTGATATGGTTGAATCAACTCAGTGGTCAGAGCACTATCCCGGCAAGGGGGATGTCCTGGGTTTAATTCATTAACATTTCGATTGAGAATGGTGGTCTTTAACCGGGGCAATACCGAAAGTATCTACCATTCTGGAATTATGAGTAACAACAATCAATTTTATAATGATTTTTGGAAAAGATAGACTTAAAATATTCTACAAATATTATCGGCTAAAATAAAATACAGGTTCAGTAATACGTTTTTACTGTACTTCGGATATGGTAGAAATATAGCCATCTTAATATTATGAAAAACGACTGACTGCAAACAAATCACGTACATTATAACGCAATTAAATTTATTTAGAAACATGTCGTTTTTAAGAAGTTTCATGAGAACAAATAGTGTTCTTGCTTTATGGAAAGTTGTTGTAGAAATCCTTTGTTTTCTTTGGGTTATATTTTCGTGTTTCCATAGTCAAGACTTACATGGGACCTTTTCAATATTGCTGAACCCATAAAGAGCTTAAACGAAATACGTTTGTTATTGCCTTTGCAAATAAAAGCTACAGGGAGACAGGCCGTTAAATAAAACGCTTTTCTCATAAAAGTAAAATCCCGAGCGCCGATTGCCCCGCGGGTTGACCATCCCCACTGCCCCCTTTAGTGATGAGATTATAAATCCAAGCAACTAGCATCAGTAGTTAGTAATCAAGGAACATAATATATTCCCCAAAAGTATGATCAATGCCTATAAGGATTTCCAGTAAATTTTTTTTATGTATGTTCACCTTCTAACATAAATAACGGTACTTTATATTATTATTTTACAAATGTCAATTTCATAGTTAAAATATAGCGGAATTTGTCAAAGCCCGCTAAAACGATCGAAACCTGGTGGGGTACGCGTGACGTCATATTTGTAAAACATACATTTTTTTTTATGAAACAACGAAAAAAATTGGGTGACTATATCTATCTAACTAATATTATAAATGTGAATGTTTGTGTGGATGGATATATGGATGTTTGTTACTCTTTCACGCAATAAATACTGAATGTAATTTAAAAATTCTTTCACTAATCGTAAGCTACATTATTTGTGAGTAATATAGGCTAGGTATGTATATGGGTAAGCTCTGGCGTTATGAAATAATTTATTATACGTTTATTGTCGGAACGAAAGGCAAAGCGTGTTGCTATGTAATTGTTTGACGTGGGCTGTCATTTTGTTATTTGTTTAGGTTACTCTGAAGATTCCTTTGATAACAAAAATTCAAATATGTATAAAATAGGTACTAATCTACATTTTGACCTTAGCCAACAGCTGGGGGCAAAAGCTAGAGTCTAATAAAACACGCTTTTTTTCATTATCAGTAATTTAGTTAGAAAAAAGGTTAATTTTAATATTTCTTTTATTTTTTCATTTTAATATTTCAAAAGTCATATATTTTTTTCTAATAATAACAATTGAAAACGTATTTCTCCACCTATCAAAAACAGGTTTTTGATTACCGATACATTCAGCAAATTCCATTTAATTGGATTTTATTGCTGAGCAGAAATTTTCCGACCTGCTGACAGAATATGCCCGAGACCTTAGGGGCTAGTAAAACGTAGGTTAAGGCTATAGGGATTAATAAAAACTCCTGCGTATATAAAAAAAATGAAAAAAAGGTTTTTGTCCTTTTATGTTGAACGTAAGATTTTGTTAACGATTTTACTGGCTTACCTGGGTTCTAAGATTCGAATGGTCTCATGTCTTTAAAATCCGTACGGATCACACTTCTAAAGACTATCTGTTCAGTGGACTAATAGTATCATAAGGTAGGTAGACTGGGTAAGGCCTGGTTACTGGTAACCTGGTGACAGGGCGCAGGTACCAGGTAAATTAATTAACAGGTGACCGTAATGGGACGATGGGCAGTATGCACATTGCACACGTCAGCCTAATCGACAGGAAGGCAGGTAATTACATTGCATTACCTACGCCAAATTAATTACCAACGACTGAAATGCAATATTAATATTACCATTTGATGTAGGAAACGCTAAGGACAGGTATATGTGTTGCTCTAAATGCTCGCTTTGAATGCTTGCTAAAATTTAAGCGTGCGCTTTTGGCCGCTTAATCCTTGCTAGCCGCAAACAAATAGTTCCAGTGACACGTCTGTCAATTTTGACATTTTTACGTAAATAACCGCATGCTTTCATCTCCCAAAATCTACGTTAATTGTCTGCTTTATAAGTATGAACTGATCATGGATGGATTTATCGAACAATGGGAAATGTCGATGATGATTATTGACAAAGAACGGTACTCGATACAAAAGTCAGGTGGATAAAAGGGGGATTTTAATAGTTCCAAAAGGCTTGTTTTCAACGGTTATTTCGTCATAATTTCATAATTTAAGCACTGACTCCAACAGCACAAAACTTAGGTTCCCCGCATACAGCACCGTGCTTGTTGTGGGGGACTTTATCAAAAAGCAACGACATCGGTATTCAACGTCTTTTTTTCTTCCATTAGCTCCACACGGGGGACCCTGAAGAGAATATTTTTCTTCAGAGCCTATGTCATCTTAGGGGGTGCTGTGTGGTGGGTTTTTTAAAGGAAAGGAACAAGACGAAGTTCTGGGAAGGAATTAGGTATGAGGGGTGGGTAAGAATCTGAGGGTCAATGTGTCCAGGAGTAACGGACGTATGAACCCATCCCTTCAACTGCAGTGCAAGGTGATGGATCGAGGGATTCTGGCCGGAGAGGTCAAAATACCTCTTCAACCAGTCTCTTTCGATCCGGCCCACCACGCAGCAAGGCAGACACATCGGCCGCCAACACCTTGATAAACCTCACCCATGAACCCGGGCACCCCTGCTAAGTCACCAAACATAGCGAACCACTTGGGGTGACCTATGAGTCGTAAATTAAGCCAGCCAAAACTTAACAGTGGACGTCAACGTTTTGAAATGTCGCGGGACAGTTTGGTTTTGCAAAGAAACACATGAATAATATTGGTGATATCCAAGCTTTGAACATTATACGGATTATACGCTAAGCTCGACATAACAAGGAAGCGAGCATGAAGAGTGTCTGAGATATATTTAATTGAGCACCTTTCAAAGTAAACGTCAAATAGATTAAAATGTGTTTCACATCCAAATGCCTTGCCTCGAATCTCTACATAATCCTCTCCCTCCCTTATACAGGGTGTCCGGGGGTAAAGTGCATCAACTTCGGGAGCTTATTCTACGTGATGGTAGGAGTAAAAAAGATTAACCACTTTTTCCGAAATTCCAACATTTTTTTTCCCATACAAATCGACGTACCTACTAAAAACCCTTAGTGTGCGGTACGTTCTTACATGCTGAGAGCCTGCCGGACACGATTGTGGCAACATTGCATGGTTGTGATCGGCCCGTATTATAACAGCGGAAAATAATAAATCTGGCCGCACACGCCAGTCCAATTTTATCTTGTTACCACAAAACCCCTAATAGTTGGAATTTTGGAAATAGCTGTTTTTCTTTTTAAATTATAATATCGTGTAGAATCACCTCCCGAAGTTTATGCACTTTACCCCCGGACGCGTATTCCCAATCCCTAACGCGGTTCAGTCGCTCTACCGACTGAAATGCGTTAGGGATTGGAATGCATAAATCACCTTCCAAACACTACCGCGTTTCAGTCGCCTTCGCGCTTTGTGGCACTCTGCTTCTGTTAGAGTGACGACCATAATTATAGAAGGGTAGGCAGAGAGGATGGACCGCGTTTTTTTTACTTACGAAATCTTTTTTTACATTGAAAAAAATTATTTTTTAAGTAAAAAAAAAACGCGCGTTTTTTTTATAAAAAAAGATTTCGTAAGTAAAAAAAACGCGGTCCATCCTCTCTGCTTACCCTTCTATAATTATGGTCGTCACCCTAACAGAAACGGAGAGCTACAAAGCGCGAAGGCGACTGAAACGCGGTAGTGTTTGGAAGGTGATTTAAGCATTCCAATCCCTAACTCGTTTCAGTCTATAGCGCGACTGAAACGCGTTAGGGTTTGGGAATACGCCCCCCGGACACCCTGTATAGAGAATAGGCAGAATAAAAAGGCTTTCAAGGGGAGGTTGTAATGGACGTTAACGAGGAAATGGTAAGTGGTGGTAATTTCCGGTTCCGACTATTTGCTCTGAGGTAGATCGAAGTTCTCTCTGGGCGGAAAATGAGCTTATTTGTATTTTAGAACGGATGGTTACTTTATCATAACACATAGTTATACAACCCGTCTTGCAGTAGGATGTTAAATTATAAACAAAATCTAGGTTTGATTAGATATCTACACAAATAAAACTGAAATAATTAAGATGTAACAAAATTGGATCACGGTTCAGGGTGGAAGTTACTTTCAGTGTTACCAAAATTTCAAACAAAAACGAAACGTTGAATGAAATATATAAGCTTCCGCACCTCTCTTGAATATTTTTATGCTTGCATGAATTGAACATTGATTTAAGCTATATAACCTTATTGATTTCTTTTAAATGTAGGTAATTAATTAAGTAGCAAATTCAAATTAAATAAAAATTAAAAATACTGATTTCGTTTATTATCTCCGGTGAACTTTAGAACAAGGATTTGCATGTCATTTACAGGATTTAAGTATGGTTTTCAAAATTGGAACTGATTGTGGCAACAATTCTGTACAGGACCATAGTGATAGTACAGTACAGTACACAACTGCTAACCCTGTACAAAACACAAGTGCGCCCCACGGTTGAATTTGGTAGCCACCTCTGATCTAGCCAGCTCCGAAATACTCTCGACTGTGGGCAGAAACGGGCGGTGCGTTTGATAGATTCTCCCATTTTAACAGACAGATTGCAATCTTTAGAGCACAGGCGTCGGGTGGCAATGCTATCCTCATTCTACCGGTACTTCAATGGAAGATGTTCCGAGGAACTAGCATCATTGATCCCTTCGGCACCGGTGCATTGTCGGAAAACACGCCAAAAGCGTGCCCACCATATGTACACGGTTGACATTTGTTACATGAGAACGAGTCGCTTCTTTGATTCGTTCTTGTGTTCAACAACTCGGCTGTAGAACGATTTGCCGGCCTCTGAGTTTCCTCCTTCCTACAACAAGGGTCTCTCAAGACCAAAGTTCATTCCTTCGTCTTTTCAAAAAGACCTTCCACACAGCATCTCAGATGACATAGGCCCCGATGGAAATTACTTTCCTCAGGGCCTTTAAGGTTCCAAGGATTAAAAGAAATGTACCATTCAAAATCTACACATAATAAAAGTGCGGCGGCTTATGGAATATTTAACAAATCATTTTACCCTGACTAATAAATCAAGGGCCTCGAAACATGTTGATAATTTTGACACCATGAAGTGAATTTGTGATTATTCAAGAAGAAATAATTCAATCTTCAAACTCGGCAAACTTATTTTGTGGCACCATTTTAATTCAAAATTAATAGATTATTTAAAACTTTAAATTGAAGTTTATTTTTTCCCTGAGGAAGTGAGCATTGCTCACGAAATGTGTAGGTTTTTTATAAACAATAAATCTATATCTATTAATATTGTAATCTATTAAATTTGAAATAATTGTTTATTTGAAATTTTTTATTTTGTTAAATTTTTTTGGCAGATGTCGCAATTTTTATTAACGATTAATTGCTTTAAGATTATATTATAATGATTATATTAATTTCTGATCGTCTCTAAAACTAACAATCTTTGCTTTCAAAAAGGAAATAGATCCCGAAGCAAATATTTTTCATAAATAATTTGAGCCTCACAAATCTTACAAATTGTAAACCCGTGATTTTTTACAAAACAGGCTATATAAATCATCCAAATATTATTATTATTAAGTAAAATTTATTACTTATGATAATTTATTGGATAACGAACACCTCTGCCATGTTCATTGTTAGTTTTTGGGGTGTTATGCCGAGTTGCCCTACCTCCTTCTATAGCCGACGTTTCGGACAGCGTTGCAGTGTCTATCATCAGGGCAGATCCGGTAGATCCGTCGGAGGTAGCGCAACACGGCATAACACCCCAAAAACTAACAACGAAAATGCTTTTGGCCGTGAAAATCTAAAAACTTATCTCACCTCTGCCATGGGTCACTACAAGTGGTTCGCTGCGTTTGGTGACTTAGCAGGGTTCATGGGGTGAGGTTTGTTTGTGTCTTGGCGGCAGATGTGTCTACCCATTAGCTGAATGGCAGGCCGGATCGGGAGAGAATGGTTGAGGGAGTCCCTTTGACTTCTCTAGCCGTACTCTCTCGGAACATCGCCTTGCACCACAGTCAGTGGGAGGGATGGATTCATGCGTCCGTCACTCCTGGAAACACTGACCCCCAGATTTCTACCCACCCCTAATACCCTTTTCCTTCCCAGAACTTCCTCTCCTTAAAAGACACTCCACACGGCATCCCCAAAGATGACATAGGCCCTGAGAGGAATTATTTTCGTCAGGGCCTCCGTGTGGAGCTAATGTAAAAAAAGAAATCAGAACTCATATAAACTGAAAGTGAAAATAATTATTTATGTAGCAGCATACATTTGCCCAAATAAAACTTGTCAGCGTAAGCGTTAAATATTCGTTCATATGAAGCAGATACTTTGTGATGTGATATTATAATTTAAAATAAAACAATAACTTTCTAAACACCACTTTTATTTTTTATATTTTTAGTAGAGTATTATACTGCCTTGAAGAAGCTACGGTTGTGGCGAAACCCGGTCGGCATAAAGTATATAAGAAATAAAAGTGGTGTTTATAAAGTTATAGTTTTATTTTACATTATTAAATATTCTTTACAGTTTTACACAATCGCAAGTTAAAACTGTAACTATGTCAAAGTAGCTTTATTTTGGCTGATACAACATCTCGTCTGGAATTAAACCTTGTGAATTTGTCCAAATGTAGAGCGAACCGTGTAAACCTAGCCTGGTAAATCTTGTAATATGGGGTGATAAACACAATGACCTCGTTTGGTGCGTTTCCAAAACGGAATGTTTGGGTTGACCCTATTGTAGATTGTATGGCACATATAACGTAGGATTACAGAGCCACCCTACACGACAATACGCAGATCGCATTTTTTTTTTTTTTTACATTAACTCCACACAGGAGGCCCTGAGGAAAATAATTTCCCTCAGGGCCTATGTCATCTTTGAGGATGCTGTGTGGAGGGTCTTTTTGAGGAAAGGAAGGAGTTAACATTGGTCTTGAAGAGACTCATGTTGTAGGAGGGAGGAAACACAGAGGCCGGTAAATCGTTCCACAGCCGAGCTGTTGAACTCAAGAACGAATCGTAAAAACGACCCGTTCTCATGTGACTAATGTCAACCGTGTACAAATGTTGGGCGCGTGTTTGGCGTGTTTCCCGACTATGCACCGGTGCCGAGGGGATCAATGACGCTAGTTCCTCGGAGCATCTTCCATTGTAATACCGGTAGAACAAGGACAGCATTCCCACCTGACGCCTATGCTCTAAAGATTGCAATCCGTCTATTATATGCATTGCAAAACCCCCGGGCTATTTGGGACACTCAAATTTATGGGAAAACTTATTGGTACTTCACTACACCCATGGATTTTGTTGTTACAGTATCGGGTTAAAAGTGTTCTAGAATGTTCAACGATTTGTTAATATTCCGATATAGGTCATTGTAAAAAGTAAGGACTTGAGAGAAGAAAAATGGTTGTTGTTTTTCTAAATAAAACACGTTTTAGAAATTGAATTCATCGTTTTTATTGTTATTTGTTTAAAGTTTTTTAAATTTTTTATTTATTTATTGATCTGTAAAGGGATGTTTACATTATATTATTCGATGTCTGTCTCGCTAGGGTAAACCTGTGTTGAGACAGGCGTAGAGGTACATAAATGAATATCATATATAAGAGTATTTCAGAATGACATAAGAATATTTAAGGTTAAAGACATGTTAATTTGAATACAATTAAAACATATTTATCAGATTATTTAAGAATATCCTAAGAATATTTAAGGTTAGATAGTAAGGGTCGACCGAGACAGGTTTTTCGTTATCGGCCGAGACCGAGACCGAGACCGAGAATAAATTAAAATCTCGGCCGAGACCGAGAGCCGAGACCGAGAATAGATAAATTGAGCAAAAAAATGAAATAGCGCTATTTTTGCATAATATACTATATTTTTAAGAATGTAATAATGTTTAATTATATAATAATTTGAGATTTTATATAATAGATCTAATATTAAATATTTAATTAAACAATAATTTGAGATTTTACTCACAATGTTAAAAATAAAAATAAAATAATAGAGATTTTATGTAATATAATATAAAATATTTAATTAAATAATACTTTGAGATTTTACTCACAAAGTAAAAAAAAAAGAAATAATAATTTGTTTTCCATAGTTTTAAGTTTTAGTAATCAAAATTGAATAACATGATACTGTAGCACATAATATCAATTTATCTGCATTTTCACCCTTCAAAGAGTGTCGCCTCATGTCGTATAATTGACCAGCTCTGCTAAGGGGCTGTTCACTTGCTACACTAGTAGGCGGTGCTGACAAAAACTTTTTTGCTGCAGGCCTAAGTACTTTATATGATGACGAATACTAATTCTCAAAAATATTAGCATTTCTTTGCAGTCTTGGTTCTTTAAGAAAGCTATCAAGCGCTATTTCTATTACAGCACTTGTGAGCTGTGACTGCCACTGCTGTGAATAAAACCCGCCTCCTGCCAGCCGACTAATCACAATCGACAGCTCTCTCACGCACTGCGTGTCACGCAGTGCGTGAGAGTGACACCAAGTGACGAATTTGGACGCGCGCGGTAGATTTGAATCCCATCATCCTATACCATACCTACTTACAACGGTCTCGGTAACTGTCTCGGTTCTCGGCGATTTTTCGCCGAGAACCGAGACAGAGTTCTCGGTAGAATTTGTAGCCGAGAATGCCGAGACCGAGACCGAGACCGAGATCTCGGTCGACCCTTATTAGATAGACATAATTTGAATACAATTATACATAAAGATGATTGAAAGTGTGGGTAAATCTCATAAAGAGAGTTATTTTATAAATTAAGGAAGAGATACAGTACAGTAGTAAATCCTATCAAATATATTTATGGAGTTAGATTATATAAGATTTTATTATTTTAATTTGTTTTATATGGGTAAGTACGTATGTAGATTGATATTTCTGTCTATTACCGACACATTACAAATTATCCACCCAACGGACAAAGATATATTTAATATTTTATGATTTCTACTGCAAGTTTTGTAAGAGAAGTGGTAATTTTTAGCTAGAGTAGATTTGTATATTTATTATTCCTTTGTGCACTGTGAAGGGATAAAGTTAAAAAAATGATCATTCATCAGCGACACCTGAAATTACTGGCGCCATCTTTGGCCTAAATGAATTAACTTGTTGATTATAACGGTAACTATTGATAATGCATAATTGGTTTGAAACTTAACTAGAAAACTAATAAAAAAATTTATCGAAGCAAGCAAATACTTTGTGGTGTGACATTATATATTAAATGAAAAAACACACTTTGTAAAACACCACTTTATTTGAATTAATATTTGACAGCCAACCAGGTTTCGCTTAGCTCAAGCTTCATCAGGGCTTATTATAATATCAACTTATTATATCAACTGATATATATATACTGATTTTATATCAGTGGTATTTTACAAACTGTGTTTTTTCATTTAATATAATTATTTTTTCTTTACTTTGAACATTATCAATGCATTGTGTGAAGGCTCTTTTTAAGATGTAGAAACAGAGTTATTTTGACTAAGATTATCACACATACGTTATCACATTATTACTCACCAATCAGTCGATTACACATTTTGGGAAATGAACATGCTAACATCGGCGACATTTATTTCTTAAAATTAGCGCAATATATGTAAACATGCACTCAAAAATTATTTTTCCAAAATGTAACTTTATATACGCAATATGGACATGTTGAAATGAAATGATGATATTTCTCATTGTTCTTTTTTGTTATTTTTTGTTGTGATACACAAAATGATTGTATGTTATTTTTAAGTTTAAAATTACTATTATGTAATGATATTATTTTTCTTACTTTTGTACTCTATTATATGTTTATTTATAAAAGGCAGTATAGCCGTTTATGGATTTAAAAAAAACAAAAAAAATAAATATATATTGTGGGTACTGATGTTGTGGATCTGAACAAGTAGCAATGCGAACCACGTAACGTTTTAATAATTAATTATGTAAGTGCTAAGCTTATAAAAGCAACATGAATTAGTGTGTCGGTAAAGCAGGCCCCTGTAATAAGTATTGCCCTACAGACCTACAGATATGATTTATGAAGCTCTTGTCTCAAGGGCGACAAATTATCTGTTTATCTGACCATCCCTTCACCCCGTTAATCAGTCAACCTCTTTTATCCAATTGGAAGAATGGATTCATAAGTTCGTAACCCCTGGAAACACTTGACCTCCATTCCTACTCATCCCTCATACCTTTTTCCTTCTCAGAACTTTCCCTCCTTCTTTTTCTAAAAATACCCTCCACACATTATCATTCTATCATTTATCAGCAATTATTTTCCTCAGGGCCTCCTGTGAGGAGCTAATGTAAAAATTAATTTATAAAAGTATTTGTTTTTCTCGAGGAAAATATTTCAATAAAACAACTCCCACAATTATAATATCCCATGGTTATTCACGGAATACTCTAGTAATATAATAAAAACATCGTAAAATATGCTCTTTATTTCATAATCAGTCCCTAGTCAGCCATTTATACATATAATTTAAATATTAAGAAATCCTATTAACACGAGTTAAAATTTTTAAAATAAGCTAGCGAAATCATTATTCCCTGAGAACGTTTTTATACACTTTCTTCACAGTACCAGCAGCACGTACATTATGAAATAGACTACCCCCCGAAAGGGGCGCGCTCACAAAATACCACCTCCACGCCAAAACTAAGCACCCTCTCTTCACACCGTCTTAATTCTCTGCCTTCACCTGCCCCTGACTCATTACTTTTCAAGATAAAGCTCACATTTTAGAAAGCTTTTTGGTGTAAAGCATTTTTTTTTTACATTTGCCACACACAGGAGGCTTTGAGGAAAAAAAAATCTCTCAGGGTCTGTCATATTTTGCGGTTGCTGGGTGGAGGGAATTTTTAGGGAAAGGAAGGAGAGGAAGTTCTGGGAAGGAAAAGGTATGAGGCGAGGAATCTGAAGGTCAAAGTGTCCAGGAGTGACGGAGGTATGAATCACCACTCCATTGCACTTTTTGTTTTTGAAAGCAAGACAAACATTCCCAGGTTACGAATAACCTGACGCGACGCCTGAGAGGGACCTAAACGCGATGCCAACTCAGCCATTGGCCGATGAGCTAGCTATATAAAAATAATGCCAAATAGAAGATGGTGGTGAAAAGTTTTAATAAACATAATTTACCGATTTTGTTAGAAAAAAAGAAACGGCTGTCAAAAAATTACATAACTTCACTTTTGTTTCAAAGAATTATTTTTGCTGAAGAATAACACCACCTTCTCAAAAAATGGCCCAAAAATACCGCAAATTTCTTAAAAAATACGAATAAATTGAGTAATCCACCTTTTTTATTGTGTTTAAGAATAAATCTTTATTTAACTCTGCGTTTATCAATTTGGAATGGGTTGTTTAACAGAATTTTAAAAAAATTATCGAATTTCTATGTTAATTTTCAGGTTCTGTTATTATTTCGGTTTTACGAAACAACTGGCCGATAATTATGCAAAAACAGAACATGAAAATAATTAACTTTGAAATTTGAAATATTGTTGAAATTCTGTAAAACAACCCTCCTTACTAACTAAGCTCATGTTTTGAACGATGAAAGCTTCCAAAGTGCAGTATTTTATATGACTGAGAGAATTTACCACCCTGGAAACACTGACAAATAAAAATACTATAAAGTTTTAATATCTAAAATAAATAAACGTAAAAGATTTTTATGTGCTTTCCTCTTTTGATACATTGACATTTTTCTGAATCAGTTCTTTTTGAAAGCAATTCTTTATTTTCAGAGAGAGCAGAAAGCTCGTAAAAGACATAGAACCTTGGGGTAGTTCGGGAGGTAGTAAATAAGTGTGTGGATCGGGTTTAGTAGCAAGACAAAGTGTATGAAAGCCTATCGTATTCCATATTCCACGCACGAACACGGAACGACCAGTTTCACCCATGAATAACGAATAAAACAAGGTAATTTTATTGTTTTGAGAAGTCCCTTCTGAAGAATTTTCTTCGTTTCTAGTTCACAAGTCAAATAAATATGAACAAAAAAACGCATTTTTTAAAGATTTTATTGGGCATATTATAGTAGAGCAAAGCCGACAAATTCAAAGAAAATATATCATCATCATTACATAGTATAAAATGAAGTCGCTCAAAATGTTTTTGCGCTCAAATCTTTTAAACTAGGCAACGGATTTTCATGCGGTTTTCACCAATAGATAGGGTTATTCAAGAGAAAGGTTTATATGTATAATACATGCATATTTTAGTAGAGAAAAGCCGAGAAATTGAAAGAAAATATATCATCATCATCATTACATGGTATAAAATGAAGTCGCTCAAAATGTTTGTGCGCTTAGATCTTTTAAACGACGAAACGGATTTTCATGCGGTTTTCCCCATAGATAAAGTGATTAAAGAGGAAGGTTTATATGAATAAAACATACTTATTATAGTAGAGAAAAGCCGAGAAATTCAAATATTCAATTCAGGCAGCGGGCAGCTGGCAAGCGGGTGGTGTGGATTTTATAAAGGTTGGGTAATGGCGTTTTGTGTTTCGTTAGCCACAGCAACATGTGGCCGGATCTGCTAGTAAGGAATAAAATAAGGTACTTTTATTGTTTCGAGAAGTCCCTTCTAAAGAATTATTGTCTTCGCTTCTGGTTCACAAGTCAAACAAATATGAACAACAAAACGCTCATTTTTAAAGCTTTTATTGGGCTATTATCTATTAATGTTATTGTTTTGTTGCAATAATTAACACAAAAACACTAGAAGTAGGTATGATCTTTAATCTATACTCAACACCAATGCACTTAATGGGAAGAGACTGTTGGCCAATTTATTACCCGTGGCTCTATCCTACCGACTTTCTTTTGGGTATGCTCGGAATGAACCATCTACGGGTCAGAAGGGATGTACACATTGCTACGCATTTCTTCAGATTGATTCGTGGATGGTTTGAAAATACAGCTATCTTGGAGAGCATTCACTTCTATGTTCCCGATGGTTATCTTCGTCACCGACAGCATAGACTGTTCTATCTTCCGGCTTGCAGGACTAACTTGCCAATGGTCATGCCGATCGGGAGAGCAATCTTGCTGTTGAACAGAATTAATTCGGATATCGACAAATTTAGCGTTAGTGAAGCTGCTTTTAAAAGGCAAGCTCTATTAATGTTGTATAGTTTTTGCCTACCATTTGTTTTATATTTATATTTATGTTTAATGTAATACTCTTACAATTGTATTTTAAAAACTCATTAAAATGTTTAATTTTGTAATGTTTTTAAAAGAATAAATAAATTGAATTGAATTGAATTATCTTTGTTTGCGATTAACTTCTAATATGTGTTGAATTGTCGGAGTGATTATGTTGGTTAGCTCCTTTCTGATCAAAAAACATATGAAATTTATAAAAAAATGGGTGAATCCGATTTGATTTTTTTTTATGTGAATACAGCACAAGGGTCTCCCTGAACGGAGCCAGTGGGATTTTGGTACCTCAATGGGGGTAAAGCTATGGAAGAGAAAAGAGTTGGGAAGAAGTTTCTGGCTAATAACTGAACACAGCTTAAACCTAATTTCAAACAATCTTTTCTTTCACCAGGGCGATACAGAGAGTATTTAAAATACATCAATTTGAAATCTTTAACAATACGGTCGTGAACTGTTAATTTCTCGTTTTGTTAAAGATTTTAGGCACTGCAGACTTGTAAACTAGCAACTTTTGTCACAATTTTCGCCAAAATTTCCGTATTCCGTAAGAACATGAAAAAATATACTTTGTAGAAACAAAATACATATATAAAAGATAAAAGGAAAACGAATAAAGATTAAGCTGAATGATAATAATATATTTGAAAGTAAATAAAAATAAAGATCAATATATTAAAAAGTAAGATAAAAAAAATATGCAAAATTATACCAATTATTTTATATCCATTTTTTCAACGCCGGTTACGGTAAGTTAATCTAGAAGAGTACATGTTTATAGTCACATTCAAATGATTGAGAGGTTAGAATGATACAGGATGAAATAATAATTTGTTTAACCAGAGTTAGGAACTCATGTATTCTTTTAAACAAGCTCATCTCCTTTCAAATATTTAATGTTGAACACGGATGTAAAAAGCGATATAGAATTATTTGACAATATATCGGTGCTCAACGCGTTGTATATTTCAGGGGCGTTGAATCAGAATTGTGGCTGAGCGAATGTGGTTCTAGTTTTAGGGACCACGCAACACAGGTTTGATGCCCAGCACATTATGAAATCTCAATAAACTAAAAGTAATGAATGACTTTAGTCTTCGCAGTTACAGAAATTTAGAACGGGCTGTTTGGCTGTTCACAGAACGTGAACAATTTAGCATATTTCAAAGTTAACATTCAAGTTAAGTGAAAGTCCTAATCAAGTTTGTTCGATACAAAGAAATATTAACAGAACTTCAATACAACTTTCACGAAACTTAGATTTTAACTTAAAAAATTGATGTTTTGTTCGAATCCTCTGAAACAACCCATCCTAGAGCTTTTTTAGAGTAAATAAATCATTGAAAGCATCAGCATAATTCAAATTAATCGATTTATGAAGTCAGCTGTGAAACGGATATCACCAACCGGCAGATAGGAATATCGTTTCCATGAGAGGGAATATTGATAAATGTTGTCGTTAGGATTATGCGAACAAATAATAATGCCTGACAACTCTCTTATTAAAACCATTCCCCGGCAAACTTGTGAAGTCCCGGAGTTAATTAATTCACCGAAACGACACTTCAGGCCGCTCTAGCGCTATAGCCTTATCGGAATTATCTGATAACGGCGTCAATAAGTTTATGATTGGTTATACCACTATTGTAACAATACTTTTTATAACACGTTTTGCAAAAACTATCACACCGAAGTTACAATTTTACTGCTTATATGTTTGCTCATAAAGTTACAATTTTAAAGCAAAATCTTTTTAAAAATGTTATGCCGTTACTTTATGTAGTTTTGAGGTGTCTCAACGGATGTTTACAAAGTTGTTCAATAGGAGAGAGCCAATTGTCGCCCGTTCGTGTCTAATACCCGAAAGGTTACGGAAAAAAAACGATGATATCCGATCGACAGTTGGGCACCTTCACGGACGAGTTCTCCTGATTCAGATAAACACAACGGACGAATTAGAACAAACATTTAGTCCAGTTATATATTCATTGTAAACAAGACGATAAATAAATACAACTCGCAACTTGACGAACCGCAAATTTTCTGAGAAGTATCTCGTTCGTTAGAGGAAAGAACAGAAAATCACAATGAGTCCCAACCGTCTGGAGCCAGTTATACTACACCATACCCAATAATTAGGGTATATTGTGAGGCTAAAGGTAGCGGAGAGAGGGGTGAGATGGTAAAGAGGAAGGTTGAAGGTACCCTGCTTTTCAGATTTGGTCTCTAAACACGACTTAATCAATCTTAAAGCATTTCGATTATGGTTCGAATTATGATCTTTAACCAGGGCGATACTGAGAACCACCAATAATATCAATGATATCTTTACATAGTATAAAATGAAGTTGCTCCCGCTGTCGGTTAGATCTTTTAAACTATGCAACGGATTTTAATGCGGTTTTCACCAATAGATAGAGTGATATTTGAGAAAGGATTGTAGGTACATAGTTTGTTTTGTGTAAATTGGCTGAAATGTATAATATATCTGGCCAAGCGGCAGCGGGCAACGGGCAGCGGGCTGGCAAACAGGCGGTGTTGATTTAAAAAAAAAAAAAATTTATTGATCTATACGTGATGTTTACAATATATTATTCGATGCCTGTCTCGCTAGGGTATACCTGTGTTGAGACAGGCGTAGAGGTACATAATTACATATCATATATAAGAGTAATATAATTTACAATTAAACATAAAGATGATTGAAAGTGTGGGTAAATCACATAAAGAGAGTTTTCTTATAAATGAGGGAAGAGATACAGTACAGTAGTAAATCCTGTCAAATCTATTTATGGATTTAAATTATTTAGGATTTTATAATTTTAATTTGTTTTATATGGGTAAGGACGTATGTAGATGGATATTTCTGTCTATTTGTAGTTTATTTTACAGATGTTTGCAATAGTGTGACGACCAGTACTTATAATCCATTTCTTTATAAGTTGTTTGAACTTGGTCATTGATTCGGTTTGTCTGATCGTAGCTGGTAGTATATTGTGTAGTTTGCAAGCTATGTATTTAAAGTGTCTTTGTCCAAAGGTGGTTTTAGAAAAGAGAGTTTGGAGGAGTTCTTTGTTTTTGGCTCGGGTATTGTGTATCGTTTGTGTTGCTTTGTATAGGGTTATGTTGTTTTTTGTAAATTAACTAAGATGGATCTTGCGTAGAGCTGTTTAATGTCCATAACGTTGAAGGTGTTGAAGATCGTATCCGTGCTGGTAGTAAGAGGAAGTTTAAGGATTATTTTTATTATTAGTATTTGCGCTTTAATGATGGGGTCGAGGGCACTAGAATAAGTGTTACCCCAAGCTAAAATTCCGTATTCGATGTGCGATTGGTACAGTGAGTAATACACTGTTTTTAAAAGGTGTAGGTTGAGGAAATTACGTGTTTGTTCGAAAAAGTATATGGATTTGCGGATTTTGTTTGTAGTGTTAAGTATATGTTGCTTCCAATTTAGGTGTGTATCAAAGGTTATTCCTAAATATTTTATAATGTTCACTTGTTCAAGGCATGGGCAGTTACAATTCAGGTTCGGAGATGAGTTTTTACATTCGTGTATTTTTAACAGAAGGCTTTGGTTATAAAGGTTGGGTAATGGCGTGGCGTTGTGTTTCGTTAACCACAGCAAAGTGTGGCCGGGTCTGCTAGTCACCTCAAGTGATTCGGTACGCTTAGTGTTTGCCCACCTACAGCATGGCGGGCCGCATCGGGAGAGACTCATTCTAGACCGCTCCAGCTGGACTATTTCGACCTTGGAACGCAGTGGGAGGGATGGATTCCTGGGCGTTACTCATGGACACATTTACCCCCAGATTCCTACCTACTATTTATACCTTCTTGCGTCCTAGAACTTCTTCTCTTACCTTTCCCTAAAAAGACCCTTCACACGGCATCCCCAACGTTGACATAGGCACTGAGGGATTTTTACTCAGGGCCACCAATGTGGAGCTAACGTAAAAAAATGACTTCGAAGCGCGAAACAGCTATCACAGAGGTTTTATAAAGTTCCACAATACTGGCAGTACAAATAAGAAAAAACTTGATTAAAGGAACATACGCTGTATTATATCACTCACCAAACCAAAGCCATTCAAAATTTTTGGATTTCTTCGAAAGTTGGTGTACTAAAAACATGAAAAATCAAGATATGTTCTATGTAACCGGTGACTTTAACATTGACATGAAAGTCAAAAATACCTGCAGTAATAGACTTCAATGTTTAGTAAATAATCTAGGACTGAAACAACTTGTGACCAAACCAACTAGAATATCAAATACATCAGCAACCATTATTGATTTAGTTATTACAAATAATTTTTACTTGAATGTTAATGTTGTGGATACTCCAAAAATATCAGACCACGAAAATATATTAACAATATTTGAAACGAGTATAATTAAAAATGAATCAAGGGAAATTACATATAGAGATAAAAGTAAATATGATCTAACAAAATTTTGTGAAACTTTACAAAATAGTATTTCTCAAGTTACCGAATCAAATAACCTAAACGACAAAGCAGAAAACTTCGTCAATATTTTGACTACAGCAGTCAATAAAATTATGCCAATGAAAAGGGTTAAGTTTAAAAATACGAATAAATGGTATTCGAAACCATTACACAACCTTCAGCAACAAAGAGATAATGCATATAAAGCGGCAAAATTGGAACCATCAGAAGAAAAATGGAATGCATATAAAAAAGTTCGTAATATATACTCCAAACAAATTAAACAACATAAATGCGATTATTATAAGCAAAAATTAGAAACACAACAGAATGAACCAAGAAAACTTTGGATAAAACTAAAAGAAATCATAAAGGGTAAACAAAAAGAAATTGTAAAGTCAATTGATTTCCCAGATGGAACTGAAGAAGAAGTAGAGAAGATAGCGACTAAATTTAACAAGCATTTTATTTCGAGCATAGATCTTATAATCGAAAGTATTCCACAACATCCTGAGAACCAACTAGACGAGCCTATACGCACTGATAAAGAATTTAAGTTTAAAAATGTGGATTTACCGTACTTAAAGAGGGTGTTGAGTAATATGAAATCGAAGGAATCTGCAAATGGTATTACAATAAATATAATCAAAGACTCTATAAATATTATTGGCGAATCGATGGTCCAAATTATCAATGAATCTTTGAATAGTGGAGTATTCCCCAAAACTTGGAAGACGTCTGTAATAACTCCTATCCCGAAAATTGATAACCCAAAAAAATTTGACGACTATAGGCCGATCAATTGTTTACCCAAATATGAACAAATACTGGAATACATTGTAAAGGAGCAATTAACAGAATATATTGAGGCCAAGCAGATATTAGTTCCACAACAATCTGGTTTTAGAAATAAATGTTCTTGTGAAACCGCTATTAACTATGTAATAGATGAGTGGAAAAATTTTAAAGATAAAAAAAATAAAATTATTGCAGTATTTCTAGACTTAAAGCGGGCATTTGAAACAATCGACAGAGATAGATTAATAAAAAAATTAAGTAATATTGGAATTAATGGTAAAGAAAATAAGTGGTTTGTTGATTACCTATCAGAAAGAACACAAATTACAAAATATGGTGGTAAAACATCTGAACCACATAGTTCTAATAAAGGCGTTCCGCAGGGGTCTGTCTTAGGTCCATTGTTGTTTATTATATACATGAATGATATTATCAAAGTGTTAAAGCATTGTGCAATTAAACTATTTGCTGATGATACATTGTTATACATTGCCAGTAAAAATTTACAGGACGCCATTGAAAAAATACAAACTGATTTAAATTATGTAGCGCTTTGGCTTCACCAAAACAAATTAAAATTGAATGTTACGAAAACAAAGTTTTTAATTGTGGATAGCCTAGGCGGAAAGGAGCAGGCAATACTAACAATCGATAACGAAAACATAGAAAGGGTTAGCAGTATTAAATATCTGGGTGTAATATTGGATGATAAATTAAAATTCGACGAAAACTTAGAATACATAACAAAAAAAATTGCTAAAAAAGTTGGATTCTTAAAAAGGATCAGAAATAACTTGGATCTCAAGACAACGCGCCTTGTTTACAATTCTATTGTAACTCCGCATTTAAATTATTGTTCTAGTGTTTTATTCCTATGTAACGAAGCCCAAAATAATAAACTACAGGTTATACAAAATAGGGGGATGAGGATAATTTTAAAATACAATATGTTTACTAGAGTCAAAATTATGTTACAAAATCTAAATATGATGACGACAAAACAACATATAACATATAATGTATTAACAATGATTTATAAACTGAAAAATAATATGCTACCAAATTATCTGAGGAGTAACATTATGTTTCACGAAAATGTTCACAACTATCCTACGAGAAGACGCGGAGACTTTAGGCTTCCCAAAACTAAACTTTCGTGCACACAAAATAGCGCGTTTTATAAAGGACAAAAACTTTTTAACAGCCTGCCGAATGCCGTTAAGGAAGCCTCAAGTCTTAGCACTTTTCGTAGGATGTGTGCATTATATGTGAAGAATGTTTTTTGATTCATAATAATCTTACCTATATTATTGTCATATCTGTTTCCTCAAAATGTATTTTTATTTATGTAATCTTTTCTTTTTTTCCTCTTAAAATGTATTTTAAAAATGTAACTGTATCAATTGTATTTGTTTATATTTCCTTACTAGATGTATGAAAAAAAATTTGCAAACATCTAAATAAATATTCAAAAACAAAAAACAAAAACAAAACAAACCATACAAAAATTATATAAAATATCCATTTGGTATAACAATGTATAATATAACCATTCGAGTCTTTCTGCCTCATTTCAAATGTTTATTTCACTGTGTGCGTTTATTTTTACAAGCTGTTCACAAATTCTTCTCGAGACTTCTCCGAAAACCAAATAAGAACCTAGCTAAAATCTTTATATCGACTTCATTCGACAATTATTTCTCATTCCGTGCATTAAATTGGGACCTGGCTTCCACCGTCCCGACGCCCGCGCCGCGACGCCTCGGAATGTTAAAACTAGAATTGTTTACTCATGACGTAGACTTATTACGGTGTTTTACACAAAACTGCCCCCAGGACACCCCCCCAACCAGTAACAACCTCCGTCAACTTCAGGGTTTCTGCCGGAAAATGCTACTTGCCTACATTGTTGTTACGGTAGACTGATTAATGGCCGTGTTAGCCGCTTGCAATGAAAAAAATAGAGCGTAAAATTATGACTTGATGTTTTTGAAAGTGAAGAAGTTTAAAAAAAAAGTTGGTTTTTAAATCGATACTTAAAATGCAAACATTTTTTTTTAACTTAATGGGAAAAATCTTAAATTGTATTACTTAATCGCTGGAGACAATATTAGAGACTCTCAATCAAAATTTTGAAAGAGAAAATTCAGGAAAAGATACGATCGCATCTATGTAGGAAGCATTCCTAGATTCCAAAACAGGAAATCCTTGTAAGGAGGACTGTGAAAAAAATTGAATTTATAGTTACATTGTGTTTTATACCTACGTCATGTACACACTTTGCAATTAAATAAAAAAATATATCTTATTTCATAAATCATTTATTTAATAAACCAAAATTTTCACTGATTTCATAAAATTTGTAGGTAGATACGAATACCTATCTTATATAAATGATAAATATTTCCATAAAACATTTTTAAAATTTTTAAATAAGGTGTTATAATTTTTTTTTTAAATTATCACTATCTCAACCGTACCACAATATTGATTATTTCAATTTTACTGATCGTAAACCCCGATCCTAAATAACTTCCGATCCCAAATATCTCACAAGAGTTCCAGCTGCTCCCGTCTGAAGCCAGTGAGACCATGACATCTACAATTGGGTATGTTGTGAAGCTGAAGGTAATGGGGAGGGGAAGGAGACAGGGTAGAGGAAGGTGGGGAGGTACCTGGCTATTCAGATCTGGTCACCAACACGGCTAAAACCATTTAAAGCAACGTTTCAATTCTGAATTGTGGTCTATAACCAGGGCGATACTGAGAGCATCTTGGAATCATACTCTTGAACGTGAATTATTTTTAATTCACCACTTTAACTTTCTTCACTTTAACTAAAAATCAATATTATACCCACACACAGGCATTGCCTTTCTGGGATTTTTTTGTTCATGCATTTATTGTATTAAGTTTTTTTATATACATATCTATTATATGCATCGTATCAAAAAAATAATAAAAAATTATTGTGAAACCCAAAAAAACATAATTGCGCATGCCGGGATTAGATCCCGCGACCTTCGGATTGAGAGTCAAGACGGCCACCATCTTGAACCAGAACCGGAATGTATCAAACTAATTTACAGACAGATGAAATGCTAAATGGTCGAGTTAAAAAAGGACTTCACGACGAGCCTAAAAGTAGTTGGGAGGTGAAGAATAAGAAGAACGGGAAATTAGGTGAGTATGCTCAATGAGTTTAAACATACCTACATGCATTTTATAAATCCATTTGCCTTTATCGGGTAATAAGTAATAAATAAGCTTGCCACTCTGCTACGAAAACCGATTTTTGGGAAATTTAATATTTGGGCATACTTATGCAAATGTATTATCTGCCAAAAGCTGTTCCTGTTCGTATTTATAAAAGTCCTAAAAGAATTATTGTGCACTTTTCGTAATAAAATGCTGGGGCGCATTAATTTGAAAGGCTCCATAGGAAAGTTGGCCGCACTCCAATATTCGATATAAAATATAGTTCAAGGATTATCACGCTGCAATGGCCTGGTCCTTGCACCAAACGGGACGATTGCAGACAATAGGCATTTACCGTGAGTCCAGAGCACATCAAATATGTTTTTTGGAACATTTTTTGTTTTATGAAAATGAATTTGGTTCATATTTTTCAATAGTGTTTTCGACCGATGACACTGAGCGAGCTTACAAGCTATTATCTGGGAAATTCACTATCTTTTAGTAAACTCGCTCAGTGTCACCGTGTTTCTTGCTAACTAGCAGATTGTTGACTATCTACGAAAAAAGTCGAAAGGTCGTCAACTTTACTTGCCACTCGCTTACTCGTGATTGGTTTATTTATGTTTTCAATATGGCTGCCAATAAACAGCTGATTTCAACTGTCAAACATCTACAGAATTAGTTCGCGCAGGCGTCGTTATTCTCGGTACTGGCGCTAGCAGCGACCTCAGTTTCCTACAATGCTGAGCGAGTGGACAGTTTTGCATGTCATCATGACAATCTCATTCGCCGATTCACCCGCTTTTAAACTTAGTAGATAGTAGCTTGTAAACTCGCTCAATGTAATTGAGGCTTAAGCAAATATTTATTTATTTATTTTAACGCCCAAAAGGGCTTTTACATATTATAATGCCGTACATGTATTTTTACAATGAAAATAAAAATAAAGATAAACTATTGGAAGATAAAACAAAAGAAACAAAATATAGGTTACATAAAATATAAGAGTTGCACCAAAGTAGTTAACATAGAATGAAAGCAAAAATAGATAATCTGCCAATATCCTCCAAATCAACATTAAAATGGGTGTACACAATAGGTAGAAATAGTTGGCACATACGGCGTTTGAAGTTTGCAAAGTTCAAATTGTTGTCAAATACACCTATGTATGTATATTGTTAACGTATTTGTTACTGAGACTACATAAACGTTGTAATGGGGAATGCAAACTATAGTTGGAATGAAATGTGTATAAAATGTTAATTATTATTTTTAATTGATAAACCAATGTTTATGACAACATTATTATGCATTGCACAAAGGGTAACAATTATTATAAGCAATAATTATTAGCCTGAAACACTCGTCTACATTGAAAAAATCTCCCGAGAAAAGGTACATAGGTACATCAGAAGGACGCGGATTCGAGTCCCGTCGGCGGCGTGTATCTTTTCTCGGGAGATTTTTTCAATGTAGATGAGTGTTTCAGGCTAATAATTATTGCTTATAATAATTAAAATGTTAATGTTTTTCTACTTATAATATTATCGCGGGCTGTTGTTAATGTTAAACTCCTGATTGCTAAAAGGATGCGGATATTAAATTAGGATGTATTTAAAAAATCAGAGTGTGTAGATAATTCACATGCGGTAGAAGTGAAACTAGAAAGTCGATATATGTCGCTTTCTTTTCTTTTGCCTGTTTATTTTAAAGTGGTTTGAAGATTGGATATTTATTTCACAAAAATAAATACCTATGTTTTTTTTTTGGTTTTCGTAGGATTTGAACCTCCATTCGCTTGATGTCAGTCTCTCTGGCCGCTGAGACTTGTCAGGCGCCTCGCCAACTGCGTTACGGAAGGCCTGCGTCGAAGCGCGAATTTACCGCATTATATTAGAACCGAGTATTTGTGTTGAGTATTTTTATCTGAGTTGTGAGGCATTTCCGTTTCATCCGAATTTCTAATCACTAACGGCGCTAAAGACGTTTCACGTCAAGAAAGAGATTTTTTATTTAAACGGAATAAGCTTTATATAAAACACAAAGTCACAAAGAGATATCAGGAAAGTTGGAATTTAGTATGTAGGAAGTACAATACTAGTACAAACGTCACCCGAGATCGTGGACGTAGGTACGGTGGGGCAAGGTGGGGCGCTTGCCCACTCTGGCTGGCCGATGCGTGACCTCTGGGATTGTCGACCGAGTGGCGTTTTCAAATTTATAACACTTAATATGATGTTTTTTCCTTCTTTCGTTCATATTCTTTGTATTCATAGAGCCTCAAGCATGAATATGTTGTAGAAGTCTACTTTTTTCGGTACTTACTGTAGATTTATTTTTTTTGCCCCACCCTAAATCAAAACCTGGCTAAGCCCATTCTCGAGACAGAATGGTAGTTCATAACAAGAGAGAGCGCACAGGAGTCTCAGTAGGGTTATTGGATAAATATTGCTCTATTTAAAATTAAATAACGATTGGCCTCAATGCAATGTGTTGAATTTTAGTTAAAGCTTTGTATAAAATATGATATTTGTTTAGAGTGGGACAACCAAACAATATGTGATGAATTGTTTCACAACCACGCGCCTCTTTCCTCTTTCTCCAGTTCCACAAACATACGCCAGTTGGGGATGCCATAGTCCCCTTGGCTTAGGACAGTTCCAACCCTTATGCAGTATTCATAAAAAAAATAAAATAAAAAGGGATCGTGTCTGCATCGAGGCAAAGTATCTATAATTTAGAGAATTCATAATTTAATTTACGGTGAGGTAAAATGATGGAGCAAGTCCAATTTTCATGCAAGTAATGGTAAAATGTGCGAAAACCGAAATGAGGCATAGTTTTCTTCTTTAGTTTGACTAATATAAGGCCAACAAGCACTTTATTCTGATCTACCTGTTCTGATAATGGACATCAAAAGGCAATAAGAAACGTTGGCTCAAGACATACGAGGTAACAGAACACGGCAACATAAAGTAGGGTGTGCTGTATGTACATGGCCTGCAGATACTTCAATAGTACACAACTGTTGTCCTTGCATACTGCTTCCTAACAACGTATGCAGGGACACTGGAGGTCTAGATTCGTTCAAAATTAAATGTACGTAGATTCGTTCATTCAAAAAAATTAGAGTCCTTGAAGGCGTAACCATCTGTTACTTATACCAGGGTAATTGGTGGATAACCTCCAATGTTGACCTTGTACAAATCCCAACTGCGCATAGTAAATTTGGCAATCACCTCCGGTTTGGAGCCCCAAAATACCTGAAAACGAATCTGGCATTTCACAAGTATTTCAATGAAACATGCTCCTTGAAGAGCAACTTGCGTCATTGAACCCTTCGGCAACGGCGCACAGCCGAGAAACGTGCCAAACATTGGTCACATGAGAACGGGTAGTTTCCACGATTCGTTAACAGGCAAATCATTCAACAGACGACAACCGTGGAATGATTTTCCGGCTTCTGCGATTCCTCTCTCCTACAACATGGGTATTTCAAGATCCAGTTTCACTCCTTCCTTTCCTCAAAAAGACACTCCACAAAACATCCCCAAAGATGACCAGGAAATTATTTTCCTCAACACCTCATGTTTAGATTAAAAAAAAAACATAATGGCCGCGATCATCTTTAATCTTATCCATGTGACTATAATAATTTTGTACGTTTTACGGTGCCATTATTTCAAAGGTAATCGTTATGTGTTTAAAGAATTATAGCTTGTTTTCTTCAGGTAGACATAAAAAACCCATTACGTCTTTTCTGGTCACCTTTTTATAGCTTGTAAAATTATGATTGCTCGTCATTTTTGTTTTAGTGTTACCGTATTTTTTTCACGTAGGCACCAATCTATTTTGGAACTATTTTTAGCTCTGGCAATTTCTTATTCAGGAAATAGTCATTTTCGCAGATGGCCACACTGAATGGGGAACTGCCAAGGGAAATTGAAATAAATACACCGAGTGTCAACGATAATTGAATTTTTCTCCTCATCTCGTATCGATTGGTAGTTCATCTCACTTCTGGCTTCTATAAAGTTATTCCAAATAGTGATGTCTGCTCTATTCACATTCAAACATCTAGTAAAGTGTTGGGCTCTTCTAATGAATATTAGGTTCTCGGTTACAAGATGATTTCTTTGGAAAGGTTATTTTTATAAATTATTACAATTTTCTCACAAAAAAAGCTGCCTATCAAATCATTCGAAATTGAATCATTTAATGGCCTAGGTATATATATAAAAAAAATCACATTTAATTAAAATAGCAAATGTACATATTAGATATTTGCTACTCCTTTTGATGAAAAACAATTTATAATTCAGAATGGTTAGGTATTTTGGCCCCAAACCGTATTTAATTTTCGTGTGAATTAAAAAAAAAAATCGTAGCCATTCTTCTTAAGGGGGTATTCTAGACTAGAAAAAAAATTGATATTGTAAAATTTTTTTTCCATCTTTGCCCTGCTAAATTAATAGCATATTATATTGTAAAAAATATTTTTTACATCTTTGCCCTGCTAATTTGATAGTATTTTATATTGTAAAAATAGTTTTTCCATCTTTGCCCTGCTAAATTAGTAGGTTGTATTGAAAAATTGTTTTTTTTCTCATTTTTGCCCTGCTAATTTGATAGCATTTTAGATTGAATTTTTTTTTTTTCAATTTGTCCTGCTTAATCAAAAGCAATTATTTTTACATTGTAAAAATCATTTTTGCATTAATACCAAATTATATTGTAAAAATATTTAAGATATCATCACTGTGGTCACCCTACATATTTACAATGCGATGTACTTGACTCCTTCTGCGTGAGTACCATTATCTGAAATTTAATTGCACATTATTGTAACAATATTGTTCTTCAATATTAATATTATGCTGTGTTATATTTTGCTACTTTGTAGAATTATAAACCTCGACACAGGCTTGTCCTAGTGAGGTTAAAAATTAAATTGTACGTAGAAATAACATGTAAAGAAACAATAAATAAATAAAAAATAAATAAAATAATAAAAAAAAAATAATTCGGAAAATCAAAAAAAAATACGGTAAAACATCAAATTTTTTTGGTACCTGCCATTTTTTTTTTCATTTTTCTTGATTCCTACCATAATGACATTTGTACTGATGAAGAATCTACATTTTTTTATTTTTCAGATGGCCAAAATGGTCGTGAATCGTGACAAGATGGACAACCTCTTTTTTCCCCCTTTACTTCAACAGCGTGTAACTTCGTGAAATATACATATATTTTTTTGATTTTTATTGGGAATTCATAAAATAAAAATAAACAAATTATTAAAAAAAAGTTAAGTTAAAATATTAATGTTTTTTTTTATAGACCGTCAAAAAACACCCCACATTTGGGCTTCTAGACTAAAATACCCCCTTAAGTTCTGCTACGAATTTATTAAGTAAATAAATCGGTAATCAGTGATGAGGTAATTATATACAGTACCTACAGATTCTTAAACGTTTTTTTTTGTAAATCGGTTCATCCTAAGGTACCTCAAACTAGCTTTGGCCCGAAAATAGCCAATTTAAAACCAAAAATCGCGAAATCAGTTACGTGCCACTTTTATAAGGAATGAAAATTCGTCCATTTATTTTTAAGATAATAACAGTGAATTTATACAGCTGTCTGATAGTTAACCTAAAATATAAAAATAAACGAATAATAATAATAATAAGGGTTCTTTAAATTAAAAAAACACAGTTTCATGTCGCCTCTATAAAATGATTTGACAGAGAGATCTGGCACAACATAATAAGAACGCTATTAAAAGCACTACTTAAGAATAAACATATTTATTTTGCCTTCACATGCAATTAGATAACCTAGATATTATTTAATAATTGAAGATTATTTATTGATGGTTAAACGAAAATTTCAAAGATTATTTCATCTCTGCTTTCAAAAACAATAATTCATTTTGGAGTTCGTTAAAACTTCCACTGCATGATTTTTTTTTGTTTTAGAAAAATATTTTTTTTAGTGTAAGTACTTACCTACGTCTTAAAATTAGGGAAAAACTTTAAAGATATAATTTTCCATGAATTATGTTTATTTTGAGAAAAACGTTATTATATCATAGATAATAATATTTCAAAATACATACTGAAAATTATTTTAAAATTTAAAACACATAAACGTACCTTATTCTTGATGAAATAGTGTAAATTCGGCCAAATACGTCAGTAAAAACCACATTTCTTGATATAATATTAAACATCAAAATGCACGCGGTTTTCGAAACAACTCATATAGGTCTCATAGAAATTATTATGTCTCCCTTACTCTAGGGGTTAGAAATATGATCTAAACGGTGTCAGAGAGAGCAAACACAAGGCTTTGTATTCAAATCACACAATAATTAAAAAGTACACCTTTATGAATCCAAAGTTATCTCGTCGCAATTTGAAAAAAAAATTTAACTTTGGGAATTTTTTATTAATTATTTTTAGATGATTAAAATGAGTTAACTATATCGTTTTAATACATTTGCCCAATAAAATAAATATGGGTTTGTATTTTTTTTGTAATCAATAATTTTATTTAGAAAAAAATTAAGATGAGCCATTTAATTTTTTTTTGATTTGCATTCGGAATTTTTATATTTTAGTAATTGTATCTACGTTTATTTCAAAATATCAAATATGAGAGTGTATTTCATCCCCTTTCAAAAACACTTTTTAGTTTTCTGATGCGTTCACAAATACTCCATTTATTTGGACTTTATTGCAAAGTAGAAATATTTTGACCTTCCGACAAAATAGGTTTGAGGCCAGAGTGGCTAAGCAAATAATAAACGTAACCTTAAAATTTTATCTTTAATAAAAATTTTAAATTGACATAAGACTTAAGCCACCCATCGGAATTCTTCAACCCAATAATTATGCAGAGATAGTAATATAAAAATCTTTCCGTATTATTAAAACTACCCCACAGCTGTCAGGATTAATAAGAAATAAAAAAGTTAATTATATCAGATATGCTATCTATGCAATAAAGGGTAAACAGCGAATACATTCAAAATTGAATGCCAAGCTGAAATATTTGATGAGAAGATACTATTTTGTTTAGGCCCTAGGGGATTTAAGAGTGAACATTAAATGTAACATAAAATGATTCTCTTGTTTGATGTCTCTTGTTGGAATATACGTTGAACACTGACAATAACAAGTCTAGTATTGTTATTAGGTATGTTCGATAATGTACCATGATGTTGCTGTCGACACGACACGTGTAAATGCATTCGCAATATTATTGCATTGGTTTGGCATTCAAATTAATACTAAGTTGTTATTCTGAACTATTTTGACTACATTAGAATATATATTTGGTCTAATTTGGGGAGTTTCTGCTTTTCTTGTTGCATAGATATTTGGGAGGCGGGTATGGGTACCGCCGCTCCGGCAACCATTAATTTGATGAACAATACCCCTGCCATAGATACACCCCCTAAGTGGATCGCTACGGACTTAGCAGGTTCGTGGGGTGAGGTTTTTCTAGGTCTTGGTGGCGAATACATTTGATCTCCTCCTGCGGGGCTGGCCAAATCGGGAGACTGGTTGAGGGAGACCTAACTTAGACCTCTCCAGCCGGACTCTCGCAGTTGGAGGGATGGATTAATATGTCCGTCACTCCTGGACCCCCAGATTCGTACCCATACCTCATACCTTTTTAACCATTTTTATTTCATACTTCATTTCCAGAACTTCCTCCACTTTCTTTCCCTAAAACGACCTTCCTCACAGCATACCCAAAGACGAAAAAGGCTCTGGTGGATTTTATTACCTTAGGACCCCCCCCTAAAAATGCGTAAACAATAAAGCAAGTTGAATTTGAAAATAATATTTATCTGACATAATTTGAGATTTTCACTGCCAAAAGTATTATCGTGGTTAATTTTTGGGTTATTAGTTATTATGCTCTGTTATTAAATTCAGATCCGTAATGGGAATATTGTGTGACTCCAAAATGCCTATAAAACTTAAAGGAAAGATATACTAGACTATTGTTAGACCCGCCATAATGTATGGTTCCGAATGCTGGACTATGTAAAACTCCTACTCTAGGCATCTCGAAACAGCAGAAATGCGAATGCTTAGATGGTCGGCAGGAGTATCACTAAAAGATAAGATTAAAAGTTCACGCATTGGTGGTAGTCTGGATGACACGGACATAAACAGAAAGATGGAGGAACGACCGTTAATATGGTATGGGCACACAAGACGGAGACCATCAGACCACACAGTGAAGCAGGCAATGTCTATGGAGCTTCATCGACAGTCATCCGAAGGAAGACCAAAGAACTCCTGGATGACTCAATGCTCCAAAATACTTCGGAGAAACGGCCTGGATGAAGGCGATACTCAGAACCGAAGAAGCTACAATCTGACAACGAGAAGAGCCGACCCCAACAGCCTACCTAGGCAATGAGTTGGGACAGCGCAAGGAAGAAGAAAGTTATTATGCTCTGTTCCGCTTCCTTATTTTTTAACAAACTTTCGGACAGTGTTAATGTGTCCATCATCGGGGAATACGTGTAGATTCCGGTGAAGTGTTTGTTTATGTATGTAGAAGTGATATTTTGTTTGATAATTAGTTAAATTGAACATTTCAGGACGACATTGTAGGTTATCTGAAACGTTGGCTATTAGCCAACATTTCAGATAACCTTACCTTACCTTGTTTTTCAGAATTAGAACTATTGACTAGCTTTATAAAACCGAATAATTAAAATCGCCAATCAAAATTGCATTGGATCGGGGATGATGGCAATTTTTTTATTCAAACGGATAAATAATATCGTAATAACTTTTTGTTCTATTAGAACAAAAAGTTATTACGATAGTTCTATTAGAACAAAAAGTTATAACGATATTATTTATCCGTTTGAATAAAAAAAATTGCCATCATCCCCGATCCAATGCAATTTTAATTGGCGATTTTAATTATTCGGTTTTATAAAGCTGGTCAATAGTTCTAATTCTGAAAAACATAATTTTAAAACAACGAACTGTCAGTATTTTGCACAGTTGTAATTAATTTTCAACATATTACCCGAGAGTAACTCCTAATGAGGAATTTGTGATTGTTGAAAAAATAAATTTATCGACCTCTGTGGTCCTGTGGTTACGAACCTTGGTTTCTTTGTTATTTATTTTTTATGTGAAAACTGTACTGGAGCCAGTGAGACAATTGCATCCCCATTTGGGGTATGTTGTGAAGCTGAATGTTGAAGAGGAAGGGAAAGAGATGGGGAAGTATCTGGCTATTCAGATCTTGTCACTAATCTTGACTTTAAAAAATCACATTGCGTATCATCGTCATTTAGGTTTACACCAAAAAAATCATTGCTTTGATTTGCGTTGACAAGTCTCGACATTCTGGATAAAGGAGAATGATATCCATAATTAGTAGAATGTTGATTGAGGAACAGCAATTAATTATTTCGGAGTCTACGGGAAAGGATGTTGAACTGGATGAGTTGTAACAAAGCATGTGTGTCAGTAATACTGCTAATAATTTTGAAAATGCATATTAGATCAGAGTCCTTTCTACGTTTTTATAAAGAAGAAATGTTTAAAGTTTGTTCAATTTCATCATACGAGTACTCGCTTCTTTCAAGTCCTATATGGTGGTCTTACACCAGGACGACGATGAGAGCATCTTTCACTCTGGAACGTGCCGCAAGTATCCTAAAGGCATAGAGTTTTAAATTAATAAATTGCGAAATACAACAAATCAATCACTTGCACACTCCGGGATTTGAACAAGCAACCTTCCGATTACTCTTCGAGCGCCTTACCCCTTGACCACGGAGAGCGTCATGGTGCAGAGATCACGGGTCATCCATTTTATTCAATTTATACATATACGGTATTTCACATTACAGTATATTTTCTGAATGATCCCGAGAGGTTGTACATACCCTCTGTATCCCGATGATGGCACTAGCCATATTTGGTTACTAGATCTGAATTGTAAGTATTTCCCCACCTTCCCTGTCTCCATCTCTTTCCCTTTCCATGTCTTCTATCAGCAGTATGTCTCTATTGGAAATAGATCCGACAGTGACGTCTCGGGCGGCTCGCTACTTTATCTAGTGTTCAAATATTTGCGCGGGAAAACGTGGCGCCATCTTGCCGGGAGGTCGTAAAGTGGCTGATAGATTGAGATGGCAACGGGTGGGAGGGATTTACAAAATTTTCCGTTTATTTTTCGAAATGGTTTAGCATCTAAATACATTTGTATTCGTACAATGTCATTGACAAACACGAGCTTCGGTCTAAATAAACTTCTGAAGTCACGATGTAGGCAGTGCTGTACAGTACAACCAACTTCTCTCTAACCTCTTAACAGATTCTCAAAAAAATTGAAGCAATATTACTAATAGGTTCTATGATAATTGATCCCCTATAGTTGCCCCCCTAGTTTACTTATATACAATATGCAGACGGTTTAGGGAAAATACGGTATACCTACTTACACAAAATATAAATAAGTGTCCCTGAAGGAGTCTGCAGAGAGAATGTGCCAACGAATTACAAGAGTATAAAGTATTCTCATTCAAATGCATCAAGCAAAAAACTGCTCGTCTATATACTGTATATACCAGCGTATAAAGTACCTACAAAAAATAGACACTGTAAATAAAATCGTTTGATATCCATACCAACTTATTTTTAAGGGCCTTTAACCAGCCAGCGGCCGAGAATCCACATTTCGTCGAAAGATGTTTTTACGATCATACAGGGCGGTTCCAATGAGAAAGATTAATTATTCTCCGTACCAGCTTTTTAAAATTATAACTCAATATAGATTTAATTTCGTTCAAAATTTGCTTTAATTTATACCTACATTGAAAAATGCCGAAAGGCGTGATGATAAAACTATCACAAATATTTATAATTTTACAATAATGTCTAAGCAAAATAAGAATGTGAAAAAAATCATCATGTATTAGTTTGTAAGACCGTAAATAAATAGATAAATTGAAGTATTTTCGTCACAAAACACGTGCGCGCATCTTTTTTTAAATAATTTTATCTAAACTAATATTAAAATTCTGGAACATAGCTTTCCCAGATAATTTATTTTACTGCAAGATTAAATGATTTGAAATGTGTTTTGTATAATAAAAAAAATTTCAACTTTTTTATGCTAAAAATAAACACATTTTATCATAATTTAAAACATAACTTTACCAGATAAAAGAACAATCATTCTAAATCAATTTTAACTTTTTTGTGGAAAATTATAAATTGATTAAAATTTTATTTTAAAACCACATATTTCCGGTTTTATCCGGTTATTCCCTCTTTAAGATGGATTTATATTTTTTTCTACTTTTTCACAGTCCACAATAAAGTTAAACAATTGTTACATAATACACCAGAAAGCTGTTGATTCAAAATGCAAAACATAAGTTTCCCTATCTGGGGTGATCCATTTGGTTGATCCCGTATAACAATTCACCCGCGTCGTCCCCTTTCAGCTATGCCTGTAAATCTACCCGGTCTCATCAGTCCGGCTTACAGCTGAGACAAAACGGAATACAAACAGAAGCCAAGACAATAGGCTCCCCCACACGCACACTTCGGCGCGACCGAGTCCCGCGCCACTTCAAGCCGCCGCGCAGAAAAGTAAAGACCGATAGGTTTACAGCGCAGTTCAGTGTGAAACTTTTCTGCGCGGCGGCCTGAAGTGACGCGGGACTCGGTCGCTCCGAAGTGTGCGTGTGGGGGGCACTATTGCCACCGAATTAACGAGCCAACCGAAATCAACTAAAGGCTCAGTTCCCGGCCCCAAAAAGAAGATGGAGAGATATGAAATTACGAATGTTAGAAGAGCGCTCTAACATTTACAGCGATAAAATTGATGCAAAAATCATGAAAATCTTTAATAAAACACGACTCGTTAAAAATAGAGCAAAAATCTCGCAATAATTGTCTTCAATTTTATTTAAAGAAACGCTGTGAATTTTTTCATACATATAACTTGTAAAATAACCGAAACAAACGTGCTTATAATCATTTTTGGAGCATACTTTGCGGTTTTTTTCTATCGAGGGAATTTTATATAATTTGCGTTTCGGCGCGACAAATGTCTAGATATTATCTCAAGAATAACATATATTTTTTTAAGAGCTTAAAAACTTCAAATGTTTAAGGGACGTTCGCAAGAAATCGGTTGAAATTCGGAGAACCGCCTCTTAACCTTTTCCACTCCGACCATTTTTTCTCAAAACTGTTTAGCTACTCCGACCAAAAATGTGTGTTACATTTTATATTTGAAATGAAATTTTTGGACAGTTATTTTTGCGGCACCCTATCGGATAATTCGTGTGACCATTAGTTATTTGGTATATTTTGTATAAAATACTTGTTAAATCACACATTTTGTAACTAAAAGATAATACATTCGATTTCAACGTTTTTTATTTGCATTATATATTTTATTGCATAGCAATAGTTTGTATGATACGGGTAAAATATGCAGACAATCCAATGTAAATTCTTGGAGAAATTACTTTCTAACTGTCCTGTACCGCACAATGGCTGACTAGTGGCTACCTGGCCCTGATTGGCTTAGGTTTTATGGGTAGTGTATGATTTCTTATTTTGCATTGGTTACGTTATTTTAGGTTTCGACCCTCTTTCAGGAAACAAAAGATAGACCAGCCCACAACACATAAAACAGATAATAAGTTTGGCAAACATTCTACACGGTGTTTACAAGTTAGAGTATTTTACATATTATACATAATATAATACTGTCACATTTTGAGTCTCACATTTACTATTACAAAAATCTCACGATTCGGTCCAAAGTTATCCCACATGAAGTGCAAGTTTGTTTTCACAACTTTTACAGTAATATATTGTTCATTTTATTTGCCCTCTTTTCTATCATAAATTAGAACCAAAAACGATTTTTTTACATTAGCTCCACACAGGAGACCCTGAGAAAAATAAATTCTCAGGGCCTATGTCATCTTTGGGGTTGCTTTGTGGAGGGTCTTTTGAAGGAAAGGAAAAAAAGGATGGGAAGGAAAATGGTATGAATGGGTAGGAATCTGGGGGTTAGGGTGTCCAAGGGAGGCGATGCGTGAATTCATCCCTCTCACTGCATTGTAATGCAATGGTTCGATATAGTCCGGCTGGAGAGATCAAAAGATCTCCCTCAACCAGTCTTTCCCGATTCGGTCCGCCACGCAGTAAATGGGCAGACGCATCCCCATGAACCCGGGCACCCATGCAAAGTCACCAAACGTAGCGAACCACTTGGGGTGACCTGTGGCAGAGGTGTTGGTTATCCAATAAATGGTTCCCGGGGCAGCGGTACCCATTCCTGCCTCCCAAATTGAAAACGATGCAATCACTAATATTTTTCTGCATATTAGGCATTATTACATGTAGATTGACGTGATTTAACCGCTGTTCTAGATCTACCGAATGGCTTCCTTTTCTAGTTTTTACACCTTCTCTACAATTTCCAACCAGCTGAATAATTAGCCTATCCACAAATTGAAGATGACTCATTGGTATTTCCAATAGAAAAAAATATTTGTTGTTGTGGTGTATTCGGAGTATTAATAGACATTCAATTCCTTTTTTTTCTGAATCAGAAAAGCTTGACTGTGTGGGATTGATGGATGTTGAAGGTTTTTGCGGAATCACAATATTTTCTACATCACTATATTTACTGAAATAAGCGCATCTCCTTCTTTTGGGCGGGATAATGTCACTTCCACTATCTATATCACTTGGATTATTACCGACTTCTTCACCATCACTTCGAAGTAAAACTATCATTATTTTCTGTGACGGTTAATTCAAAGAATATTAATTTAAAGAATACGTAAATTCTTTTACTTTCAATTACTAATATCAACATCAATAGTTCCACAAAACGAAAAAATATGGTCACAAAAAGTGGGAGTAACTGCGGAGAACCGTCGTAAACGCAGGATAACGACTGACTGTTCCGAAAATATTTGAAGAAAAAAAATATTTCGTGTGTTAAAATGATGCATCTGTTTTTACATTAATGTATCTAATTAACGGTAAATTTAAATGAAAAAATGTTGGTTTATCCAATATGTTGCGACAATTCTTTGTAATAATCGGAAATAATAGTTCGTAGAATGTACTTAGGAAGATAGATATTGGTGATTAAACTTAAACCTGCGCCGGGCCAGTACCTCTGGCCGACGGAGCTGCCTACCAAAATCGTTTGGGCCACAATGTCTGGCCGACGGAGTGGAAAAGGTTAACAATGTTATACAAAAATAGAATAAATTAAATAAGCGTGTATTTGCATTTACATTTTTTGAAGTGAAAACTACTTCAGCACCGTTGTGATTTGAAACTCGATGAAACGAAAAACAGCGATACTAAAAAGAAACAAACACATACATTTATAAGATTTAGTCTGCGAGAGGATGAGATGGTATAATCGATCTAGTCTTTGTGCGGTGCTTCTGTAGCCTCCCCAATCATGTCTACTTTAGTTTTCTGAAGGTTTCACTTCTACCGGCATGAATTGCACACTCTGATTTTTCAAATAAAGCCTACTAAATACATTACTTTGGAAGCTTTTAAACATGTTAATTCGTGGCTGAATTCCGCTGGAATGTGATAAATAAATACGCAATTTAGTATTGTATTTGGGATATGGATATGGGCATGATTTATTGGAAAGCCAATACCTCTGTCATAGGTCACTCCAAGAGGTTCGCTACGTTTGGTGACGTGCCAACTATGCGGCAGGCGGCAGGCCGGATTGGGAGAGACTGTTTGAGGGAGACTTATTAACCCAACCATCAGGACTCTCTCGGAATATCGCATCGCCTTGTGTGGGATGGATTTGTACGTCCGTTACACTTGAACACACTGATCCCCAGATTCCTACCCAACCCTCATTCCTTTTTCCTTCACAGAGCTTGCTCTCCTTCCTTTCCTAAAAAGACTCTCCATTTAGCATTCCCAAAGATGACATGAGCCCTGACGGGAAATATTTTCTTTAGGGCCTCATGTGTGGATCTAATGTAAAAAAAGTGAGTAACGGACAAGATTCCCAACTGCTCATAACCGTCTTTAGCTAGTGAGATAAAAACAATCCCCAATTGGGGTTGGTATGTAGTGAGTTTGAAGGTACGCGGTTTTTCAGATCTGTGCAGTAAAATCAGCTAAAGCCATTTCAGGCATGTTTCGATTCTGAATGGTAGTATTTCCCCAGAGCGATACTGAAAGAATTTACCACTCATAGAACTTGCCGCAAAAATATTATCCTGGATTTAATCCGCGAAAGAGAACTTCTTCAGAAGTAAGTTATGCCTAAAAATATAGCTGAAGGGCGTTTAACCAGCCAGCGGCTGAAAATCCACATCGAATGATGATCTTACGACCGTACAGGGCGGTTCCAATGAGAAAGATGAATTATTCTCCGTATCAGCTTTTTAAAATTATAACGAACTCAATATCGATTATATATCATTAAAAAATTGCTTTAATTTATACCTACATCCAAAAATGCTGAAAGGCGTGATGATAAAACTGTTAAAATTATGTACATTTTGTCATTATTTTTTGATCATAAGTATTTATCATTTTTCAATAATGTCTAAGCAAAATGAGAATGTAAAAAATCTTAAATATATTAGTTTGTAAGTGCGCAAATAAATACACAAACGGACCAATTTTCGTCAAGAAACACATGTACTTATATATGTTTTTATGATTTTATTTAAACTAAAATTAAAATTCTGAAACGTGCGTTTCCTAGATATTGTATTGATTTATTTTACTGCATGGTTATATTATGATTTGAAATTGGTGTTGTATAATACAAAATCTTTTTTGAAAATTTAACAAATCTGCCAATGACCTATTATGCAACCTTATTATACCAAAAATAAACATTTTTTCTCGAAAATTTTAAACATGGGTTTACTAGATAAAAGAACAATCTTTCGAAATCAATTTATAACTTTTATGGAAAAGAGTCAATACGTCTAAAATCTGATTTAAAAATGACATATAATCCACAAAAAAACAAAAAAAAAATTTAAAAACTGCTTGGTTCAATTTGTTTTTCGTGCAAAGCATCTCACATCGCGTTATCTATGTATGAACAAAGCTCTAAAACAAATCGAAAATCTGTAACACAACTTCATGGCGATGCTAAAGTCTTCGTGTTGTAGCATTTTCACGTATTTACATAAAGAAGCCTACCCACTATTTACCGAGTGGTATTAGGTTTATTGTACTGAACAAATAATTCAATTATGTCTCTACAGTGTTTTATTTACGTTTGTAAATTCAACAGCGGTATCTCTGGTCGTATAATGTAGGAGTTTTTCTTCTGTTGACTGAAGAGTGGAGACTAAGACTGGATTAAGTGAGATCTCAAGCGAAGCGCCGCATCCTCGCGGGAGGTCAAGTCTCGGGCGGCTTGATACTTGATATGCCTACCGGTTCATACCCGTTCCCGATACGAAGAAACCTGAAGTCGGCGGTGGGACTTTATTTATCTACAAGTGTTTCATAATTACTAGCTGATTCTTTACAGATATTGTGTAAGATAAGTTTATTTTATATAATGTCATTTAGTTTTGATATGAAAACATTGAAAAATAAGTATGATATATTTTTTTAAAGTGTGTCCGTACAAACATTTTTAACTATTGTTCTTCTTTAAACGGACTGCCTATTGCTGAGCAATGATTGTCTTGACTATCGGCAGTCTTCTAGCGCAAGGTGTTGGTCGTCAATATTGTCGTGTTCCACCAAAATGGCCGTAATGTAAAAGACAAATTCACTATACAAAAAACGAAATCCTGCAATAACTCCAACAAACTTGTACAAACTTAAACATTGCGAAATTATTTATTAATATAAATCGCGTTAGAATTGATAACAGTTTTGGGTAGTTTTTGGGAAGGGGTCGAACAGATGCATACAATATGTGACAGAGCAAGAATTATATAGATCTGGCCCGGCAATATTGCCGTACGGTAGCCGAGCGACCCCAACGTCATGACAGGGCAATACATCGACAAGAATAGGCAATATGCGACAATTTATCGAAATCTTTACCAAAAATACGGAAATCTTGACGGAAATACCTTGCCGGCAACTGATAGTCATAAAAAGTTACTCGTTTACCAGTTAATTTATTAAGGACAAGTTTTGTTACATCAGCGACCAAATCCACGTTAAAGTACATTTAATTTGAAAATCCAGTTACATAACGTCAGTATTTTTGATGAATAGTTTCTATGTTTTTAAGTCAAAATAAACTCTAATTATTATTGTTCATTAAACACCTCATAATGTATGTATTCTTAGTGTGTCTTATTATCGCCACGAATATAAGTAATGTGCATTAAAATCGCTTGGCAAACGGAGTCTAGAGGTCACGATACAAGAGCAAAAGTTTTTCTTTATTTTGTGAATAATTTTATAAGAAATAAAAAAAGTTAATCAAAGGAAACTGTCACAGATAATTTTAGCCATAAAACTGTATTTTTTAAACCTGGTTTCTTATATGTGTTCATACGTTTCTAATGAAAAATACATTTTTTAGTAGGTAGTTGACGCTTATATTTGTTACAAAATAATTTTTTAAAAATTATTTTAATTATACTCGTAGGAAAAGCTTAATTTGAACCAAAGTATTTTTTTTGTATTTATAATGTAAACCGATTCGTAGTAAATATTAGTCGAATATAAATAGTGATTTAGCTTTATTTTTCAGAGTTTTCCAAATACGTCATCTCTCTTTATGGGGTGCATGCTCTGTAGTTACCTCCCTAGTAAAGCTAATATTATACATAATCGAACAGTATTAATACGGTAACGCCTGCGTGGTTGAATTTCAGGAACCGGCTTCGAGAGCATGTCTGACGCCATGCCGTACGCGCCGCGCCGCAAGCGTGTGCGTAAGTACGTGGAATTTCAAACAAAGCTACCGTTGTAATTCGTCTTCGAATTCAAGAATTCGTCAATAGATGGCGTTACTGCCGTTACCAGGTCGCATAGAAACGTGCCCCCTATATATAAGTAGGTACTACGAATTATTGAATTTGTAATATATCTCCGGATATGGAAGGATTGACGGTAGAACCTATTTGTATCACGCGGCTATATATTACATATGACGTCATTACCCGTCCCGGTGACTAGCTATCACTGGATGACAGTGGATCCAAGGAACGGGCTATTTTTGGAACCAGTTCCTATTGGATTTGTAAAACGGCCACCAACACTAACTGCGCGAAGCCGAAGGAAAAGCCACCCGCAGGGCCTAGAAATAAAAACCCGCGGGTTTTTAACTGCTAGTTAGATGTAATATAATTTATACCATAATTGTAAAGATTATTGCACGGGCTTCCACGAAATACACATATTCGCCGGTTTGGTAGTAACATGAGTAAAGCCAGGTCATGTAATAACGCGTGACGTATGCATGTGATGACGTATTATCAGGCCACGAAGTGATGGCGCTATGGAGTATTTAACCACCATCTATCAGAGGTTCTTAAAGTGGGCGTTATTGCCCCCCCCCCACCATGGGGGCGGTGGAGGAATCCAGGGGCATTGAGTGACACTACGCGGACGGCGAAGGATTCGATATGGAAAGAATCATGCTTACGAACTGCTCACTTTTCTTTCAACACGTTGTATTTTTCAAGCGAACGTCAACAATTACCAAATTACCAAACAAATTTTCGACCGGTCAGTGACTGAGTTGACATCGCTTCTGGGTTCCACCCAAGCGCCGTGAGTTCAATTAGTCTGCTGACCAAGTTATACATCACGATACAAGCAGCATTTTCCGCTTACTGCGATGGTAGTAGGATATAAGAGAATGATTGTCAGGTTATTTGTAATCTAGGAAGGCTGGTCTTTCTTTTAAAAAAAATAATCACGTAAAATCATGATGTTCTGAATTTTGAGCTGTAAAGTTGTACAACGAACCACCACCCAATATCAAAAAAATTATAACAAATTCATAACTTTATTTTTATTTTTTGTGTGAACACCTCACAAGAGCCCCAGCTGCTCTCGTCAATCGGGGTATATTGTGAGGCTGACGATTAAGTGGGAAAGGGAAGGAGATATGGTGCAGAGGAAGGTGGGGAAGTAGCCAGCTATTCAGATCTGGTCATCAAACACGGCTAAAGCCTCTTCAAGGAAATTTTCTTTTCTGAATGGTGGTCTTCCAGAGTATCTTCCACTCTGGAATGTGCCGTAAATACACTTTATTATTTTAAATTAATTCGTTGTGAAATAACACAAATTAATCAAATAAACCTTATTTGCGCACGCCGGGATTCGATTCCGCGACCTCCGGATTGTGAGTCAAGAACCTTATCCCTCGACCGCGGAGGCCGTCAAGTACGTTATATCCAGCAAATCTCGACGTAACGAATTACCAGTAAAAATAACTGATAGGTATATTAAGACATCGTAGTAGGAGTTACCGAAAATACCGTACCCAAACCTTGAGGTTGACTAAAAAAAATCGTTAAAAACCCCCTATCCAAAACCTAGTAAGCCTTAGCACTGGATCCGGATCTTAGTGAAAAGGACTAAGAAAATGTTATATTTTTATATCTTACATATCTTCATAAAACATCAAAATTATATAGTAGTTAACCATAAAACACGCGATTATTTTAAATATACTTGGCGTCATTTCTAATACAGAAAAAAAAATGGATTTATTAGCGAAACATGAAATATTTATAAGAAAGTATAGTGTTGTGTTCACACAATCAGTATATCTCCAACACGTCTTGGAAAGAGATTTCTCTCAAGGGAGTAATAGAGTTCTTTGGTTAATCTGAAATTTATTAACACTTCGCGTATTAGTTGTGACTGCGAGTAGTCGAAGCTAGCTGAATTAGGTCTGAGCCGTGTTTGTGTGAGTTACTTCACCTCGGCCTTCGGCCCCCTGGAGCACTACCACCTAACTACTCTAACCGCTATCTTGCGGACTTTAAGGAAAGCTCTTAGCACTCTCCTCTATGTGCGAATCATGAAAGCTTTCACTAACTCATCTATCTAACGTATAGATAATAAATTTTCGAAACATTTACACAACAAATACAACACAACTACTAATAATTTGTTAACCTTACAAAAAAGACATAAGACATAACATATATTCTATATAATATGATTCTGCTAAATAATAAAATAGATAGGTAGTCCCGAAGCCGTGTACCAGGCACACTGAGCTTCTGCACACAGAAGCCAACAACACTAATGCAGCAAATAGCTCACACAATCACTCTCGCGACGTACAAATCTAATTTATTATTTTCTTTTGCGTGACATAATTTATTTTTTAAAAAACTACTCCTAATTATTCATTAACCTTTTATTCATAGTGAATTACAGTTCGGCAGAATGTAACGTTTTATTTTTAAATGTTTCTTCATCTCTCCTTTATTCATATTTATTGTGTTTTGTAATTATTACTCATACCTACATTCATTAGTTAAGATTAAAAACTATTCTCATTCTAGACAAAATTACTATGATATTGTATGAACAATGGACATACATAATAGCGACTTTAATGTGTAAAAATGTATACACCTACCTTATCACTTTCAATAAAATGTACTGTGTATAGGTGCACGAAATCAAATTTCGATTGCTTTGACAATTATGACGTAAGTGGAAAATGGATTCTAAAGATAATTTTGTAGGGACTTCTAAAAAGGGGGGCAGTGAGGCTTATGAAATGAAGAGTTTGAGAAACTTGGTTCCATAGTCCATATCGTTATCAGCTTATCATCTCGGCTCTGTAATAAAGGTAAACTCCATCGTAAAGAGGCTGATTGCTGTCACCGCGGTTCCAGTTTCAGCTCGGCCTTATTTATGGCTGTATGTTCAGGTGTTTGTTTGAAGGTGGCGTTTCAGTAGTCATAGCGATAAGCAACGTCACTAAAAGGATTTAATATATAATATGGATATAGAATTTTTATTGAAGAATTGCAGAATACGTCCCTGTAAGCCACGGCGTAATTAAATTTGCCCAGATATTTCTACACAATATTTTCGGTTTCAAGCATGGTGGTTAAATTTTATGAGCTTCGGAATTAATTATACGAATTAAGATTTCCATGACCAAAAGTATTATTGTGATTAATTTCTGGGTTATACTGCCGCTGTCCGAAATGTTTGGTAAAGAAAGAGGATGCGCAGCACGACATACATAATATCAAAATTTTCCAAAAACTCCATCATTGATATTTTTTGGTTCTCTGTGGCATATAGTTTCACCAATTTACCGCTTTTTTGGTATGTTATGCCTGTCTCACTGAATTTTTATTCACCAGGGGTGAATAAAAATTATACATTGTTGCTTCTTTGGCCTTACTCACCTACATTAAATCTTCTTGCAACATGTGAAGATGTTTGCATCGTCTTTGCTACATGTGAAGATTTAATATCGGCGAGTACGGCCAAACAAGCAACAATGTATAATTTTTATTCACCCCTGAGGAAGGTTCAGGATGAACCGAAACCGGCTGGATTAAGAAATAATGAAGTGGAATTGAAAAAAAGTAATTTTATGGTGTTTATTATAATTATGTATTCCCACAAAGTGTTTGTGCGACACATGTGAAGATTTATCTAAAATTTCTTTGACCAAAAGTGGCTTTAGCGAAAGGGATAAGTAAGAGATGGTTCTATTATCTCTGGACATTGTTAAAAGCAGTTCCGTATTTGAAAAGGTACGTTAGCATGTTTTTGGCATAAAGTTGCCTGATGTTCTATACACAGATTCTCCTAAAGATTGCATCCGAACTGCTTGTGATTGGTAGTTTTAGAATAATCTTTATAATTAGTTTCTGAACATCGAAAATCGGATCAATGGCGGTAGCGTTAGCTCCTCCCCAGGCTATAATACCATTTACGATTAAAGATAGTCTTAGTGCATAGTAAATTGTTTTGAGAAGATTCAAGTTAAGAAAGTTGCGAGTTGGTCTAAGTAAGTTGGTCGGTTCTAGGTTTGTTCGTTCTTGTACCGCTAGTTTACGGAAAAAGGAAATCGTTCTTTTTTAATTGAATTCAGAGAGGAACAACATCTTTTTGTAAAGTTCCTGTGGCCTCTTTAAGAATTAGCTTTCAACAGTTTTATTTTTATTTTATTTTTATTTTTATTTATATTTGGGAAAGTTGACAGCAAATCATAAACTACACAATAATACAATTATAAAATGGTTAATTATGCCAATTATAAACTTTCCACAGATAATAATAGTAAATTAATGTGTGACATTATAAAGGTGTTTACTTAATTAGTTCATTTTTAGTTACATTATGTGAGGGGGGGGGGAGAAATATAGGATAAGGATTAAAAGGCGGAGGGAGAGGGGTAGATTGAACTTCCTAGTTTGAGTCATTTTGCTTAGTGAGATTTTGTTTTATGTCATATAACGTCGAGTTAAAAATGTCAATGTGGTAATAATTTAAGTTGAATGAATGTGTGGATCTGTAGATAAATGAGTTATGTTTGGAGTTAGTCTTGCAAAGAGGAAGATTAAAAGTAAGCGACTGTCTACTGTTGCGATTAGGAACGTGGAATGATAGGCGTTGAAGAAGATCAGGACTATCGATTAAGTTATGTATAATTTTAAATAACATTACCGAATCTGCTATATTTCTTCGACAAGTTAGCGTCTGTATTTTGAAGAATTTGGCAGAGTCTTCATTACTAACATGAGAACGAAAAGAACGGAAATTGAGATACCTTAAAAATCTATTTTGAACACTTTCAATTCTATTTTTGTGTACTGCATAGCCTGGGTTCCATACTTGAGATGCGTATTCAAGAATACTACGAACATATGAGAAATATAGTGTTTTGAAAGTAGTAAGGTCTTTGAATTGAGTTTATCGGCTTTAGTTTGAGGCGCTACCGTTAAAGGAATTATTGCCGCATTTTCAAGGGACTTATTCAGTGCCTTTCGCCCTGTATCATCTCTACATATTATAAATTAAAGTCCTCCGCCTGTCTGTCTGTTCTGATTTTCATGCGTTTTTCACCAACAGCTAGAGTGATTCATGAGGAAGGTTTAGGTATATAATTTGTCAAGGTTTTGTGAAAATTAGTTGAAATATATAATATATAAAAGAGAATGTCTGTATTTGGTGGACGAGCGGGCTGGCAAGCGAGCGGTGTAGATTTGATTTGTAAGCAAATCTACAGTTTTATGCCGAGGTTAATGAAATTTTGCACACATTATTAAATTATTCAGACCCAAAACACTCTTTTTACACTATTTTACTTCATTTGCCTATTTATAAAAATAAAATATTCAAAACTCTTCCTTGAAGAAATAAATAACTTAACGTTATTAAAATTTACATTAAAATCAATACTTCATTGTTCTTCACATTAAACATACCATGGATAATGAAATGCAATGCGCTAACCACAAATTTGACTTGCAATGCAATCGATTCCTTATTAGATTTAATGAAACTAGTAATTGTAGCAAGCCATAATGATGAAACGATTTTTACGGACATTACTTTTCATTAATTTATTATAATTATTATGCAATTCATTAAAACCGTGGTTACAATACTGGAACTCTAATTTCTACATATAAAATGCCTACGAGTGTATTCAAGTATGTTGTGGGCCTTTGAGTGTAAGAATACCTATGAATATATTGCCTGTGTTTTATCTAATTTCTCTAACATGGGAGGTGAGTATGGGTACCGCCACCTCCGGAACCATGTATTGGTTAATCAAAGCCTGTGTCACAGGTCGCCCCGGTTCGCTAGGTTTGGGGACTTAACAGGGGTGCCCGGATTCGGTGATCGGATAACTCAGAATGAAACCAACTCAGAATCTCCTTTTAAAAGTCATTAAAAGTGGTTAAATAGGTTACGTTAGGTTAAGGTTATGGGCTATTTTTAAATTATTTTTTTCATAGCTTTTAATGAATTTTCAAAGAGGTTGACTTGATTCTGAACCCCCGGATTCATGGGGTGAGGTTTGTCAAGGTTTTAGCGCTTGCCCACCTATTATGAGGCAGGCCGGAACGGGAGTTAATCTTGATGGAGACCTTTTTAACTCTCCAGCCCGACTCTCTCAACCCATCGCCTTGTAACGCAATGGGAGAGATGGATTCATAGGTCACCCCTAGCCACATTGAATCCAGATTCCTACATAGGGGCCACCCATAAATTATGTCACACGAATTTAATAATTCCCCCCCCCCCCCTGTCACACATCGTCACATTTGTGAGACCCTAACCTCCCTATTGTGACGTCACGTAGTTTGCAATTTTATATTTAAAAATAATCAAAACAGTAGTTCAATTTTTTTACATGTGACGTCGCAGAGCTGATGTACCCCCCATACCACTTGTCACATAATGTCACACTTCTTCACCCTTAAGGTGTGACGTAATTTATGGATGGCCCCAAATCCATCAAACCTTTTTCCTTCCCAGAACTTCCTCTGTTTCTTTTTCCTAAAAAAAACCTCCACAAAGCATCATCATCCCCGAGGGAAATTGTTTTCCTAAAGGCCTCCCGTGTGAAGCTAATTTAAAACAAAAAACTATATATCTATGTATTTTATACCTTTGTATTGTAGTCACTTGAAATGAAATGTTATTCTTTTATATCCATTTTCTATATTGAGATTTCTTGTTTATGGGTTTTAGCGTTATAATTAATACTGGAAAATTAACTGCTGACAATCTGCATAGGCAGTTTAGCGAGTGCTTGTAACGAAGTACAATCAAAATAAAAACGAAAGCCTGCATTACTCGCTAATTACTAACTACAATCCTGAAATAACTGCAAATTTTCCAGTCCGCAAGCCAAACGCAAACAATTTAAATCATAATGATAATATGGTGGGATTTTTGCACATAAAAATAAACAATTCATCAGGGTATCCAACCCAACGAATAACATACTGAGATAAAATGTTCTATTTATGGAGTAGATCAAATAAAATGTTAGCGTCACCTGTCTGTAAATTTTCCTATGTGGCTGCTTTTAGCAATCTCCCTAATTTAATATAATCCATGTAATATAAACACTAAGTACAGCACACAGAAAATTTTACCTTAAAATTTTTCCATGAATTTATAATTACTTTAAAAAACGATTTTATTATCGTTATATTATCTTTATTTTAAGTTGCATCACAAATAAACTAAGAATTCAGCGTAAATTTCCCACGTTGATACATCTACGTAACTCAATTTTTTTTTAATTTAAACTTCCAGAAAAATTACAGGTAACACAAAATATGAGATACAAAATTTGGGTTACACAAAATATGAGCGTCGCTGCTAGTAACATCCAAATCAACAATAAAATAATAAAAATGTTCAAAATTTGTGTTCACAGTAGTTTATGAGATAGGCAGAATTAGTTCGCACATACGGCGTTTCAAGTTTGCCCAGATCAAATTATTGTCAAATACATCCGTATTGTTTAAGTATTTTTGTTAACAAGACCATGTAAACGTTGTATTGGGGAATGCAAACTGTAGTTGGAATGAGATGTATGTAATTAAATGTTTTTGTAAGAACATGTAGATTTATTGAAGTAAAACTTCTTTACGCATGCTCGATTTGGGGGTAAGCTGGTGAATGCGTTACGAAAAAATGTAATGCGAACGGTAATCGATGCGAACGGTGATCGGGCGAGGCGAACGGTCGGGCCTTTACGCACGCTTGACTTGGGGAGTGATAAGGACAAGAATAAGGATAAGGTTAAGGTTAAGGATGAGGATGAGGATGAGGATGAGGATGAGGATGAGGAGGGTAAGGATAAGAGGGAGATATAAGTTAGTGATGTTTTACTTCAGTCGTGTGGTATAAAGCACATTCGATTTTTTAAATAGAGGAGTTTCAAATTTTCGTTCGAGAGTCGCTAATATTGTCTCCAATGAATAAATATTACAATCTTTTTGTTTTGATTTTTAATAAATGCTACATTCCTTGAAACGATATTTTTTAAAAATCAAAGGAAATCTAAATGAAATCTCTCGGATTCATGTTTCAAGCGTTGCAGAGTGTTTCTTAACAAAGAAATTAAACATTGTGAATAGAGTGCGATTTCTATAGAAACGTAACAACTTAGGAAATACATTTCAAAGAGATTTCTTCGGGCAATATTCCGCATTGGAACTAAAGGCGAGACGATTTCATTTCAACAAAAAAAAAACACAAAGAAAAACCTGGGGAATTATTGAATTTATTTTCCAGGGAATGGTCGACCTTGGAAAATATGAAAATCCGTTACGTGGTCTTGATAAGGTAAGGCTCTTTGGGAAAATATATCTCATAGCAGGTATAAATGAAAATACCTACCACTCGATAAATGCCGAAAAACACTTCGGTGCAAACATCAAAATAAACGTGAGAAATGGTTACCTAATGAAGCAAAGAACAGGGGGTGAAAATTGTGCGGAGGAGAACCAAGGGTTGTTACGTTCTTATTTGCAGCATGACAACTTGACGGCCCTCTACACCAAATTTTGGAAAAGAATTGCAAAATATAATTTTTTAATCGAGTAATTTGTTACGTTATAAATAGCAGAATCGAAAATTTATCTCCTCCTCTACCCAAACATAACTCCAAAAATTGAATTTAGGAGACACCTCTGGATTGGAGCTCCAAAATACCTGAAAAATCTACTGTGATATAATGATTGACGGTTCAAGCCAACTCAGAAACACCTCAGAAAGGTCATTAAAAGCTATGAAAAAATAATTTTAAAATAGCCGGTAACCTTAACCTGACTTAATCTATTTAACCAATTTTTTTATCATCACTCTTAATGACTTTTCTGTAGTGGTTTTGAGTTGGTTTCATTCTGAGTTGGCCGGTCACCATATTTGACATACGTGATATTGTGACAATGAATATATATGTACGTGATTCTGTGATCTATTTTTATTCTGTGCAAATGAGGGCGATCCGCCTGCTGATAAATAATCCATTGCACATACGCAATGTAGGCATGCCGAGTTCTACTGGTATATCAATGGAGCCTGTTCGAATTAGCTAGCGGCATTAATCCCATGTGCACCGGTGCACGTAAGCGATACGTGGAACGAGCTACCAGCAACTTCAATACCCGTATTAATAAATCCCTTCCTATAGCCCCTTTCTGAATCCGCCTCACAACGTTGCCCAACTAATTTTAATGTACGCTTACACTTCACTTTACAGACAGGGACATTCTTGCTAATTGTAACATGAAAATAAACTCACCATTCAATTGATTTCTATATTATAACTAGCTGACCCGGCCACGAGCTGCGGTGGTTAACGAAACACAACGTCACCTGCTGGATGGCTACCCAACATTTATAAACACGCAAAAGGAGAGACGTTATAAGTTTGACTGTGTATGTGTCTGTCTGTGGCATTATAGCTCCTAAACGGTTGGACCAATATGATGCGTTTTTTTGTCTGAAAGCTGACGTGATCGAGATGGTTCTTAGCTGCAATTCATGAAAACCTGTTCAGGCGTTTTGAGGTCATCTTACTTAAAATTTTTAAAATTTGACTTTTTTAAATGTGAATACTGCACTAAAATCTCAACCGCCCTGGGTCAGTGGGGCAATGGCACTTCTAATTTGGGTATGTTACGAGGCTAAAGCGAGTGGAAGGGGAAGAAGATGGAATAAAGGAAGGTTGCGAAGTACCTGACTAATCTGATCTGGACATTTGAAACGGCTAGAACAGTTTTAAAGAACTTTTTGTTAACAATTATTATAAGTAATAATTATTAGCCTGAAACACTCATCTAGATTGAAAAAAAAACTACCGAGAAAAGATACATGTCACCGAAGGGACTTTTTTTTTAAATGCCGGCAACCCGGGCGTTTATTTTAATAATAATATGTTATACAAAAGAAGTAAGTAACCCGCCTCACTAGACAAGTCTGTTCCGAGACGGATACATATTTATATATTTACACATATAACTTACACACACATACACACATACATACATACAGGTATTCGCATACATGTATATAATAATCATACACATAGATACGTATAAAACATAAGTACATATAATCAAATGAGAATTATTGGGAGTACTTGAACCCGCGTTCTTCTGATATCCGGTCAACTGCTCTTTATCCACTGAGCTAAGTCGGCTTATCTCTTACCCGCCAAATAATCCAATATATACTAGTGTTTCATTCAACAATTACTGCTTATTAAATTTTTCCACCTGAAAACAATCAACTTTATTTGAGGACGCGGGTTCAAGTCTCGTCGGCGGCATGTATCTTTTCTCGGGAGATTTTTTCAAGGTAGATGAGTGTTTCAGGCTAATAATTATTGCATATAATAATTTTTACCCTTCTTGCTATAACATTAGTTCTTGTCTTAAACATTAGTTTACAAATTAAAAAATAATAATTGAACTTTTGGTTTGTGATTCGATTTGTTTCCATTTATTTCATCTAGAGATATACCTACTGAGAGTACAAACTACCCTTAAACGCGTCGCAAATACTCCATTAAACTAAATAAATTATATGCAAAAATGACAAAATCGTAATATTGCAGGTCTTCGCTCTTCACTGCTTGATTAAACACATCGAGTAGGCCCTACAAGAATAGCCCATTGGTTGGACCTACCGCATTGATTACAGAATCACACTGTTTACCAGGCTATTCATAGCTGCGGGTTGTGGCTTTACTGGGTGGGGGAAGGGGTGGGAAGGGGATAGGGAATGGAGATTGGTTTAAGGGAGAGTTCCGGGACACGTGGATTTCAACCCAACCTACTCACCTAAAATTGTGCTGCCGCTGAGAACCACGTCGTTACTTCTGTGTTTGTTACAAGCGTTGTGTATGAGAAATAAGGTACCTAGTCGTAGAGGTTACAACAAATCTCTCTGAATGTTTGTTATACGTAAGCACAGAAATATTATCTTTTTGGTCCTAAATATTATTTAGATTGTGCACATTTTTTAACTATAAAATCTGCGTCTAGAGGCGAACGATGAGTGGTTTGCAAATATGCACAGATTTTTTTGTAATGAGTTTAGGTGATTTTGCACATATGCAGAGATTTTTCTGTAACAGAATTATTCAGGAGAATGACAAATCAACACACTTTCGAAAAGTAATTCGAAGTGACGAAAAACTTCGTTAAGGGGGTTACGTTAGGTTGGGTTTACTTGCTAGTTTTTTAATCATTTTAATTACTGTCACATTTCAAAAGGGCGTTGATTTGTCTATGTCCTAAGTTGACTTGGAACCGATAATTTAGTTTAAAATTTCAGGTGCATCCATCTCCAAGATCCGGACGAACCCATCCCATGAGCCCGGGTACCCGTATAGTCACCAAACGCAGCGAACCTCTTGATGTGATCTTTTTCCCGTGCCAAAATTGTTTAATAATTTCCTTTTGTTTTGAAGAGTTTTAATTTTCAACGAAAGTACATTTGTTACTTTATATTTTAAATTTTCTGATACCGGTTTCAACACATCCGTGTCATTCTCTACGTTTTAAGTTTGCTACTGAATGACATGAAGCAGATAATTAAAAATATAAAGTAACAAATGTACATTCAAATTAAAATTCTTCAAAACAAAATGTCTAAAAATTGTTAAATCTATAATGCTGAAGAAATACAAAAAATAATCATGTCAAGACCCCTGCCATAGATCACCTTAAGTGGTTCGTTACGTTCGGTGACTTAGCAGGAGTGTACGTGTTCATGGGGAGAAGTTTATCTAGGTCTTTGCGGCGGATGCGTTTGCCCACCAGCTGCGTGGCAGGCCGGATCGGAAGAGACAGATTGAGGGAGAACTCTTGACCTCTCCAGTAGGACTCTCTTGAAACATCGCCATGCATCACAGCGACGTTCAGTCTGGACACATTGACCCCCAGATTTCTATTAACCCCTCATCCCCTTTTCCTTCCTAAAACTTCCTTTCCTTAAAAGACCGCCCAAACAGCATCTAAGATGAAATAGAGGCCCTGAGGGAAATTATTTTCCTCAGAGCTTTCTGTGTGGAGCTAACGTAAGAAAAAAGATTATAACCATTTCGTGATTTTGGCCCCACTTCCTGAAAAGCCAAGACCGTCCAAACAGCATCCCCTAAGTTGAAATAGGCCATGAAAAAATTATTTTCCTAAAGGCCTCCTATGTGGAGCTAACGTAAAAAAATCGATTATTACGATTTCGTGATTTTGGCCCCCCTTCCTGAAAAGCCAACGTGACCAACCCCGAGGGGTATAATAAAGCCAGCACGGGTATGTATTTGTTTACTCTATCGTTTCGTCCCCCAGCACACTGGCACTACTGGCAGTGGGTGTTTAAACGACCCCCATATGATTATTTCCACTCCGATACTCGCCATATGGTGGCAGAGTTAGGCGAGGTATTAATACCCCGGTCAGCTGTTCCCAGTTCTATGGACTACTCAAACACACTAATTATTCCAACGCCAGTACCGGCTTTGCTAAGTGCAGTGACGGTTCGTGGTGATTCTCACCGCGAATCAAAGTTCAAGAAATGTCCGTTGACTTAAAAATTTACTTATTCATTCTTGTGAATTTGAAAATGCATTTTATAATATTAACTAGCAGACCCGGCGAAACGTTGCTGTGGCTAACGAAATTTAACCTTATAACCAACGCTATCTGTTAAATCAAATCCATACCATGCTGCCAGCTGCCGCTTGGCCAGATATATTATGTATTTCAACCAATTAACACAAAACCTTCATAAATTATATACCTAAAAACCTTCCCCATGAATCACTCTATCCATTGGTGAAAACTGCATGAAAATCCCCAGCATAGTTTAAAAGATCGAAGCGCACATTCAATGTGAGCGACTTCATTTTATACTTAGTATAATAAAATATAATATAATATAAAGAGTAGAGATTTCGAAATTTGGGAAAATTAGTAAAATTTTGCTCTTTTCCGCCAAAATTGATTAAAAATGATATTTTTACAGGGCTTTTACACCTCTACATATTATAAATTAAAGTCCTCTACCGCGTCTGTATGTCTGTTCGCGATGTACTAAAAAACTACTGAACGGATTTTCATGCGGTTTTCACCAATAGAGTGATTCATGAGGATGGTTTGGGTATATAATATGTCAAGGTTTTGTGTGAATTGGTTGAAATTTATAGGAGAGTGTCTGTATGCGGTGGACGAGCGGTCTGGCAAGCGGGCGGTGTAGATTTGATTTGTATGCAAATTAACAGATGGCGGTGTGAGTTAAAAGATCGGGTAACCATCCAGTAAAGGGCGTTGTGTTTCGTTAGCCACAGCAACACGTGGCCGCATCAGCTAGTAGATTATAAGAACAGAATATACATAATGAGCTATCGAAGATTATACACACATTTTAGCATTAAATTAAATTAATAAACCGAAACAGAGAGTAGGTACTACAAGACAAATTTAAAAAAAAAACCTAAACTCCAATACCTATGCTACATTAATAGGTTTCAGCAAAGTGTTTGTACCTACAGATTTTACCAAATTTGATAAAATTTGATAAATTTAGCAATTTTACCTAGTATTTGTCGAATTTCACATAATTTCGGATGCTTCGCCCACAACGATACACACCAGTGGAACGTACACCGCACCAAATGACGATAATTTAAGCTCTGGAGGTAGAAACACACGTACGAATATTTTTAGGTGCGTTCTGGATTGCGCACCTATGGGAGTGGATGTTTTCAGTAAGAGGTTTTAGTGACGTGCTGTTCAAAGTGTCGTAAAATCATAACCCATGTGTGTTTAGTTCGTTGCTGCTGCTGTTCGGGATTTTTCTGCATACAGGGTCAAAAAGTAAACGCAAAGTGCTAATGAACATTAAAGTTAGTGTTTAAATTCGAAAATCTATATTTATTAGTAATTTTATTTTTTTCGTAGCAGTTTGAGGTCAAGAAACGTAAATTCATAGACAGATTCACCAGTGTCGCCAGCGTATATGGATTTCTTGTTTTTTTCCCTGTTCCCTGTCAATATCGGTTCGACTGACAACAGCGCAACCGTGCTCGGGATATCGATATAAAATCCTCAAAAGTTACGCCTGTGCTCCGATATTGTAAAGTTATAGATTTTACTGTGCTACACCCCGTGTTCGGAGATTCGAGTACTCGCTAACGTTTGAGTTTAGATAATCGATTTTTTGCAAAGCAAAGGTCAGCACGCACGTAAAATCACACGCACATCATACTCTAATGTTTTTTTCTTATTCGATGAATAGAGAGCAGTTGTTTATTTAACCTGTAATTATAAAATAATACAGACAGTCCACAGAAAAAAAATAATCAATGTTGTAAAACAAACATGGACAATAGAAATATCAATTAAAAATTGGAGCTAGAAAGTACGACGCAGATACATATTGGACTTAGCGGAAGTAAAAATAGATTTTTCCTAACAACCGTTATTTATTTAATTTTAGTTTACCAACGTTTTTTACTATTTTTCTTTAAAAGAAATGAAAGAGAGAACGGCAACGAAGTTACAGTAAAGGAGTAAAAAAAAACTTTGATGAGGCTGTTAATGCCTTTAGGTGAACGAGAAGAAGTACTAAAGTTTCAAAGGAAAATCGTTAAAATATACCCAATATATTATTATTTATTGCTCTAAATTCACGAATAAGCGCCGACTTATCAAAATTAAAACACGATAATACATTAACACAACAGGAAATAAACAACGTCAAAAACCTTAGTATTAAAGTCAAAAACCTTAGTGTTGAAGAATAAGCAAACAATAAGTTGTTTTATGAGCACAATGTTGTAGATATTTATTTCAATTCATGAAATAAAAGCGGAGTCGAGCAAAAGTTACACTAATTTTCTCTATTCATCTTAACATATATCTGCGTTCAAATTTGAGAATTTTCAAATAAAAATCAATAATTTCTTGGATAAAACTATAATATAAATAAGTGAGTACTCACGCTAGAATTCCGCTCATGTGGAAGATCTCAGCATTTAGGTAGGCCAGGTAAGCCATCACGAAGATGAAGATAGGTTCGATGACCCTCACTTGATGCGTAAACCTGGTAACGAAGCCGGTGGCGAAGCCCCAAACCACCCCTATCACAGTGCCACCAACCGCAACCACCAGGAAGGAACCCAGCCCCGCCAGGACATCGGTGTACAGGATATTGGAGGGACCCATCTCCGTGTAGGCCTCGAACATGTGGTATAAGACTACTGTGACGGCGTCATTCAGCAGGGATTCCCCAAAGACCACGATGTACAAGATCTCGTTGACGTGGATCTCCTCGAACACTGCCAGGACTGCGACTGGGTCCACCGCGGAGATGAGCGCAGAGAATAGGTACATGTCCAGGATGGGAGCTTCTCGCCCGAACAGGCCGCCCATTCCGCACGCCCAGAGGGAAGTACCTGGGAACAAATGACACACAAGATAAGTAAATAGAGGAACATGTAAGAGTAAGCAATACCAAGGTAAATACCAGGAGGAACAAGTAAGACTCAAGATAAGTTCATGTAGGAATAAGGAAAACCTAAGAAAGTTATGTGCAAGGATAAGCAAGACACGAGGTAAATACGACAACCCACATAAAATAACCAGGAGGGACAAGTAAGATCCAGGGTTTCTGTGGGAGCAAACCAGATACAAGGTAAATACCGAGAGTAAAGTACACAAGGTAAATCCTTTAGGATCAAGAGAGATAAAATTATACGCAAGGATAAGCAACTCACAAGGTAAATACTAGGAAGAACAAGTAAACACAGGAACAAGCAACCATAAAGTTAATACAAGGAGGTACAAGTAAGGCCCAAGAAAAGTTCCTGTAGGAACAAGCAGGACATAAGAAAGTAGATTTAAGAATAAGCCAGAAACAAGATAAATACCATGTGGAACAAGAAATACATAGGGTAAGATACGCTAAGAATAAGCAAAACACATGGTAATTAGACAACAGCTGGGGGAGAGAAGTAAGGATAAAATTGGCTAGTAATCGGCAAACATATGAAAAATTGAGGGAGACCAAGGCTGAACGCCATCAAGTTCAAGAAGATGAAGACGAAATTAGACAAAGTTATGAAGATGATATGTTGGAAAACTCTGAGGTGAATCTAATGAAATGTTGGGATCAAAATATATACCGTGAATTTACAACAAAAGTAAGTTTTCTTTCTTTTTCTTACGAGATATACGACAATATATTATAAATATTCCTACAGCAATTTCATCCACACACTTTACATTACTCTCCTCAACAATATATTTAGAATATTACAGTTAAAGCGAAACGCCATAAAAACAGCTAAATAATTCCCAAGGTGTTCGTTGAAATTCATCATTACTCGAAACACTTGCAACTTGCAAGCAACAATAGTTTATGACTCAGAATTCGCACCTATGAGTTTTTAGAACCGTGTAGGAAATACTCTGCAAAGTAAGAAAAGTAAAATTGGAAATTCTCAAACCAAATTTATAACTCCACGTGTAAGAATCCAATAAACGTTGGAAAAGTCATATTATACTGGAGAACGTCCCTCAATGCGGCAGGTAAATTTAATTTGCGCGCAATTTGAATAGGAAATATGATATGAAATCTATTCCTGTTATAGAATTGAATAAAATATTTACATATTGATGATGTTCATTGATATTTCGAATTCCCCGTCAGAAAATTTAGGTTTAAATTTACCAATTTTAGATTTAGATTATTCAAATTATCAGCGGAATATTTCTGTTCTGAAAAACAACAAAAAATAAGAATTATTTGGCGGGTATTAATTAGATAAGCCGACATAGCTCAGTGGTAGAGCACCTGACCGGCAATCAGAAGGACACGGGTTCAAGTCGCGTTGGCGGCATGTATCTTTTCTCGGAATTTTTTTTCAATGTAGATGAGTGTTTCAGGCTGATAATGATTGCTTATAATAATTGTTACCCTTTGTGCTATGCATAAAAATCTTGTCTTAAAAAAAACGTTAGTTTATCAATCAAAAATAATAATTAAAACTTAAGACATTTAACTAACGAAAATCGATCTTTTCTTTCTTCGAATCTCAAATATTTAAGTAGTAATTAGATTGCACATCTGACATGATGATGAACACTGTAATACTATCCGAAACGTTGGCCAAAGAAGAAGGTAGTGCAACACGGTATAATAACTTAAAAATAATTTTCAAATCATATCCGTTGAAGTAATCGACAAAGGAATAATAAAAACAAAAATTTTAACAAATCAAAAAACGACTTCAAAAATGCACTAAAAAGTAAAAAAATAATTTCGTACGATTGTTATTTTTGGAGTCCAAAAATAACAACCGTACGAAATTATTTTTTTACTTTTTAGTGCATTTTTGAAGTGGTTTTTTGTTTAGTTAAAATTTTTGTTTATTTTTTTTATTTTTTGTGACGATCATTGTCGCGCAAATACTTATTGCAAATTTAAGACATATATGGTTTTCTCATGGATCCCATTGTCCTCCTCCTTTTCGAAGTCATTTAAAAATACAAAAACATACACAAAGTCAGATCTTATGTATAAGGTGAAAAGTCGAACATAAATAAACGACATCAGCCGAGCGATTCAATATCATTTGTGGAATCTCCTGTCAGATTGTGTGATTTTCTGTAACTGTTATTTGCTTTTTCTATGGGCCGATGTCAGATTTCAACTGTGAGCTGTCACAAGTCAGCAAAGCTGGCCTGATACCCATAGAAAAAAACAATTGACAGCTATAAAAAAATAACACAAATCTAACAGGGGATCCCACAAAAGATATAGAATCGCTCGGCAGATTAATGTCGAATCGGTAGTGAACAGGCTAGAATACTAGTATATAATAAGTCATACAATGCTAACCAAGACATGTAAAAATTATGGGATATTATAATAACAATTTAAAAATAGCAACTAAAATAATATAAATAGTTAAAATATTAATCATTGAAGAAGAAGATAACAATAATAATCTAAACGAAAATATGAAAGAGAACAAGACATAGAAAAATATAAAAAGACAATGGTCGCAACTGGGACTCGAATCCAGACCTCTCGTCTAACCGGGACGTGAGCGTTAACCAATTTCGCTATTGCCACCTTCTGTCAAACCGTCATATTTGTCAATTTCATATTTCAAATTTTAGAATTAACAATATTATCTTCAACTAATAATTATTTTTCCATATTAAAGTAATATGGAACTCAGAAACCATTGAATGGATAACCAACAACTCTGCCATAGATCACCCTAAGTGGTCACGAAACTAAGCTAAGTCACCAACCGATGCGAACGTTACGCTATGTTTGGTGACTTAGCAGGGGTGCCCGGTTTCATCGGACAAGCTATGTTTAATTCTTGGCGGCGAATGCGTTTTCCCACGTACTGCATGGCCGGATCGGGAGACTGGTTGAGGGAAACCTAACTTAGACCTCTCCAGTCGGACTCTCTCGATCCATCGCCTTGCTCCGGAGTGGGAGGGATGGATTCATACGTCCGTCACTCCTGGACACATTGATCCACAAATTTCTACCCACCCCTTATACATTTTTCCTCCCCAGAATTTCTCTCCTTCATTTTCCTAAAAATATTCTCCACACAGCATCCCCAGAAATGACACAGGACGAGAGGTATTTTTTCCTCAAGGCCTCTCCTGTGCGGACCTAATGTAAAACATGTATATTTTACTGGTAGGTATAGGTGCTTCTTCGATTTTGTGAATTTACCAATTTTGAAAATGATACATAAATTGAAAACAAAAAATCTGAGTTCTAGAATTCATTAAACCGAAGTTAAAGCCACAAAACGGAAAACAATATTTTTAATTAATTGGTTATCAAACTTATACAGTTAATAAAAAAACGAGTGTCCTTTAGACGGTCTCCACACGGTGCTGCCGCAGCACCAACTGCTGCAGAACTTTAGTTGACTGTAGTCAAAAGCGCCAGCCGTATTGTTATTACAATAAAAATACGGCTGGCGCTTTTGACTACAGACTATACGATTTTTAGTCAGTTCTTCGGCAGTTGTTACTGCGGCAGCACCGTGTGGAGACCCCTTTAGCCCACAAACTGAAGTAAACTTATAAAAGAACATGACATTGACATTGGGGTGACATATGACCATGGGGTGACCTATTACCCTGGGGTGACCTACCACCTTGGGGTGACCTACGACCTTGGGTTGACCTACGACCTCGGGGTGACCTACAACCTTGGGGTGACCTTGGACCTTGGGGTGACCTACGACCTTGGGGTTTTAAACCTTATCCTTATCACTCCCTAAGTCAAGCGTGCGTAAAGGCCCGACCATTCGCCTCGCCATCGATCACCGTTCGCATCGATTACCGTTTGCATCACACTTTTCGTAACATCACACTTTTCGTAACGCATTCACCAGCTTACCCCCCAGGTCGAGCGTGCGTAAAGAAATTTAGTTCAATAATTGAGAGGTTAATAAATAAATATAGGTAAGCTGTTATTCGAATTGAAAGACCATACTGATCGAACACAAATTGGAAACGAATGGAGGTAGTTTTCTCCTTGACAAGGTTTCTACGGTTCCCTTCATTACTAGGAGAATAGAAACTGGTAGTCCAATAAATACCGCGTCCGGTCATCCTACTAGCCTAAAAATTCTCATTCACATACAAAGACACTGTAAAATAAGTAGTGACCGACCGAAACTAGATATATTTAGTCCAAACAGAAACCGAATTTCGGCTTCTGTTCTAATTTCGGCCGAAACCAAAACGATTCCCCTTAGGCTAATTTGTTCGCTTAGAACAACTCATATAAATATGATCTAAACAGTGTTATAAATAAATAATAAAAAAACACCACGCTTTATAAACAAATCTAGATGTTAACTACAAAAGTATGCGAATGCAATTTGAATAAAAAATTTAAAACTAAATGATTTTTTTTCCAAATTATATTTATACATGTAATCATAGAAAAGTGAGGTGACAATAACATTGACTAATAAAATGTGTGTGTGTGCGCGTTTTTTTTCGTTTAATATCAAAATTTTATAACATTTAAAAAATCAAATGTTATTTTTAATAATAAAATTTGATTGGGAATTTTCTAACCTTTTAGTTTAACAATTCTTAGTTTTCGGATACATTCAGAAATAATGTTCCATTTATTTGGATTTGATTGCAAAGCGGAAATATTATGACCTTTTGACAAAATATGCCCGAGACCTGAGGAAGTTTAAAAAACACTATATTTATCTATAAATAAGGTGTTTTTATTGTAAAACTTGCAAGAGTCCGTTAAAGTTATAAATAAAATACACAATTTAATAAAATATACAATGAAATAAAATGTGTCGATTTAATGAATAAATTGGTTAACTTTTAGCGCTTTTTGCTTCGTTGTTTGTTCTTTAACGTACGCTACAGGCAGTATAACTTTTAATGAATTACATAAATACAAAAGGTCTTAGAATTACTAACCACAGTAAACAAATTAGTATAGTCGTTATGTTAGACGACAGCAATACAACTTGACAGCTTTTGGATATAAGCTTCTTTTAAAATAAATAATAATATATTAACATGTAAAACAATGAAAAATATTCTTCGTCGAGAAAAGTTGGACGTGATCCATCACATCACGAACACAGGTTTCAGCTGATCCGAAGTTTCGGCTAATTTTTAAACGAAACTGGCCGAAATCGAAACTTCGGTAGATCACTTAAAAATAAATACCTATACATAGATATATATTATATATTACATTATACTAATAAAGCACGGTAAAATTTTTGAAAGTTTTCAAATCGTATCCTCTTTTCAAATTTCATAAATTTCATTTCTCTCTTTTAAGAAATGTAATTTCCGAAGAATTATTCATTATTCATCGCCATTTAAAGTAACAAAATCATAATTATTATTCGCTGAGTGAGATATCGTTTCTGTGCTGAAGCACGGAGATTTCCGACTAAACTAAGTGAGTTGTTATTCAGTTGAGATTGGATTTTCGGAATACAGTAAAGTTAAGAAACGGAGATTTAGAAGAACTTCTTTACTTTGAAAACAAAGGAAACAGGGGATGAAAATGGAGTAGTTACCCAACCCAACCTAACCTAACCTCATCTTACCTCAAGTAACTCGAATTTAAAACCCCATGTTGAATTCAGAAAATTTGTTTAATAAATAATTCTTAAAAAAAATATTCTATATCCCTGCTACAGAATCTATAATTTAGCTTTTACTCGTATAATATTACTTTCACGTGCTAGAAATTTGCACCCCCTGAAGTGGCTTGTCCGCAGGAGCTTAGTGTCAATATGGCACAACTAGAGCAGACCCGTGAAAAATCACGGGATTGTCCGAATTCTAGATAAATCAATTTCTATTTTAAAAATGATAATAAAAATATAATTTTAAAAGTAGGTAATTTATCTCCTGTCTGAATTCTTCAGGCAGTTAGCTCCAATTTTGAAAATGACACTTAAATTTAAAGCAAATCCGAGTCCATTAAACCAGAGTAACACAAGCATTTTAGTGTTTTTGATAATGCACAACAGCAATGAATAATAATCACAAAAATTACACCACAATAATAAAACAAGATTAGCAGTTACAATTCCCGCTCCGCAGGTTTTTGCTTCGGCTTCGCCCCGTTTGAGTGTTGGTGACCATTTTAAATATCCTATAGGAACTGCTTCCAAAAATAGCGGGTTCCTCTGATCCACTATGATCCAGTGACAGTTAGTCACCGGGACAAAGTAACCGTGACAGGCAATGACGTCATATGTAATATATAGGACGTGATACTATTATTCATAACTCGTCAAGTATTACCGTCAATCTTTCCATATCCGGAAAGATACTTAAATTCTATAAATCCGTAGTACTTATAACAAGGGGGGAAAGTTCCCATGTGACCTGCTGAAGTAAGCAGAGCCATCCTTTGACAAATTCTTGGATTCGAAACTGAATTACAAAAGTAGCCATTTTAGCGTATTAATAATATAGATGGCAGCACTTCTGTCCGTATCTATTTATGAATCGGTGTGCAAGGCTATTAATTCTGTTTGATGATTGATGATGATATGCATGACGTAACTGTAGGTTCTTTAGAAAATCAGTAGAAAGCATTGTCATATTTAAAATAAACCCTTTTTAAAATCTCATTTTTTCGCAGGCTAAATCCTGTAGGTGTACGTGTTTGTGTATTTTTGGTGTCGCTATTTTTCATTTCATCGAGTTTCAAATCACAATGGTGCTAAAGAAGTTTTTCAATTAATACCTAAGTTAATTTAAAATAAAATAACATCGCAGATGCAACAACGTTCTATATAATTTAAGTATTTTTTTCTCACAAACAGATGGCGTTGGTTGCTAGTAAGTTCGAATGACAGGAACGAGTTTGAAACATTGTAAAAATTCGAAAAAATATTTCTACGTGCTAATATTTTTGAG